>OY728125.1:1709728888-1710978888 GCA_963277665.1 Viscum album
TAGATAGCACCCTCCCGGGAAACCCATCCCCCAAAACTCCCCCTGACAGCCCCCACCCCCAGCCCTTGGAAAACCCCACCCCACTCCCAACACCCCTTGGACAACCCCCCCTATGGACAGTCCAGTCCCTAAAACTCACCCTGGAAATCCCCCACCCCTAGCCAGACCCAACCCACTCCCCCTAGACAGCACCACCCCTACCTACACAACCCCTCCACATGGACAACCCCCCAAGACATCCCACCTCCCAAAACCCCACCCAGATAGCCCCCCCCACCAACATCCCATGGATATCCCCACTCCACTCCCTCCGGACACCCCCTCCCCACCCCCAACCCATGGACAGCCCTACCCACCCCTCCCGGATAGCCCCACCCCCACCCCCACAACCCCCCACTCACAACCCCCCTTTGGACAACCCCACCACACCCCCACCTACATAGCCCCTCCATTGGGACAACCCCCCTAGCCCTTGGACAGCCCCACCCCACCCCCACCCCCTCCCACCAACACAACCCCTCCACCTAGACAACCCCCCACCCCCACTCCAACCCCCTAGACACCCACTTCTGGATTGCCCCCCCCCCAAAACTCCCCGGAACAGCCCCCACCCCTGGACATCCCCACCCCACTCCCCCAGAAAGCCCTACTTATTTATACACAACCCCTCCACTTGGAGATCCCCCCCCCACCCCATGGAAACCCCCCGACCCCCCGACCCCCCCCCCCCCCAAACTCCCCTAGACAGTCCCTCCCACTACTACCCCCTTGGGACATCACCCCACCCCCAATCCCAACCCCCCCTGGATAGCCCCCCCGGCCAACGCACCCCCCAAATTACTTCACGTTAAAAGAAGTATCTAAATACAAGACTTTTTGTACATAATTTTATTAATGTTCTGTAAAGTTTCAGATTTTTTATAAGCCATTTAAAACTAATTATTCAATCCATTTTTTATTAAAACTTTATAAGTATGTTTTTTTTAAAAATCAAATTTATCTTCTTGACACTTTGGATGGTCCCCTTAATAATATTTTCTACGAATGTGTCCATGTTAGGGGAACATACAACACATGCACATCATCCATCAAATCCATCTATGTCTCAGGGTAGAGGTATGTTTGAATGTAACTATGTTTATTATTTTATCTAATATATATATATATATGCACATCTGTCAAATTATGTTTAATTTTTTTTTTCAACCTGACAGGACTTGACCGCTTATTCCTCTTGCAAGAGAGGCCCTGGTCATGGCATTTCATCATGGAATTCCGACATGACCTTTGATGGTTCATTTGACGATAGATTTCATCCTGTGGGACTGACTTCCCCAACATTTCTCCATCATCTGGGTCATATCATACATGAATCACATTGATTTCAATTGACCACATGTGACTGGGCTTCTATCCATCAAGAGACATTGTATTGAAATTGGAGGGAAGTTCAGGTAAGAAGACCATTTTAGTTTCTTTCCAATGTTAAAAAAAATCTTAACATGTGTGATTTTTGTTCTTAAATAGAATATTCTCAAAGTGTTCCTTGATGTGTTTTGGCTAGTTTGTATGGGAAAATGTCATAATATGTGGAAATATTTTAATGGTAAAATCAAGAGGGTGTACTGGGTACCAAAAGTGGGTGCCCTGGATATTCTAAAAAAGGACCAAGAGGTGTTCTCCCATCTCAGTGGAGTGACATAGTTGCATAATGTTATACTGAGGCCTTTGTGGTTAGTATATTTATTTTTATATGTTCATTTTGAATAATTTGTGACATTATATTTGTTTTATATTTGAATTAATTTAAGGTAGGAGGTGTTAGCACGCAATTCCAAGAATTTAGCATTGGAGGGACCACCTCATAGACCGGGACACATCACGTGTCTCAAATCCAACATGATGTATTTATTATTCAATTTTTAATTTATTATTTAAAATGTTTTGTGTTATATTTTTATATTTTTTTTGGTATACAATTACGAGTGGAAGGTGCACCAACTAATAAAATGTCGGTGTGGATGAGAACACATGATTGAAATGATCCAGAGGCTGAAGCACTTACAGTAAGTGCTTGTACTAATTATCAATACTTACATACATCTGTATATAAATATATATATTTATATATTTCACATGATCAATTTGAAGCTGAGTTAGAAAAAATTTAAAAGGACCCGCGACAGCTTCTAATGTGAAGGGATGAGATATTCCATCGCAGTATTGGTCGTGACGGGCATGGATATGGTTTGACCTATAGAACGAAGATTCCTCATTCTACAGTATCACACACTGAGGTTTTTGATCTTATTGTTGCTTGGATGACACAACAACTATCAGATTTCAAGGCATGGTTATGTTCTTATGAGGAGGTAATTGCACAATTGATCGCTAATGTTAGAACACTGCTGGAATATGTGTGTCTGGGTGATGGTTCAGGGGATCATAGGATGTAGGTTTATACTGAATTTATGTATTTACATTCTATTATTTTATTTATTAAAATATTTATAATTTTTATTTTTTATAGGCCCCTGGAACACCAGATGGAGGTAGCATGCATGACCACTCATGACGTATCATATTCATGAGGTGTGTTTCTTTTATATTTATTGCTGAATTAATGTTATATATTGGTTTAGATATTAAATGTAGATTTGATTGATATTAGAACAACTTATTTTTTTAAAAACTCCATGGTTTTTCAATTATAGGAGTATGATCAGTAATTGTATACTTTATTGTTATAGATAATTTCGTAGAATTTTCATTGGAGGATAGAAATTAGGCTCGGTAGCCCAATGGTCCAATGGCCTAATGGCCTTTTTCCCAAATGAAAAAAATTACATAATCACCTAATGACCAATGTTGGCCTATTGGACTATTAAGAGTCACGTTTACTGAATTTTATGTTAGTTATAATTTGATAATAATCAAATTGACACATTGCGCATGTGTAATTGAAAATAAATCTGTTGTTGGGGGATTCTGGGTGGTGGGGGTGGAGTTGTGAATGTGTAGGGAGGGGGTTGTCTAGGGAATGTTTTTTATGGGGGGGCGGTAGGAGTGGGGGATGTTCGGGGGGTGTGGGGGTGGGGGGGGGGGGGGGGTATGTCTGTGTGGGTTTGGAGTGGGTCGTCAGCCAGTTGAACATGGAAGTATTTTCACAATAAAATCCCCAAATTAAATCAATTTTTACATTCTATGTGGAGTCTCATTATTGAGAAGTATAAGGATCTTTATTTTTTAAGAAAAATATTTATAAATAGGATTAAAGAAGGAAATATCAATTACATTGACTCCTCTAGTTTGCATGCTCTCAAATATTCTTTCTCTATGACTACAATTAACTCTCATTGGTTGTTCAACATCAACTCTTTACTCAATTTGATGTTGGATAATTGGACATTCATGACACTATTTGAGGTTATAAATTCACTATATCCATCAAATGACACAACTATATTGACCAAGGATCAAATGGAGGGTTCTTCATACAATATTCTGGATGACGTTAAGGATATATCATCTTGAAGAACACTTTTATCAATGGTAAAGACACTTATTATAAGAAATTTAACCTAGTGTATGGTTAACATCAAATATTTCCTCTAATACATCTGTGTAGGTGCATTCTAATTTCTAGGAAAAAAATTTAAATAGGTTCTAGATTATTCATTATTTTTTTAATCTTTATTGAAGAATCATTCATGCCAAGCTGTCCATAAAAACCCTACATCATCAAGTTGGTATTAATTTTTTCATTTACTACATGTTGTGTAATAAACATAGGGATAACATCAATCATTTATTCCATAGATACAAACAACTAATAATATATTATGGGCTGAAAAAAACATGTTTCTGACTTATATGCCATATTTTTCTGGTATACATTATTAGCAGGAAGCTTTCACATAGTTTTTTGGGGGAGGGGGATTTCTAGTGTGTCTGTTTGTGTGGGGGTGGGTGGGGGGGGGGGGTTCTTTGGTGTGAGTGGGGGGTGTCTGGGGGGGTGTCTAGGGGGTTCAGGGCTATCTGGGGTTGAGGGCTGTCTCGGGGGAGTTTTTGGGTGAGGGTTGTTGGGGTTTTCCGGGGGTGGGGCGGTCCGGGGTGAGTGTGTGTTTGTGGGTTGGGGGGGGGGGATATTCAGTACTAAAATTTACTCTATATAGTTTAATTTAAAGAGAACACAACTGAATGGTTGTTCAAACCTCTTTTCAAACAACCACATCATGTACGAACAACATAGTAGGTCCTTACTAGAGTGTAGTATTAAGTCTAATGGCCTAATGTAAATTTTTTCCTCATGTCAAAATTGACCTAATGGCCAATTGGCTAAATGGATACCTGTCCCATTGGCCAGATGGCCAAATGGACAAATGCCCTAATGCCCTAACACCCTAAAGGCCTAACGCCCTAATGGCCTAACACCCCAATGCCCTAATGATCTAATGACCGAATGGAAAATTGTTCAAATGGACTAATATTCTAATTACTTAATTTACTAATTACCTAATGTCCTATTGGACTAATGGAATATCAGCCTATTGGCCTAATTACCAAATAGCCTAATGACATATTAGACTATTGGACTAATGGCCAACTGGCTAAATATAGAATTGGCCAATTGGAAAAATTCACAAATTCCAAAATGGCCAAATTCCCTAATGGCCTAACACCATAATAGCCAAAATCCCTAATGGCCAAACATCCTATGACCCAAATTACCTAATGATATAACGCCCTAACTCCCTAATGCCCTAACTCCCTAATGACCTAATGGCCTAACAGACCAACGAACCAATGACCTAAGGACCCAACGATGTCCCAACGGCCTAACAGGGGCCCAATGGTCGAAGAACATCTCAACGACTGAAAAACAACCCAATAGCCGAAAACAAACCAACGGCCAAACAACGACTGAACATCGGACTAATGGCCTAAAAAAGGCCCAATGGCCAAACAAGGGCCCAACAACCTAATAATAGCCCAGCGTCTTAACAACGGCCCAACGGCCTAACAATGGCCCAACGACATAATAATGGCCCAACGACCCAACGAACTAATGTAAAATTTCCCAAATTGACTGTTGTTCTAATTACCTAATGTCCTTTTGTATGAGCTATTTAGATCACTGGATTTGAAGAAGTAAGTCAGTAATTTATTGTTTTTGAGGATCACAGTGTTTCTACTATTTTGATTTTTTCCTGATTTTAGCACTATTTCTATAGTTTTATGTTGTTTGAGAAGCAACATTATAAATTTATATTAAATTATTAAGTTAGTGACCGCCTTTGGTGTTTGCAAATGGGTCCATATTTACCAGGATCCAGTGACCGAAATCAGCTGTTTCTTGTGGCCATTTTTTTGTTTTTCTATAGTGACCGCCATTGGCGGTTTCTATAGATTAACCCAATAGTGACTACTATTCGGCTGAGCATTAGGTCACCTACACAGGCTGCCTTTGGTGGTATCAAAGTGGTCTCTAAAGACCAATAACGACTGCCAATGGCAGTAGCTATTGGTCTCATTTCTATTAGTGTGTTTATCTTTATATAATAAATACTGAATTAATGTGTAATAATGAGAGGGGTTGTTATAAGAATGGGCATCTTTAAGGATGGAGTAAATTTAGAGGATTTTGATTATCTCCAAAAAGGACCTAAGACCCTCCCTCCACCCCAAGGTAAAAAATGATTAGTATGTATTCAAACCCTCCTTTCCAACCAAAAAAGGAGAAAATAGTCGAACCATCAATGGATGAATTATTTTTATAGAAATATCAGCTTCACCTGTCGATGTTTCTCCATCACCAACCACAATTCCTTTACCACACAAAGAATCTCGTCACACATAAGCACAACCACCAAAGTCCAACCTTGAACAATGGTGCTTCAAATTTTATTGCACATATCCAAACATTCATCATTGTGATATCTCACAACAGTATAACTAACCATTTCCAAAAAAACCACTTCCAGGTTTTCTGAATTCATCTTGGAAGGATATATCTAACTAGAACTGAAATGATGATACCCACCTTAAGACTGTTCTTATCAGCAGGTTTATGAGAAATGAACTAATAACATGGAGAACACTCCATCGACCACAAACCATGTGTCCTAGAGGTGTCCATCACTCATTATTAAGTATTAAACCAAAGGTAAAGTCATTCTAGACACTTTTGAGTGAAAAATTAGATCCATATCTAGAAAAACACATGACTCCCATCCAGAGTTAAGTCCATGTGATCCATGGAATTAGAAATAAAAGTAAAAAATGGTTTACCATCTTATAAAACAACTAATCCTCTTCGAAACATCATCCTGAAAATGGTGATGAGTCTGGGTCCTTGATAACACCTAGGTCACTCTACTTCCGAGCTGACTATTATTCAATCCATAATAGCTCATGGATTGAATGAGTACCACTGAACTAAAATAGTTTATTTCATGCTTTTACAAGCTGACGAGTACTATGTATATCGACACATACTACCCTGATATTATTTGACTATGAAGAGAATCCCTTAGAAAATTTATATACTTATCATCCCTATGCATTCTGGTATCTGATGTCCCACATTATGAAATCTGAGTCATAATACTCTCTGTGGTTCTAGAACAAGTTGAAGATCTCCTGAGTCATTCAACACTGAAAAGGAATTAAAAGAAGGGTCACATGACTAACACAACAACCAACCATGGCCTTGGAATATCTAACCTTCTTTAATAGATCTTCTAAATATACACACAATCAGATAAAGTGTCAGAACAACACACAAGAACCCATCAAAATAGGGTGTTATTTTTGAACTAAGAGTAATACATTTAACTATGACAGCTAAATAATACCATGAATGATAAAGGGCTCATAGGAAACTAGTGATGGACTTAAATAAACTGAAGGTGCTACATATAATGGATAGACACTAATCTAAAAAAAATCCTTGAACCAAAATGTGGTCTTGTCTACAAAAGTTCATTAAGATTAAAGGCCTATCATTTAGATTCAAGAAATAGGGATAGAAACCAGCAGGGAAAAATGTTTTTCCCATCTTAAGGAATCTTCTAATAAGGAAAATAAAAAATAATTCATATTACCCTTACCAGGGGTTGAAATCATAAACACAATTTACCATTTCATTTTAAGACGTTAAACTAAACCTTATTTAATTATTTAAACATTTGAAAGTTTACCATTAATGAAAAACTAATTTCAAACATAAAACAAAAGTATCAGGTACTTCATTTGGGAAAGGCTATAAGGCACACTAGAAAAAACATATTTACGTCCCTTTTTAAACATGTAGTAATTAACTAGAATCCTATCATAATTATGAAATTTAATTTGTATTATTAATTAAAGAATTACTTTCATGTAGTATGCCACCATATAAGAAAACACTTTAAATAACCATTTTTATACATCTTAAACATAACCCAATGGGGTTTAATACTAATAAAAATCAATATAAAGATAGAACTATCGGGGTCCTATTAAGACATATTGGGTTTATCATAAACTACCTGATAATTTTTAAGTATTTAGATTTTGAAAACACCTATCAGGTTAATTTTATAAGCAACATAACCCATCTGACCGACTTGTATCTTGTTGTGCCTTATAAATTTTATACACACTATTCATTAAGACCAAAAAATAATTGTGCACACCTTGATTAAAAAACCAATTCATTTAATGAGAAAAAATGATCAAAATTTATATTCACAAAAGTTCCTAAATATATATGGTTCATATAAGATGGTTTAGTTCTATGGGGTTCTAATTCTCAATTTCTAAATGCATTTACACATTTCAAATTACATGTAGAACCCATCTAACCACCACCTTTTAATCTAAAAATAAAGTAAATAAATTCAACAACCTTATCATTTATTCAATAAACTCTAATTATATTGAGTGAATCTATAATTATTTTATTATATGGTTTTTTAGTTTCTAATTCATAAGGAATCCCATACACCTTATAAATTGAAAATTTACTCCCATTTAATTACATCCAACATATTTCCACTAATGATAAGAAATTATAAAATCATGTAACTTTTAAATAAAACACACTAATTAGTTTCTTAATCATGGTAAGAAAACAAACATTCAAAATAAGCACAATCATGTGAAATAAGAATGGAAACTACTGCATAGGAATAAACAACCCAATCATACAATATAACCAAATCATGGAAATTAATCATAGGATCACGATATACAAGATAACATACTAAAAAATTCACATATTAGGTTATATAAACAAGAACGCTAATCAAATACCTAAGTAGGTCAAAACATTGAATGTTACTATGAACAACTGTCATGGAATATCACACGTAGGAAAGAAACACATGAGGCAGATTTAAAAATTTAAATAGCCTAAAAATTAAATCTATATGACATGGAAGGTAATCTCTTATGCGGTTAAGATAATTCATGTAATGATTCTTCCTTTCCGCATAGGGCCACATATAAAATACCATAAATCTCATAAATCAGTAAGAAGTAGAAAGTACACCCATCTCTCAAGGTGAAATAAAAATCAACTAAAATAATTAATATGATAAACAAAAGACTCATCCCAGGCCACTTGGACATTTCCTCATGCATGGGTTGATCAATTCCATACTTGTCTATTTACAATTCACTGTTACATTCCTAGTATCTTTTCTACTAATCCGAAATAGTAAGACAAAATTAAAACTAATCTGATACCACTTTTAAATACCCCGACCCATCTAACCACTAAACTAGTAGTCAGAATGATCACCACATCACCTCAAGCATGCCTCCCCATATTTCATAGGCTTCAAAGTAACAGCAATGGTCAAATAGTGGTACGATAGAGAGACTATAACCTCATGGATAGAGTCAAAAAAATTATATCATGCACAAAACCATAGAGAATAGTGAAAGAAGTAATAATAAATGGATAATTGGCATAAGATAAATCGAATAACTAAACAAATTTGGCCAATTTCAAATATAAAATAATGCATGTATTTGAATGAGACCCTAAAAAATAAGGCAGAAATCATACAACATGGGATACAAAACAATGACACCAAAATAAATAATATTAAAAATAGAATATTTGGGGGTAGTCTCCATGAGCATCATGAGTATCAAATCATTCATGTTCTTCTAACTCCCAACTATACATGTAACAATACAAGAAATCAACCAAGGACATGCAAACATGAAGATCTTCTCGGGTACCCCAGTGTAGTAGCGACCTGAGTATTGTGTGAAATACAATCAATAGGCTACCAAAAATGGGGTCTAAACAATAATATATATCATTAAAATAAAATAACTAGTGTGCATGTATAAAAAATGTTAAGAGACCATTAAAAACAAATAAACAACTAGGTCTTCCTCAGGTACCTCTAGAACACCCAGCCTGACCATGCCTACTTTAGCCTAAGGCATAAATTTAAAAAACATAAGAAACTAATAAAAATTAGATATTAAGAAAGTTATAAAAAATTTCCTATATAGATTTTTTATGATTCTTTCATATGGTTGTTCCAAACCCATGTGTCTGGAATTGTGTTATCGTTGCTTTCTATTTATCCAAATTCCTGCCTTCCAAAGGTTGAAAACTTTCATCAAATTCATCGATGTACTCTAAACCTTGTTCAAAATGGGATAATGGGATTTCGGTTACTCCTTCTGTAGATTAATCCTTGGGAATCGTCTCTTTCAGGATCTCCCTCGTAGAGTTAATTTATGTTCATGAAACTCATTTGTAGTGCCATCTCATTATGGATGTTAGTTAATTATGTTTCTTCTATCATGACATTCCAAGGGCTCTTGACATGGCACCAACCTTCATTCTAGAGAGTAATCAAATTTTCCATCTCTGGAATGTCTATATGCTAGTAACATTGGTCCACTATAATCCTCCTCATAGATGGGAATCTCATGGAGGCATAATTACGTCAAAAACCCAAGGAATCTTGTATCGGTGGCGAGGTATTTGATTCTAAAGGAATATCTTCCAAGGATTTAACCTTTTCCATCCCATGTTTAGAATGAAGTATTTCATTACTTTCACACAGAACTTTGAAATATTTCACCTCATACACTCATTATTTAGTATAAGGTAGTGTTACGAAATTGGTTGTGAGTTTAATTTATTGGGAAGATGGATGGAGGATGATTGTAATTCCACATTGAGGTGGATCAAGGAGGTGTGTCCCTAGAAGGGAGAACCTGAATGGATAAATATACAATTGGATCAAAAAACCAATATATGTAGTCTCGTGAGGCGTTTCCCATAAAGGTAAATATGTCATGATGTGAAGGCTTATCGGAACACCCTTGATGGTGGATCAGGGAGGCGCACCAATAAGTTTGGGGAACGTTGGTTTACCATTTGTTGGGATTGAACCTCAAAGTGGAAACCTAAATATTCTATTTATAAGATAGGGATCAAAACCCAGTTAGTTCTATGTTACTGTTTATGGTCATATGATAGTTCTGGTCTATCCAATATAACGTCATGTAGTAAGGACACTTGTGACATGAAGGTTGTTTTTATACAGGATGGTATCGAGAGTATGCATGGAATCTAACCTTTATAAGAGGATTTATCTTGGTTGGATTGTAGAGGAATTACACATGAGAGATTCTCATGTGCTACTTGGAGTAGCGATTATGTCGATGGGGATTATACATAAGAGCACCCCAAGTGGGGGGCATGATCTTTTTAGGATGTGGCACCCTAAAAAAATCTTGGTGGATGTGGATGAAGTGTTGGGAGTGACTGGAACAAATGTGATGGAAATAATTTTGGGTTTGGACATCAGGGAGGCTTCTTAAGTATCCCAGTTTGTTGGGAATCAAATTTCATGTGGTTCTTTAAGTGGGATTAGGTATTATACCTGAGGAGGATTCCCATTTGGTCGGGGATTATGCATGGAAACATCCCATCGGGGGGGGGGACATCATTAGTTGTTGAGGATTACACATGGAACATTCACATGGGTGGAGAATGGATTATTTTTAGAGAATATACTTAGAAGTATTCCCATTGGTATAGATAGATTGGTTTCATGGCTATTACAAACCTATTATCCCATGTAATTCATTCTTAGTGTGCGAATCAAAAGGAATTAGTAGACCTGGCGGTCATATCGTGAAAGATGGTCCAACGAGAGATGGTGTGGAGCTTATGCATGATTTTTTTCCTTGGAGGATTTCATTAAATGTGAGGAGGATATCATTTTCTGTGAGTATAATCTCATTCATTTTTATTCATACATGTAATGTCCTATGCTTATGGTGCAAGGTTTGTGGGTAATTCCCATGGAAGTTTCCCTATTTCAGAGGATTTCCCAATGTGGTGGGAGGTGGTGACATCCCACGATGAGCATACATGGGGAATCTCATGAACATTAAATGGTGTAAGTGTATAGTTTAATAACATGAAAATTTTGGTGCTATGTAGTTTTACATCATTCCTTATATACATTGGGGGAAAAAATACTCACCCATTAGGCTTACAAAACCACAACTCATGTACCTTTGGGTGGACATGGATTTGAAAATTCCAAGGTGTAATGATGTGGATGAGTGCTTGATCATGGGGTCTATATTAGCAACCTTATACTTAATAGAAAAATGTGTTAGCTTACTTATGCTAAGAAGAAAAAGGTAAATGGGAATCTTGTTCCACACATTATGTGGATTGGGACACAAGAATGGGTGGCATGGATCACGTAAGGAGTTGAGGTGTAGCTGAACCGATCCTGGATGGATATAGAGGCCCAAGGCACTCATCCATCCTGAAGAGATGTCACCATAAATGAGGAAACATATATTGGCATATGATAGGGGATTCTCAAAGAATAATGCCTCATATAGGGGTGATTTATGAATATTAGGTTCCTCTCAAAGGTTAGGGGGTTCAAGAAAGAGGATGCTATACAAAACTAGGTGACCCTACCTCAAGATAAAGTCTTTTCTTTGAGAAGGAGTGATTTTTTAAGGATTAATGCAATGATAATCCTCAAGTACCCCTAATGGAATTCTTCCATCATTAAGGGAGGATTATCTCATGAAAGTCATCCCCACTATATGTATAGGCTTTCAAGAACCCAAAATAGAGTTTATTCATGAATTACAAGTACCTTAGAATAATAATTTTTCTCTAGTTTATGATGCTTGGGTGCATCATTAATTGGTTGAAATTTGAATGATGAAATGTTGGGGTAAACATAATTCAATGGTTGGAATGAAATGGGGTTTTATGGGAATAAGGTTCTCACAAATCTCCAAATTGTTTTGTGAAGAAAATATGTGCTTCATAAAGGGGTGTGGCTCTATCAGACTTATGGAGAAAACTATCAAAGCATCATGCAGTTGGGAAGCAGTGTCAGAGCATCATCCCTTCATGGGATCATGGAGGGTATTTTCGGTTAGGTGTTTTGTAAGCTATGATAAGTAGTTAGGCTTCTCGAAGAAGAATTAAAAGGGGTGGTGGGGGCTATTTTGGACTAGATTTTCTATGAAATGGATGCTTCTTATTCAATTATTCATATGTAAAGAATATTAGTGCCAAAAAACCCCCCTTAGAATGAGAGTTGAAGAGAAAAAGGAAGGTCATATTCTGAGGGTGAATCCTAGAAAATTTACAATTTTATCCCTTTCTAAATGCTCCCTCATGATTCAAAGACCATCATTAAAAAAAAATCAAAAAAAAAACTTAAGTCTCAAACTCAATGGATACTAAGGAATTATTTATAGAATTCATTGTGGACATTTCTTACAGTGCAGAATTTGATTACACATCATGATCAGGGAGATTGTTCGAAGCTTATCGGGCCCATGAATCATTTCTTAAACTATTGTCAGAGGATCATAAGGACTATAAATAGTGTAAGAGTTTTTCCCTTTATGTATTTTAAATGAGAGATGATATATTCATCTTGGGGTCAAGTAGAGACTAACTAGCCTACGTGTTTTGAGGAATACATGGATGGTACCAATGGAACAGATCCACTACATTCCATATCTTGAAGGATCATGAAACCATCATGATGGACTACGATTATGACCATGTAAATAATGTTGATGGGTAAATGTTGGAGGATGATTCATCTTTCTTGCAGTACCATAAGATCATAAAGGAAGGTTAGGGGGATCCACAAAAGGGTTATAAGGACAAATGGGATATGTGGTAGGGTGGTAACTTCACAGATGAGTGGTCTTGGGCCAACCATGTGTGCACATCATGCACTGAATTTAGGGAAGAGATGAAGCTTTTAAGACTCTATGAAGGAGCATGGGAATCTCAGTTCCATGTTTATAGGCCATATAATATCATTCCCAACCTACTGAGTAGATAGTTATTGGGGACCAACACATTCCATTTATATCATGGGGAAGTTAGAATCATCCAATGGGACCTTCATCAGATATCTGGAATCCCAATCTTGATGGTGTCGTATGATGATATTCTCCCTATATATAATGCGTGGGAAGACAAGGAGAAGCTTTCAATTCTTGAAAAGGTGTTTTTGGATCTAATGAAGGGAACTATTGAGATGATGCTAGGGACAAGAGTTGTTCCCTACAATAAATGCTTCAAATACTTTTTGAATGAACTAGTAAAGTGGCATGATGAGGGGGAGACTCCAACAATGATGTTTTGGAGGAGGCCACACACATGAACTATTGGTTACCAATGGGGAAAGGAGGAATCCTATAGGTTTACATCGGAATATATTTAGTGGACGTTGTGGAGAAACAGTTACAATATAGAGAATCATCCCATAGAAATGTTGGAAGGAATCAATGCGGGACCCATCTGTGGTTGGATTCTCTTGGTGAGGGATGAACATATGGGGGAGTGGCCCAGAAACTTTATAATTGTGGTGATTTTAGCAATGGGTCAATAAAATTAGAATACCATTGATGGGAAATATGTAACAAAAACTTCAGCACATCAGTGAGGGTAAGAAACCATTGTGTGTGTGTGTGTTCGACTATTTCCACTTATTTTATAGCTAATTATATGTAAACATGGATGGTTATGAGTGCTCAAACCCCATTTTTCCTCCCACAAAAAAAATCCATTTTCGGTGATTCTGAACATCATGGAATTTTTCTCACTCAACCTAGGTCTGATAGAAGTGTTGAACATGGTAGGGTTGGTGGATTAATTCATCTTTCACCTATTCTCCATGTTAATGTTGGTGGTGACCGATGAAAGTGTGGGAACTAAGGATATGAGATCATATCTACTCACCTTATGATGTGGGGAACTAGTTAAAAATCATGACTATGAACCAGTTATCATGCCTTACAAATCACACTGATTCACAATGAAATTTAGGTGCATGTAGAGGCTGACTCTAAAGTAGTACTCAGAGGTGCATCATGAGTTACACCCTTTAGTGATAAGCTATATTTGGCCCATGTTCATGCATGAATATGAAAGGATGTGGAATGAACTTACACCTCCCAATTCTACATATGGTCTTACCCAAGATTATATGCAGAGATGTGGAAATGCATTCCTTGGGGTCCTGATAAGGCAGCATGCCATTCTTTCCAGTGAATGGGTGGCCCCTCCACCATGGGGTCAGGGAAGAATGGTGGGAATAGGGTTTCATGTTGGCGAGGATGAAACAATGGGTAGGAATAAAATAGTGGGTCTAGTAGTTCATGGGACTAAAGAAGGAGCTTTAGAGAGTAGAACATTTTTCAGCCTGAGGCTCCTATTAAAGAGATAGTATGAAACAAGAAGTTCCTATAGAGTGTCTGGAAGAGTGCCTATTAGAGGGTCAAGGAAGCAGGTGCATCACTCGAATGTCCCCTATGACATCATGTATCCAAATTTCTCAAAGGCATCATAAGGTAGGGCCATATCAAGGAAGGATTCCATGCTCCTCCCACTAATGTGACATGATACACGGTGGAGCTGGAAGATATAGTCTACACCTTAGGTGTTTCACATACCTTGAATGATTGGGTGAGGAAAATTCTAGGTATGTCCTCTAGTTCGGAATACCCTGTGAACTATGCAGTTCAAGTTGAAGCATTAGAATATTCCTAGGGTGATGAGGCCCATCGGATCTTAGATGCAGAATTTTGTCTCACTGCTGACTAAGTAAAATCACTGAACATTTCATACTTATTTATCTTATATTGTTATGTTTTCTAACACCACTCAATAGTCAACCTCATTACCTGATCCTTTATTTATTTACATAGGAATCAAAAACCATAATGAAGGGGAAGTTTATGAAAAACCTAAGGAAGAAGGCAAGGGAACCTCAACCAATAAAGGAATCAATATGGTCACACTTTCTGTCATTATGGTTGAAGATGATCAACCCTCAATGCCTAATAATGAGATAGTGGTTAAGGAGATTGAGTAAAGGAATTTGGAGGCCACCCTTCTGATAGACACAGTCGAGGAGGAAGTAGAGGTCATGCCAACCATAGAGGGTCAAGGGGAAAAAACTGATGAGACCACACCATCGATGGGGTGGTCAAGACAAGGCATAGAAAAAACCAATTGACAAAACATTGGCAGCTAAGAAAAGAAAAGATGTTACAATGAATGCATCCACTGGAGCCAGAGTTGTTGTAGAAGAAACTGAAACAAGGCAGATGATTGGGTTTTCTGAAGAAGTTGACGCAATATAAATTGTGGTAGAGGCATTACAAAAACTGGTTGTTGGGGCCAAAATTGTGACTGGGGAAGTGGAGACAGTGTCAATGGATGAAAAAATTGGGGATGTAGTATCAGGAACATCATCCATATAATTTCTTCCAATTAGGACATAAGGGATTGAATCTATGTTTTTTTCTTCCAATGAGAGATACCAAGGGAGATGGGATGAGAGAATCCATCTCCATGATTCCTCAAAATGTAGTGTAATATTATTTCATAGGTGGATATTCTGACAAGGAATTATTCCTCATGATGGTCATCTAGCCACTCATACATGAGTATCTATAGCTAGATGACCCAATCGAAAACATACAGGTTATCTTTCCTCCTCATGAGCCAGTGAAACTTAAAGTTTTTTAGGACTCTTGCCCAAAAATTGGTGTGGATAACTAGGTTATCCACCACAAGTAATGAAAAAATGGGTATAATTCTCTCACCCACGTCCAATTATATAAACTTTTAAAATGGGTGGGATCTCCCTTCCATTGGTTGGTCAGTCGAGAGACTGGTGTGATGGATTCCAGTGCTTTTCTTGCCTTGGCACGATAATTCCTCATTAAGTGGGTGTGCATGGAAGGGATGAATCTTGACCTATTGTATATGAAATAGAATGGGTAGTTCACCCTGACACTTCATAATTCTGAGGAAGATATCTCCCCACTATAAGGGATTTCATAGGAGCTTGGGATGTTCACAACTAATATGAATGGGATCACTAGAAATCTAATGACAGAACTAAAAGTGTCTCTAGCCATGGAAGACAATATCAAGAAGGCAGAGGTTGAATTCTGAGATGAAAATTTTGTTAGAATGTTAGGGACAATGATGTTCTCAACAAATCTGATGAGGAGACGGATGTCCTGAATGTGAGAAAATTGGCCTTTGAGATCACTCTGTAGAAGTTAGTCGACCTTAGAAGCTCAATCATTGAGTAGGAGCCATAGAGGCATATTTTTGTTAAGAGAGATGATCCAATATGTGGTTGGCCCTTTGAAACTATGTTTTTAAAATTTTATGCTCTAAAAATTCATTTTTTTATGACTTATCTCGATCATATTTCCAAGACAATCTAACAATAAATCTCTAAGCTCATGTGGTTCATGCCCGATGTGAGAAACAAGGGAAATCCATGTGATTGCTCTTCGCATAAGAGTGATTGACATTAACCAACAGTGTCCACGCTGAGAGATATCATGGCTGGAGAACAAAGCTCTTAAATTATACAACTTTCTTTTCCAATATGCGCTAATGCACAAACAAAATAATTCTAGGTATGTTCAATTAAATTAAAACAGAGAGGAAAGTGTGAATCACAGTACCAAAAATATAGAAGATGAGGATAATATAACGGTGGTGCATTATAAATACTGACATTGTTTGAAAAATATCATTTGTACTATTATTATGGAATAAGGAAAAATAAATGAGGGTCCACCGCTGACCATGTTCGAAACACATAGCCTATCTCATGAATGTCATTCATAGTCTTCTTGGATGTTGGCCCAAGATTGTACGTGAGACAAAATGGAATGATACCAAACCATTAGGGGGTCCCTTAATTTGTGAAATAGTACGAGGAAAAAAATAAGGGGCACGTGAAGCATGAAAATGTAGTGATGGAATGTTATAATGTATTCCAACACTCCCATAATTATTCCACCGAGGTTTAGAACACATCAGTGTAAGCGTATTGGTCTAAGTAAATATCAATCCCACCATCTAGGGAAGAACTATCTCGGATACCATGTGAAAGATAAAAATGAGAACAATTCGGTAGATGAAGAACACCAGGGAAGAAAAACTTTTAGTTGAGGGATAAAGATATTCTTCAGTTTTACATCTTGCAACAAATGACAATATACATATTGTACAATGTCATTGTTGAGGACATTGTAGAGTATAGTTTAATATTGTGTGATTGGGGTGAAATTTTTAATTTGACATCATGTGACTAAGATTTTGCATAAAATTTAAGTTTATACATCATGGACCCTAGCCAATAGCTTAAATTTTTATTTTATGGAAAATATAAAGGCTTATTTCAAGTGTTCTTGTGCGGTATGGAAAAAATAAACCTGACATGAATAAGAGAAAATAGCCTTTCATAGAAAAAAATTATTAGGAAATATATGGATATCGACAAGAATGAGGACCACATGGGCCCACACCACACCACACATATTTGATGGATTCACTTGTAGTTTAAATTCATTCTTGGGCATAGATCCCTAGCTTAAGGTCATTGAAATCATAAATTTTTCAAGCAGTTAAATGTCATGTTATATGGACCATAGAATCATAGTTTTAAGGTCATATAATTGGGACCAATGACCCCTTTTTCAGCATGATCATGTCTGTACACATCCTCCCAAAACTACTAGGATCACGTGAGTCATGATTGATGTGGGAAACAAAGAATGATATGCGATTTACTAGATATATAAAAGAACATATTAAGAGAGTAGCCAAGGGGTTTGAATTCCACCATGATTTAGGGGAGTAGAAAATAGGTAAGTAGAGACTTTCAAGATCTGGATAAAAGGACAAGTGGTGAGTAAGTATTTACTATTGACTATGTTCGAAACACAATGACCATAAGTTTTCTAACCATGACGTGGGAGAGTGAACATGGGATCAAATGTTGACCATGTTCAAAACATAGGATCATCCATAAACTATCAAATATATATTAGGGTGTTGGCCTAGGATGGGAGGTCATCCAAAATGGCATCATAAAATCACCATTAAGGGGTCCTTCTAGATTTGAATGATGATGGAAATCCAAAAGGAGAAATACTCAAAGCATGGAATGAATCGTACTAGGAAGTGGGATCTAACATGTGGTTTTAAGAATAGATTAAATTCATATCTCATATACCATGGGAGACATTTTAGATCAATTTTTACCAAACTATAGGATATTTGATTATTTTCATAGAGTTTTAAAAAAAAAATTAATGTCTAAGGAGGATATGTTTTGTGTAGTGTCATGGACAACTAGATGTGAATGAGGACCAGAGGGTCTCAACACCACCTAAAAAATTCTGTAGTTAACTCGCATAATATTTAAAGTTTTTATTCTTATATTGTAGATGATCACAAAGGGACAATGGTTTAACAAGATTTTGGATGGATTGAAATACAATGTGGTTGTCTGTCGCTACATATCCCATAAGGAAGCAATCAAGGCACATATAGTTTTGGAAGGAAATCTATCTGAGTTGGTCTGATCTGAACACAAAGGAAATAATATTTAAGGTGGATGGACTATGATATAAACTTATAGGTGTCTCTACATATCCCATGAGGATAATAATCAAGCTGTATGTTGTTATCGAATATGGTGTGGTAGTTTACCGATGCCATGGGTGATGTCCTCTCATGTTAGGAAATTATGGTAATATGCAATTTATCATTATATGGATTGGATTGTTGCTGTTATGAAAATTTATATCTTTAAACAAGGACTCTAGTCCTATAAATTTTATTGCCATGTGGATAGGATGTCAGAAACACATTTTAACATCATGTTGTAGGAATAAAGGGGAAAATGCATTCTACGGTGGATGTGCATGGAATGGTAGCTATAACCCAAAATTATTGGGGACCAAAGAGGCCCAACACTATACAACACACAACAAAAGAAGACTTTCCCAAATATTCAATTCTTGATGCTTGGAATTGAACTTTTAGTTTGAAGTCAGAGATGTCGGATTGTGTGCCCAGTTTAACATCATGTGCCTTGGACACTTGTACATTCCTTTTAAGGTCATGAAAAAATGACCTTTGATTCAATTTAGTTTAACTTTGTGCATCTAAGACACTAAATATATGTAGTTTAATGTCACACAACTCAGATTTTAGGGTCTAAAAATAGTTTAGGTTAATATTTCATAGAGCTACTACAAACAGTGTTAATTCATGTGACCTGGATAGTGGGATATTTATTTATCTTCATATAGTTTCATCCATGGGGAAGGGTTTATAAAAATGGGTAAGTTAGCATGGTGAAGTGACATACCTGACATGAATGAGATCCTAGGAGGACTAGTTCCATGAAATACATCCTGATGAAAACTCACACACAGTTTGTAGTCATGATTCTTAGACTAGGGATGAGGCCAAAGGGTCAAGGGGCAGAAGATCCTATGGCTAGGCCATAAGACAAAATGCCTTGGCCTCACTACGTGTACCATAAGGATGAGAATCAAGTCACATGTAGGTCTAAATCATGGAATGTAAGATGATTGATGCCAAGTACGATTTCCTCTCAGGTGAGTACGTTATGGTGTTGTGTAGTTTATTGAAATATAGATAGGATGGTGGTTATTTCATAGTATAACAATCATGCAACTAGGACACTAATGCTATGTCGTTTAAAGTCATATTTCTCAGACAGTGGGATAAGGTATTCTAGAAAGGGATGTCTGTGGCATGACATGAACAACCTAACATGAATGAGGGGTGAAGGAGGCCTATACCACATAACACATTCCCAAGGAAAACCCACACATGGTTTCAAGTTATAATATTTTTACACAAATTTTTAGATTCTAGTCATATAGTTTGGACCCTAAAATTGGTATTAGTTAAAATTCTTAAATCTTGTACCATGCACCTAGATTAACATTGTGTACCTAGGAAGTTGACATTTTGTGTGAAGTACTGCTTCAGAAACTTGGAATTGGTTAGAGGAGTGATGGGATCTCCATCTATAATGATCAAAAGGAATGATATATTGGGATAGACCTTGTGAATTATGTAAGGTTCTTCCCACATGTGTCAAAAATTGAAGTATTTCTTCCAAGTATCTTCATTGTTCCTAGAGGAAATAAAATTTCATCCAAGAGGATGTACCGGAGGAAAACTTTCCTATTGAACGCTTTCATTGTCTTGTTATGGTGTCTCTCTAGATTATTCAATTCATGGAGCCTATTTTATTTGAGGGATTCCATCTCAGTAAGATGGAATTACGCCATGAATTCTGAAATATTATGTTCATAAATATCTATCTAGAACAATGGAAACTAGATCACATAGGGAATGAATACCTCTATTTAATATACTAGGAAATATGGAGTCACCTAGGTGGAATTTCTATTCATCATCTTATAAGCCTAGATTATTTTAGAAAGCTTATTTGGACAACTTTTCGTGTTCTATCCCACCATATTCTGAAAAATGTTGGAGAAAATGTTGTTTAAGGCCTCAATCTATCCTTTTTTCTATGCCTGATAGTAGGTTTTATTGTTGGACCAGATGTTGTACTTAGTTTAGAAGTTCTTTAGATCATCAACCTGAATTTTGGTGATGTTTTCTATGAGAATAGCACGAGGGAACGCAAATCTATGGATGATATGTTATCTCAAAAATTCAACAATTGATTGGGCCTTCAACTCCTTAAGATGGATTTCCTTTACCCACTTGGAAAAGAAATATGTTTTGGTAATAATGAATATTCATTGGTGAGATTTTGCTGGCAGATAGGGTCTCACATCATCAAGTCCCCAAACTACAGTGGGAAATGAAAACATGGTAGTTTGGAGAGGCTCTATTAATTGATCCATGTAGTTAGAATGGATCTAACATGCATTGAACCTTTTTTATACTCAATTCATGCATTGAACATGGTGGGATAGAAGTATCCTAGATATCAGATCTATTGGGAGTGCTTCAACCCTTATTGATGGGAACTACATGACTCTTCATGAATATCCTTCATAACAAATGTGATCTCATATCCTTTGAATAAATAGAGTATAATTTTAGAAAACCCATATGTATAGAATGTCTACTCAAGGTTGGGTTCATTCTAGAGGGTGAAATGTGCTACGCGCCAACAGATTCACTCATTTTCTGCTCTATTTAGTGGGATAACACTATACTGGAGATACTCAACAAAGGTAATTTTCCAATATGAGGTTTCTCCCACTACATGGGGATCTGTAGGTACCGATGTGGAGGCAGTGGCGGGCAAGTAGTGTACCTGGTATTTGACATCATAATCTGGGATGAGGGGAGCGATGACTCTTTAGTGTACCAAATTTATAAACATAACATCATGGTCAGGATCGACAAGAGAAATGTCTAGGATAGCCAGGTAATCAGCTAAACCATTCAACCACTAAAGAACATGATTCACCTCTAGATGATAAGGGAATTGTTCCATCAGCTATTGAGTGATCTCTATCAGGGCATGGGTGCTGGCTACCTATAAATGTAATCACCACTGCTTCATCTGATGAATAAATAAGAGTCTCTATTCACATTAATGTGATAAGCATCAATCTATAGGTCCATCTTGATACCAGTAATGATGGCCTAATACTTTGACTAATTTTTTGTGAGGCCTTATTATATCTGGAATAAATAGGTAAGCACAACCTATGTAAGAGTGATGTAGATGATCTCTAGGACTACTCTATCGAGAACAATATCGTTTAACCTTCTCCCAGTTGGCCTCTATACGGCACCATCAAAATGAATTTTCCATCAAGTTGGGGTGTGATCCACTGAAAGGATGGCCTGGGCTAGGAAATAAACATCCATAGGTGCATCTTTAGTGGAAGTATGGGTGGCTAGAAAGACTTCTAACCCTTGACCCTTGATGTATTTTTGCATAATAAACCTGATGTTGAATTACTAAAGGATCCCTTACCAACATTCTAACCATCATATCAACATAATTTGAATTATGATATATATATTAGTGGATCCACATTGGACATCAACTCTCTCTCGTGATGCTGAAAATAATTCCATAGCTTCTACACTATGAAATCCATCAGGAGGTAGTTCTTATCGATTAGAGATTTTCTAGACTCTGTGTTGTGGAGCATGTGACTGAGATAAAAAAATTGTTATCTCTTCCTTTATTTCTCTTTTTCATGAGAAGGGTTCCAAGGAATCTTTCTAGGGATGTCACATAGAGGACCAGTGGATTACATGAGATGGGTGGAATCAGAACCACAGGTTGTAGTATATATTTTTTGATTTAATCAAAGGAATCTAGGCAGTCTTCATCCCACCGGTATATGACACCTTTCTTCATAATCTTAGAGCATGGATTACACTTATCGACCAAATTCACAATGAATCGCTGTATGTATTCTCTATGGATTTAAAGGCCTTAGGGCTCATGAAACATGCTTAGAAGAGGCATTAGGTTTATGGCCTTAATCCTCTCTAGATCAATCTTGATTCCCCTGTATCTAATAAATAATTTGATAAAATTCACAAAGGTAACCTCGAAGAAAAACTTCAAGGGGTTCATCTTCAAATGTTAGGAGAGGTGGAATCCAAGCAATTTCACATGATCTTTTAGATGGTTCTGATGCTAGTGGTATTTGACAACCAAATCGTATACATAGTATTCCACTAGCATCTTGAGGATCAGTTTGAAGATCTGGTGCATGGATCATTAATATGTGTCTCCTTCATTCTTCAGACCAGAATTCATTACCTAATAGAAGATGATTCAGTGTGGTACTTTAGAGGTAGTGGAATTCTCATCCTTTGGTGGCCATCATTGATCTTGTTTTACCCAAAATATATGTCCATAAAAAAGATATCCTAGAACCTAGTTGTGGAATCGACCAAAAAATTTCTCACTAGAAAGGGAAATAATCCTTTGTAAAATGGCGTTTGAGATCCAGATAGTTGATACAGGCTCTAATATTCCCGTTATTCATCCTAACTACAATGATGTTGGCTAAACACCTGGGGTACTAAACTTCCTTGAAGAATTTGTCTTTGATAATATTATCAACTTCAGACTTGACTATGGCACTTTGAGAGGGGAGCATCTTCTTGGTAAGCTTCTTGAACCCACGATGACTCACTATGAGACCAAGGCAGTGGATGGATACTTAAGGGTCTAGTCCTAGAATTTAATCCCAACTTAAGGAAAGTACATCATGATGTTTCTTTAATAAATTCATGTGCTGTTGTTGTTCCTATGGTGGAATGGATGAACTGATCAGCATTGGCCTCAAATAATCCTTGATACCAAGGTAAACCTGAACCAAATCATTAAAGAAGGTGGAGACACTCTATTCAAATGTGGGGGGATTATCTTTTGAATTATCATCATCATCTGAGGAAAGGGAATCATTGAGAAGAGACAGTTCATCTGGGTTGATTGATTATGGGGAAATAGTTGTTCTGACTAAGGTGGATACAAAATCCTCATTGGGGTACTCTTACTCTACTAAGAATAGGGTGATATATAATTTCATGTAAATCCAATTATTCCCTCAAATGAAACGTAAAAGTTTTATTTCAATGAAATGAAGGTGGTTCAAATTGTGTTAGTTTCATCTCGGATTGGTAGAACAAGTGGGTTTGTCATACAGTTGTAGACATGAGGCATACATCAAGGTTCCACATAGGGGTAGGAGGTTCTGGTACCACATGGGATATGACTTTTTAAAAGTACCAGGTAATCTTCCAACATTCTTTGTACCTAGAACTTGGTTCCCCTTCCACCTAGAAATGAAAAATAAATTTCTCATGTCTTATGTTGCATCCTCCAACCAGTGAATCAAGAGGATGAAAGAATCATCCAAATATATCCATGGGATGGATACAACTGTGTTTTTCTCAACCTCATTGGTTTGATCCTAATTTTACCTTATCTTGTATTATCCAGAAACTATAAAATTTGCTTCATAGGAGTTGTTGGGAGATGCATCACTATAGAGCATGCCTACTTGACTGTTGAGGGAGAACATGAGGCATTGGTGGTACGAGGAGGGAATAATTGCATGCAAATAGAGCCGGGGCCTCCCATAATGACATTATAGGCAGTGTCCTCTGAGATTATAATTAATTTAATGTTTGGTACTAGGCCCCAAAATTGGTTCTTCAAATGAATTCTTATATATTCCCTCTACTCGGTCAAGTTATAGCCCTTAATAATTAGGTCA
Source organism: Viscum album (assembly GCA_963277665.1). Taxonomy (NCBI): domain Eukaryota; kingdom Viridiplantae; phylum Streptophyta; class Magnoliopsida; order Santalales; family Viscaceae; genus Viscum; species Viscum album. The sequence goes on from OY728125.1 coordinate 1,709,753,525, forward strand.
AAGGGACTTAGATATTCTTCATGTAGTCCTAGAATGCAGATCATCTAGGTGAGGATGACATTGATCCTAAAACATATGTCTAATAAAGAGCGATGAACCTACACACCAATGAGATGACTAGTGATGTATAGTGGGCTGATGTTCCCATGACTGTGGGAGCCCTCTTCATCTCTAGAGAATGAGTTTATGGTTTGGGAATTTTATGGCTCTCCCCCTTAGCATATAAGGTCTCTACGTCTATCACCACTATTTCAGACTATATAGGGCTTCTAAATGCTTTTGTGAGGCCCTACCACATCTCATCTTATAAACAGAAGGCCTCGATGATCATGTAATTTGTGGTAATTTAGGTTGGGTGATTCAACACAATGTAATTCTATGTCAATTCACATTTCTGTCCATAGGGGGTTCCTCTTTGCTAAGGGGTTTGATGGGTAATGATGGATAAACCCCTAGATTCTGGATATTTATGGTAATTTCATGATGATCATTAGATAACTCTCCCATAACCACTACTAGCGGACTGTTAGCTAATTAAGGCCTAACTTTAGCTAGATGTAATTGATCTTGATGCAGTCACAGCTGTTACACCTGGTCTACTAGCATGATCATATATGGAAACATGTTTTTAATAGTGTTCTAGTAGAACTATACCTATTGAGTTATATGTATAACATACTATCGAGTTTCAGTAGCATTAATGACATGGAATGATGTACTCTATCAGTCCGCATACCATGAACCACTTCTCCAATGGTGTTGTTCAGAGGCACTTAGGGGTCTTTATTGATATTCTTCATTGTCATTCACAATAATGGGATCCACCAACACAATGTTATTAAGGAGGAATACTCCTAGTCATCATTAAATGAATCCTAAAATGTTTGGTGACCTTTAAGTACAATTCTGATCTCTTGGGGTATGAAATTGGCGAGGGTATGAGAAGGCTTCAGCATCGTGGAGAGACTTTGGTTTCCCTTTCTTCATTAGTGCCTACTCATCTGAGATATATATGTTTTTGATGTTGATATAGAATTGGTATCCAGAGGAGGCATGGAAACATCATGAGATTCAGATTGACTTAAGCATGCATGGATGATTCCATAGGTGCGAGAAAATAATCTTATATTTAACATGTCATCATAATTCAGAGTCCATAGGTCATAAACCTATTTACATTCACCATCGATTCCACTTTTAGGCTTTGTAGAGATGTGTTCCACTTGTGAAAGAACACGTCCCAACTAGAACATACAATTTCCCACCTGATCCTGAAGGCAGACCTAAAAAACATATAACTACATGATGGAATGTCCATAGATCTTATGGTAAGGGTAGTGTTCAGGGAAATCATTGGGCTCGGCCTCATGTGTCTTACTACACCATGTCTGCTTCATAATCCCCTATTCTAAGGCATTGTGGAAAAAACTAGGAACATGTGCTTCCTTAAATGAGTAGGTCCAGTTTCTTCTATCTAGGAAGGGATCATTGGGTTCTTTTCCCTGATGAGGGGTCAGATCCTAATGAGGGTTTGGATCCACATTATCATATCATAGATGTTGCACTTGGTGAGTAGGTGTCTACTAATTCAATATTGGGTGAGTTTGACCTTGAGTCTATTGCACTCAGTGAGGATGTTCAAGTAGAGGGGGAAAACATGCAATGGATCTATGGGCCTATATCTCTAGGGAGGTGGTGGTTTATTCATGGGAAGTTATTCTTATTCGATATGGAAAAATCAATGGATGTTCGTTCTTGGCCAACATCAAGGCTTCCTCCAAGATTTGGGCTTTGTCAAATAAATCATATAATCCACCTAGGAAATTCTAAGTGATGAGGGTAGGGACCAGTTCAACCTTTATATTCCCCATGAAAATCATCATTATCATCTCTTGCATCAATGTCTTATCAAGTGAATATGTGAGGCCCTAAAATAGAGATACAAAGTCTATTACATGATAATGAAGGGGATTCTTGTAGTGTAAGAGGCCTAAAATTCTTATCTTGTACATGGTGGAGTTGATCTAGTAGAGAAACTGCCTTCAGAGGTATTCCTAACCAATGATAAGCCTTATGGGTAACTGGATATACCAGATGAATGTAGGATCTTCCAATGTTTGAAGAAAACATTAGATATTAGTGGAATCATACTTCTATGTTATACCCAATATGGGACCCCACATTGAGTTGAAGTGGGACATATGTTGTAGTGGGTCACCCATACCATTGAAAGGGTCAAAGGTAGGGTTCCTAAAATCTGTGGGTGTTTTAACGTCTTCCTATAATGCCATATTTTTCTTACCATATGCGTGGGATAACCTCATACTGTGTCTCCAGGGCTTCCATGTGAGATGTGATAGTAGTTATCTCATCATTTCATGGGTTCCTATCTTAATTTGGATCCATATCCACTAGTGCATTGACATGATCATAAAACTTGTAAGAATGCTCAGTGGCATGATGATCAACTTGTGGAGTGGAACGATCTTGGTCCTAAGGGATATTATCACATTCTTTAAGATTATTTTTTTCACATATCTTCATCTATTACCGTAAGATTTGGTATCTGTTCTATTAGGATGTGCAGGATTATTAGGCTCGACTGGGAGAATCTGGACAAGAAAGACATATTGATTCACTACTACCCTAGTAGATGAGGGACAAGATCCTATCAAGGAGGACATTAATATAGGTACCAATCATCAATGATCTTATAAAAAACCCTCTCCTAATATTCAACTTTCTAGAGAATATAGGTTACTATGGGATTAAATTATGTCTTCTATGAAACATCAGATGGACCAGATTGCATGAGAGGTCCCTTTTCCTTATTGGTGTTTTGAGTGATAGGAAATTATTCAAAGGGATATCTATGGTTGAGTTCCTAATTTTATAGGTGTCTGTGGAAACCTATATGAGGGCGTACATGGTACTCCACTGACCCAAGGGGGTTTCTTTATTGGGAACTGTGCCAATGTTATCATCCTTAGGAAACCTGAGATCATCAATATTTAACGTAAAAAACTCAGGGGCATATCCTAAAAATCACAATGTAATTCAGGTTGTTTTAGGATAGGAATTAAGTGGAGAGAAGCGTACATTACCCATCCCTAGATCTTCATATGTACAGATGCCTCATCCATGATTCTATGGAGAACTATCAAGCTCTGGATGCCTCAATTTTGGAGGGTCTTGTGCTATTCAGGAGATTAAGCGTTCTGAGCCACTTAGAGTGCTTCGAATTCAACCGGGTGGAATTACTAGTCGATGTCATCTATGTGTTCCCAATTTATTTGTTAGACCAACTGAAGATAAAGGTGGTGAAATTTCACTTTCTAGAAAGTCCATATGAAGGACGCAACCAAATAATCAGTGATGGATTATGGGATGTAAATATTAGAGATTCATTCATCCCTAAAACCATGGATAATAGATAAAAAATAGGGTATCCCACAATATTTCCTATTCAGAAGTGGGGTACTTCTCTTGGTGAGACCAAGATTCGACTGTTGCTTGATGTGAGACTAAAGGTGGAACTGATGTGGATCAGTGTGGCCATGGACTGGATATAGAAGCATCCATTGCATGAGTTGAATTTTTTATGCACATTGGGTTGTATCTCGAGAGTGGTTTCAACTCAATCATTACATCTCTGTAGGATTAGGTTCTTGACACTAACTCATGTGTTATGGTAGCAGAAGTCATTGGTGAGTCTTTTGGATACTCCTCTTCTACCAAGCTTAAGAATAACACTCTATGATCTTGGATAGACATAGAGTGTGATACTAGAAATTATAGAGATGACTACCCTGTGAGACCCTAGAAGGGATCCAGATCATCCTTCACTTGCATGTACCATCAAAGGGATTCTAGAATTTTGTGGTTCTCTATATTTGGGATGACAAATTTCACCTACCAGGCTCATGCCCAAAACTCCATTTCAAATTAATGGGGTTAAAGTTCCATTATATAATCGAAATCTTCCTTAGAATCTGGTAAATTAATGAGATCGACAAGAAATTAGATCTTCCCATAATTTTTCCATCATTGGTGGCAGTTTGTCCTTATTCCATAGGATGGTTATTTAGGGAATGAATGATTGGAATGGAAGGACCTCCTTGTTGGTTGATGATAACATGGGGAGAACCTATTATTTGATTGATTGGGACACTAGGAGAGCCTCCATATCTTTTTTTATGGATTACGGAGGACCTCCACTCTGAATATTAACGAAGAAGGGATGACCTCTACATTGGTTGGAATAAACATGGGTAGGACCTCCATTTTGACCATGAGAGTGGGGAGGACCTCTACTTTCATGGTTTGAAGTGTGAGTAGGACCTTTTCACAGATCAAACTAGTCATTAAAAGGACCTATGTGTTAGATAACAAAATCATAGGGAGGACCCACACTCTAGCTGGAGGAAACATAGGAAGATGTTCATGCTGACCATTGGTGATTGCATGGGGAGGACTTCCATAGAGATAGATAATGAAGCAGGGAGGACATCTACATTTATTAGTGTTCAAGTGGGGAGGTAATCCTCTTAAGTAAGGAATTATGTGAGGAGGAACTTAGCGCTTATGATCTATGACATAGGAAGGACCTTCACTTCAGGATCTATATTTATGTGGAGCATTTCTATACTATATGTTGAAGAAGCGGGGATGACCTTTGAATAGATCGATGCGGGTAACATTGGGAGGACCTCCAAGATGATTGTGAGAGTGAGAAGGACCTCCAATCTCATTGGATATGGTATTGGGAGGGTCTTTCTACCAAATCTCATCATCATGGGTTGTCCTGTAACATTTAGTGGTGATGATAGCAATTGGAATAGTCAACACAACTTGCTAGTAAGGTGGCAGTGGCTTTGATACCAACCAAGCATTGGTGAATCCTTATCCATCTGTGGTAGGGGTCTAGTAGAATGCATTGGTGGTGGAGGAATCCAATAGATCTATGGAATCGGATGCCGCATTACATGAATTATCCTAATATGTTACATGACATTAGTGTCCGGTCATTTGGATCAGGGATAAAATAGTAGGAGTATAATCCACATATTCCTCATCTAGGAGGACCAGTCACTGTTGGAGCTAAAAAGGCCTGATGGGAGCCCTCCTTGGTGACTACTGTTTAGAAGTCTTAATAGGTCTAAATCGGGCATTCCCCATCTTGTTGGTGTTGGGTATTGAGTTGTAGGTTAATTTTGACAAGAGGTTCCTAAAATAGTTTTCTGTTGGAGTGGGGAACCGTGGATCCCATCATGGCCCCTCAATGCAATGGTGTAGATGAGGAGTAGAGTACTCCAGGTCCTGGAAGGCCATGCCCCTTATGGGAATCACCCCCCTCCCCCATCGTATTTTCATATGAGGTTATCTATCACCCTCCTCTAAATGATCTCTCAGGGAGAGATAGGGTGTTGGTTCTTGGTATCTGTAATCACTACTGATGTAGTTTAAGATCTGTAGTCATGTTGAATTTTCATGTTGACATTTATTATGACCCTATATCGGAGGGTGTAGGGTGGTTGGTTTCTTAATGATTGAGTCCTGTAGAGTATGAGGAATCAACTATTTTTACAGGTACATGAAAATCAATTCCTAGTTCCCCAGTATCATCTATTCTTTCATGGTAGGAGAGAGATATCTACATTGGTGATGTCACATATTTGAATTTCCAACATTTAACTACCACAATTTATGATGATTTTTATTTTAGGACCATTTTTTGTGGGGGTTACTAGCACCAGATAGAAGGATCTGATGACATTATAATCTTCTGATGTATTGAATGATACTAGTTAAAATGTTGAGAAGAAGAGTTTCACATTGAACACTAATCCCTAATCTGATTTCCAACATGGTTAATCCCCATGGTTCAAGGATAAATGATCCACATTGGGCTCACCATTAATATTTATGATGCTTTCACCTGAAATCATCCCCCTCGTGCGTCTGAACGTGGTCTTGCATTGCTTTTTATTTCCATGTAATACAACTTTCCAAAGGTAGGAATCTTTCATCCATATAATTGGTGATTTCTTCTCTTTGATCAAAATGGGATGATGGGATGTCCATTCCTAATTCCATGGAATCATACTTGGAATGTTCCATCTAGTCAGAGGCTCCCTTAGAGAGTTATGGCTTGTTCATGGAACTCATTACTGATTCCATCTCTTTATGGGTGCTGCTTTTTTTTACACTACTTCTGTCTAGACAATCCAATGGGTCTTTATGGGGAACCAACCTTCGTTTTGGAGGGTATTCACATTGGGAATCATTTTAATTTCTAGACGCTAGGAACATTGGTCACCTGTAATCTTCTCCAGAGGAGGGAATCTCTTAGATGCATCTTTAGGTATGAAACCCATGTTATCCTATGTGGGTAATGAGGTATAAAATACTAATGGAATGTATTCTAATTCATTTACCACAATAATCCCATTATTAAAAAGAGGTAGTTGAAAAAATAGGTATACATATTCTATGGATTTTTTTCTCTGGAATCCCATGTTTAAAATGAGGGAGTTTTGTGACATAAATCATGATTTTAATGTGTGGTAGAGACAAAAGAAGTCTAATCAGAATACCCCCTAAAGGTGGATCATGGAGGTTGTCCATATAAGGGAGCACCTGAAAGGTTTACTGATGGGTGGATTAAAACTCGAATGAAATATATGCCAGGAGGTGTTTTATATAAAGTTAAATATGTCACTCTATGAAGGTTGATCATAACACCCATGAAGGTGGATCAGAGAGGTGAACCCCTAAGAAGGTAGAACCATGGTTTACTATTGGTTGGGATTGAACCTCAAAAGGCATCCTATATTGCCTTTTAGAGGAATGTTATCAAAACCCACATGGTTCCATGTGGTAGTTGAAAGTCATATGATAGGACTAGTCCATCCAGTTTAACCATAAGTGGTAGGGACTCTTGTGCCATAAAATTTTATTTGGCGACGCATGGTATGGGGCTGACGCATAGAGGATTCCTGACACATGAGTATTTCTCTTTGTTTGATGTGTGGGGATTACACATGAGAGCTACCTGGGTGCTTATAGGAGAAGCGATGTTATGGATGGGGATTATGTGTATGAGCTACACAAGTGGATGGAATTATCTTTACAGGATGTTGCGGACCAGGGAAAAAACAAGGTGGATGTGGATGGAGTGTTCGGAGTGGATCGAATGGATCGAATGAAGATAATGTTGGGTTTCAACCATAGGGATTCATCCCACATATCCCAATTAGTTTTTAATCAAATCCCACATTGTTTGGAAAGGGTAATTGGGGCTTATACCTAAGGGTGATTCCCATCTGGTTAGGTCTTAAGCATGGATGTTTCTTATTTAGGGGTGGAACATGATTGGTTTTTTGGGCTTACAGATGGAATATTCTCATGAGTGAAGTTTGGATGGTCATTTAGGCTTACACTCATGAGGATTACCATAGGTATATTTGTAGGTATGTCATGGTTTTTACTAACTTCTAAGCCCGCATTAGTCATTATTGGTGTTAGAGACAAGTGGAAGTAGAAAACTTGATGGTGGTGTCATGAAAGATGTTCTAGTGAGAGATGGTGTGAGGCTAATGCATGAATGATTATCTATGAGGATATCATTTGTAATGTTTTGGAATTTCAATGTAAATTTTTTAAAAATTATATAGGATTATTTTGAGAGAAAGTACTAATACAGAATGCGATTCTGAGGCTTGGGGTGCCCGGAATAAATGTTTCAACTATATTTTAAGTTTATTAAAAACACTTGCATGCTCGATTTTAGTAACATTTAAATGAGTGGTTTTATTTGAAATCACAGGGCATCACTATGTTCAGAATAGTTGGTGTTTCCTAAGAATGACATAACTTCTATTGGTATGGGATGACTGGAGAAAATATTTTTCAAACATTTTTAGGAAAAATATAAATAAACATAAAAAGTTTACTTTTTTTATCTAACATTTCATGGAGACGTATCCATTTTGCAGTGTGTAGACTCAGAAAAGATATTATGCAACATCTTTGCAATTCCAAAACACCTTTAAGATACTACAATTCATTAACACATTTCCTCTATTAATCAAGGGCAGGGGCCAATGTTAGAATTCATAATGCTGCAGAATTTCTCTGGAACCTTAGGAGGCTCTCTCGTCAGTGACGATGAATGAATAATGCTGACGAACGACGGATCGAGGATTTTCATGGATGGATCACCTTAAATGGTGAATTATATCCTCCAAATAATCCTCTTTCCTTATATGGGGTATATTTTCATCATGATTTCTTTCCCCATTTTTATTTCCAATGATGAACGCAGACCAACCCACGAATAGTTTGATCCACGATTCGATCATTCTTGAGGGATGGTTCAAAATTCGGGTTTAGTGGGGATAAATCTTAATAAATATTATTTTTTCTTCTTTTATATTTCTTTATAAATAAATTGACCAAGGATGACACGAACAAGGACAAGGTTTGTTCAAAGGGTGTTCATGTGCTTATCTCACTTCCTGTTATTACGCTCTTCACCGACAGACCCCAGTCTTCACTTCAGGCTTTTTTGGGAGGTTCTTAATATGATTGGACCCCCATAGTGTATAAAAGATTATCTTTGTCCCATAAGATTGAAGAAAGAGACCCAATGATCGGAAAAGTATTCTCAATTAAGAAAATGGGCCACCACGACAATAGTGGAAACCAACAGAATTGGAGTCGCCAACGGGGGAACACAACATCATGGCCGCACAACAACAGGAGGCCACTGACTCTATAGATGTTGGTGGAGGACCCTACATCATAGTGTCCATGAGTGGTGGATAGGGCCGCCGTCTCAACAGACGGTGGTGGGATTTGACCAGACATGGTGAATGGTCGTGGTCCCAGGACAACGACCATGGGGCGGTTCACACGGTGGTCGACCGCATTGAACATGGAAGTCAGCCACATTGGCCGAGAAAGAATGTGGCACCCTCCATGCCCTGGGAGAACTAATCTTCCCACATGAGTGGTCCGAGCTAGATCTTCCAGGCTGGGTCGACCTGGTGGTTTGGGTCAGTCCGACTAGGTCGAACCATACCTGGACCCCACAAGTCCCTTTTTACATAAATTCACATAAATCTCAAAACGTGTCTATTTAACGAACCGATTATGGAATTATGACCCCCGCAATGAGGTGGACCTTTTGAGATACTCTATGGGAGTTTATATGGATGTTGGAGTATGGCCTATTGGATCAAGGAGGAGGTGCTCCCGGAATGAGCGTGCTAAGGACAGAATCCTGTGGATGGATACGACCTAGAAGATTTGTGCTTACCGAGACTATGTTTCTTACCTAGACTATGTGTCTTGTCTATAATTTGTGTCTTACCAAGACTGACTCAGCACTCCTCCTTCCCACAAGGGTGTGGACCCTCTAGTCATTGATGACACTCTGTGTGTTACCTACACTCAGTGTGTTACTGACACTCCGTTTGTTATCTACACTCCATGTTTTACCAACATTTTGTGTGTTACCGACACTCCATGTGTTACCTATACTTTGTGTGTAACCAAAGCTCCTTGTGTTACATCTTTTGGGTACTATATATTCCTACAAATATCATGTTTTTGTACCATAATCCTATTCTTGGTGTGAGTTGACTCTAGTGACTATCTTGATCGTACTTCTTAGAGGCACCACTCTTTGTACCTCCTTAGTAGTATTCCTTGTGTTTTACCTTGGTGGTTTGGGGTCCCTACTGAGTATTGTTTTACTCACCCCTATAAAGGCTTCGCCAGCACATGTCGTGTCTGGTGCATATGATCAACAACTTTAATAGAGTCCATGGTGGGATAAATAGAGGCGGTGCTTTTTGGTGACCTGAAAGACACAGTACGATTCAGCGACATTAAGATAGCTTACTATACCAACCCTTAAGGTAGGGTTTTCTATGGATGATATCCAAGATCTTGTATTTTTCTTTTTCAGATGGTCTTGTATTCTGGACCATTTAGTTTTCAGGTTGTACTATTACTCTTAGTGGTTTCCCAAGTGTGTTACATATCTGTTTACTAATTTTATTTAGTTTTAGTACTTTTCATGGGGATGGGTGTGTGTGTGTAGATTTATAATAAAATGCCTCCCCTTTATGGGAAATGACTAGTTAGTGCTAGTCAATAGTCCCTGGCCTATGAGTGGCAGGCTTGGGGTAGTCATAGTACAAGGTCCAAGGGATGGGTCGTGAAAGACTGGTATTAGAGGGAGGTTGGTTTTACTCTTATTTTGTGGCAACCATTTTAAGTGTTTTGAGTTTGTATTTCAGGATATAAAACCTAGTGTTGATGCAATGGTCGACATATCCATACACTTGGACCTTGAATTCTGCTTTCCGACTCGGTATATGAAAACACTATATTCATGGGAAATTAATAGTTCATGAATCATATATGAATTGAGTGTGTTCTCATGTCCTTCTTGAGTCAGAGTCAGCTCACCAGGTATACACTATTGACTATGGTACACCTTATTTTGTTTCAGGATGCTTCCATATAGGTGGCTATCCCGGATTTTGGGTTGTGGCCATGAGGATGGTCCGTCGAGCGATGATGAATCCGTGTATGGACCATTGTCAAAGATAGCACCTCCCAGTGGTGTACTAGTCATACCACAACCAAGAAAGAATAATTCACTGCTGGTGTTACTGGTAGTGGATTCCCACAGGCGTGATGTGTTTCATGAGTTCCAGTGACAACGAACTCCTGAGTTCTAAGGTGAGACATATCCTCAGGTAGCTGAGGATTGAATAGAGGCGGTGACATGAGTTTTCTGCCTAGTGAGGATGCCTCTTGCCCATATGTTGGTCCTAACTGTGAGTCTTCTACAGGGATCAGTGGAGAGATGGTGAATCTTGATGATACAGATGCACAAGGAGGAAACCCTCTAATGCATAGATTTTGAGCATCTCATCAGGGATGGGTTATTTCCTATGACATTACGCTCTATGTGTATACATGAGCTCATGTGTCTACGACAGGACAGCCAGACGGTGGCAGAGTACTTAGCAAGACGTATGGATATTTCTTTCTACTTTACAAACATGGTGCGAGACCCATTATTCATTGCTCGTACCTTTAATAAGGTACTACACCGAGAGATCATTGCATAGATGATATCCTATATCATCCATCTGTATGATCAAGTGCTGGATAATGATCTATTGGTATAAATTTTTCTTGTAGAGTAGGCACTGACATTGGGAGCTACAACTGAGCGACAGGTAGCAGTGTCTTCTGTAGCATTTAGCCGAAATATGATGTAGGTTACCATGTCCATCATGCACTCCATGGGATGACCCCAAGATATAGTATTATTGGTGCAGGCCTCCCAGGGCAGTTTGAGTCAGTTGAAGGATAGAATGTGCTACTCGTGCGGTGGTCTAAGGAATCAGGGAAGAGATTTCCTGACCCGTTGTAAGACTGAACAGGTGATGGTAGAGGGCCTACTGTGTAAGTGATAGACATTAGAACATGTTTTCCATAGGGTGGTGTACGTGGCTTGGGAGTAGGTAGAGTAGCAGGCAGTGGGAACAGGTTTGAGGTACTACTACCAGCACCCCTAGGTGGTCCACCACAGGCTTAGGGAGCTGGTGGGTAGGGGTAGGCCCAACATCTGGCAATATAGGATTAATTTACTGAGGCTCTAGAGATGATAAGAGGTATTATATATGTCTTATCCACCCTAACTTCAGTTATAATAGACATAGGTTCCAGTTAAACTTTCCTTTCCACAGACATTATTCAGAGCTCAATGATTTTATTGGAGTCATTGGCTCTATCCTAACATTTAAAGACACTTGCGGGAGAGGATTTAATGATCAAACATTGGTGATGGTAGTGTGAGATTACTCTTTGAGGGAGAAATATTCAACTAGGATCTCCTAGTAACAGTGTCGAGGCCTTATGAAGTCATTCTGGGCATGGAATTCTTATTCATAGTCCATACTCAGATTGACTATTTTAGGCGTAGAGTACGGTGTGTCCACAATGATGGGACCAAGTTTTCTTTTACTGGAGAAATAGAAATGCATGCAGTGCAGGATGGACTCACATGTAGGTGGGTGAAACCGATCACACACAAGTTGGCTGGCATGATCCTTAGTCCAGTGGAGGAGGTGAGTCCTCAGTTTCCTACGGTGGTGGACGAGTATGAGGATTCCTTCCCAGATGATGTCAAATGATTACATCCTTTTATGGAGTGAGACTTATATATTTATCTATACCTTATGAAAACAATGATATCTAAAACTACATATCGTATTTATCCCACAGAGCTCCGAGAGATGAGGGTATAGTTGGGGGACTTATATATAAAGGGCTTCATGAGGCCCAGTGTTTCACCATGGGCAACCCAGATTTTGTTGCCAAGAAGGCAGACATGATCTTGATATTATGTATCGACATCCAAAGGCTAAACCTGGTGACCATGAAGAATTTGTATCCTCTTCCGATGGTCGATTATCTCTTCGATCAGCTGAAGGGAGTGAGATAATTCTCGAAGGTATAACTTTGATCAAGCTATCACCATGTTCGTGTACAGAATGAGGACATCCCAAAGATAGCTTTCTGATGTCGGTACAGTCACTATGAGTGCATAGTGATGTTTTTTGGTATGAATAATTCTCCCAGGGTGTTCATGGGATTCGTGAACATGATCTTCCATCCATATTTGGACCGCTTTGTATTGGTCTTCATTGATTACATTCTAGTGTATTCAGCATCCAAGGAGGAGAACGCGATACACTTGAGGATGGTCCTAGAAATAATATGAGAGAACCATATTTATAGAAATATCTCAATGTTTATGTTATGGTATTGAGAGGTCCACTTTCCGGTTCATGTCATCTTAGAAGCTGGAGTTATATGGGATCCAACGAATATTGAGGCAGTTCTTTCTTGGGAGCCACCCAAGAGCATTACTGAGGTGCTGAGTTTCCATGGATTGGATGGGTGATATCGGAGGTTTGTAATGGACCACTCCATAGTTTTAGTGCCCATGACCACTTTAGAGAAGAAATGGAAACCCTTTGTTTGGATATAAGGGTTTTAGTAGAGTTTTCAGTAGTTTAGGCAGATGTTGACATGTGCACCTATCCTGAGGTTCACAGAGGAGGGTGTAGAGAACGTGGGGTTCTGTGATTCCTTAAGAAATAGACATGGTTGTGTCCTGATGTAGGGGAATGTGATTGCATATGGTTCTTGGCAGTTGAGACCACATGAGCAAAACTATGCGATCCATGACCTTGAGTTTGTAGCAGTATTCTTCACAATGGAGATGTGGTTACACTACCTTATGGGTGAATGATTTATCATCTACTATAACCAAAAGATCTTAAAGTATATCATCCCTCTTAAGAATTTGATCTTGAGGCAGAGGCGATTGTTGGAGTTCTTCCAGGACTATGACTTTTAAATAGTCTATACTCCTAGGAAGGGGAACATGGTGGAAAATGCACTCAACAGGAAATCTAGTTCACAATTACTGAATGAGGCGTCATAACAGTTAGCCACATTAGAGATATCCTTCATGGATAGAGATGGATCATCTTATCTTTATTCAATGGTCGGTACCCCTCTACTCTTATAGTTATTCAGGGTGGCACAACTCAGTCATACTAGTTGTGAGACTACATGTTCTCAGATGTCCACATGGCATGCCCCTATTGGATATTTGAATGGCGTAGAGAACATCATTCTTTCCATAGGATGCATAGTTGTACCAACGACATTATGGGATGAGTTGTTAAGGGAGTTTCATACATCGCATTTGGCAGTGAATCTAGGTGTGGAAAATATGTACTAGGACCTCCAATGTCATTTTTGGTGGTCAAAGATGATGAAGAATGTGGTAGATTTTATCTCAAGATGCCTCTGTTTTTTAGTAATTGAAGGTCAAGCACTAGGTTCCAGCAGGTTTAACCCAATTCCTTGAGGTTCCAGAGTGTTTGTGAGATAGAATTTTGATGGAATTCATGATGGTTTTACCACATACATCCAAAGGGAACAATACCATTTGGGTGATCATTGACCGACTCACCATGTCAGCACACTTCCTAGCGATTCAGGAACATGATTCAATAGAGAGCTTAGGAAAGATCTACGTACATGTGAATGTTAGACTCCATGGGGTCCCATTGATTATATTTTCATATCATGATGCTCGTTTCACATCCCAGTTGTAGAAGGGATTATAGGAGACATTTGGTACTCAAATGCTCTTATGAAAAACATTCCACCCACAGATAGAAGGCCCGACAGAGCAGACCATTCTGGTCCTATAGGACATGATATGTGCCTGCATCCTCTATTTTGGCTGTATTTGGGAGGATCAACTACCCCTAGTGGAATTTTTGTACACAAAAATATACCACTACACCATCTATATGGAACCATTCGAGGCCTTATACATGTGACCCTACAGATCACCACTTTGATGGACAGACCATGGAGAGTCAACACTCATCGGCCCATAGTTTGTATAGGCTACTATGGAGAAGGTGCAGCTCATCCAAGAGTAGATGAATATTGTACAGATCCATTAGATGTCATATGGTGATGGATGACAAAGACCCTTAGAGTTCAAGGAGGTATACAATGTCTTCCTTCAGGTCTCTACTCAACATTGGATACAAATATTTGGATGGGGTGGTAAGTAATCTATGAGGCTCCTTAAACCTTTTTTGATACTGCATAGAGGGGAAGATGTGGTTTACCTCTCGGCACAAACTCCATAGTTAGAGAAGGTGCATGACTTCTTTCAAATATCCTAGTTGAGGAAATATATAAAAAACCATTCACAAGTTATTGATAGGGGTGAGCTAGATGTTGATGACTGTGGGACTTTCACAGAGTTCCTAGTGGAGATCGAGGATCTAAATGAGAGGATCCTTCATGGACGATCGATTCATATGGTGCACATTTAGTGGAATAACGAGAATCTATAGGAGAGAACATGGGAGTGGGTGGGTTAGATTCATGTTCAGTATCCTCATTTTTTTTTGTTTATCCCTTGTTTTGGATTTTGGGGACGTAAATCTCTAAGGTGGGGAGAATGTAATGTCCTGGATTTTCCATGTAATTTTTCTGAAAATTATATGGGATTATTTTGAGACCAAGAACCAAGACGAAATGTTATTTTGAGTCCTTGGTTGCCGGGAATAAATGTTAAAAGTATTTTTATGTTTTTTTTAAAATAGATCCCTTGCTTGGTTTTAGTAACATTTAAAAGAGTGCTCAGATTTGAAATCTGGGGGCACCATTATGCTTAGATTAGTGAGTTTTTCTTAAGCAAGACCTAAATTCAACTGGTGTGGGTCTACTATATAAATTATTTTTTGAACCTTTTAATGAAGAATAAAAATAAACTTATAAAGTTTATTTCATTTTTCTTTTAACGTTTTGTGATGATGAAACAATGTTACGGTGTGGTGACTTAGTGATGCTGCGACACAATATTGTTTCAATGATAAAATGAGTTTAAAACACTGAAACCTATTAACAAACTTCCTCTATTAATCAAGGGTAGGACCAACGTTACAATTCATAACACTAAAAAATTTCTTTGGAACCCAAGGAAGCTCTCTCACCGTAGATGATGAATGATGAACACTGACGAATGATAGATTGATGACGTTTGTGGATGGATTGCCTTCAATGAAGAATTATCTCCTCTAAATGATCTGCTTTTAGGGTAGGGGGTTTATTTTCTTCATTATTTCTTTCCCCATTCTTATTTCCAACAAAAAACACGGAACAACCCGTGAACAGGTTGACGCCTAGTTCGATCATTCCTATGTGATGGATAGAAAAGCGGGATAAAATGGGATAAATATTATTAAATATTATTTTATTCATATTTAATATTTCCACTGAGTTAAATAGACCAAGGCTGACACAAACAAGTAAAAGTTACATTCTATGGTTATTCCTATGCTTATCTCCTTTCCACATTCTTGTGATCTTCTATGATGGTCCCCTATGTTTGTATCGAGATTTAATAAGAGGTTCTCAACATTACTAGACCCTTGGAGTGACATAAATATTATCTTGAGACTACGACGGTGAATATGGAGACCCACGTATCAATAAGGTATTCTGGGTTTGAAAAATAGGCTACAACGACCATTGTGGAGACCCACAGAAGAGGATCCTCCAATGGGGGTGAGCGGCGGCGCGGCTGCTCAGCTTTAGGAGTTCGCCGACTCTATAACATTTGGTAGAGGACCTCGTGGCATAGTGGTTTCGGGTGAAAGATGAATTCGCTGGCTGGCGATGGGCTATGATTGAATGTTGTAGGAGGCCGCATCACGTGGAGATGTTCTGTGATCTAGAGGGACTACTGTGAGACCCCACAAAAACTACTGTAGGGCAGTTCATGTGGCATCTGACCACCTTGAACACGGTTTTCGGTCATGTTGACAAGGTGGGGACACAAAACCCACCGCATATTGGGTGAACATACCAACCCTCTTGAGCAGGCCGAGATGGAGCCAGTAGTCCAGACCAGAAATGGGCCAGGTCAACCCAGGAGGTCTGGTCAGGCAGGACCTAGGTCAGGTCGTGTTGGTCTAACCAGTTTGGACTAGACCCAGACCCAACCAACTCCTTTTTACTCAAATTCTCGTAACTCTCAAATCGTGTTTCTGTTTAATGAACTATTTGAGGAGTTTGGACCCTCTGGATGGGGTCTTATTTTTAAGATACTCTAATTGAGTTACCATGAATATTGATGTACAAAATATTTTCTTGAGGAGGAGGTGCTCCTAGATCTAGCGTGCTAAGAATGGAATCCTACAGGAGGCTGCAACCTAGAAGCTATGTGATTTCATACACATTGTTTCTTACGTAGATTATGTTTATTATCTAAAATTTGTGTCTTACCAAGACTTATTATGTACTCCCTTATCCCACCAGGTTTCAAATCCTCTAGTCCTTGATGACACTCTGTGTGTTACGTACAGTCAATGTGCTACCAACACTCTGTGTGTTATCTACACTCCTTGTGATAGCTACATTCTGTGTGTTAATGACACTACATTTGTTACCTATACTCTGTTATTCCTACACTTCATGTGTTACCAAAGCTCCACTTGTTACTACATGAGGGTACTGTGGATTCTTACAAAAATATTATTTATGTTCTATAGACTTATTCTTGGTGTGAGATGACTTCAGTGACTCTCTGGATTGTACTTCTTAGAGGCTACACATCGTGTACCTGTTTATTAGTCTTCCCAATGTTTTACCAATGTAGTTTGGGACCCTAATAAGTATTGTCTTACTCACCCCTTCATGGGATTCACCTTCACATGTTGTGTCTTGCGCAGATGACCATCATCTTTGATGAAGTCCTTAGTTTTCCGGAGACAAGTGGTGCTTCAGGGTGACCCGATGGACATGGTACGCTTCATCAACATTCAGAAATCTTACTGTAGCAACCCTTATATTAGGTTTTTCTATAGATGAGATCTAGGAGCTTTCAATTTTCTATTTCACCTAGGCTTGTAATTTGGCATGTTTACTTTTTACGTTGTATTGATACTATTAGTGGTTGTCTTATTGGGTCACATATCTTATTACTCAGTGTTTTTAGTTTCAATACTTTTCTTGGGGATAGGTGCGTGTGTGAAGTTTTATAGGAAAATGACTACCCTTTGTGGAAAATTCCTACCCAGTACTAGTTGCTAGCCCCTGACTTATGGGTGGTGGGATTTGTGTACTCATGGTACGAGCCTTAGGGGATGGGTCGTGACATCATTATATGTGAAAAGGATCCCATTTTGTGTGAGCAAGAACTCATTCTATGTGAGTCATATATGGAATATCCTATGCTTAGGGAACATGGTATTTGGGGATTATTGATAGAATTTTTTATATATGAGGATTTCCCAACATGGTTGGAGGTGTTGAAATCCCATGATGAAAATATATGGGGAATACCATGTTTTTTAGGGAATAAGACTATAGATTTACATCATGGGATGATTACGTTGGTTCTAAGAAATTTTAAATCCTAAAGCATAGACTTGGGGGACTCACTCCTTACCCCTTAAGATTACATAATCTCAGCACATGCACCCCTAGTTGGGACATGTATTTATCAATTCTAGGGTGTAACGATATGGTACAATGGTTTATCATGAGGTTAATGTTATTGTGTCAATGTTAAGAAGAAAAAGGAGTTAGTGTTCCTATGCTAATAAGAAAAACATAAATGTTAATTGTAGGTATCACTTGATGTGGATTGGGTCATAGGAATGAGAGACATCAGTCACATAAGGACTTTAGGTGAAGATGAATCGATCCTTGATGAATATGGAGTCCTTGGGAACTCAACCTTTGTAAAGAAAAGTCAGCTAAAGGGAGGAAACAGGGAGTGGACCAGGGGATATGCTTCATGAAGCATAGTTCCTTGTGTAGGGGTGATTCGAGAAGCTCATGTTCTTCGAGGAGTTCACGAGGTTTCCAAAGTAGGAGACGTCGCGAAATTGGGTGACCCTGCCTCAAGATGAAGACCAATATTAGGGAACGGGTGCTTCATGAAAGAGTAATGCTTCAAGAATCCTCATGTACCGCTATGGGTATTCTTAATTTGTGAAGGGAAGATGCTTCATGAAAGGAATCCCCACCATAGGTGAAGGATTTCAAGAACACAAAAAAGGGGCTTTCACAAATCTCAAGTACCGTGGATGATCTATGTTTGTCAGGTTCACAATGCTCAGGTGTCCCATAAATTAAGAGAAATTTGGAAGCTGAAATATAAGGATAACCATCCAACAATGGTTGGAATGAGGTGGGTATTATAGGAAATATGGTCTCACAAAGCTCATAATCCATTCTTAAATAAAATTTATTAATCAAGAAGGGGTGCAACTCCATCGGACTTCCATAGGCTACCATCAATGCTTCCAATGGTCATGAAGTGGCGTCAGAATCATGAAAGACATCATCACCCTTTAGTATTTTCATAGATGAACTTCTCAATAAGTATCTCCTTGAGATTCATGAAGCATACATCAAATGGGTCTTGTGGGCCATTTTTCTTGGATTTTCTCTGAATTGGATACTTATTCTTCAACTATGGACATGGAATTAATTTCAGTGATAACAAAGCTTTCTTGAGTTGGATTGAACCCAAGCATGTGATTTGGCATAGAGGATGCATTACTAGTATTATAATTATACAACATCATCCATCTTTATAAAAATAAAAAACACCAAAATTTTATATGCATTATCCTAGGTCCATCCAAGTAAAACTTTAATAGAGAAACCTAGTATCGAACCAAGAGCACCATAAGCACACACTATCTTCAAATCCCATCCAATGCGATCCATGATTTTCATCACAAGTATCACTCTCAAACTACTGTGAGATGACCTCTATGACAATACCTATTATCTCACATTGGGTACCAAGAATCACACATGGACTAGTTCAACCATCTCAGTGATGCGCATGTCCCAGGGTTCTCCCCTTGGGAACCATTATAGCTCATAATGAAGTATGAAGAATGCACTATGAGCTCATCATGGCATAAAAATATCTCCCCCAACATATATAAAATCAATTGGTGAAATTGATCGCAATCTAAATAATCTCATCCCTCGAATTCCTTGAAATGAAATATAGGTATCACTCATGTTTTTCATAAGTCAATTAATTAATTAAATTAACAATATAGGGGTCCATGATAATAATCATTCCTTAGAATGAATCAATAAAACATTAAAATAAACTACACCCATTTTCTATTTCATTTTGAAAGAAAAAGGGGCCAGATAAATGAGTAGGCCCCATCACATATCAAAGTAATTAAATATAAATTCTATCAAGTCAAACAAGGCATAAGACGTATATTTTTTTCCAATTGAATAAGACACACATCATCAAGGGGTTTTTTAGAAATAATGATTTTATTTAAGAAAATCATTTAGGTAAAACAAATATCACATTCAAGAGGCAAAACTCATTTCTCCAAAAAACAATAGTTTTTGAAATATATAAAACATGGGAAGAAAATTTCATGCTATAAATAGAGACTTACATCATGCCATGGTCAAATAAGAAACTACCTACAATGGAAATTAGATTTATAAGTAAGCATAAGCACTTAAGAGGTGCTTGGGTTCATTCAAAATATTTATAAAAGAGGGAAAACCCATTTACAACCCTAGATAAACACTTCGGAGGTGTTTCAGATATTTTTCCATTTAATTATAATGGGTAAAAACATTCTAGAACACCCTACGGTTGTCCATGAT
This sequence comes from Viscum album, assembly GCA_963277665.1. NCBI lineage: Eukaryota > Viridiplantae > Streptophyta > Magnoliopsida > Santalales > Viscaceae > Viscum > Viscum album. Next base: position 1,709,773,832 of record OY728125.1, read on the forward strand.
CAAGGACAAAATCTTAAAACTACTCAAAATCAATCATCAAGAGCATAGAAATGTGCGTATAACAATTTAGGAGAAAGAAATCTATTTTAAGGTGACACATGGTAGAGACATCATACGAAACAATAAAAAAATACTGTGAAACTTGTTGAGAAAAACAATATACCACATACCAATAACAAGGATGACTCACACATCTGATATTAATCTCTGATTTGGTCTAGTTTTAGAGAAATCGAAGAAACAAACATCCTTTTTGAAAATAGGGAAAAAGAACATGCACCTGGATATCTTCTTTGACAGAAGGATGAATATAAAATGGTTAAAAATGAATGCTAAGATTACTGAGTGGAATTAAAAGGGACTGATATTGTTCGAATATGACAATAGACGGAATAGATATCTCAATGCCTAGATGGGATATGGAAGATCTCCACATGAAGAGGGAGTATGGTACAATCACTAGAGAAAAGGAGGAGAAAAAAGGGGGTTCAAATTTTTTTCATTAAGGTAATAATGGTAAATTCACCATTAAAACTGAGAGAAGATGGTTTTTCCAACCATTTAAAAATTAAGTGATTTACAATGCATGCACAATGCATAAAATGAACAAAATGTGTGGGTTGGGTGCATTGTTTGGAAAACATTACATAGCATGTGTGAGTCCTATGTACTCACCTACAGATGTCACATAGTCGACACTGGTGGGCCACACCATATCAAAAAAACTATGAACACTTAATTGTCCTCCCAAATCATGAGTTTTTGTGGTTTAGTAATCCTGAAACCCAAAAAAACACCCCACAGACCCCTTCATCCTTGAAACACCCCTAAAACAACTCAATAAAGCGTTAAAACTATTGGAATTATATTTTGGGACTCAGTTTTTAAAGTAAATATCCACCAAATGATAACATTCAAATTCCATTCGAATTTGACCCAGAAAAAACACACAAGATGCTACAGTGCCGAAAAGGGGCCTTCCTCAATCACTTCTGTGATTGAAACTGAGTTACTATGGGAAGTTGAGGAATTTTGACTAGGTATGAAACTTTTATTTTGGTGTCATATTAATGAATTTTATTATATTTTTTTTAAATTGTCCTATTTTATGTAAGTTTTTTCATTGGTAGTTCTGTGATTTCATTATATTATTATTTTGTTAAATAATTTTTTATCAATAAAAAAAGTTTTTCCTATGATTTATGAATTTTTTTCATGAATAATTCTTTTTTTATTTAATTATACGATGCCTCCAGGAAGTGGTGTTTTAGAATCAATAGAGGAATCTTCAAGATAGGTTCTGTAAGAGAATCCTCTTATAGACCCTGCATTGGGAGAATTTATTATATGTACTATTAATCTCTTTGTGGAGTTTGTGTTTGTAACCAAAGAAGTGTTGTGGATCATGGAAAATAATTTATGAAGTATGATCCACCAATATTTTTAGGTGATGAATGAGCTTAGGAATCAGGGAGTAGATTCAGCAGATAGAGATGAAGTTAAACACAATAAGGACTGCTGATGACTCTTATGTGGGGTTTTACATGTATATTTTCGAGGGACCAGGAAGGAGATGGTGGGACTATATCAAGCATTATAAGCCTCTTAATAATAATACTTGGTAATCTTTCAAGAAAATATTTAACTAGTAGTTTTAACCTAATAAATTTTAGGCATATAATACCTGGTATTTTCTAACCATAGAGTAGGAGGAGTGTACCATTCTAGAATAATCTTCATGTTCTTCTGAGTTGGTGCATCTAGAATCAAATAATGTCACTAATGAGTCCCTGCAGACTCATAGGATTGATTTGGGACTGAGGCCTAATATTCGGTAGAAGTTGATACTCTTGTTCCTTTAAAATAATTTTGGGGTAGTTTAAAATTCATATTTAGTTAAAGGATACATTTATAGGAATAGAGGTTTGGGTGGAGCTTTAGTTGGTTTAGTGAATAGATAGGGTTTATCTTATATCCAGAAAAGGAAGCATAAGAGTGGTCAGTTTTCCATAGGACTATTTTCATGGGCTATGATAGAGAATTAGTAGGTTATCTTCTACCAGTGTGGGAGGTGTGTTAATACCAGGCCTAACTATATAGAGGCTCCTAATACTATTAATATTTTAGGATGATCAAACCATCTAAAATATTTTTGAGAAATGATGACCTAGTGTAGTAAGGTTGGATCCACATTCACCATGGTTTTAAAAGTTTATACTAATGCTTCCATGGGTGTTGGTCCTAATCCTTAGGCCAAGGGGGAAGTTCGTGTGGCTATGATTGGATAGATTTATAAATTTGAGTATGTTCCAAAGGAATATAACATAGTTCCATAAACTATTATAGGTACAATGTTTATGTCATCTTATATAGTTTTAGATTTGTTTGATAAAGGTGATACTCATTATTTCATATCATTAATGTTAGTTGGCATATTTTTTTTATGTTCATAACTTATTTCATTCGTAGTGGATATTTATTTTCCTTTGGGAAAGGTATGTATACATGGTTTTAGGTGTCATGCGTGTTGGGTGATGATAGCTGACATTGAGGTGGAGTGGGACTTATTAGTTATTGATCTTGACATCTTTGACAAGATTATCAGCATAGATTCCATGATCAATTTTAAGACCCTGATCGACTATTATCACCATTTTGTATAGTTATTTTCTACTGATGGGGTCAGTAATGTTTTTCTAGGAGATTGGGACTCTAGATTTCTAATAGTTGAACATGTTTTTCCATATTTTGTGGTAATATCATGCTACATATCATATATGTTCATTGATACATTTGACCCTTGTTTGGGTGTTCAATTTCCTATAGTGGTTTGTGTGTACCCCATGGTCTTTCATGGTTATTTTTTGTGTTTACCACCCTAGATATAGGTTGATATTACTATAGAAATCCTCCCTAGTATGTCTCCCTTTTCAATGTCATCTTAACATATGGAACCTTCTATGTTGGTCAAACTTATGATCTAACATGAGGATATGTAGGATAAAGGATTTATTCATCCTATCATGTCACTATCATCTTTGTCTATCCTGTTTTTAAGAAGGTAGATGTGAGCCTGTGTTTATTTTATTATTTCTAAAAGTTGAATTAGGTAACCATTAAAAAAATTATCTTTTTCCACAGATTAATGATCTCTTTGATCAGCTGAGAGGGGATCATTTGTTTTCAATGATTGACCTGCAGTCGGGGTACCATCAGTTGATATTATAATAAGAGGATATACCTTGGATAGTATTTAGGAGTTTTATATGGGAATTTTTAGTTTCTAGTTAGGTCATTCAGTCTCACTGATGCTTATACATCTTTTATGGATTTGATGAACCAAATCATCCATCGTTTCTTAGAAACTTTTGTTATTGTTTTCATGGATGATATATTGGTGTATTCCAAGAGAGGTAAGGGGAATATGGAACATTTGGACATCATTATTTAAACATTGAGTGAATATCATATCTATGGTACGATTTCCAAATGTGAGTTTTGGATTCATGTAGTGATGTGAGAGCGCTCCTTTATGGCTCCCAAATCCCCTGGCTCTCAGTTCTCTCCCACTTTATCACTCTGGTAGGGATCCTTCTCCCCAATCTCATTTCCCTCATCCTTATATCCTTACGTTAGTATGGCTCTTCTAGGGTTTTATCCCCCGATTCTCTCTCGTGGTTGGTCCGCTCAGGTCTGCTCTCTGGTTCAGTCCGCCTTTTCGGCTTCGGTGATGGCGCGATGGTTCTTCCTTCCCAGCTGCTTCTTCTGTGCTATGAACTCACAATCAACCACTCCATTCCAGGTCGGATTGGGAGAGTCAGATTCAATGAGTTTTTGGGCTTTAAAGTTCGGCATTCATGGATCTCCTAGCGTCATCTTCTTCTTCTTTTAGGGTTTCGCCCCACCTTTTCCTCTTCTGTTCTTGTTCGTTTTCAGCTTCTTCCTGGTTTCTTCTTGTTTCTGTTTTTTAGGGGTTTCCCCCGGTTCCATTTATGGATTTGATTCCTTCCTTGATGTGTTCAGTATTTTTGGGAGTGTTTTGCGATGGGGTTGGTCTACTGTTTTTTCTGCTGGTAGTCCAGTTGTTACCACTGCTCCGGTGATGGATTTCTTCATCCTCAACCATTCCTGGAGGTTTTTGCCGTTTTCTTCCTAAAAAAGTCTACTTCTTCTCTGATCTGGTTCCAAGGGTCCTCCTATCTCTCCGAGGTGGTCCTGCGAGGTGGTCATCAAGTTTCTTTGGGATGTGAATCTGAGCAGGCTTTGGGATGTTGACGGTGAAGACGTTTCGATCATTGATGGAGAGGTTGGGTTCATCTATGGTGATGATGATGATGGTGGCCTGGTGAAAGGGGTTGGAAAATCATTACTGTGTTGGGTTTCTGCGTTTAGGGGTGGATGTTGGAGAACCGGTCGATGGTGTTGTGTCGATGAGGGTGATGTCTTGGTTACTGTGAAGGTGTGATGGCCATGACAGTGATGCGATGTATGGATGGTGAAATGATGATGGCTCTAATGTGCGGTTTGAGGTCCCTATGATGTGGATTGAAGTGGGTGCCTGTGGTTCGATGCTGATTTTGGCGGTATATCTGTATTTTAGTTTTTAAATTTGAATGTTGTCATCATGAATTTTGAATGTGGTGTGGGGTGTGGATGAGGGATATGCATGACTATGTGAACTATGGATGCTTTGTTCGGTTCCCACTTTTCAAAAAGTGGCTTTTAATAAATTAAAAAAATGGATTGTGGGTTCATGTAGTGATGTATCTGGGGCATGTGATATCTAAGATGGACATCTCTATAGATTCTGAAAAGTTACAAGTAGAAATTTAATGGTAGTAACCAGAAATGTGTTTTAGATCTAGGTCTTCTTAGTTTTTACTAGTTACTATAGATAGTTTGGTCATGACTTTTCTATGATCACATCATTGATGAAAAAGTTATCCCTTCATGGTTAAATTTTTAAATAGAATGACAAGTATCAAATATATTTTTTGGAGTTGAAGGTGAGTTTTACTTCAGAACTACTATTTATTCATCTGGATTTGGGATATAGTTATGATTTTTTATGCTTTTGGTATATATTTTTGATGTGTCTTGATGAAAGGGAAATAAGTCGTAGACTATGGATCTCACTAGTTATGCCATCATGAGGATCACTTTATGATACATTTTGATCATAATAGTATGAAATGTATGTTTACTCTGAGTTGTCTGAATTTATGATAGAGACACTGGGCATAGTATCTTCCTAAAAAATTATTGCTCATACCCCTAGGTAAGAGAATGTTTTTTCGATGTGTTGATAATAAAATTATTAAAACAAAACATGAAGGAATCGAACGAGTAGTGGAATCTGATGATTTTTTTGTTGAGTTGAACATGGAAGTGGAATCGGTTGGTGGAAATTTTTTTTGGCTTCAATTAAAGTCAAATCTTATTTGGATGAGTGATTTTTAATTGATCATGTGTCATACACAAAGTGCAAATGCTATAGTGAAAGACATTATAATGGGGATACCTTGGGAGAGTGTTCTTGGTCTCTATGTGAAGCTTTGTGCTCCCATAGTAGGTTGTTGTTCCATTTTTTCTATAGTTATAGTTGTTATGTAGTTGACACTTTTCCAATTTGTTTGTGCACCCTGGTACTAAGAAGGTGTATCATGATTTGGGACATCGGTATTTGTGGTAAGGGATGAGATGGTTGGTTATGGATTTCATATCATGGTGTCCCACTTTTTATATAATTAAGGTGGAACACTCGATAATTGAGGGGTTTTTATTGCCCATAAACATTCCAATATGGATGTGGGATGAGATTTCTATGGATTTCATCCTTGGATTTCCATGGACTCATATTGGTAAGGATACAATTTGGGTGATCATGATTGAATCTTTAAATTGGAGTATTTACTACCTATCCAAATGGTGATGAAAGTGGAATATCTCGGGGACATGAATGTCTAATAGATTGTGAAGCATCATGGGTTTCCCTCTACAGTTGTTTATGATAGGAATCTGAGGATCACAATTGGGTTCTATAATGGTTCTAATGATGTAAAGAGTTCCTAAATTTAATTTATCAACTCTTAACATATGAAATAGGATTGAAAAACCAAGAGGTCTATCCATGTTCTAGAGGGTATGTCATAGGATTGTGTTCTTGATTTTGGGGTATCTTGGGAAATTAATTTTCCATTGGTTGAATTTTCCAACAACAATTATTATGAGGTTTTAATTAGGATTTTACCCACTGAGACCTTGTATGGTAATCCATGTATATCTCCCTCCTGTTGAGTAGAGTTGAGAGATTAGTCCTTCGTTGATCTCAATGTTTTCTGGGATATGAATTAGATGGTGTAGTTGATACAGAAGTGATTGATCATGGAACATAGTCATTATAAATCATATGTGGACCATCATCATGAGCCACTTGAGTTTTTGGTTGGTGATCAGTTCTTAATCACAGTTTCACCTCACTTGGGAAATCGTCGTGTGGGTATAAAGGGTAAGTTGGCCCTATGTTTTGGGGGGCCTTTTATATCATTATAATACCAGGCAAGGTGTCCTATCTGTAACACCCCAAGCTTCTACGATACGCTTCTCTTTGAATAATGCAATAGCATGTGTTGTACACAACATCGAGTTCTAAGACACCACAACCAATCAAACTAGCCATTATGAATAGTAATACATACTTTTTGAAATTTTATAAATTTTATCTCTCAAAATGGACTTCATTTTTGGATTCTGAGTATTGAATTTAGGCTAAGGTGAAATTTTTGTACTTTTCAGATAACTTTAATATTTTGATGAATAGTGAAAATTACTAAATTTTAATTAGAAACAACTTTTTTTAATCAAAATAATTAACAGTGATAAATTATGAATTTAAGTGGTTTAAAAGTATATTTAGAATATATTTTTACCATTTAATTCAATTTTGGTCATTGGACATAATTTCACAATTAAACCGAACATAAAAAAGCATCAATATTTTGATAGTTATTATATCTTAAAAAACGCTTTTTGTTTTGACAGCGGGATTAATTTTAAATTAATTTTTGCCACTGCTGTGTTTTGAATTTGGAAAAATGGATTCCATATTTTAAATCAGGATGTTCAAATTGTGTAAATAGGTAACTTTTATTTTTTGACATTTTGAATAATTACTTCGGTAAATATTTTATTTACCATGGTTAAAGGGTAAATCCGGTAAATAAGGGTTAATAAATAATATTATAATAATAAAAAATTACCCTAAAAAGTGTCCTAACTTTATTGGTTGATACATGTCCGACCAGTGGCATCTTTGGGTCGATTTGGGGACCCCATGGTGCCACTTGTAAGTGATAGGGACACTTTATTTTAATTAAGTTAAAATGAATACAAAAATGACATAAGCATATATCATTTAAGAAAAAAATTTTTACAAAGGGTTATATATGTTGGATTTTCGACTATAAATATTCCTTACAAATATAACAAGATTTCCTACATAATGGTATTTTATTTATTATTTTTAGACATTTAATAATGTAATTTATTTATGACATAATGGTGATGTAGTAATTACCATAATAGTGAAAAATTAAAATGATTGATATTGTAGATACCCAAATAATTATAATATGAGACTTTTTATGAATTACACTAATTTTATAGCTTAATATGACATGTCAGGAATTATTTAATTAACTTTGTTCGAAGTAATAATTCTGTTATGATTTTTACAAAAAAAAATTATTGAATAGTGTCAAAATTGACATAAAATAGTTTTTGAAACAAATATTTTATTATTAATTTATAGTAAATTACTAAAAATCTAAGGTTCGGCCAAGAGACTTATATAATGATAGGTGTATCATTAATGGACCACTTGGGGGTCTATTGGATGTATATAGTATGTTTATTAACCATATAATATAAAACAACAAAGAGACATTGAAAAAGTGAAACTAATTAACTAAGAGTTAATACTTAAAGATAAGGTTAGTATGATGACCCAAACCTGTCTAAATTCTATTGGTTGAGTGGTTTTCGACCTATAACCACCTTAAAATTTAAATAATCCACTTTGGTGCCACTAGAAACCTAATATGAATTTATTATAAAATAATATTTCTAGGTTTTCCAAAGGTGCCCCTCACCCCTCTTATAAAAGGGCACTCCCCCTTCTCATTAACTCACACCTTAAAAGCCTTTTGGTTCGGTCAAAATCTACCCAAATACTCTATAAACTTCCATAACTTCATCCTAGAGGCCTTTCTTTAGTCATAAAGGCAACCTAAGAGCCCTTTTTATCTAATCAAAATGAATAACCCGAAGAAGAGGTAATGATTTCACCACCCTTTTCCAAGTTCCTTTCTCCTTCCACTTCTTCCTTATTTGTTATTACCATTCTAAAATAATAACTCCAGTAGAATATATATACTGTGATGTTATTATAAATATGGTACAACCATATTCAGTATTCTATCCATCCTTTGAATAACATGTCACCATACGTGCGTACGTACGACTTACCGTCTCCACGTCGTGGTGTAATTGTTATTTAATAAATTATTATTTGGATGGGTATAATAATGATGTGTAACTCAAGTAAATAATAAATATAACATGATAATAATTATGTATATATGATATACTATCCAATTATATATTATTTTAATATCAAAAGAATGATATTGTCGCTCGTGCGTACGTAAGGACTACCATCTCCACGAACGCGATGAGATTCATTCTCCATCGTATCCATTCAAGTATAATTATCATTTGATGATTAATAATAGTATCTAAGGACTTTTTATAATTCTGGATATGATTAAGATTCAACCTATCCATGGAAAACACAGCTTATGTAACAAAACATATAAAAGAAAATGAGTAATTTAACACCTGAAACAACGATAATACTATGATATTATTAACAAATCAATGTTAAAAGATAATATATGATATCATATTAATGTATATGATTATTGTATAATTTAATAACAATTATTTCACCATTATACAGGAGGTTAACCTACCCCAACCAAGGAAAAGTACAAGGTAAGGGTTTACTTCACAATCTCTTCATTATCCGAGGTTGTTTATAGGTAATAATCTTCTGGGATATCTTTATCATCCACATCCATGTTTCTTAAAAATGTATTTCAAAACATTTTTACCATTTAATAGAATATGGGTTAAAGTCATTTATACCATTTTTTGACTTTTATTAATATTTTTATGAAGGAATCTTTCCGTCGTTTTCCAAACAAGGTTCTTTTTAACCTTTTCGACAGAATTAAGGTAAGAATGTTTTTTAACTTATACGGCGGGTGTGGCTATTTACCATCGAATCTTCCCTTACAAGATTATAAGAATATTTTAAAATAAAATGTTTTATCTTATAACTATATGACTCTTAAATAATTTCAAAATAGAAATAGATATTTCTCTAAAAAAAGTTTTGATTTCATCTATGTCAACATCCTTTGATGGATTTTACGCTTATTTTTAGTTGATTTATTATACAAAACTTTTATATTGTATTAAAGGTTTTGTGATATGTTTTACTATTGATGTGTTATTTTTATACCATTCATGGTTTATGGATGAATTATTTACATTTCGTATGCTATTTTTAATACGAATGTTTATGTTATGTATAAACCATTTCATATGGGAATGCATTAGACTTAATATGTGACGGGTGGAGCCCACTATAGCTCCTCGATGCATCAGTAGGTCTAATGAGACAAACTAGTGTCTTGGAACAAGGACTTGGCAAAATCTTATTTGTAGTCTTGGCATGAGGCCTTGGCTATGTGGTTATGATAGTCTGACATTATGCATTCCATCATTATAAAAGTGGTTATTGATATTGCATGTGATTATTCGATTAGTAGAATATCCATGTGAATAAGTAAATGACATTATTTAATTTTATTTTTTCATACTATGTTGAAGATCAAGTTCAAAAAGGCTTTTGTTTTAGTTATACATTTCCTTAAATGTTTATTCTTTTTTATGAATGTTTCCGCTATATTGTTATCCTTACTGGGAATTTGAGCTCACCCCTTTTCTATGTTTTATTTTTTCCAGGATGTGAAGAAGTAATTTATTAATGACCCACAGGGATAGTATGTGGGGATATGAGTGTGGACTATGAAGAAAATATGTTGTTGTAGTTTTCATTTTTATGATGTAATGTAAGACTTATTAATATATCTAGTGTTTCTAAGGCTACTAAACCAATCGGTCTTTCGATATTTGATCTGTCTTGTGATCATGCCAATGTTACGCAATAATGCACTGACTCCGGGTTACTGGGGTCGGGGCGTTACAGTTGGTATCATAGGATGTTTAGTACAAACCTTGGAAGATAGATTTAGACAAACTCTGATTAGAGCACATAGACCTAAGATTGACTTTGAGGATTAGTATAGAAGAACTTCCTACAATTTTGGTATTGTAGAGATTTTGTGAGTTTTCCGAGAAATACATCCCTATCTGGATACGAGTAGGTAGAGGCGGCTCTGGCACAGATGTACCTAGGGGTAAAATCTAAAAACACCACTTTGAGCTAGACTCGAATGGGAACTGGTGCACATAAATGGGCCTTACTGCACTCTTGGTTACGAAACTCCCGGGGGATATGCTTAGGATAACTCTCATTTTCTTTACAAATCATTATGAAGGGTTTATGAGTATATACTTCCTCAAAGAAAACTTTTTTATGATTATGGATTATATCCATAAATAGTTCAATTTATGTTAAGTGTTTTATAAGTATGTAATTATGTATTTTGATTCATAAACAGATCTAGTTTATGTTATTGTTTAGAAATGGCTCCTAGTGGAAGAAATGGAAACCGTATCAATGCACGCACTCCATGCAGGGATTTCCCTCCTGCTCAAGATAATTATAGTGGAGCTGGTGATGCAACTGGTGCCGATCATCTAATCACCATACTGGGATAACTCACTCAGGTTATGAATAATAACCTTACCTGTATGGATCACCCTGATCCGCAGTGTGGAGGATCAATGTTAGATCGATTCATGAGGAAACAACCACCAACATTAAATGGGAGTACAAATCCCTTAGTAGCTGAGAAATGGATAAATTCCCTAGAGAAAATATTTCAGGCGTTGGGGAGTAGTGAAAGGGAAGAAGTTATCATGGCAGTTTACTGCCTCACTGGAGATGCTGATCAATGGTTGTCATTGATTCAAAACACGAAGTAAGATGATAAGTATCAAATATGAAATGGAGGGAGTTCAACTATTTGTTTTTAGAGAAATACTTTCATCATGACCATCGAGCAGATATGGAAAGGCAATTTCTGAGTCTGAGACAAAAGGAGGATGAGAATGTCGTAAAGTATGAGTCTAACTTTACAAGTTATCAAGGTATGCTGGAGATTATATACGTAACCCAAGAAGTAAGATTGATTGTTTCTTTGACGGGTTAAAACCATTTCTCCATCGAGCATTAGTGTCACAATCCTTCTCGTCATACGAAGACATTGTCTCATGTGCTATCAAGACAGAAAAGGAATTCTCTAAGTCTTATGACTTTAAAGAAAAGCAAGAGAAGAGGAGATATTCTGATAAATCTGGGAATGGAAATAAGGGGAAGAAGGGAAAGGTTGAATATACATCATGTGGTAAATGTGGGAAGAAACACCCCGGTAATTGCTTGAAGGGAATGGGAATCTGTTACAAATGTGGTGAAAAAATCCCACCAAGATCATGATTGAAAAGTGAAGACGGAAGCTACCAATGTTCAGTGCTACAATTGCAGGGAGATGGGACATTATGCAAATGAATGTCCTAATCGTCAGGGGAACTTACCTCAGAAAAGGCCAAGGGATTAGGGCCAAGCTTTTGCTGTCACTACTGCTGAGGTAGAAGCTCCAAAAGACGTGGTGGAAGGTAATTTAATGGTTTCCTCAAGTTTAGAAAATGCATTATTTGATTTTGGATCATCGCATTGTTTCATATCTTCCCAGTTTTCTAAGAAAATTAGATATTTCCAATTTGATTTAACAAGGGAGATGTCAGTTAAAACTCCTAAGGGAAGTATCATTGCAACAATGTTTTGTGAATCAGTCCCTATTAGAGCACATAAATGTTCTTTATTCACTGGTCTCATCGTCATACCTATGATTGAGTTTCATATAATCCTCGATATGGATTGGATTTCGGATTATGATGCAAAGATTTATTGTAAGAAGAAGGAGGTTACGATTTTTGATGATGATGATAAGGAATACCTTATCTTTAGAGTAGAATCGTAACCACCTAATTCTTATCTAGATCCACCCCCAGTAGCTCAACTAAATTCAATTATTGGAGAAGAAGAGAATAAAATGACTCTGGCTGAGGGAAGGAATGTTCAAATAGAGGATTTACCTGTTGTGAAAGAATATATTGATGTATTTCTGGAAGATTTACCTGGACATCCTCCAGAATGAGAAGTTGAGTTTTCCATTGATTTAATTCATGGATCAAGGCCTATATCGAAGACCCCTTATAGAATGGCCACTGTAGAATTAGTTGAACTAAAGAAACAACTAGAGGAATTTATTAATAAGGGATTTATTCTCCCTAGTGTTTCTCCATGGTGAGCCCCTGTTCTTTTTGTTAAAAAGAAAGATGGATCTATGAAGTTATGTATCGACTATAGGGAGATCAATGCTATAACAATAAAGAACAAGCATCCCCTGCCTCGCATTGATGATTTATTTGACCAAATGCATGGAGCTTAATAATTTTCAAAGATTTACCTTCGATCTGGATACCATCAGTTGTGTGTAAAGAAGAAGACATTTTGAAGACAGCATTTCGAACCAGGTACGGGCATTATGAGTTTACTGTAATGCCTTTTGGATTGACTAATGAACCCTCTGTATTCATGGATCTGATGAATAGAGTTTTCAAGGAATATCTCGATGAATTTGTGGTGGTATTTATTGATGATATCTTTTTATACTCTAAAAGCTATGAATATCATGAAGGTCACTTGCGCATTATCCTGAAGACTCTGAGAAGACATGAATTATATGGGAAGTTTAGCAAGTGTGAATTCTGGATTCATGAGATTTAATTTCTTGGACATATTGTCTCTAAAAATGGAATCTCTATTGATCCTTCTAAGACCAAGGAAATCCAAGAATGGCCATCACCAACAAGTATAACTGAGCTATGCAGTTTTATTGGTTTGGCAGGTTATTATCGACGTTTCGTCTAGAATTTTTCCCGATTGGCTAACCCATTAATGAAGCTGACACGTAAAGGGGTTAAATTAGTTTGGAATAAAGAGTGTGAAGAATGTTTTGAATAACTGAAGAAAACATTAGTCAATTCTCCTATATTTACTCTACCATCGGGGAATGATGGGTTGCTTATTTATAGTGATGCATCGAAGAAAGGACTTAGTTGTGTCCTTATGCAGAATGATAGGGTTATTGCCTATGCGTCACGACAGTTAAAAATTCATGAACAAAACTATCCTACTCATGATCTCGAGTTAGCAGCTGTGATCTTTGCTTTGAAGATATGGAGGCACTACCTCTATGGTAAAAAATGTGAGATTTATACTGATCATAACATTTTGAAGTATATTTTCTCACAAAAAGAACTCAACATGAGGCAAAGGACATGGCTTGAATTACTCAAGGATTATGATTGCATGATACACTACCACCCAGGGAAGGCATACAAGGTGGAAGATGCTTTGAGCAGAAAAGACCATGGAGTTTTGAAAAATATGAGTATTGAAAGGGATCCAATTTTCATTGATCTAGTGAATATGGACATGGGAATTACCAGGGAAGGTGAAACATCAATGCTTTTTCAAATGGTTGCCAAACCATCTTTACTAGAAAGGATTAAGAGTTCTCACACCGATGATGAAGAATTTCAAAAGAAGATTAAAACTGTGAATGATGGAAGATTGAGAGACTTTTTGTCTGAAGATGGAATTTTGAAATTCGGGAAGAGTCTTTGTGTTCCCGATATACCTGATCTAAGAAGGGAATTGCTGGATGATGCTCATAGTTCCAATTTTTCTATACACCCTGGGATTAGAAAAATGTATAGTGATTTGAAGGAACATTTTTGGTGGGACAACATGAAGAGGGAGATTTCTGATTTTGTGTCAAGATGTATGGTTTGTCAACAAGTGAAATCTGGAAGGCAACAGCCTGGAGGAGTCATGCAACCTCTTCCCATACTGGAGTTGAAATGGAACAATATTACGATGGAATTTGTCATGGGGATACCAACGACTCCTAGAAGGAACGATGCAATATGGGTCATTGTTGATCGTCTTACCAAGTCATCACATTTTCTTGCTATAAGAGATGATCTACCACTGGAATGTCTAGCAGGACTATATATTGATGAAGTTGTGAGACTTCATGGAGTACCCCTATCGATGGTTTTTTATCGTGATCCCCGTTTTACTTCAAGATTCTGGAAAATTCTTCACAAAGCCTTGGATACTGAACTTCATTTGAGCACTTCCTACCACCCTCAAACAAGTGTACAATCAGAATGAACTATTCAATCCTTCGAAGACATGTTGAGATCCCGCTCACATTACTTTCAGGGTATGTGGGATCAATATTTACCTCTGGTAGAATTTTCCTATAACAATAGCTTCCATTCGAGTATTCAGATGGCACCATATGAAGCTTTATACAGAAAGATATGTCGTACACCAACCTGTTGGGATGATGTTGGTGAAAGAAAACATGTACGCCCATAACTGGTGGAGGAAACAATGGAAAAGGTGAAGGTAATCCAAAATCACATCAAAGAAGCTCAAAGTAGGCAGAAGAGCTATGTTGATAATCGAAGGAAGGATTTGGAATTTCAAGTCGGTGATCATGTTTTCCTGAAGGTATCTTCATGGAAGGGAGTCATACGTTTTGGTAAGAAAGGTAAATTGATTCCCAGGTACATCAGACCTTTTGAAATTTTAGAACAAATTTGGGCTATAGCTTACCGATTGGCAATGCCACCAAGTCTCTCCAAAGTTCATGATGTGTTCCACGTATCTCTGTTGAGGAAATACATGTCTGACCCAACGCATGTACTCACCTATGAGGAATTAGAACTGGAACCCTATCTGTCTTATTGCAAAGTGCCCGTCAAGATTCTTGATACGAGAGAACAAGTGCTGAGAAATCGGACGACACATCTAGTAAAAGTCTTGTGGAGAAACCATAAGATGGAAGAGGCAACGTGGGAACCCGAGGAACTTATGATGAAGAACCACCCGAGCCTTTTCATGCGGTAGTATTCTAGAAATTTTGAGGAAGAAATTATTTGAAGGATGGGAGAATGTAACACCCTAAGCTTCTACGGTACACTTCTCTTTGAATAATTTAATAGTGTGTGTTGTACGCAACATCGAGTTCTAACACACCACAACCAATCAAACTAGTCATTATGAATAGTAATACCTACTTTTTAAAATTTTATAAATTTTATCTCTAAAAATGGACTTCATTTTTCGATTCGGAGTATCGAATTTATCCTAAGGTGAAATTTTGGTACTTTTCGGATAACTTTAATATTTTGATGAATAGTGAAAATTACTAAATTTTAATTAAAAATAACTATTTTTAATCAAAATAATTAATAGTGATAAATTATGAATTTGAGTGGTTTTAAAGTATATTTAGAATATATTTTTACCATTTAATACAATATTGTTCATTGTACATAATTTCACAATTAAACCGAACATAAACAATTATCAATCTTTTGATAGTTATTATATCTTAAAAACACGCTTTTTTGTTTTGACAGCAGGAATTAATTTTAAATTAATTTCTGCCACTTCTATGTTTCGAATTTGGAAAAATGGATCCCATATTTGAAATTAGGATGTTCAAATTGTGTAAATACGTAACTTTTATTTTTAGACATTTTGAATAATTACATCGGTAAATATTTTATTTACAATGGTTAAAGGGTAAATCCGGTAAATAAGGGTTAAAAATTAATATTATAATAATTAAAAATTACCCTAAAACGTGTCTGAACCTTATTGGTTGATACATTTCAGACCATGGGCATCTTTGGGTCGATTTTGGGACCCCATGGTTCCACTTGTAAGTGATAGGGACACTTTATTTTAATTAAGTTAAAATGAATACAAAAATGACAAAAGCATATATCTTTTTGAAAACCAATTTTTACAAAGGGATATATATGTTGTATTTTCGACAATAAATATTAATTAGAAAGATAAAAAGAGTTCCTACATAATTTTATTTTATTTATAATTTTTAGACATTAAATAATTTAATTTATTTATGATACAATGGTGATGCAGTAATTACCATAATAGTGAAAAATTAAAATGATTCATATTGTAGATACCCAAATAAATATAATTTGAGACTTTTTATGAATTACACTAATTTTAAAGGTTAATATGACATTTTATAAATGCTATAATTAACTTTTTTAGAAGTAGTAATTCTGTTATAATTTTTTAAAAAATCAATTATTGAATAGTTTCAAAATTGACAAAAAAGAGTTCTTAAAAAAAATATTTTATTATTAATCGATATTAAATTCCTAAAAATATAAGGTTTGGCCAAGAGACTTATATCATGATAGGTGTATCATTAATGGACCACTTCGGGGTCGCTAGGATGTATATAGTATCATTATTAACCATATAATATAAAAATACAAAGAGACATTGTAAAAGTGAAACTAATTAACTAAGAGTTAATACTTAAAGATAAGGTTAGTATAATGACCCAAACCTATCTAAATTCTATTGGTTGAGTGGTTTTAGACCTATACCCACCTTAAAATTTAAATAATCCACTTTCGAGCCATTATAAACCAAATATTAATTTATTATAAAATAATATTTCTAGGTTTTCCAAAGGTGCCCCTCACCCCTCTTATAAAAGGGAACTCCCCCTTCTCATTAACTCGCACATTCAAAGCCATTTTTTTCGGCCATACTCTGCCCACATACTATCTAAACTTCCCTCACTTCATTCTAGAGGCCTTCCTTTAGTCAGAAAGCCAACCTAAGATCCCTTTTGATCAAATCAAAAGGAAGAACCCGAAGAAGAGGTAATGATTTCACCACCCTTTTCGAAGTTCCTTTCTTCTTCCACTTCTTCCTTCTTTGTTATTACCATTCTAAAATGATAACTCCAGTATCTTATATATACTGTGATTTTATTATAAATATGGTACAACCATATTCAGTATTCTATCCATCCTTTGAATAACATGTCACCATACGTGCGTAAGTACGGCTTACCGTCTCCACGTCGTGGTGTAATTGTTATTCAATAAATTATTATTTGGATCAGTTTAATAATGATGTGTAACTCATGTAAATATTAAATATTAAATGATAATAATTCTTTATATATGATATACCATCCAATTATATATTATTTTAATATCAAAAGAATGATATTGTCGCTCGTGTGTACGTACGGACTACCGTCTCCACGAACGCGATGAGATTAATTCTCCATCATATCCATTCAAGTATAATTCTAATTTAATGATTAAAAATAGTATCTAAGGACTTGATATAATTCTGGATATGATTAAGATTCATCATATCCATGACAAAGAAAGCTTACGTAAAAAAACTTATAAAAGAAAACGAGCAAGTTAACACCCGAAACAACGATAATTCTAAGATATTATTAACAAATCAATGTTAAAAGATCATATATGATATCATATTAATATATATGGTTCTTTTATAATTTAATAACAACTATTTCACCATTATACAGGAGGTTAACCTACCCCAACAAAGTAAAAGTACAAGGTAAGGGTTTACTTCACAATCTCTTCATTATCTAAGGTTGTTTATACGTAATAATCTACTGGGATCTCTTTATCATCCACATCCATATTTCTTAAAAATGTATTTCAAAACATTTTTACTATTTATAAGAATATGGGTAAAAGTAATTTATACCATTTTTTGACTTTTTATAAGAGGTTTATGAAGGAATCATTCTGTCATTTTCCAAACAAGGTTCTTTTTAACCTTTTCGACAGAATTAAGGTAAGAATGGTATTTTTAACTTATACGGCGGGTGCGGCTATTTTCTGTCGAAGCTTCCCTTATAAGCTTATAAGAATATTTTCAAAGAAAATGTTTTATTTTATAAATATATGACTCTTAAATGATTTCAAAATAAAAAGAGATATTTCTCTAAAAAGAGTTTTGATTTCATCTATGTCAACATCCTTTGATGGATTTTACGATTATTTGAAGTTGATTTATTATAAAAAACTTTTATATTGTATTGAAGGTTTTGTGATATGTTTGACTGTGGATGTGTTATTTTTATACCATTCATGGTTTATGGATGAAGTATTTACATTTCATCTACTTGTTTTAATACAAATTTTTATGTTATGTTTAAACCTTTTCATATGGTAATGCATTGGACTTAATATGTGATAGGTGGAGCCCACTATAGCTCCTCGATGCATCAGTAGGTCTCATGAGACAAACTAGTGTATTGGCACAAGGCCTTGGCAAAATATTATTTGTAGTCTTGGCACGAGGCCTTGGCTATGTGGTTATGATAGTCTGGAACTATGCATTCCATCATTATGAAAGTGGTTATTGATATTGCATGTGATTATTAGATTAGTAGAATATCCATATGAATAAGTAAATGGAATTATTTCATTTTATTTTTTCCATACTATGTTGAAGGTCAACTTTAAAAGGCTTTTGTTTTAGTTATACATTTCCTTAAATGTTTATTCTTATTTATGAAAGTTTCTGCTATATTGTTATCCTTACTAGGAATTTGAGCTCACCCCTTTTCTATGTTTTATTTTTCCCAGGAAGTGAAGAAGTAATTTATGAATGACCTGTAGGGATAGTATGTGGGGATATGTGTGTGGACTATGAATAAAATATGTTGTTGTAGTTTTCATTTTTATGATGTAATGTAAGACTTATGAATATATCTAGTGTTTCCAAGGCTACTAAACCAATCGGTCTTTCGAGATTTGATCTTTCTTGTGATCATGGCAAGGTTACACAATAATGCACCAACTCTGGGTAACTAGGATCAGGGTGTTACACTATCAGTTAGACTTGCCTTATATATTCAATTATGTACACGATATGTTTCATGTTTCCCTATTCAGAAGGTATATACTAGATCCTTCCTATCCAATTAGATGAGAGAATGGTGATATTGATCCTAATACGACTTTGGTTAAATAATCATCTAAGATTATGGATCTCTAGGATAATGTATTTTATGTTAAAATGATCCCACTAGTCTATGTACTATGGCAGATTGGACAAGATAAGTATGTGATGTGGGAGTTTGAGTCATTTATGAGGTAGTAACATTCTTCTCTTTTTGCAGAACTATGATCTTACAGGCCTTCTAGGGTAAGAAAGCATTTATTTTGGGGAGATTATAATGCCTTTTACCTTCCTATCAGGTATCTTTTAACTTTTTTTGGTTTCCTTTTTCATTGGATCAAAAAATTTGGAAATAAATTGGGAGTTTACCTATAATGGTTATGTCATGGATTTTTTGAAATGTTCATCTTAACCCGTCAATTTATTCTATTAATTTGGATATTACATTCAGTGTAATGGGAGTATCCATCATGTAATGGTCACTGGGAATAATCCATGAACTGGATACACAATGTGGGAAATTTACATGACTTGTAAGGGAATCAAGTCATGTAATGGAAAATTCAGGCTTTTTATTAAAAAAACGTGGTAGGTTTTTCGATGAATATGAGCATCGAGAAATACATGATGTGTAATTGGATTACGTTCCATGTAATAGTTAGGAGTAAGTATTTTATGGTGATGCATGAGTGATTTATCATTTCATTGATTTCATTCTTCGTTTCTCTCAACCTATATGCTCATCCTAGTAGATTTAGGGGCCCTCCAACCCTTCTAGATCATTTCATTTAGTGAATGATTTTTCATTTGGTTACAGTTCATTAAATTAAATAAGAATTCATTATATTTTTTCTTTATCTCTGGTCAAAACAATGGGTTTGGCTATGGTTTTGTTTGGATTTTTGATCGGATAATTTTTTCTATTGATCATTTTTATTTGATTGGTATGCCTTGTCTTTCAAACGTCATTCTCTTGGTGTCTGATCACCATGGTCGAAGGAATATAGGTTTATACCATGTTAAGGTAGGTGTTACTATACATTGGGTTAATTTGATTAATTTTATATCTTTATTGACAATTTCCTTTGGATTTTTCATTTAGTGGAAGTGGTAAATTGTTTCAAATGATTTCATAAAATTTTAAATGTCTTTAAAACAGTTTTTTCATTGAAAATGAATTTTATTTATTTGGAAGTGAGTTTTTAAACTCTGGAGTGGATAGGCTTGTCCTAGAAAATGATTTATGAAATTGTGAGAATGGTTTTGAAATTGTATTGTACAATTGAACATTTTGAACCTTGGGTGTTCTAAGAAAGTGACATAGGTATCATTAGTGTGTGTTGAACCACTAAGAGGTAAACTAATCTGATATCGACCAGTATGACTTAATATCATATGGATCCAATTTATGCCTTTTTAGTCTTTCCAACGTCTAGTACATAGTTCCCCATAGGATAGATCCTAACATGCGAGGTTCTTTTCATTATTATTTATTTATCGCATGATTTTCGTATCCTAGATTGTTTCTCATAGGTTTTTTATGAGGTAGTATCAAACAAATTTTCATGATCGGTTTTGTATGGATATGTGTACATTTGATGCAATGATATTCTTTTTGATTTTATTTGTTTTAATTGTGATATTCCTGGTATGATAATTTGAAATTATTTTATGTAAACCAAAGGTAAAAATTATTTACAAGAAAATTTACTTGATGAAAATTATTTTTAAACCTTTTTGTTTAAAAATCATCACCTAATGCATTCATTGTTTTAAACCTTGTATAAAAACTGTGGTGGTATCCTATTTGGCTAGGATCACACACTAATTATTCCTTTTTGAGTTTGTAGATGCTATATTGAATGATTTAGGTAAAGGGAAGATCATCCTGTATCATGTTGGCTTATCTTGTTGTTGCTACTTTCTGTTTGGGTTGGTCTAGACATTATTGTGGGTAACATGGGGAGTTGATATACTTTCTACTTTAGAATGTTTTGTCATTTATTGCATGTCTTTAAGGTATATCATATATTTACACATCATACTACGATTTTATTTATTGTTTCTCTTATAGCCAAGGTTGGTTTCTATTATACTATTTTACATATATTATTTGATGGTCTGGTTTAGGTGCCTTGTCTAATTGACCTAGCATGGTTCATTATAGCTTTAGATTTGAAAATTCTATATGTCCTCATGTCATGTAAAATATATAGGAAATTATTATATGAATCGTTCTTATAATAATAAGAAAACAAGGATTATGCCTCGTGTATAGGGGTTAAATGAAATTTAGATTGTCAAACATTGTGCCAGCCTACTTTCATCTACTTACTGATATTATTTTAATAGATTTCATATCTGATTTTGTCAAACTAACATAATATTTTTGTAACATATGAATGAAATTCATGTGTACATAGTTTATAGTTTTTATGTACATGTCTTTTATTATTATTTTGTCTATATATAACCTTTATCACCTACAGATTGTGTTTTAGAGCGTTTCTTTGTTTTAATAATAACTATTTAAAGATTATTTTATTAATAGATAAGAGAAGGAAGATAATATGATGTTTATATTTTAAGAATGAATTGATATAAAGGAAATGAAATTAGAAACACATAAAATCATTCAAAGATTATTAAATAATTCTAAATTAAACATTTGACACACTCTGTCACCACTTATATGTTCTAGGAGTAGTGGAAGAACCTGTCTAGCATGTCTAACTCATTGTTTTTTTCTTAATTTATAAATAATTGTTTCCTTAAATAATGATTAATGTAGTAAAAATATAATTAATAGATTACATGACTTGGGTAATCACTATAACTAAAATAGGATAATCATCATATGTAATTTATATATAATTTAAAGGAACATATTAAATTACCTGATCATGTAAATCTATCTTTATTGATGATTCAGTTGACTTGATCTTATGATACAAAAATTTCACTATAGGATCTGAGTGGTGAATCCCTCCATTGATGATCAAAACATGCACCATAATCCTTAGACGTCACCAAAGAATCATCAGGTACTAGCATAGCTGATCCTGATCACATGCATCATTTGTTGTACATAATAGAGGAATTATTCTACAGGGATCAAGAACTCAAGATATTCCCTTAATGGATTTAATATCGAGGAGGATATGAGAGAACACTAGATCTGTAGATCTCTCCCTAGGGATTAAGACTTCTCGTTAATCAATGCATTTTCAGAAACAAGAGTGATTATAAAAAAGTGGTATAATTACATGTGTATAAAGGTGGTTCATGGGTTGGCATGTTATACACAAGACCCTTTCTAAATATTTAATTATTAGTTGATACCATCTTTAATAATAATAATAATAACATATTTATTAATTACTTGACATGTGAATCACTATAGAATATATAATTAAATATTATTTAAAAAATTTCCAACTATACCATTAAGCATAGTCTACATGTCCTCCTCCCCAATTAACATACATTGAATAATGATGATTTATTTTTAAAATAAATATCTTTTCATTATTAATCGATTAAAATAAAAAATAATATATATTCACCAAGCCTAAGAAATAAATATTTTTTATTATCTGTTAAGTCTCTTATTCGTTAAAATAAATATTTATTATATCCTAGAGGTCAACCAAACCAGAATAAATAATATTTACATTAACTTGTTAAATTAAATACTAAATTTAATTGTTATTACAAATACACTTAGTGTGTGGCACCCTAGGCCTCTTTCTCATTAGCATTAGGTTGAACCGACTAAAGTCCATAGTTATCATCTAGAAATATGACTAAGAACCCATAAATAATGAAGTCCTTATTGCATGGAAATACAAGCTCCTACGAACACTTACCTTATAATATAATCCCTTTATCAATATATCTCAAATCAAGAAGGTTACATGCTGGTGTTATCAGCCTTTTTGTGTGAGGTATACTTCAAAATATTTCTAAAAATGAACTATCCTACTTAAAACCATTATTATGGATTTATCCAGGTAGATACATTTCCATCAAAGGAACAGTGATATCAACTTCCGTCAAAGTACATAATAGTAAAATAGTTTATCGCATATTATCTATTAATACAACATCCCATGTGACACACTTAACATATTATACCTCTCCACGAGAAAATTTTATCATGATTTCCCTCAATGTATCAAAGAACGTTACTCATGGTATCCATTAATGATAATCTTAATCTATAAGGATCAATACCGGAATACACAGATTGTAACATCCACTAACCCATATAAATGTTGAATTTCTATTAGTAGCTCATGTTATCATAATCTTCTACACTAAAAATTACAACAACATACACTGTGAGAGGGGTTCCTCAGTGTCCTATGAGTCTATACCCATGATATTCTAAATAATTTTTGTCATTCAAACAATATTATCTGGATATATAACATATATTTATGATTATTATCATTGTACCTATAATTTCTCATCATATCATAGAACTTTTATGAACTTTCAGTATGACATATATATTCTTAGGACATTATCACATATAAATATAACATAGGGAAAAAATAATGATGTTAGAAGAAACTTCATTAATAATGAAATATTTTAATCAAGTACTTAGAAGACATTTCATGGGATCCAACTCCAACAACATTTTAGTATACAAGTATTAGCGTTCTATGATCTGATAGATTATTAAACTCTATGTTTATATTCTATTGTCATGTATTCCATACACTTTGTATGTTCACAACATGTGAATGTTCCATTACACTTGTGGTTGTGTAGATATGGGGAGAGTCCCTAATAAGTTTTGAGTTGGAAATTAAGATCATTCTTATGATTTTGGAGAAAGTAATAGGGATTTTTTGGGGGGTTTTAATTCATTTTTGGGTTGTTTTAGTTGCATAACTTTTTGATACATGTTTCTAGATCATGATTTTTATCTAGTATTTATGTTTTCATACCTGTCATTTTTTGGGTTAATTTTGGTGTTATATATATTGATTATTGTAATAAATATTCATTATGTTGTATATTAATCTATTTTTTTCACTCTTCATTGATATTTTCAATTAATAATAAATTATATCCCCCATAGATAGATTAAACCCCCAGTATTTTTCCCCATCCTATAGAGATTGGAGAGACCACATGATATTTTAAATCAACAGCACACTCATGTGGTGTAGGAGATTAGAGCGACTAGTATTAACACACAAAATAAAAAAAATAAAATCAACATAATAAAAAAGAAAAAAAATTACGACTAAATTCTTATCGGAGATTCCATAGAAAAAATTTCATACATAGGCTTTTTTATTATGTGGGGATAGGTTTTGTCATTGGTAAACTGGGTGAGGCCAATGCCAAAAGAATTGATATTGGTATGATGAATTATAAAACCACCACTTAGAGTGTTTCTTTTATCATTATATAAGAATTCTACTTGAGGAGGTGTTCTCGTTTAAATAAATACCCTGAGGGATGCACTTGAAGTGGCACACTTCTATTAAAAAATTACACTAAGTGTCTCACTCGATGTGAATCCCTTCTATTAATACCCAATTAAAGGGGAACCCCCCCCCCCAAATTTCATCCCTCAAACACTCTCATGTTATGAAGATCCCCCGATACCAAGCTCTCAAGCTCCCAAAGCTCCCCATCTCCAGAAGTCAATCATTTTCTAACCATTCTAATTTTGATGTATTTCTATTTCTATTTGATTTTTTGAATATTTTATTTTATTTATCTAATCATTTAGTAGTTAGTTTTTTTATAATATTAATTTTCATTTTAAATTTTCTATATAATTCTATAGTATAATTAAGTATTTATAATCAGGAATTATTTATTAAGTAAATATAATTAGGAATTCATTATTATGTAATTATAACTAATTATTAATTATTAAGTAAGTATAATTAGTAATTAATATATATATAAATATAATTAGAAATTAATTTATTATTAAATAATTTTAATTAGTCACTAAATAAAAATTATATAAAAAATTAATTATTAATTAATTAATAATTAATTAATAAATAAGAAATATCATTTTCAGTTCTCAACTTATTATTAAAGCAACGACCTCTTTAGACTGGGTAGAAGGTGACCCATTACATAGCCTGAAGGCCTAAGGCCAGGTGGCCTACATATAGGGCTTGAAAGCCCATTTTTTGGCCCAAATGACACCTCAATTAATAGTACTGCTACAGTACATGCACTGCTACAGTACCTGCTACAGTAACGCCGCCACTACAGTACCTGCAACAGTCCCTCTACCGCTACAGTGCTACCATTGCTACAGTCTACCACTGCTACAGTACTGCTACAACGACCTGCTAGAGTGCTGCTACAGTGCTGCTACAGTGCCCTGCTATAGTACCTCGGGAATTCTCCCCAACCCAGATTTGATCCTGGGTCATTTGGATGCCAAGCAGGAGCCTTAACCACTAGGGTACATGCTCGTTGGCATTTGCAGTTAAAATCAATAATAACTCCTCATTTAAATTATGTTTAATTAATAATTAAATAAAATATTAATAACTAATTTATATAAAATGAACAACTAATTATTAATGAATTACTTATTAATTATAATTAATAATATAATTAATAAATAATTATAATTAATAATTTCCTACTAACTTATCAATTATAAATTAAATATTAATTAATTAATTATAATTATAAATTAATTAATTATTAGTCAAACGTAATTACTTATTAACTAATAATAAATTAACTTTAATTAATAATTTACTACTTTTAGATTTATAATAAATTAAAATTACCAATTAATTATAATTAGTAATTAACTTCCTATGAATAATTAGTGAATGAATAATGAATTAATAATTAATTTATAGGATTATCGTTTTATATTATTTTCAATTTGAATAATAATTAACATGATTAATTTGTTATTAATTATTAATTAGTTAAGATTTTATAGTTAATAATAAATATTAGTTGCAATTAATTCCTATATTAAAAATAAAAATTACGATTAGTTGATTTGGGTTAGCATTTATGGTGTAAATTGGATATTATAGAATCCATAGATTTTATATGACATTGCCTTAGCGATTAGGGCCCCAACCAAACTTGATCGTGTAATATAAGAGGTTCTGTTTGGTTATTCTATGTGCTTCTTGGTAGAGGTGGATCTCAACCAATTTCCCATAGAATGTGTGACCTTATCCACATCAGATTTCATCTTTGATCTAACCATAAGATATGAAAAAATTACCCCTATTTTCACTGGTATTCAATCCATTGGTCATGCCAAAGAGAAATACTGTAAAGAGCCATATTGTTTTATCTTTAATCTAAAAGATCACAAGCCAACTGTCTAGAGTCAGATGAAATCATAGTCGAGAAAGGTTTTGGGTGTGGATGCTTCTACTTCCCCTCATGCTAGTGATGTTAGAACCAAAAGGGAGATGTTTTATGGAATCAACATTCTGGTCTCCAAGAATAAGGGGAAGGGTGTGATATCTAGAGATGTTGGCCCTTTTGTGGTAATCTCTGGTGTGTTGAAGATGGGAATGACATGAGATGATGTTTCAGAAGGGGGATCTTACTCCTCATATATGAGATTACTACTCCGGAGTCTTATTATAATCACATGAAAAAGCTCCAGAGTAATAAGGAACTACCTTTATATAGGGATATGATTTTTGCACCTTCTAGATCTTGCTTTGGATCTATTGTTGGTATTAGAATTAAAATTTAGGAATTAGATGATTTTTCTCAACCTAGAAGGATGATGGTGAATGGTTTTGGTCTTATTAAAAGGATTGGATTTTATGCTACCATGCATTCTAAATCACCGATGATGATCAACTTTGGTACTGCACTCACTACTTAAATAGAGGTAATGTTAATTGATTTGAATGATATGAAAAAAAGGATCATGGGTGAACACCAAGTGGTGTATGTTGAACCAGATGGGAAGTTTATGGATGGTAAATACATTTATGATGATGTTCTTCATGAATTGGTTATGTAGTAGCTTAGACAAGAGTAGTTGATTATGTTGAAGACTCATAAAGGTAATAAAATATTAGTCTATGAAGATGATTCCTAATTGGTCATACCACAACGGTTCAAAACATCTGACCCTCAACCCCAATCTATTCAGGTTACACCCTCTCTCATCTAAATGTCAGATGTCCTTCCAAGTATCAATTCATTGGAGGTTTTACCCCTGTAGGTCAAGCATCGATGTTCTGATCAGAGTGTGAAGTGGTCTTATCCACCCCACATTACTGATTTAATGAAAAATGAATTTTCATCTTTTGGTAAGGCATAAAATGAAGAATTTGGTAATGCGTGAGAAAGAAACTCTAGTATCACACCACTAGAGGACCAAGAAAGTTAAAGTCTTACAAAAGGCCTTAGCAAGGAAGTAGCTGAATAGTTTTTTTGGAACCTGAATTCCATTGTTCTCTAATAGAGCCTGATGTTTTTTGGTTTCAATTATTATTTAAGAGTATATAGGTTTATATCCTTAAACATTGAATATGGATTCAAATCCAATCTAGAAATTGAATTTTGGGATTTAAATTAGGAATTTAGGATTTTCTCAACTCACGGGGACTTCTCTAAATCATCATTAGATAAGGAAGAGGAGGTCTCACAAAACATCAAGACATGGTGGAGAGGTCATAATCCAATGGGAGAAGGAATATAACCTATGAATTTGGGATCTAGAAGGACTGGTAAAAGTTGAATTACTATGGTTGGCTTCCTTTTATCTAATATGGGAACTTTATACCATTCTCGACCCATCTCTTTTCTTGTATGGTTTATTTTCATTAATAAATTTAGGGGCATGTGTTTTGTCTCAAAATCCATGATTGATCCATATTGGTAAAAATAAATAGTTATTATTAATTATTATTTTATAAAAATTTAAATATATAATTATTAATGAATTAGTTATTAATTATAATTATTTAACCTAATTACAAATTAATTAAAACTAATAAATATAACTAATTATTAATTTTAGTTACTAATAGCCTAATAAATTATCAATTATAATTATTCATTATTCATTATTAATTGTAATTGTAATTCCTAATTAATTAATTACTAACTAATAATATTATTATTTTAATTACCAATTAACAAATAATAAATTAATTGTAATTAGGAATTTTTTTTATAAAATTATAATCAATTATAATAATTAATTAACTAATAATAAATTTAAAATAATTTAAATTTAATTATTAATAATTGGTAATTAACTTAATATGAGTATTTAGTGAATGAATAATAAATTAATATGATTACCAATTCAGGTTATTATTAATATGAATAATAAATAAGATAAATAATTTATAATAAATTAGTAATTAATAAATATTTAATTAATGAATAACAAATACAATTTTGAATTAATATATATAATAGTTAATAATTAAAAATACAATCAGATAATTATTAAATAAAATATTAATAATTAAATGATGATTAGTTATCAATTTATAATTAATTAAATAACTTATCAATTATAATTACAAAATATAATTATTTATGAATTATAACTAATAAATATAATTACCAATTTATTAATAATATATTAGTTTCTTGTATTAATTAATAATTAATTAATACTAATTACTAATTTATAATTATTAATTATTTATAATTACAAAATTAATTAATTAATAATAATTTATTTATTTCAATATTTATTTATTAGCAAAGACTGTATGCAAGAGTATATTTGATAAATTTCTTCTAGAAAAGAGTCTTGCATTATAAGCTAGGTAAGAAAATGAATTTTACTTTTCATCAACCTTTACCTGAGTTTGTAATTTTCTTTATGAACTTGAATTTAGTTGTTGAATATATTTTGTTCATATTAAGTGTTTGAGTTATCATGAATTGAGTTGTCTATTTAGTAATTTCTCCCAAGGTAGAGGGGCTTTGGAATAAACCACCTAATCTCTTAGAGGCTTTCCAATTCAATGAAAGTTAATGGGGTTGGAAATTTGTTGCTCTTGGGTTACTCATGAGGATTTTTTCAATTTCATATAACTCATTGATTTTTCATGACATTTTTTTATACCTCAAGAATATGATTCATGTGGATATGTATGTATATATTTATGTTTTTTTGGTTAAGTAATAAAAAATCATTGGTTACTTAAGCAGTTACAAATAAATGTGGTTTAAACATATTGATTTTGTGGAGGGAATAATATTCTAAAATAAATTTCTAGAATCATGCATACATAAAAATGAATTACATGAGAAAAAATAGTGAGCTTAAATTCCTATAAAATACTATGTTTCAGATTTCTTTGAACTATTAAAATATTTAAAGTTCAAATTACGTTTCTCTAATAATATTTAAATAGAAATAATGTTTCATTTTATATAAAAAATATGGTTGCCTATATTTATTACAACAGTCAAATAATTGATATTGAATAAGGATATAGTTATAGGATACGACTAGAAAGTGTTGTGATTCTTAAAGAGTCTACTTATTAGGATTCTATTCAAAGAAAAATTCACAATGGTTAAAATTGATAGATAATCAAGTGATAGAGTACATCATATCCATACATCAATCATTTAATATATAAGGTGTGTCATATAGCTAATCTAGTAACTTATGATAACAACAAGTATCAAATATTGCCAGTGGTTATTTATTAATATGAAAATAAGATGATGGGGTTGTATGTAACTATAGCGAAAATAGATGTTCCATCAATATTGGAAGTCAGTCTATCGCAATCTCACGATACAATGTCACATCCTCAAGCTATATCACATCAAGAAGTTTCATTGGATGTTTTAGTAGTTCCATTTAATTTTACAAGTATCGAACAGTCACACTGGGGGGTGAATCTGGTGTGACTTATGTTTATTGAATTATTTTTCTCTTTTTAATTCAAACTTCTGTCACTAGTTAAGATGAATAGATCATGCATGAAATACATAAATAAAATTAAAAATATCTCAAAATATTTTTATAATGTTTGTTACTAAGACCTACATCCTTGCCATGTTGGTTAGACCCCCCCCCCCCCGCAACAAGGATTATCCACAATAATATTTTTATCAATTATAATGGTATGAGTAGAAATTGGTTATACACTACAATAATCGATCCTCTACTTGATTATGGTTATACCCCAACCAATCCAACTCTTCTTCCATGTTTGGTTAGACACACCAACTATTCAAATTTTTATACCCCTAATCTCTAGAGCATACACAACAACTAGTTAGACCCCCTAGTAACAATCTCATTCTTCTTCTTAGAATATATGATCTGTATATAGGATGATAACTTGATCCAAATATATGAGCTTATTGGATCAAACTAGTTCACTTACAATTCGTGTACCTTTGCACTGATACTAGTCTTGGTCAAATAATTATGATCACAATACATAATAACTTACCATATCACCATAGTGCTCGGTCAAAAAAATCTTCTATTGAAGTCCCAACCCCACTTAACACTAAAAATCTCGGATACCAAATCCTTCCAATAAAATGATACACTAGATTTATTATCAAATCACTACAAACTGAATATGAGAAATATATAGCATGTGAATTTCTTCAAATATCACACATGTGTATATTACACTATATTGTCTTCTCAAGGTGTGTACATGTGAATTTATTCATGCATGCACCATATTAAATTTTTCATTTCATCCTTCACACACCTCACTTACTTTTTATGTATGTATGTGTTCGTATGAATATATATTTAAAAATTAATTAGGTTGAATACATTCTCCACTAGATGTTTCATTATTTTCACACACACTGTCCACACACACACTATTGGTATCTCAATGTATGAACATTCAAAAATGAATTGATCTCCGAATGAACTCCTTACTTCCTTCGTTCATGAAAACTAGAATATCTACATCCCTTATTCCTTGTGTATGTTAATTATTTTCACACAAAAGTTTACCACCCACAATAACTAGTGTGAAACTCACTTTTTATGCACATTATGCAGATACACAATTTAACATGTGTATATATTTTTCTATGGGTATGTAAATCTCCCCATCCACATTATACATCTTAATGCAAGCATTGGAACCTTACACAGGAAAGAAAAGAAAGCATATATTCTTGGTTCATCACACAAACTTTAAAAATCTAGTAAGTATATAGAGACCCCATGTGGAATCACAAAACATTTTTCTTCGTGAATCACTTAGAGTGTTCTATGAACATGTCAAGTACTCATGGCCTTATTTTCCTTCATGTAAATATAAACAATATATAACCTTTCTCTTTCAAGAAGCAGAGATCACAATATTATTTGTTTCTCTAGAAAAAAGATTTTCTCACAAAATTGTTGACATATTTTATGGGTATAGGCCTTATTATTTATATAAAAAAAGAACCAATCTAGATTATATGCACTTCCTCTATTACGAGACATCGAGAATCACCATCTCAAAATTTTATTATTTTTCACACTGTAAATGCCTGGTTTGATCCACATTATATTATAAAACAAAT
Organism: Viscum album; assembly: GCA_963277665.1. Classification (NCBI taxonomy): domain Eukaryota; kingdom Viridiplantae; phylum Streptophyta; class Magnoliopsida; order Santalales; family Viscaceae; genus Viscum; species Viscum album. The sequence goes on from OY728125.1 coordinate 1,709,805,549, forward strand.
TTTTAATTATTATTTAGACCATATTCTTATTATAAAAATAATCATTCAACTATCAGAAGCATGGTTCAAAATTTTTTCAATGTCGATGCATGAAGATGCCAGAGAGCAGTAATCATGGATCATGGTAGAAGATGAGATCAGATGGGTTTGATGAATTAGAAAATGTAAAGCGTTGATCAGACGGTACATAAAATCAGATGAGTAGATCAGACCAAGGGATTTATTTCTATATTTTTTAATCAAAGATACATTACATGCAACATTTCATCCAAAATATAATATTTTTTATATCATCTGATTACTTATAACATATGATTTTGGTTGAGAGATTCTGAAATTAGTTACCGATCACTCCCTTCTCCTGCTGGAACTGCACCATTTCAGTGTTCGTCATTGCTATTAGGCTTCCTAGCATTATGGCTCAACACTGCCTCTATGCGCTCATGGTTTCATGCTCCTCCTCCCACTAAGTTTACTCCTGGCTTAGCCTGGGCGAGATCCCTCAACCATGGTTGACCCTTTTAGGTCCCACATAAGGTTCTGGTCATGCTAGTTAAGACTTCCTTGTGGGTGGGTGATTTTTTTAAGAACCAAATTGTATTATTTATAAAATTCTAAGTAAAATAGGGAAATATAAATCCTTTTTCAATTTAATTCATAACCTATTTAAAACTCAAAATTCAAATCCACCATTCTCAAAACTACACATCAAACAACATGATGTCCTCCTCATGAAAAATAAATATTTTCATGGAATATTTATATACTATTGTAAAAAATGTTCCAATTCAATTAAACTAATAACACATGTCTTTTGAACATAAATATCATCTATTTAATTATCACATTTATAACTCATTGAGTTTTCACCTTCTTAATAAATTCAGAATAGTTTCAACATGAATAAGAAATTTAGATTCATTAATCTCCCCATTTGGATTTGTTTTCAGTACCAACTTTCTTTGAAATTCAATGATACCTTCTTCACCTTACAGGCAATGAATCCCAAGATATATTAATGGGAAGGAATTTTCATTTCTATAATTTAAATTATAAGAACGTCTTTTTCTTTTCAGAATTTTTTTGTCTAATTTCATTTTATGTAGAATGGAATCACTACTAGAATTGTAAAAAGATAGAATTAATCAACTCTAAGTATACATGAACAATTTTTTGTGCAGAATACTTGAGTGATAAAATTTAACATTAATGTTTTCAATAAATATGTATTATGTGATACCAATCACTAATTGTTTTTGGAATTTCTCAAAATATTTTTCACTAATCTTCTACATATATCTCATTAAATATATTAAAATCATTCAAGCACAAGAATTTATTTCCTTAAATTTCACTTTTCTCATCATGTTATAAATCTCTACCTTTTAGAATTGATTATTCATCTTGAAAATGAGAGAATGTAACCAACATAGCTCAATGTTTTCAGGATTCAATTTCCAAACATTTGGATTTTAGAATTATAATATGCATACCTCAATAGAAATTCTAATATTCATAAGATATCAAATGATGTATAAATATCTGGTGGTCGATATTCTATGACCCCCCATAATAGATTCCATCATATCATTCTTCATTATGAAGGAAATTTCCCACGAATAAACTTCATGTATCCTCTATGATTATTTGAGATGTTAAAAAGAGACAACATGATGCCAATAGTCTTCCATGGTGGACATATCTTAGCTGTAAGATGTTCACATATTTTATCAAATTCAGGTCTCCCCATAAATATGTACATTACCTTAAATTCCCTATAAAAAACACAATATATATATATATGAATAAGGTGGTTATTCAAGGCTCTTTGTTTAGAGAAATAGGTATGAGAGTTGTTTCTCAACAGAACAATCTTCTTAGATGAAAATTATTCTTCACACTTTCTAATAAAGATGTTTAATTTTTCTCTTCTTGTTCCAATTCTCTTTCCACTTCCAACTGTTCTGGACATATGATAAAACATTATTTTGGAACATTATTTTTCTTTTCTTTGTCTGTAATCATATTTTTTCTAACACTATCAGTCATAGATGATTTTTATTTCTTCTTCAAGAATTATCCTTATCTAGATAATCATGTCATTAATTTTTTATCAAAATGTCTGAACATACTTCACCTTCCACACACAACTTCAGAATTCAAAAAGTTACCTATTTTATTGATCTTAAAAAACTCTTCATCAGATATGTATTTCAAGAAATACATCTACTTTTTCATTTGAATTAATCCTTTCTTTGATTTCACGCTTCTTCCTTTAGTGTTTATATTCATGGAAAATTAAATATAGTCCATGATGTAACCTTTATTACTATAATATAAAAATATTTTCTTTTGAGTGAAACTCTTCAAATAATTATTCAACAAATTATAAGAAATTTTTTGTTTAAAAAACATCTTCTTTTTATCATATTCTAAGGTTGACATGTCATCATCAGTTCTTACCTACTTCAATTTTTGTTATGGTCGTTTATCTATATCAATAGATTATTTGTGAATTAATCTAATATACCATCACCCATCATTACAATGACCACTTATATTGTAATAATCATAGAAATTTTTAAATATATTATATCTGTTCTTGATAAATTGGTTCTATTTCGTTGAGATCTACTTCAGTTGTGTAGGTTTAAATTTCACTTTAGTTTTGATTCACCTAAATGAAGGAATTATTTAATCATCATTCAATATAATATTGTGCCAAAAAATAACTTCCTAATTCCCAAACTTCTATAAAAACCAATATGATCCAATAAATCTTGAATTCATCTTTTTCTCCTATGAAAAATTATGAATATATTTTAAATTTTTAGGTTTATGGTTATCATATTTCTTTTTATATGCTTTATTTAGAGAATAAGAATATATGAACTTATTTATATCCATCTTTGAAGATGTTTCGGATTCCTGAGTTTTCTATTCACCAATGTTTTTGAAAATTTAAATGTTGAATCTGTACTAATCAACAAAAAAAATTAGCACACAAAAATATATTAGGAAAAAGGGTTTACTTATTTAATGATAATGTAATATCTATATCCTTTCATAATATCAATCTCATCTTTCCATTAGATTTATTATTTTATTAAGTAGGACTCTTATCAGATAAATTGTTGTCAATACTTATTTTCTTAACAAATTTTGAAGTTGAAGCTTGTGTCTCTTCCATATTTCTCAGTTTAAATTCTTATTTTAAACACTTTATATTGAGATTAATCTTCTTATCTTCAGAATGTTTCATAATTTATTCCTTCTGAATCTATGTCTTCTAAATCTCATCTTAATGCATCTGATTTTCCTTTAATAAAAAATTTAAAGCTCCTTGATTTTTTCAACTATATCATTCATCTAATAATATTTTACATTCATAGATGCATTATGTAGAATTTCAAGTGCATGGATATCTTTTTAAAAAACTAATTAAAAAACCTATTTTCCACAAATATTACTTTTCAATTTTTCTATAGGTCCTATGTATCTTTCTTTGAAAAGAGTAATTTTTTCTTATTTTTTATTTCACAATTTTTGGGAGAGTGTTGGATATTCAAACCATTTTAGTCAAAGCTTATTCCATAGAATTTTCATCTTCTTCTAGCTGTAATTTTTTATCGCGTAGTTCCTTGAATAATATAGTCATACATGTGACCACTTCTTAGGTAACTTTATACATATGATTTCTAATTTCTGAATTGATCATATCACTATCAAATAATAAACTTGACTCATCATAATCATAATCAATTGATCCCACTAAACAGTTAACACTATGAGTTCCTTCATCTATTAGTTGATCTTCATTTATCTTTAAATTATTATCCATATTCTTCGCCACTATTTTATTCTCGTTTTTCTATTTCCTGACTGATACTTCAATATTTATAACATCAAGAGTAGAGATAGGCTTTTCAATCTAAAGATATTTTGAATTTTCTTAAAACTAAAATTTTCACCTCATATGATATTGATAAAAACCGTTGGATAAGTTTAATATAACCAATCAGAGGATGAATATGCTCTGATAACAATTGTAGTGTCTGAGGATCGTGAAGTGACATTGCGAGGGGGTGAATTAGATGAGACTTATTTTTATAGAATTTTTTTCCAAATTTTAATTCAAACCTTTGTCACCAGTTAATATGAGTAGATCATGCATGAAATATATAAATTAAATGAAACCTAGAACACAATAGTTTTACTAGGTTCAGTACTATTTCCTATATCACTACTGTGTTTTTTAGACCCCCAACATATATTGTTGACTATAATATTTTTTTCAATTACAATGGTTTATGAAGAAAGTGGTTATACACCCCAATAATCAATCCTCATATTGATTCTGGTCATACCTCCTTAAAATCCAACTCTTCTTCCTCGGTTGGTAAGACACCCCAACTATTCGACTAGATATATCCCCTAATCCTTAGATCCTTTATAGAAATTTTTTAGACTACTAGTCACATATTTCTTATTTTTTCAGAATATTTAATCAATAGTTAGGTTGATCAACAGATCTTCCTCCATGAGCTTGCAGGATCAAACTGGATCATGTACAAATCAATTAAATTTTCAATGATTTTGGTCTTTCTCATGTAATTTTGGTCACTTTATGTAATCACTTACCTCAGTAAAACACACCTCCGGAAAAAAAGTATTTCTTCTTTTGAAGGCCCTACCTCACTTATCACTAAAAAACTCAGATACAAAAGTATTCAGATAAAATTATACATCACCTTCATTCTCAAATCACTACACACTAGATATGAAAAATATATTACTTTTAAATTTATTTAAACTTTACACATGTGTATAGTACACTGTATGGATTTCATAGGGATTGTACATATGCATTCATGAATGCATACACCACATTAAATTTTTCTTTTCAACCTTCACTTACCACACATACTTATTTTTTATTCTTTTTTTTCATATGCATATATATTTATATATGCATTAGGGTTTAATTATTCTCCACTTACTTCTTCATTATTTGAACACAATAAACATTTGTTTCTCAATGTATGAACATTCACAAATTTATTGAACTCAAAATAAACTACTTAATTATATTATTAATTAAAACCAAAATGTCCACATCCCTTTTTCCCTGATCATTCCAATGCATTGCACATAATAGTATAGGACCCACGAGACATTGCGTGCAACTCAATTTTTATAAAAATTATTCACACACATAATTTTACATGCATAGGTATTCTCTCATGGATGTGTAGATCTCACTATTCATGATATGTTACATAATTCATGGATTGGAACCTTCATCATGAAAAACAAGAAAGCATGGATTCTTGGTTTGTCATGAAAACCTAGAAGATCTTTTAACGATATTGAGCTCCCAAGTGGCTTTTTATAACTTTTTTCTTCATGAAGCACCTAGAGTGAACTTTGTATAGGTCAAGTAATAATGACCTTCATCTCATTCATGAAAATTAAAATATTTCATAACCTTTCCCGTTCATAAACCAAAGATATCATGATTCTATGTTTCTTTATAAACAATTGTTTATCGAAAAAATGATTTAAATAGTTTATGGGTGTAGGCCACGGTATTAATAAACCACAATGAACTAACCTAGATTTTATGAACTCTCTATGTTCCAGAACATTTAGAATCTCTTTCTTGAAATTATAATCTTCTTCACACCATAAAATCTCAATTGTATAATAATTCTATTTTGAAAATAGAGTTTCATTATTTTTTTGATCATATAATAATCATTAGAATAATCAAACAATAATTAGAGCCACAGTTAGATATTTTTTCAACGTCGATTCTTGAAGATATTGGTGACCAGCACTCACGGCATGAGGTAGAAGATAAGATAAGATGGAATTGATGAAGAATAAAACATAATGATATGACTAGATGATTTATAAAATCAGATGAGAAGATTGGATGGTGGTAGTTATTTCCACATTTTAAGTGGAGTAACTATACAAACAATATTGCATCCCACAATGAATCATCCATATAACTAATGCTTCTTTATAATATAGGATGCATGATGAGAAATTCAAAAATAAGTTACCGACCGCTCCCTTCTTCATCTAGCACCACATTGCGTTGGTTTCTGCCTGGGCCACCATGATACCTCGAATGATGGCTCTAGATTTCCTATATGAGATATGAGGGTGTGTTCCTCTACCCAATATGTTTCCTCCTTGCTTGACATGGGCTGGTTCCTTCAGTTTTGGTTAACCCTTTGGGGTCCCACATTAGGCTCTAGTCAAGTTGGGTAAGGGATACTTGTGGGTTGGAAATTTTTTTGATTAAGAACCAAATTGTATTCTTAGAAAATGTATATGTAAAATAGGGAAATATAAATCCTTCTTCAAATTAATTTCAAACTAACGTAATACTCAAAACCCAAATCCCCCATTTTTATAATTATACCTTAAACAACCTGAAATCAGTATAATGTAAAATAAATCTCTTTACATGGAATCTTCTTAACCTATTGTAAACAATGTCTCAATTCAATTCAACCAATGAAACATGTCTTTGGAACTTAAATATCATCTTTGAAATCGTCATATTTATAAGTCATTGACTTTTTTTATCTTCTTAAGAAATTGGAAAGAATCTCAACATCAAAAAAACTATTTGGATTATTCATCCACCATATCCTCTATCCACCATTTCATATCTTCAATTTGTGGTGTCTCATAAAGGAAGTGATGTTTACATGGATATTACTCGACAAAAGTTATATTTTTTTGTTGATAATTTTATGATACTGATAATTTAGAAGAAGAATATGATAAGGAAGCGAAAAAATAATTGAATTTCAGAGATGATTCTAAGACCACTCTTGTGAGGTTCAAATGACCTTCAAACCATCCTCCATAGTTGGTAGCATCGCCGACCGAAGGCATTATATGCTTCATATAGTTTTATTTGTCAATTATTACACATAGTAATAAATTTCCAGAAATTATTGGTGGCATGAATAAAATTATGGATGAAGTTGTTCCATATATTGGAAGAGATTTTGAAAACAAATACGAAATGAAAAATTTGACAAAGTAGTATCACATTGAAATAAATTTTAGTTATTTTATAGAAGAGTTAAATAGATCACATTATTTTATTTGGTGTGAAAAATATGATTCATATTGTTATATGCAATTAAGATTTATAATTGATAGAAATTTTCACTATTGTATAATTAACATATTTACACCACAAACATATGTGAACCCAAGTCTGTCATAGGATAACTCTTCATTATATTTTGAATTCATTTCAGCTATTATTTCTAGAATAATAAGGCAATGTTAATATATTCCCATTGTTCTGGTGGGGGAGATAATCAAAAAGATTTTGGGTATCAATTATTATACTTGAATGCATGTGTTTCATGGAAAAATGATATTATAAAAGATTATGGTGACAAAGATGACTCTTATCAGATTTTACAATAACTTATGAATCTTGTACACCAAAAAATCAAGTAATATATCTATTACATATTATTAAATATGTTTACCAACACAACTAAGTTGATCAGTTTAAAATATTTTGTCTGATAGATTATTTGGTATATTTTTACCATGTGTGAATAATTTTATGAATTGAAAGAAGTTTATAATTATTGATTTCAAATTCTCATATAGAATGTATACTAGAAATTTATTTATTACTCGCACAAAATATGGGAATTGAGTCCCTCTTCATTTGGTATTTTTTATTATTAAAAAAGAGAACTTATCATATTAGAGATAGTTCCTAGCTTGCAATAGAGAATTTATAACCAGCACAGAAGTGATTTTTCAAATTTTAGATCATTATCGAGTAATTATGGAGGCAGTAAAATCATAGGGTTTTCCATGGAGACAACCCTATGCCGCTGATCGATGCTATATTAAACACATTTTTAGAAAATTTTGAATGAACCTCAATGATGATCCAATGAATAAATAAATCAAAAAAATTGGTATGAATTACATTTTTTTGGGAAAAATAGTTGTCACACTTATTTTCATATGTGTTTAGATTAGTTAATGTTTGTTATTATAAACGTCTTAACAATAATGAATGTAGTAGAATCTCAAATATAATCATAGAGCTAATCCATAATATTTTCATTACATGGGGAAAATTATAAAGCATAAATGGATGTTGGTGTATGATTAAGGGAAGATATATGGACATATGTGAACCAACACTAAAAATGTATAGATGGAGTTTTCAAGGGAGTCCAAATATTACTAATCATAGGTAATTAATAATATTATATTAGATATTAATTAGAAAACCCACAAATATAATATAATATTAGTATAATGTTTTAAAAGTAAGTTTCATGTTTAGTATAAGAGACATTTTAACGTATTGTAAATTATTTTGTGGAATGATAAATTCAATATGTATAGAGTTTGAACAAGGGTATGTGATATGGTAAAAATTTCTAATGTGTTATTTATAGAGTTATTCAGTAGGATGAAACATTTAAGGTTCATTTATTTGATTGTGCCTAACATACATTTAATGTCGCATAGCCCTGTGATCCTATGACATGTAAAAGTGGTCTTTTGATTATCATTTTACTAGAGTAGTGTTACAATGATTATGGTAACTTTTCATCACTATTGTATGCTTAAAAACCTGTAATCCTATCATGTTATTCAATACACATATCTTGGGATTTGTTTATTGATCCAGTCTATTGACTAGATAGTGTTAGAGTTTTTTATATTTCTCTATGGATGCTTAAGGGATATCAAAATTTCATTCTCTCTGATGGAGAGTTCACGCATCTACTAAACATGACCAATAAAAAAAAGAAGGCTAATGTAAACCCATATATGAATTGATATGGATTGACCCCGTGAAAGAGAACCTATAGGGAGGTGAATATTATACAGCTTAGAAGGCCACATGTTGAGATGTTTCCCTAGATGTATATGGTAGTTATCTAATAGTAAAAATGATTGATGTACTCTTTCAATTAAAGTAAAAAAATTTACATGAAATAATTTTTTTAACTATCATCATTTGTTGGTTAGAGTGGAATACCCATGAAGGGGTTGATTTCAATTTTCAAATAATTAATTTTATTATAAAAAATTAAAACAAAAATCCCCAACTAATAAAAAATTCTAGTTAAATAAAATTGTATAATTATATAATTTTATATTTCAAAAATGTTATAAATAGTTTAATTAGAACTCAGTTAAAAAAAGTTTGAAAACTCTTTATAAATTTTGAAAATAATTTTCTTATATCAAACACATTATGTAAGACACAAATTAAATCCAACTATCAATGTAATCTTTTATTATTAGTCTAAAAACAAATATTGGTTTGGATTAAAAACAAGTGAAATGAAAAAATAGAGGAGAAAAACATATCAAAATATAATATAAAAAAATTAAATAAATGATTGACGCAAATACTTTTTGTAAGAGATGATATATGTGAATAAGATAAAGAGTTCAAAAATGTTATTATTTTTATAGATTGTTTCATAAAATAGTGTATTTTGGAGAGTTTAAAATGAATCCTCTGTGTATTATAGGTGCTTGTCTTTATTTCTATGTTGTTATTTATAAGAATATATCTCTTTTTTCAATAGAATACATTTCACATAAAAATAAATCTATCTCAAAGTACAAATGTGTTCACTTGAAATAACATACTTCATTATTAAAAAAACGAATTAGAAAATTAAAAAACCTTTTATATGAAATCATAAAACAAAGTATGTGTTAAATAGATGTCTTTATTAATGTATTATTGTTTATAAATTCTTATAGATTGGCCTCTATTATCTTCCTAGGATCCACAGGTTTCACGCAATGTGTTCGAACCATGAACTCTTACACATTTTACTCTTCAGATAACACATTATTTTCACCATGATTCACCTCCAACAACCATTATTCCATATATAAGATGCGCTAGAGTTTATGGAGTCTCCATGTGTGACTTCACGATTATTTCTCACCATTTTATTAATACACTATTTGAAATATAACAACCGAATACATAGAAAATTCAACTCTCTATGGGGGATTTTACCTTTACTTTAGAGGTTGTGGCTTACATGCTTAGTCTATCCCTCCATGGATAGGTAGTTATAGGAGCCACTATTGGTGACTGGTGTTTTTCCATACATCAGCTACTAGGTGTTGATGTCATCAACATACCACATGTATTCCTAGGATCCCAATTGTACATGAGATGGATTCATGATAATTGCATCGTCATTCATGATGATGCAGATAAGGACATACTTATTTAGAAAATATATGTATACATTATGTGATTGATCAGAGGAATGTTGTGTGTTGACCAATCAACCATCTTAGTACACATGATGTATCTACCATTGAGAATCTTGACCATATGTATAGATATTGTTGGGGTTCCTCTGAATTATCAAATATGTATATATGTCTCTATACTAGTTTTCAAGTTGATGGGAAGCTAATTATAGGGTGTATGGATTTGATATATATTTGGTCCTGGGAGAATTTTCCATGCATCACTCCTAGAGTTATTTCACCACATATGCACCACTTATTTTAGTACTATCCTTAGGGACGATGGTATGATTACATCATTAATATATCTAATTTTATAAATTTATTAATTTCATTTATAAACAAACCATATATTACATTTTTAACCATATGGATTAAGGATTACAAATATTCACATACATAGAGACATAGTTTCAATTACTTTGTTTAGATATTTGATTTTATATTTACTACTGACTTAAGTTAAACATTTACTTTCTTATAGGAAGATTACTTTTTCTATTAATTTTTAAAGATATTGAAATTTATTCTTGGTAACATTTTTTATAATTTATAAATTCTTTTTTAATTTGGAATTTTTGGTTTCATGCACTAAATATACAAGATTTTTCTATGAATCGCTTCTACTGTACTGCACATGTATGGATAAAGATCATGGTGTTGTGGTTCCACTCATCTACATCCACATTATTGAGTTGAACCTACCAGACTGATTTATTTTATTTATTTCTGTATAAATCATATACCCTTTTCATCATTATAGGATGGTTGGTTTCATTCCATTAATCTTATACGTAAAAAGATGATAGATTCGCCAATATATGATGAATGTTACATTGATAAATGAGACATGTGTACCAAATACAATATAATTTACCATTGATATCTCAATGATCACTTTTAGTTATATTATTATGGGTATTATTCATATTAGTCATGACAATGCATGGTCATGTACCTTACGTACCATGGGATTGTAATTCAACCATATGTATTTTTACTAACATTTAATATATATTTTAGGTTATGTTCTCTATTAATTTGAATGATATTTCATTTTCAGTCTAACAGACTAGATCGACTTGTAAATATCACAAAAACACTGGAGGAAGAATTTATTAGGCATGATATACTACACCTAGATACAGTGGATATCAAAGATCCTCTCTATTTATTACATGAGGGGTTCAATGTTGAGGATCCAGAGTTCATATTGATCTAGATTCTCTGGTTGGGAACATGGGGATGATAATGTGATCTTTGAGGATGATGTGCTTCTACCACAACGTTCAAATATAGGATAGAGAGAGGGACATAGGAGAAGGTAAAGATAGAAATGCTTGAGAGTGGCTGTAATGGATGTTGTTGAATTATAGAGAGAGAATCTTTCACAGCATGCAAAGGATCTTACACAATCGAGAGAAATTTATGTGCCACATATTTCTACTGATATGTATGATATAACATCTCCATCATATCTGGTTTTGACAGACTCAGACTGTGATATAGTAACACAACTAGTGGTGGACTCAGAAGGACCTTCCACTAACAATGACTTATTTTATATCACACATCCAACATATTTAGGAGATCAATGTCCATATAGATCCAAAAAAGATTTTGGAAAGTCCACCACATATGATTTTGTTCTCTCTTCCAAGTATTATCTTTAGTAGTCCTCTACATAGCATCATGAGGATGTTCCCATAGCACAACATGTGGAGAATCCCGCTCCTATATCCATGAAAAGGGAGTGAAAAAGACATCATATGTGGGGTTGGTGTGAGGTTTATATGTCATGTTGTTATACTAAATGGATTTGTGACCAACACCATTAAAGGCGGCATGAGTGGGGATTCCTCTATCCTTGGGAATATCACACCATTGGAGGTGGTAAGAGAAACAATCAGATGTAGAGTTTGTTATTGTAAATCTACATGTATATATACATGGGTGTGTGGATTTGGGAGGAGGTATTTTATATAAGATAGATAAATTTTAAATTTATACAAACATGATTTTCCTTTAATGTTTTATATCTTTTTCATGGAATAAAAAACTCTCATTTTCTGCCAAAAAATAATTTCTCATCCCACTATAAAATATAATAAACAACTTTAACCTACTAAATTTTTTTCAAATAATTTTATTTATGGTCCTCATATGTGTCTATATTTTATGAAAAAACTATTTTAACTTTTTCTAACATATTTATTCATTCCATGTTAATAAATTCATGAAATTAAAAATTTAATAAAGATATCAAAAATTAGTTTTGTTACAAATATACTCAATAAATTTTCATAAATAAAAATGTTTTGGTTGAACCAAAATCATAAAATCAATTAAGAATTTTTTATTTGTAATTTTTTTTATTTTATTGTTAAAATTAAAATAATTATTTTCATCAAAATCTTATAAAATCATCTTATAGTTCCCAGACATCCTTTATATTCTCTTTACACTTCACCGACTATCCATAGCTTCCTAAAAAAAATTTGATGGTTTGTGAGGGGTTGTAAATTGTAGGGAACTATAGAGATTCCTCTATCATTAGGTGAATAATGCCATCCTTTGTGTTATGGGAAACAATTACATCCAATAGTCAATGATTTATCAGTTTGTTATTATAGGGTAACCCATCATATATATATATATATATATGGGAAAATGCACGTGGGAGGGGGTATTTTTTTATGATGTGTCAAATTTAATATTCCCACTGAGAAGTGTTTTTTATATTCTTTTATCTTTTTCATTGAAATAATAATCCTATTTTTGTGCTGGAATAAAACTTTTCATCCTATTATTAATTATATCAAACAAATTTTGGCCTATCATATTTTCTTTTAATAATTTTGTTATTGGAACTCATATATGGCTATATTTTTATAAGGATTTAATTTTCATTTTATAAATATATTTATTCAATTCAAGTATAAAAATTTATTCCATAAAATTATTAATTAGGATGTCTAAAGTTGGATTGTTTAAAAATATCTTCTATACATGATCACAAATCATAATATTCTAGTTAAACCAAAAGAAAGAAATAATTTAAAACTATTTATATTTTTTTAAATGAAATTTCTCACTATTAAAATAAAAATAATTTTTTTTAAAAAATATCAAAAATAATTGTGGTTCCCAGGATTCCTTGACATTCTCTTTTCACTTCATCAAGAATTCATGGCAACCTAAAGAAGATATGGAAGTTTTTATAGTATCATCTACGGTCAAGAACTATAGGGATTCCTCTTTCACCAAGTGAAAATCACCATTGAAGTTTGTTGGAGAAACTATTTCATATAAGATTCAAGATGTTGTCCATGTTATTATTAGTGTAACTCTACAAAAAAATAGATGTCAGCACATGAACATGGGGAGGGGTGTTTTTTACGATATGATTAAATTTTTCTTATGAAAATTATGTCTTTCCATTTATTTTATATATCTCTTTCAAGCAAATAACAAACCCCATTTTATAATATAACAAAAAATATCCAATTATTAATTATCTCAAAAAACTCCATCCTATAAAATTTTATTTTAAGAATATATTTCTGGGTTCACATAGATTTCAAAATTCTTATAAAATTTTCATTATAAATTTTCCTATATATTTTTTCAATTCATGTTTGATGATTTATTTAATAAAAAATTAAAAAATATGTATGAAATCTATTTTTTTTACAAACATTTTCTATACATGATCATAAATAATATCATTCTAGTTAAGCCAAAAACATGAAATCATTTAATGATTTTTGTATTTTTAAAAAATTATATTTTTCTATATTAAACTAAAATTTATTATTTTTATAAAAATAACCAAAATTTGTATTCTAGTTCTAAGGCTTCCTTAACATTCAATTTTTCATTCATTGAGCATTCATGACTCTCTAAAGGCGATTTCATGGGTTTTTTGGTTTCATCTGTAGAACAACTCTACGAGGATTCCTCTATCGCTAAGAGAACGACACTATTATATGTTATAGGATAAACCATCACTTGAAAGATTCAATAAGTTATTTGTGTTGTTTTTTTGGTAAATACACACACACACACATCACACACACACACAGATATATATATATATATCTGTGTGTGTGTCTGTGTGGGGGGGCATGTTCATGTGGGGTTGTGTTCTATGTAAGATATAATAAAAAAATGTGGACTTATACAATAAGTTTTTACCACTAATTACAGTTTAAACCACCACTATATTTTTTGAATCATTCATTACATCCACCATTTAATTCATGGACGAAAATCATTTAATTATTGTTTTTATTGTTTAGAGGTGGTTATTTTTTGTGTCATTTTAATGTACTTAGCGATGGTTATATATTCATTTGGAAGTATTCATTTTGGGAAAAAATGGAGTAAATTAACATAACTATTGATATATATATATATATATATATTAATTATATTTTTTCTTCCTGGAGTAAAAATATAACTGTGAGCACCATAACCACATCTAAATGAACTAGTAGTGGTTATATTTTGCAATAATTATTATAAATTACTCCTAAACATATCAAATAATTTTCTGAAAAACAATATTTAATAAAAAATAATATGCATATAAAAAACATACTCATATTATGTACTAAACCATACATATTTAATAAACGCATCCTATATCAGTATATTTGTATATCCACATATCCATGTAAATCAATAAAAATCGGTTTTCATCAAAAATAAAAGTAAGCATATATATATATATAATATTTCAAACATCCAACAACTCATGAAAAATATATCCATCCAAAAATCTCTATAATCATCTAACTACTTGTGTAGCTAGTTTCTAGATATAGAAAACTAACCATATCATGTTATCAACTGGAATAAAAAAAGTTAGAAATTAGAACTGAACATAATAAATAATAATTTTAGTATAATCATTGATAAAATGTAACCAAAAAAAACTATAAGACCTCATGACTAAATTATAAAGATCATCATGGATTAGAATGGTTAGTCTCCTACCTATCACGACATCTATCACCAATAATACAAACTAGAACACTTAAGACAAATAAATTAAAACAAAGTATACATATAATATATTCATAATTTCCTAAAAATGAATTGTTATTCTTGTAATCAAACTGATTTAGTTAATATTAGTATTAAAAATATAATATGTTTTTCCTAGTACTTTGAAAACATAAACATACCAATTTATATTTTTATTCAACACTTGGAACTCAAAAAGGAAATAATTAAAATAATTTAATCAATTTTTAAACTGGCATACAGTGTACTTGAAATTACTCGATAATTTTTTTTAATGAATTTTATATGGAAACATTTACTATATTTCAAAAACAATTCATCAATGTTTGTCTCAAGATTTCATGTCAATCTGAAGTCATTTGATATGGTTTTGACCAGTAAACACATGTTTTGTGTTTTAAAATGCTAAAATTATATTTCAATTTGTCACAGAAAAAAATAATTTAGAATGATGCCAATTCATTTTTTATATTTTAAAAAATAAATTTAAGACTATTTTCTTACTATTTTGTTATCATTTGATGTCACTTTCTTGTTTTTGACCAGTTGACACAAGTTTGAAATGACTTTAATATCTTTTGGAACAACTTATTGAGTAATTATGACCACAAAATGATTGAGGATGATCTTTTTTCTATTTTTATACACAAACAATTATTCTTCCATAGTTCTCTGATGATTTTACATCAATGTACAATCATTTTCAATGGTTTTTTTAGTTACCTACATGCTTAAGTGTTTTAAAATCCACAAAATGTGTTTACTTGTATTCCGAGAAAACCATAACTCAAATTATTGTAGTGTAAGTTACTACATTAAAATATTTAATATAATATCATTATTATATTATTTCAAGGAAATCTGATGCATTTTTATTAGTTTTCACTCCCAAACACATGTCTTTAAAGACGTTGATGTCATTTAATACTACTTTTTGTGACATTCTTAGCACATCACACATTAGATAGAGACTATTTCTTTTTTCACGCATAAAATATAATTAAACCATAGTTTATCCATGTATTCACATCAATATTAGGTTCTTATTTATATTTTGGACCGTTACATGCACATTTCAGAGTTTTAAAACCCTAAAAATGCATTTAATAGCATCCCGAGAAAACTGTAAACTGGGTTGACATGGTGCCAGTTCCTACATTTAAAAAATCAGTCAATGATAGTTTTACTGTGATATCATTCCCATAAAAAAATTCTTCTATTTTTTGACTCCTCGAAATAATTTTTAAATGCTTTTTATAGATTATAAAATTGACTGTAAAATTGTTTGGAGCACACCGCATGTCGAATAGACATGTAGTCTACTTGTACACATAAGAAATAAGTTAAAAATATTTTCCCCACTATTTCACATCAATATGATAGTTTTCATATGGTTTTAACCATTATATTCACAATTAAATGTTTTAAAACACTAAAAATGCATATATAGGAATCCAAAAATAAATTGTAACTCAGATTGATGTGGTGTTAGTTCCTATATTTCAAAAATAAATTGATAGTAATTTTCAAATTATTTCAAATACATCTAATGTTTTTTTCATTCTTTTAATCCCCCGATGAATATTTTTAAATAATTTGATATATTTGAAACCTTATTATTGATTCATTAGAAGCACACCACTAGTTGGATAGATGTGTTATGTACTTTTACACATCAAAAATAATTAAAACAACATTTTCCCTTATATTCATGTCAATGAATTGTCATTTTCCTATGATTTAATTCCCATATAGAAACATTGATGTGGTTTTGACCCTATAAAACACATTTTTAAAGACTTTGATATTTATAAAATAGCTGATTGAATCATTTAGACCACACCACACATCAGATGTATGTGTTTTCTAGACATAAGCATATACAATAATTCAACCATAGTTTTTCCATGATTTCACACCAATATGAGATCATTTTATCTAGTTTTAATTTTTATATACTTACTTTGGTGTTTTAAAACTCTAAAAATTCATTTACAGACTCCCAAGAAAACTGAAACTCATATTTACATGGTAAAAATTCATACATTTCAAAATTAAATCAAGGATCATTGTACAATTATTTCATGTCCATCAGATTTATGAGCTTCAATATCCTAAAGACCGAATTGACCTTCTTTCCCCACACCGTACAAGTCTCTCTATTTTAATTTTAAAAACCCACTCAATCTCTTAGGAATTTAATTATCTATATTTTATTCAATCTTCTCTAGTGAATAGAAGATAAATTGATAATGCTCTCAATGATCACCAATATGGATCATGTGAGAGAGTTTGATAAAAGTGAAATTTAATAAATCTTTCATTATACCCCTATTAGTGCTAACCCGCTTGTATTTGAATAAGAAAACTAAAAATTAACCACTATTGTTTACTTCGATTACAAAAATCTTCTCTACATATTATACTACCTCTATAAGTGTAAATACTACACTATTTTTGAGTCTTCTAGCATTCTTCATGATAAATTAAATTAAACATGAGGTTATGAATATTTTAGGTGTCGAATCTCCTAGCCTTCCATAGAGAACCTCAAGAAAAAAATATCAAACTATTTCTTATATAAAAACTAAATCAATAAAAAAAACCAGATGTTCAAAATATGTTTTTTACAAATATCCTATATAAATGATCATAATTAATAATTTTCAAGGTGATTTAAAACCATGAAATCATCAAAATATTTTTTTATTTGTAAAAATAGTATATTTTTTCAATCCAGATGAAAAATATTCTTTATCCAAAATTATTCTTATAGTTCCCTAGCTTCTAGACTTTATCTTTTCCCTTAACCATGTTTTAAAGGGATATTAGAGGATATTTGATGGTTTTTTAGTATCATCTATAGTAGGGAAATATGGTATTCCTCTATCACCAGGTGAGTAGAACTAATGGTGGTGGTAGGGGAAACCATCCTCTGTTGTAGTTGAGAAGTTATCTTTGTTGTTGATAGGTTTACATAACATATATATTTCTATAAGCATTGGGAAGTGGTAGGGTCTTTTGTGTAAGATATGATTAAATTTAACTTGACAAAAATATGTATTTCCAATTATGTTGTATATAATTTTCATGGAAATAATAATAATCACTATGTGTGGGAATAATCTTTTTTCCATCTCACTATTAATTATATCAGAATAATTAAGCCAATCAAATTTTCTTCTAATAATTATTTTCTTATTTCTTATTTTTTAGTATATTTTTATTAAAATTTCATATTCAATTTTCAACATATTTACTCATTTCTTGTATAATGATTTATTCAATATAAAAATTAACAAGTAAAACAAAATCAAAATGTTTAAAAATATATTCTATATAAGATAACAAATCATAATGTTCTAACTGAACCAAAATCATGAAATCAGTTAACACTTTTTTTAAATTTCCAAATGCTATTTTTTAATATTGAAATAAAAATAATTATTTTTATAAAAATCATAATAGTTCAACATGCATCTCCCAAGATTCCTTCAAATTATCTTTTACCTTAAACAACTATTCACGACTACCTAAAAGATATTTGATTGTTTGTATAATGTCATTTATAGTTAGGTTCTATGGGGATTCCTCAATTGCCAAGAGAATAGATCAATTAAAGTATGCGTGCAGAAACCTAGGATTAATATGCATAGATATTACATATTTTTAGATGAATATTCAAAACATTACATGAACACAATCATGAAGAATGTAATAGTATAATTTTTTAAGACTATGCACACTGTATTTTAAATTGGTAAAAGATATTCAACATCTCCAATAAATATCTTCCATTTTAGTACTTTTCCCAAAAATACCCTATTTAAAACATTTCTTCATAAGCTGGGGAATGGAAACATAAGAAAGGATGATCTTAGATTCTTAGTAAGGGTAAACAAGGGAGATACATAATTATAACATAACCATAATGGTATTAGAAAATGAGAAAAATATTTTTAACCATACCCTACCAAATATCGCAATCATGATTCATGAAATAAATATTGTAAGTTCATAAGACATGAATCATTAGGAAATTAAAGAACACCAGTGAAGGGAAAATGACAATTGAATAAGATAATAAATTATGGAATACACATAAGCATATAAAATCTTATTTGTGGTTTTCAAGTCAGACTACTATAGTCATCATAGTGGAATGGGTTTAATCCTTAAGCCATCCTAGTTGTCAAGGCTCACTCCAAAGAACATCATAGTGTAAAAATTCCCTTACTAAACTAGGTTCAATCCTCATTCCAATTCGTTATATCTTATGAGATATAAACACTTACCCAATGCATTTAAGGGAGATATAGGTCCCCCTATCACAAAATGAAAATCATACATATGTGTTCTTCAATGTGATAAAACATTCATCAAATCATAACCCAAGAAATGAAATTTTATACATAAACATTTCATCATATCATAACATATATAAATGGGACAAGTTTTAGAATCAACTCATCATTTAATCATATAATAAATAGTTCAAAGAAGTGGGATTCATAAGAGTTATATCATTTTATAACCCATAGGAGGGAAATGTGTTGCAAAAAAATCACATCACCATGAAAATAAACAATTCATGGAATGAAGAAAATGGTATCATTGGATCATATCTCCAATAAAGAATACGTATCAAAAAATGATGGCATCTTTGATGGAGAGTGATTTATAATAAAAATAACATAAAATGTTTCATGAAGAAAATAACCTTTCCTTTAAAACTACATTTTAAAACTATACTTTTTAAAATATTTTTGGAAATCCTTTTCATTAAAAATTAACATAAAAACATATAAAGGATTCTTTACTATAGTATAAACATTTCCTAAAGAAAATACGCTTCCAACATTGAAAAAAAAATTAAAACATTTTAAAAATCATTTTATTTGAAAATAACCTTGAATACATATATATTAATATTCAATTTAAATAATAGTCATAAATGAGATAATTTTGTTTCATGTTTTACATGTTGAAACAAAGATCCTTTTAAATTTTTAGTTAATATCCAAACGAGAACAGTTTTGAAATGACATTAAGATTCATTTCAAATCCTTTTGTAAGACAATCAAAACTAGGTAAAATTTAATTAAAAAAAGTTTTTAATATTGTTAAAAAAGTATTTTGAAATATTTTTAGAAAAAAAAATTTTATAAGAAAAATGAATTTTCGACTCAAGAGAGAAATAAAGAATTTTTTTGGCTAAAAACATTATTTTAAACTCATGAGTACATAAAGAGTTTAAAATAAAAAGGAAAACATTTATTATCTTGAAATAAAAATATAAGGACAAAATTAATAATATTATTAAGGGATATATCATAAATTTTCATTATTATAAGCATAATAATAAACAACCCCAATAAACAATGATATTGTGAAATGAAACTCTCTGAACATTGGTAACTTCCAATAATTTTCCCCATGAAAGAATAAAATTAAATGAAACATAAATTTTAATGAGAATAAATTAATTCATTGTATTAAATGTCAATGTTTCTATATATACAATTCATAAAATAATATAGGTTCATTACATAACATATGTCTCAAAAGATGCAAATTGAGACAAAACTCTCTAACCACATTGGTATCTTTTGAATCATGAAACCCAATGAAAGGTGGATAAAAAAATTGATATCTAAATCCCAATAATTACTAGTATAATATTAATAAAATAATTTCATGGGATTTATATGCACCACATGAAATAATTAGGTGGTGAATATGTCATGTGTCTCATGGAAGTAAAAAGTGAGACCTAAATCCCTTAACACTTTTGTAATCATTTGAATAATAATCCCCAATTAATCATAACATCAAATGAAAAATTAAGTGTCATAAAAATGATTTTATTAATGATATAAATTTAAAAATGGGTAGTATATACACCATAAAAAATAAAAAAGTGGTGAATCTATATGTCTTTCATAAATAAAAGAGAGAGACTAGAAATCCTTTGCCTTAAGTATTGTCCTGTTTCATACCCATTTGATCCTCTTATATAACAAAATTTTAGTTTAATATAAATATATTAGTGAACTATACTTATATATATTATACCATGTGTTATTTAATTATTATTATTTATTAAATTTTTATTACCAATTCCTTGTTAAAATCTTGTTTTATGTAATAACTGCTTTGTTTTTCATATATGTTTTAATTTTTTATTTTGGGTCCTCTTACAGTGATCATGGTTCTATAATATATTGAATAAGAATTATAAAATAATAATCATATTAATACATCAATTATACTTTTAATACCAATAATTAAAGATGGTTTTGGTAAATAAAGTATGTTACGATCATGGGGATGTTATGTTGTATGTACACATGAGTAGCGTTTCCATTTTTCAACGATCGTTTTGGAAATGAGGTAAGTAATATTTTAACATTGTAAAATGATAATTTAATCACAAATAAAATATTATTAATAAAATATACATATACATATCATCCATTTTGTGTAGTGAATAAAGGACAGAGTCACTTTGCTTTGTGAAAGCGGTAGTCCACATGTACATGAACGACATTATCATATTTTAGTGAGTGAACATATAAGAAAAAAATTATATATATTTTTTTATTAATTAAAAATATGTAAATAATATCATTATTATTTCACTGATGTCATATATATTCAATAATTGTATCTTTATTATCTTCCATTTAATCTTTAGTGAAAAAATTATCACATGACCACACAATGCGGTAATCTGTTGTACACAAAAATAATGATTTCTCAACTCATTTGATGATTTTATAGATGATTTTAGGTAATTAAAATAATATTAAAACATAAAATAATATGTAATTTTCTAAGGTTGTTAAATAATATTTTTCTAATAAAGATTTAAGTAGGTGGAGGAAAAAACAAAATAAAACAATTATTAAAGAATGTTACCTCCTCCTCAGTTAGCCTCCTTAGGTTTGCACCAAAATACTTTCAAGGTTGTATTCATAACTAAAACAACACTTATATTATGATTGGAGGTATTTTTTAATTTATTTTGGTAGTTATTTTCAGAAAAATAATTTAAGGTGTGGAGAGGATAGGAGAGGGGGTGGCATTTTATAAGTGAGGTGAGTGGAACAGTTGTAATTTTTTTAAAAACAAAAAGGTTTGCCCACGTTTTCCACACTCCAAAAGGAAGAAAAATGGATTATTCTAGAGAATTAAACATTATATGGTCTAAATATTTCTATAAGTTATATTTTATACATGTTTTTAGGTCTTTTTAATTCTTACCATTTTAGTTTAATCACCTTATAAACCAATTTTTACTTTAACCATGCTAAATAATTTTTACAGTTTTCACTATTTATTTTGGTAAAAAATTAAGTTTAAATTATTCGATAATATAAATTATGATGATTCTAAATAAATAAACAATTTTTTAAAATTCCATACAAATAATTGGAAATTTTTAATTAGAACTTAATTCAATAGGCGCGATGAGAAAACAAATTTTTCTATGTGAAATGTTCAAAAGTTTAAAAAGTTTCAATATTAAAATTAAATCATTAAATTATTATAATGAAATAAATTTTATTTATAAATATAATTTAATAAATTTAAAATTAAAATCAATTTAAAATATAATTTACCTTTACAAATAATTTAAACGATATGGTAGTTTTCAATTACAATTTAGTATTTTCACTATTCACAAAAAAATGTACACTTTTCATAAAATTATAAAAAGTTCACACTATGATTATTTTGAAATAATTATTCCAAAAATAAAATTTATATTCTCAGATAAATTTTTTAAAAGTATTAAAAAATAGTTTACAAATAATTATGCAAAAGCTGAAAAAACTGATTTTTATAAAAAATGTTGTTTATAAGCATATTACTGGATTTATTCTTATCTCTTATCTAGAGAAAACATAAGATGACTGTTAATTTTTTTAAATATATAATATATATATTTTTATTAAAATAATTCCGCAAAAGTTGTTTTTTTAATTTATTTATGCGAAACACATTTGTTTTCAAAAAAACTCTTTTTCATAAAAGATTTCCTTTATTATCAAATAGTTTTTATTTTCATTTATAACTAATTTTCCACTAAATAATTATTTTTATACACATTCATAAACCATATATTTTTATAATTTATTTAATCCTATTCATACCCACTATTCCAATGGCTAATAGATAACTATCATTTTAGATAATAATATTTTAGTTGTAGGTAATGTTTCGTTTAAACATAGTGTTATGTGAAACACAGTATAAACTTAGTGTTGTGTGTAACATAAGCTAAAAATAGTGTTGCATGTAATGGAAAATATTAAAAAAAAATATTTCATAAAATATATGGTTGTTACATTCTAACCCCTTAAAAAGAATAGTTCCCTCAAAATTTGTCACATTGGTACCAACAACTGAGGATACTAAAACCTCATTTCATCCTCAAGTTCCCTCATAGCTTCCTCGAGTGTGTGATTCAACCACTAAAAGATGACCAGGTAAGTTTTATGGATTCAGATAACCTTCTCTATTTAATCTATAATCTCTAATTGTTGTTCTTAGTTTGGAATATCATACTCCAATGGTACGACCTGTGAGTTTATTAAATGGTACGGATTATACATGTACTTTCTTACGAGAGATACATGGATCACATCGTGAACCTATAAGAGGTTTTTTAGAAGATCTAATTAATAGGATGTGATCTTGACATGATAAATAATTTTAAATGGACTAATATAACTTAATCTTTTCTTTCCTTTCTATTGAAAGAATAATATAATCCTTTATTTTTTCTTCGATCAATTTATACTTCATCTTTTACTCTAAGAAATTAAGATGAATTTTTTATTCCTAAAGCACTTACGGATCACAAGATCCAGAATAGAATGATAATTCATTCCCTTTATCTATAGTTAAAATAAGTTTAGAACCGGTTATCCAATATTGATAAATCATTGTATGGTGAAGTAATATGTTAATCTATAAAACCTTATCCAATGTTCGACTTAAATTCGTTCATAAATGGCTGACCTTATAACCCTTATGAAAGAAAAAAATAATAAACTTTAGAAACAAGGTAACTAAATTTCCAAATCAACTTATCATTAATCCCCCATAAAACATGAAGTAGCCCTTAATTATCACATACTAAAATTATGAATACCTTACTCATGTATTCTATTGATATATGGAACTAACCAGAATTACCATAAAAACATATTGAAAGCATATATGATTCCTAATTCCCTGAATAAAATCACATATTATCAAATATATTCTTTACATCAGTAAATGTTGTAAACTCCATCAATGATAACATTAAAACTTGTTCTACAAATCATTAATCTGCTCCATGGTCAATAATAATATTCAATTTAATTTATCCATATTTATAATCCTTTTATCCAAACTAAACACTATTTAATTAACATCATAATAATATTTTGTTTTATCTTCCCTTAATTATAATATCAACTTTCCATTAAATATATTTTCAATTCCATCAGTAGTATTTAACATATTTTTTTCAAATCCTTAACAAAAAATTATTACAGAACCATTCTTATGTATTTAATGATTAATATAACATAATACTTGATTTATTGTACATTAATAGTTTAGTCACGCCACATAATTCCAAAAACATTAACTAGTCTTCATCATCTTATTCATTAATAGCTATTTAATTTCTTATATAATTAATAGTCTCTTAATATTTAATATAAACCCATTACTAATACATTCTTATTGATTACTTTCATGACTTTTCCGATTAAAATATTATTTTCATAATTATCATACTTTCTAGATTGAAATAATTCAATAGACTATGATACCTTAGGGGGAAAATTATTCCCATCCATTACCTTAACAAAACTATTCAGTTTTTCCATTAAAATTGCTTTATTTTTTCCTTTATTTCCACAAACAAAACTACTTCTCACCCCTCTGAGATGTACCCTTGAGTGCTTCAGTCAACATTCATGGATTATAGAAAATTTAATCTTCAATCCAATATAGTCTCTACTATTGTAACACTTAATTAAATCTATCCTTCACTTCTTTGTTGAATTTGATAGCCTGTTAAGGTGAACACTATTAATCATGTTCCATTATAACTGATTAGTTATAATGATAATATCCATCACTCTAGTCAATATAATATTTGGCTACTCAATAGCAAATTTTCCATCATATTAATTATTAACTCAGTTCTATCTAGTTTCCTCCACTGGATAAAACAAAAAAAACCTAGTGTGATCAATACTAATCATAGAATAAAATAACATAATCATAAAGAAATTACTTATATGATTTTTTAACCATTACACATTATTTTTAATCTATTAAGCCATAAGTTTATACTATGTAATCCATATTATTTATCAATTTAAATCATTAATGATGGTTTGTAAAGAGTTAGTAAAATTCCATAACATATCCACATGGAGTGTAAAACTTGGTGTATAGAAAGGCCCATTATCATGAACCACCTAATGATCATGTCCAGATTAATACACCTTTTTGGATTCATTTCCCTTAAGTACCTATAAGGTAGATACATATCCACTTGTAGTATCTTTACATGTATGTAACATCTTGGAAACCACTCACTCAATCGTTTAACAAAATTTAATGACATTTTCCTATACTATGACTCATTCTTTAAATTATCCTTAGTTATATCCCAAGAAATGTCCTTAAAACTATCCCTAGGGACATCACCAATGTTTTACCATCCTATATTCAAAAGGTTAACTAATCATTTCCTCGAATACCAACTGTAGTGTCCTAGACTTTTTATATATAGTTGTTAAATAATTTTAGGTGAATGTTCAATAAATTACACAAACAAATGATTGAGGATCATAATAGTATAGTTTCTATGAAAATTATGTACAAAATATTCTTAATTTGGTGAAATATCTTTGATATCTCCCATAGGGATCTTCCCTCTAGTACTCTTCATAAACATCCCCTACATAGAACATTTCCTCATAACCTGGGAATGGAAACATAATAAAAGGAAATCTTAGATGATCATTAAGACAAATAAAGGAAGATACATAAGTATTATATGATCAAAAAGGGTATTATAACATGTGAATAATATTTTAAAACCATACCCTTCATTTTAAATATCATAATCTTGAATCATGACACAAATATTGGCAGTTTATAATACATGAATCCTTTGAAAATAAAATAATATGAGCTAAGAGAGAAACAAATTGTCACAAGACATGGAGTTTTGTAATACATATAAACATAGAAATTCATTTCTATGGCAATAAAGGATAATTGTCAATGATATCATAGTGGAATGGGTTAACTCCCCAAACCACCATTGTAGTCATGGTTAGTTCCCAAGACCATCATAGTGGATAAAGTCCCTTACTAAACTAGGTATAATACCCATTTTAGTCATGTATATCATAATAGATATCAATATTTACCCAATACCTTGGAGGGACACATAGGTCACACCCATCACATAATGAAAATCACTTGTATGTTTGAAATAGTAACATAAAACATTCATCATATCATTACACATGTAGTGAAATGTATTTGGTAAATATTTCATCACATCATAACCTATAAAAAAGATACAGGTTTAATAATCATTTTATCATTTCATCATAGCATAACACATGAATATAAGTGGTATTTATAAGAGTTATATCATGGTTAAACCAATGGAATAGGAATTTTTTTTATAAAATTCATGTTATCATAATCATAAAACATTCAGAAAAAGAATAATAATGGTATCCTTGGATCATATTTCTAATAAAGCATAAGAAACCTCAAAGTATCTCTTCTTACATTAACAATGATTTATAAATAAAATTTACTTGTACTGTTTCTTGAGGAAAATGACCTTTATTTAAAAGTCACTTTTTAAAACCAAACACTATAAAATATTTTTTAATTACTTTTCATCGAAAATGAACATGAAAAACATACAAAGTAAGCTTTAAAATTAATTTAAAACATTTCATTTGGAAATTATCATTTCAAATTTTAAAACACTTTTGAGAAAATTTTCAAAATCCTTTTCTTTGAAAATAAACTTGGAAAAATATAAATAATTCTTTTAAGAAAATAATTGTTATAATAGTGTGAATTTTCATTTATTATTTACATATGAAAATAAAAATTTCATTCATATTTTTGATAAAATCCAAACATGTATTGTTTGGAAAACATCTTGAATATTCCTTCAAAAACATTTTATAAAAAATTTAAACAAGTGTGAAATTTTCATTAATAAATTTTTTCATGTTTTTTTATAAAAAATTGATAAATTTTTTATAAATCATGGTTTTTTAAGAAAAATGATTTTTTTGAATACAAAGAGAAATAAAGAAGATTTTTCTTCGAAAATTATTTTCATCTCTTGAGTACAGAAACAATGGAATATGAAGGGATACAATTTATTATATAGAAATAAACATAAGTGAAGAATGTTCATGAGCTTACTGATATATATATCATAATTTTTAATTTTTAGAAGCATAATTATAAATAATCCCAATAAATGATGACATTATAACACAAAACTCTTACCATTTTGGTAACTTTGAATCGTAAGGCCCATGAAAGAATAAATTTAAATAAAGAATAAAATATTGTGAGAATAGGTAAATTCATGATTTTATACGTCAAATGGGATGTATACACACCTCATAAAATAATATATGGTTATAACATAACTTATGTCTCAAAGATAGAAAATACAGACAAAAATTAACTAATAATTTTGTATCATTTTAATAATAAAACCCCCTGAATGAGATATCTTAAAATCGATATGTAAATCCAAATATTTTTATGAATAATAAAAATAAAATAAATTCCTGGAAATTATATACCCAATATAAAATAAATTTGTGTTAAATATGTATTTTGTATCACAAATTTAAAAAATGTTAGATGGAAATCCCTTCTAACATTTGTAATATTTTGAATCATAATACTGAAAAAGAAATAAAATAAAATGGAACTTTAGTATATTAAAAAATTATGAAATTTATTATATAACATATTAAATTGGTAGTATATACACCACTAAAAATACATGATTGTTTAAGTTTCACATGTCTCCCAAAAATAAAAAAGAGTGACTAGAAGTCCCTTAATTTAAGTCTTGACTTCGTTCATTCACATTTGAACATCCTGTATAAATATAAGTTTTTTTAAATATAATATATACCCATAATTATATATATTATACTGTATATGTTTTAATTATGACCATTTATTACTCTTTTATTACCAATTCCTTTTTAAAATCGTGTTTCGGGCCATAACCTCATTATTTTTCATATATGTTTTGATTTTTTTTCTTTGGTCCACCTACATTGTTTAGGGTTCTATAGTCTCTAAAATAATAATCATCAAATAATAATAATATTTATAATAAAAATATATTTATTACCAAGCATGAATAATGGTTTTGGAAAATGAGGTACGTTATGATCATAGAGATGATAGGTCGTACATATGCATGAGTAGCGTTTCCATTTTTCAATGATCGTTATTGAAGTGGGTTATGTAATATTTTATATTTAAATAATGATAATACTATCATAAATATATTATAGTTATTTTAAATATAATTATAAATATCATCCATGTGTTTTGGTGATGAGATGAGAGAGTCGCATCACTTTGGGAAGGTGGTACTCCACGCGTATAAGAATGGTGTTATCATCTTTTAGAGAATGAGAAGGTAAGAAATAAAATAATATATTATCATTTAAAATTGATTAATATTTGATTAATATAATTATTTTTTTATTTAAATCATATATATTCATTTAATTACTACTTATTATCTTTTATGCAAAGTGTTAGGAAAAAATGGATAACATCACATCACGCGACGGTAGTTCATCATACACATGAATAATCATTTCATTACCCATTTGATAAAAGTTGATAAGGTTATAGGTCTTTAATTAATATAACAACATCTCAATATATGGAAGATAATTATCTTATTTTATCAAAATGGATTAATAAAAATTTAAGGAGTTGGAGGAATAAACCAAATAAAACTCTCGATGAATTACATTACCACTTCCTCAGGTAACCCCTGTAGGTTTTTTCCAAACTCCTTCCAATGTTGGAATTATACCAAAAATAAGGATGAGAGGATGAGAGGAGTGATTTTTAAAATTTATTTTAGTAGGTATTGGATAAACGAAAATAGTATTAAGGTCTGAATATGATTGGAGATGGGTGGCCTTTTATAAGTGAGGCGAGTGGAACACTTGTAATTGTTTGAAAAGAAAAAGGTGTACTCATTTTTTATCATTGTAAAAGGATATATAATTTATTATTATTGATACATATATATTATTCATGTATTTAGGAAATTTTAACCCTTATCATTTATGTTTATCCCCTGGTTAACCAATTTTTAACATAATTGTAATAAATAATTTTTATTGTTTTTACAATTAATTTTGGTAAAAACTTATATTGACCATTTTAAATAATATAAATTATTATTATTAAAAATATGGAATCAATTTCTCTAAATTAAATTTTAAAAAAAGTTTCAAATATAAATTTTTATTTAATCCCACAGATGTAGAGAGAAATCAGGGTTTTCAAAGTGAGAATTTTCAATAGTTTACAATGTTTTTATATCAAAATTCAATGTGGAAAATTCTTCTAATGACCTAAATGGGATTAATTGTTACTTAATTAACTCATATTATTTTAAAATCAATTTAAAATATAATTTAATTTTATAATTAAATTCAAAAAAAAAGTTTATTTCAATTATAATTTAGTATTTTTCACTATGAATAAAAAAAGTGTATTCAGAAAATTCTAAAAAAATCCATAAGATAATTTAGAAATTAAAATTTTAAAAATTAAATTTATTTTTTAAAAATATTTTATAGAAGTTTTAAAATTTTCTTTTAAAAATATGTGTGAAAAATGTGGAAAAACTAATCTTCAAAAAATAGAGTTGAAAGCATTAAATTATGTTTATTATTATCTCTTATCTATAAAACATATTAGGTGAATTTTAAAAACTTTATTGAATAAACAAATATATATATATTTTTCATTAAAATAATTCATAAAATGTTGTTTGTTTAATTTATTTCTATGAAATGTGTTTTCATAAAAATAGTTTTTCAAAAAAGTTTTCATTTATTTTTAAATATTTCTTATTATAATTTATAACTATGTATAAAAAAGATAATTAATTTTATATACATTTTTAAACAATATATTTTCCTCATATAGTTAATGTTTTTCATATATACCATTCCAATATCTAAGATATAGATATCATTTGAATAAATAATATTTTAATATTATGTCATGTTTTGTTTAAACTTAGTATTTCGAATAATGTAATATAAAGGAATTGTTTCATATAATGCAGGATAAACACGGTTTTTCATGTAATGAAAAATGTAAAAAAGATTAAATATTTTTGAAATAAAATATTTCACCAAATATTGCGGTGTTACACTACAGGAGAAACCATAAAACGTAGGATTCAAGATGATATATTTTTTTCATTAGGGTAACTCTACATATAAATATATTTTATTGTATGAACATGGTAGGGGTGTTTTATAAATATATGTTTAATTTAATATTTAGAAATTTTTTTTCCATTTTAGGCTGTATATCTTTTTCATTGAAATAAAAACCCTCATTTTTCACTGGAATAAATTTTTTTAACTAACTATTAATTATATCAAACAAATTCATCATATCAAACTTTCATTTAATAATTGCATTATCAATCCTCAAACATGAAAAATTTTTATAAAATATTCAATTTCAATTTTTTAACATATTTTTCATTTCATGTGTAAAAATTTATTAAATACCGAGATAAAAAAAATCCAAAATCAATTTTGTTTACAAATATCCTCTATACATGATCACGAGTAATAATAATATAATTGAACCAAAATAATGAAATTATTTAACACTTTTATGAGTTTTAAAAACATAATTTTGAACTATTCACCAAAAAATAATTCTTTTTAGAAAAATAAAAAATATCATAATGTGATTCCCAGAGTACATCTATTTTCTATTCATCATTCACTAAGTGTTCATGAACTCATAAAAAATATTCGATGATTTTTCTAGTGTCATATATAGTAGGTAATTTTGGGTGTTCTATGATCACTAAGGAATAACACTATCAAATATGTTAGGAGAAACCAATGCATCTAGGAGTCAAGTTGTTATCTATTATATTCTTAGTGTATCTCTATATATGAACTTATGTAGGTCGGTTCACATTGGAGGTGTGTGTTTTTTATAGGCTATTAATAATTTTAACATCAAAAAATTATCTATTTCCATTTATGTTATATATCATTATCATATAAAAACCCCTTATTTTATGCTAGAATAAAAAATTTCATCACACCATTAATTATGTTAATGAACTTCATTATGTGAAATATTTTTTTTAATTATATTCCAGTTCTTCATGCATGGATGTATTTTTATAAAATTTTCAATTTAATGTTTTCAACATATTTATTCTTTTCATGTATAAAAATTTATTCAATCATGAATATAAAAAAGGTAATCATAATAATTTTTTATAAATATATCCTCTATACTCTTTAATAAGAAATAATAATTCAGTTGAACCAAGAGCATGAAATAATTTAACACTTTTTTATTTTAAAAAATATTATTTTTCACTATTAACCTTAAAATAATTATATTTTTGAAAAATCTAAAAAAATAATCTTTTGGTTCCCAAGATTCCTTGACTTTATCTTTTCCTTACTATAAGGGTTCATGGACACTTACACATGATTCAAAGGTTTTATGCAGTGTCATTATTAGTAGGGTATTATGGGGATTCAATTATCACTAAGAGAATATCATTATTGGAGGCTATAGGAGAAACCATCCCATATAAGATTCATGATTTTATATGTGCTATTGTTTGGGTAACTCTACATATATAAATATATATATATATATATATATAAGGATGCATGAGGGCGGGGTGTTTTGTATGAGATATGATTAATTTGAACATGGGATAATGATGTGTTTCCTTTTATATTATATAACATTTCCATGAAAATAACAAAACTCATTTTTGATGGAATAAAATTTTCATCCCAATATAAATTATATCAATAAAAATTAATATATCAATTTTTATTTTAATAATTATTTTCTTGGTCCCCGTACATGTATATATTTTTATAAAATTTCCGTTTTAATTTTTTCAATATATTTATTTATTTCATGAATAAATAATTATTCAATATAAAAATTTAAAAAGTTGTCTAAAATAAGTATCATTAAAAATATCCTATATAAAATACCATAAAAAATAATTATCTGGTTGAAAAAAACACAAAATTAATTAAATCTTTTATTTTTATGGTATTTTTCACTATTAAGCTAAAATATTTATAAAATTCTCAAAAATTCAACTTATAGTTCCAAGGACCCCTCAAATTTCACTTTTCCCTTTATTTAGTGTTAATGGCCTCCAAAATAATTTTCAATAGTTTATTTATGTTTTATGTAGTAAGTTGTTGCAGGGATTCATCTATCACCAGGCTAGTAGCACCATCGAAAGTGGTAGGAGAAACCATCGCATGTAGGATTCAATATGTTATCTATGATACTATAAGGGTAACCATACATATATATATTTTGAGGTTAAATCATGTGGTAGGTTGGTGTTTTTTGTAAGATATGATTATTTTTAACTTGAGAAAAATATGTTTTTCATTGTATGTTGTATATCATTTTCATTAAAATAAAAAAACCACATTTTATGTTGGAAGAAAACTTTTCATCACTTCATTAATTTTAAGAAATAACTTCAGCCTATTATTTTTTATTTTAATAATTATACTTTTGGTTCTCATAAATGGATTTAGTTTTATGAAATTTTCATTTCCATTTCTTCAATTTATTTATTCATTTCATGTATAAAAATTTATTAAATACAAAATTCTAAAAAATATATATTATTTAAAAATATCCATAATATAGAGTCATAAATCATAATGTTTTGGTAGAACTAAAATCAAGAATGAATTACTTTTTTTTAATATTCAAAATTTGTGCCTTTTAATAGCCACATAAAAATATTTATAGAAAAGTAGAAAAAAAATTATCTTTCCTTTCCCAATCTTCTAGGAATTTATTTTTTCCCTTAAGAAAGTATTTATGTCCACCTTAGTAAGATTGGATAGTGTATGTGGTGTCATATGCAGTAGGGCATTGTAGGGAATCCTATATCACCAAGAAAGTAGCATTGTCAAAGGTGTTAAGAGAAACAATATCATTCATGGGTTAATAAGTATTATATGTTATTGTTAGGGTATCTCTCTATATATTATTATATGGGAGAGTTCATGTGGGAGTGGGGTATTTTTTGTAAGATATGTTTAATTTTAATACGATATAAAGTTGTATTTCATTTTCTATTACATAAAATTTTCATCTAAATAACAAACCTCATTTTTATGCTGGAATAATTTTTTTGATAAAAGTATTAATTATATCAAACAACTCCAGCCTATCAAATTTTCATACAATAATTGTGACCTGGGTCCTCATATTTGAATAAATTTTATTGAAATATTATTTTTTATTTTTTCAACATATTTATTAATTTCATATTAGAAAATTTTTTCAATACAAAATTTTTAAATATGTCAAAAATAAAAATTTTCACATGTAACAAAACAATATTTATAATATATTTATAATTTAAAAAATTATTTTCATTGATATCTTCTGTTACACACACCACTAGATTTAGAGGAAACGTGATATGTCATTAATGTATGATTATTTAAATGTGACCACTGTCACATAGCCTTTATACTTGGTTTTAAGAATATGAGTAACTAAATTATGAATAATATGTAAAAAGTTCAAGGTAAATTTATTGATTAATAATAAATCAGTTTTAATGTTTTATCAAAATCATTTTATTCTTCAGAAATATATTTTCTTCAAGAGTTGTTTTTATTATTTTTGGTGAAAAAATATATAATTATCAACTACAAGGTTTAGTAAATGTATTTTAAAAAATATACATAATTTTTGACATCATAATGTAAAATTTATCTTAATGTTAATTTTTGTGATTTTTTGAAAAGGGTTATTTTCCATTAAATGAGAAAAATACTAATTTTTAATAAAAGTTATATTTTTGTTTGAAGGATTTAAAAAGTTACACTTTATTGTAAAATTATTTAATTAGAATTATTTTTATAATATTATTAATAATCTTAATTGGAATATATTTCACAATATTATTTTTTAGAAAAACATTTTTATACATAAAAAATATATTTATGAAAAAAACAATTTCTTTGTATTTTGAGTTATTATTTTAATTAATTTCGGACACTTTTACAGTTTTAATATCTAAATATAGACACTATATTTATAATTATGAGGTGAAAATTTAGAAAATTATTCCCAATTATTTTTAGCCATTATGAATATTAACCATAGTAAATAATTATGCCCACAGTATGGGTAAATATAGTAATAAATGATAAAAAAAATATGTTAAGGACCCAAAATGACCCTAAAACATTCCTTTATCTTATTAGATAAGTTAAGTTAATAGATGTACATACATTTTTAAAAAATACATCAACAGGGCACTATATTTCATTGATTTTCACGTTTATAATTTATATATGTAAAAGATAAACCTAAAAATGTCACTTTCATGCTTTTAGTATCTATAAAATTTTGTGATGGTTATAAATACAAATTATATTTTATTATAAAAGTTTATTTGAAATATTTATTAATTTCTTATCATGGTAATTTATATTTTAATAATAGTGATTTAGTAATTACCATAAATTCATAGGCAACACAGACACCGTATTTATTCAATTCATATAAAAATAAAATAAATTATATTAAATTTTTTAAAAAGAATAAAATGTTGATGATTTATTTATTTTTTGATTAATTTTATAGATACATATACAATTTTGGGTATGTTTTAATGGATTTTATTTAAATTATATATTTTTCTTGATGTATTTAGAGTTAAATTAATTGAATAGTGTCAAAAATGACATTAATAATATTTTATGATAAATAATATTTTATGAAATAATTTAAAATTCATAAAAGCATTACCATAGAACAAAGAAATGTTATATGGTTGAAAACATAAATCATGGAACATTTTTGTATATTTTTTCCTCTTTTGGAAAAATTCTTGACCCTATAAGGGTATAAAACATTAATACTTTGGAAATTGTCAAAAGGGATAATAGAGTTTTAAAACTAAGAGATAAGTGTAAAAACATTAACAGATATTTCACAAATGTTTATTGGATGATAATATTTAGAATAAAAATTAAATTATCTTATAATTATATAATTTTTGTTCCATTTTGAAATAAAATATAATTTATATTCATTAATTACATTATATAATTTCATTAATGCTCTACCAATCACTTATAAAAGGTATCCCCTTCTCTCTTTTCATTACACCACTTTTAGAATCCTAGATTGACCAAACCCAAAAAAATACTTTTTTAAACATTATTATTTATGATGTAGTGGTTATAACTATTATAAAATACCAACCCTATTTCATTTAAGTGGATATCAAAAATATGTCTATCGAAGAAGTGGTAGTTTTCTTTACCCACTCTTTCAAGTTTTTTCTGCTTATTCTTCCAATTAATGTGTTTTACCAATATAAAATAATAATTTCATTATAATAAATATAATTAATCTTTATTTTTATTATTTTATAACTATATTCTATCTTTTTAACATCCTATTAAAGGACAAAACATCACTCATTCTTATACACATCTTATCGTATCTATATGGCGATGTAATTCATTTTTCATCACCACATTACATGGGTGATTAAAAATATAAAACTAATTATTATATATTACATTCATGGAATAAATATGATTTTAAAATTATAATATCATAAATATATTTTTACATTCCAATCCATTGGAAAATGATAACATCACTCGCGTGTATGCGTGGACTACCATCTCTACAAAGTGATGCGATTTATTTTTCATTCGACAGTTACATAGATGAAAATAAGGATGGTTTTAATGAATATATGTGATATATGTGATATATAAATGATATTAAAAAACCAAATTATTATTTAACATTTTTCTATTCCATCCATTGAAGGAGTGAAAATAGAGTTCATGCATATGTACGGCTTACCGTCTCCATGAATAGTGTAATTCATTTTTATGTATCTATATTTTATGAATGATAATATATATATATATATATGATGAATATATATTATAATTATGTCATTATTAAAATTTTGGATATGATGGAACCATGATCAATGTATAAGGACCAAAACTACGGAATGAAAACATACATGAAAAAATAAAACAATTACCACCTAGAACAGTAATTTTAGTAAAACATTATTAATAAATGGGTAAGAAAAGGATTTAAGTAATTAATATATGATATTATATATATTTAACATAGTTTTATAATTATATTTATAAAAAATATGTATTTTTTATATGTGGGTTTCTAACATATATGAAGGAAGTATGAACAGAGGTTAGGGGTTTTGTCTCAATTCTCCTTTACTAAGACATATTTTATTTGTATTCATATTATTTATTTTTTATGGAGTATATAATGACCATTTTATATGTTATGCATTGAATCCATCATAATTCACTATATTATACGTTACAATTAGAATTATTACATACAATGGATTTCACTTCAATGTTATAAAGTGGTAAGGGGTTTCTTAAATCAATTTTCATTTCTTAGGTTATACTTATACTCCACTAACAATGTTATGAAATTATTCTACGTGAAATTACCCCTTATTTTATCATTTTTTACCTCTAATTTTATTTTTATATTTAATTTTGTTTTACATAATCACATCATTGATTAATTCCCTCAACAATGATATGATCTTTGTTAGGTTTCTTTTTCTCAACTATTATTTTTCTGGACATATGCTATCTTATTCACCTATATAATTATATGAGGGGTATACACATCCAACTTGATATATTATATCATAAATGTTTTACATTAATGGTATTTAATGTTTCATTTTATTTTATTTCTTTCATAGATGTTATTCTTGAAAAGTTACCAAAGTCTTAAGGGTTTATTTCACAATCTCATCATTATTCAGAATTGTTTATGTTAATGTCTCCACTGGGGGAATTATTTTAAATTTATATCATAAAACCAATATAAATTCCATTCCTATGATTGTTTCATAAATTTACCATATTTCTATTGATTTCCACTCTTTAGGTACACAAGATACCAAAATTATGTTTTTAAGGAAATTTGACTTCTTTTTTATTCTCGGTCTAGATTATTTTTATTCCATGTCCATATTTTCCATTAAATGTTTTAAATAATTAAATTAATATTATTTAATGATTTATTAAAGATATTTTTTCCCATTTTGGAAATTTTTTAAAAAAAATTCAAAAGGAATACTCCAATAATTTTCCAAATTACGTACTTTTTAACTTACTCAACATGAAATGAGTTTCTCACCATCATGAATGCTTAATTTACATAATAATAATTTAAAATTTTCAATTATTCACTTAAATGAAAATTATTTTCAAAATATTTTTATTTTTTAAAAGTTAATTTCAATGTGAAAAGGAAATTTTTCTAAATAATATTTTATGGAACTGTTTTATGAAATTTCTATTCAACAACATCAATAACCCTTTTATTCCACACTGGGTATATTTTGTAATCATACCATCATTATTCTTTCTATATATGATTTATGATCATTTTTACTAGGGAATATATTGAAATTCAATATACTAGTTCTTCTTATACAAATATGTTTTAATAAGAAATGTTGATTAATTTATATTAGTTACTCAAATAATGAATGAATTAGAATTATTAAGTAATAGGTGGGTCCCAAAAGTGTAAACCCCCTTAATGAATTGGTAAGTATCATGATTCAAATTTTTTGGATATCCTAATTAAATGGGTTTTGGGGTATATCTACCCATAGTTAAAACTATGTTAGAATAAGTCTCTGATAGCATTTTTGAGATATCTCAAATTATACATGACATTATTATGAAATTATATTTTAATGTTCATATTATTATTTTTAAATAATTACCCAAGAAAATTTCCATTATCGTTTTATTATTTATATGAAATCATTCGATCATAATTTCATCCAACCATATTATTCATTATGCTCATGTTATTGATTAGATTTAATATGTTTTAAGTTATTTTCCTTTATATATAAATTATAAAATATCTATTCAAGATATTTTCAACTTTAAGGAACCATTACTAATAACTTGAGCTCACCTTTATTTTGTTTCATTTCCATCTGATATGAAGATGGAATCCATAAATGAGTTCAAGGATGCAGAATATTTATATCCACTATGTTTTTTATTTGAATTTATCAAAAGTAATATTAGATTCAAGTATCCATCTAGATAAAAAAACTACTATACTATTTAGGCCTTTGGAATATGATTTCTTATATCTTGTGACAATGTAATATGGTAACCACTGGATCTATGATATTAGGTTTGGGGTCTTTATAGTTGGTATCATAGAATGTTTATAAGAAACCATAGGAACTATATTTTGGAAAACACAGATTAAGGAAGATAGACTTATTATTTACATTGATAATTAACCTAAATATAAGATAACATCATAATTTCTTTTCAAGGTAGATATTAGGTGGTTTTCCTAAAAATAAATCACTTTCTTGATACTATAAGTTAATACTGTTTGGGTGAAGATGCATCTAGAAGAAATAACCTCAAAAAGAGTTGATTGATTATATCTTGGTCATCATTCTGATGAATGTTGAGTGTTCCCTTCCCACACACCTGGTTTGACACTACTGGGAGATATTCTTGGGTTAATTATCATTTTCATTATAAACCATTATGAATGATTTGAATAGTTTATTTCTAAGGAAATATTTAGATAAAACTAATGTGTCATAGAGTGATTATAATGTCCTATAATTTAAATATCCTATAAAATATATTTCATGATTTCCACATTGATTATTGGCACTCATATAACACTTTTTGGTGATGGTCAATGGAAGGAAATTGCAGAAACCATGTTAACATTCAATGTAATTGAAAATGTGGTGATCATGAGAAACCAAATAGAGTGATGACTGGAGTGAAATATATTATAATAATTTTTAATCAGTTATCATTAAATATGATTGACAACATTCACCTTAACCAAACTCCTAGACTCACCAAATAAGATAAGGATATTGGTTTTTGAGATCTTGTGTAGTGGATACCATGGAAAAAGGAAGTGCCAATTTTATTCATGTCAAAAAATGATGAAATAAACTCCATGGGGAATTCCTTGAAGAAAGGGTACAATTTATTCTTTGTAGAAATGAAAGAAATAGAGTACTGAATTTGTTAGGGTTTCGATGTGCTGTTTTTAGGTAACATGGGAATGATCTAAGATAATGAACTAATCTAAAGTGTTATCTTTAAGAAAAAATAATGGAATATTCCAAGAAAATTTATGAAGAGGAAGTATTACAATTTTTAAGTATTGGGATTGGAGAAATTTATTGTAGATGTTTTATATAAATTATATTTTTTAGTTAAAATAATCATAAAACATCTAATGATTTTTCCAAATTATTTTTTTCTTTAAGGATTTGAAAGCATATGTTGAATGCTATAGATGAACTTTAAATTTAATTTAATAGTAAGGTTATATTTTATGGAAAATCATGATTTATTCAAATATAACCCTTAAAATATTTCAAATTTTTAAGTAATGATGTTTAGTTTGGAAAAAGAGATGATTTAAATTGATAAATTAATTCAGATTGTTTTGGTCACCTTGAAAATAATTAGTGTTTTGATGAAAAATTAATTTCTAAAGGAATTTACTAAATATTTAGATTCATGGAATTTATTTTACAATAAATTATTTTATTTAAGTTATAATGTAATGGTTAATTTTTTGAATTAGTTATCATTTCATTAATGTTTTATAGTGATCGGGGTATTCAAATATTTGAATTGTTACGTTAAAAACTACTTTATGTTATTAAAGAGATTAGGGTTGTGTTGATTTTGGAAATTTACTAACCATGTTTGATTAAAATTAGACATGGAATCTATTCAGATTTATTTTTCAATATTTTTAATAATAATACGTATGGAATTTATTAATTTTAACTTTGGGATGTTAATGTTGATGTTTTAGATATACTATATTGAAAAAAAATTTATAAAAATCTTGGTTTTGGAAAAAATTTAGAGACATGTGGAAATTAATTTAATTCTTATGATCAACTAATAGTTAAATTTAGTGAATTATGTGTAAATAAATAATATTCGATATTCTTTTAATGGAGGAATATATGAAACTGTTTGAAACACAACCAAAGGATGAAATTGTGCTTCCGAAATAGAAATAAATCGAGTGAGTATATTTTCTAGTTTTCTCTTATTTGTTGTAAAATAATCTATCAAATATCGAAAAATAATAATGAAATAAAAATTTTATACCATTAACTTAAATCTTGATGAATTAATTGTCCTTTAACCGATCACAAATTAATGATCTTTTGGACGTTAACTTTCTCCGGATCCTGTTCTCTACCACTCTCTATTAGTCCTTGGGTGTTTGTTTTCTCCAATATATCCATATTTTCACTTAGCAATAATTTTCTCCAATTTAGAGGCCAATTTTATTGTTGTTATTGATGACCTTTGTTTTTTCGTTAATCTATTTTTAATATGATGTTTTATTAACCATTTTTTCAATATTGGTTTTCAACCAAAAAAGTTTCAAATATTTAACCATTAATGTCATAGAAAAAATTGAAAGCATGAAATATTTTGGGGGTAGAATATAACACCCCCATATTGTAGAATATATTTCTATTTAAATAAAATTAAATTCTTTGATAGCTTGAGATACTGGCATCACCATGTTTAAACGAACTGTGATACACTATTAAAATATTTTTTTTCCAACGTGACGGTTATAACCTAGACATTAAAATTGGAGGTATGAATAGGAATAAATATATTACTAATTATATATATATATATAGTTATTATAATTCAATATTTAATAATTATAAATTAATCAATTTATAGTAAAAAACTATGGTTTGAAAATATATATTCTTCAAAAAAAGTGTTTTATTATTTTTTGGTGAGAAAAAATACTATTAATTTCTACCTCTTTTAAAATATTTATTTAGTAAATGAAAATAATTTTTTAACTAATAACATAAAAATTATCTTACAGTTATGTTTTGGTATTTTTCTCAAAATATTAATTTCTCTTTAAAGAGTGAAAATACATATTATTATAGAAAAATCAATATTTTTCTGAATTTAAAAAGTTAAATTTGGTTCAAAAAATATTTATAAGTAAATTTAGTTATATAATATAATTAATAATTCAAATAATTTCATTAGATTTTATTTTATGACTACATTTTTTATATAAAAATTTTTATACTTAAAAGGAATTTTTCTGTATAACTATTTATCATTGTGTTTTGTGTTATTATATAACATTAAATTATACAAATTACATAGATTAAATATTAAAAAATAGATACCATATTTTGGAAAAGGATACTCATATTGGAAAAATATTATCACCTTACCTTTTGTCATTATGAATAGAAACCGTAGTAAATAATTGTGTCCTTAGTAAGGGTAAATCTGGTAATTAAGGTCAAAAATAATATGGAAAGGAATAAAAATTACCACTAAACATTCTTTTGTCTTATTTTATGAGTTGTGATTTGCCATTTCAATCAAAGTTTTACAAAAAAATAGAATCATCGTTATGTATTGCTTTTGTTTTTTTCCATTATAATATTTATGTAAATGATAAAGCTAGAAATGCGAGTTTCTTGATTTTAATATATATAATAATTTTTGGTAGGGATAAAAAAATTTTGTTTAGATATAAAATTTTATTTCAAATATGAATTATTTTTTTGTTATGGTAATTTATTTTATATTTTTATTCATTGAATAATTTTGTTAAATGCTTACGGAAAGCCGATTGAATTTATTCAATTAATAGAAAATTAAATTAAAGTATATTAAAAATATTAAAATTAATAAAAGTTGATGAATTATTGTTTTACATGAATTTTAAAGATATATATGACATTTTAGGGTTATTTTTATTGATTATGTTCCAATTACCCCATTTTATAGATGCATTTTAAGTCAAAATAAACAAACAGTTTCAAAAATGTCATTAATGATATTTTATAAAAATCATATTCTATTAATGATTTAAAATTCATAAAAATATCACATTCATCCAAAATAATATTTATGTTTTAACACATCAAACATGGTCTATTTGTTGGACTCATTTCCTTTTATGGTAACTTTATTGTGCCTTAAATTATAAAAACATTAATATTACGGTATTTATCAAACAGGCTAATAGGGGTTAAAATTAAATGGTAATAGAGAAAACATAACAAACACATGATCAAATTTTTTAGGATGATATTATATTTATTACTC
This sequence comes from Viscum album, assembly GCA_963277665.1. Lineage (NCBI taxonomy): Eukaryota > Viridiplantae > Streptophyta > Magnoliopsida > Santalales > Viscaceae > Viscum > Viscum album. The sequence goes on from OY728125.1 coordinate 1,709,848,487, forward strand.
CTAATATAATATTCTAACTATATCAATTAGGATTTAATTTTATATAAAAATTAATATATATTAATTTATTTCTTTATTAAATTCCATAAATGCCCCTCCCATAACGTATAAAAGGACACCCCTTCATGCTTTTATTTACACCAATTTGATAAAACTACATCAAATAAAACCTACCAAACACAATTATAAACATACTTATCTATGTTTAATATGTTTTTTCCATTAAAAAAATCTAACCCTGGGTCGCTTAATAAGAGATCTAACAGAATTCTACCTAATAAGTGGTGGCTGTTATTTCCGTCGATTTTATGTTTATTTCTTATTATACTTATTCTAAATGTTTTTTACCATTAATATAATATTAAATTGATTATTATAAATATACATAATTTTTTATTATTATAGGAAATTCATATTTCATCTCTTTTCCATCCTATGAAAAGCCAAAGCATCCCTCATACGTTCGTACAGATTGCCATCTACAAGGAGCGGTGTAATTATATTTTCTTCACCACCTTAATTGGGTTGTTTATAAATATAAATAATTAATATATATGATATATATGACATAAATATTCTACTATAATTATAATTTCATATATACCATCTTTCCTTCTAATCCATTAAAAAACGATAGCACTGACCGTGTGTACATGTGGACTACCGCATCCAGAAAATGACGTGATTCCTTTTTCAATCATTATTTACATGGATGGTAATAAAAATGTTTTAATTGAATATTTATGATATATATTTAATTAAAATGATAATTTAATGTTTATTTATTATTTAATTTTCTTTTGTTCCATCCTTTGACAAGTGAAAACAGAGTTCATGTGTTTGTACGACCTATCATTTCCATAAAAGATGTAATTATTTTTTCTCTTTATAAACTTTATGAATGATAATATATACCAATATATAATGAATATTAATTATATTAGTGTAATTATTAACATTCAGAAGATTATGGAACTATGATCAAAGTTCAAAGACAAAAAACTATCAGACTGAAACATACATGAAAAATTAATAAATTATCATCATGAACAATGATTTTAATAAATAATTGTTAGTACATGTGTGATACAAGGTAATATAAAAATCATATATGGTGTGATATATATGATTATATTTCAATAATATATTTATAATAAATCAATATTTATTATCCAAGTGGTTTGAACGCATTTAAATGAATTTGGGCATAAGGTAAGAGAATACGTCTCAATTTTAATTCATTAATGCATAATTTATTATTATAAACATTATTTATTTCATATGTGGTATATACTAATGATGGTATGTATTTTTATAGTTCTAAAAAATCTATAAAGGTAAGGAAAATACACTCAAAAATTTGATGAAGAAATAAGAAGCATGATTGATTAAGAATTTTAGAAGATGTTTGAAGAAATCAAAGTTGCAAAAGGACATAGAGTTGTATGTGCACTAAATTCTAAGAATATTACATTGATGAAATTATCCGCAAACAATAGAGCACCAGTCAACCCCTGAAATTCTAGCATGTGAGGCATTAATAGCGAACCACGCCATTGCAAATGGTGTCGTAGGTGGAATGAAGGAAGATAAGTTTTGTCCTCGTAGAACCTCCCCTAAACCAATTTGTTGGAAAAAACTATATGGACTGGTACACCACTAAAAAACATCCCCTCAAAGAAAAAGGGTTCACTAGAGAGGTAAAAATGAGGGAATCTCGTGAACATGACGAGCCATTCACGAGATTGAGTTAGTGATTATCACCATCGCAAAATACTGCCATCGTGAACCACAGCCTTCGCAAACCTCAGCGTTGAAAACTGCGGTTGACCGAGTCATCTGTTGACTAGATGATTTCTACGTGGGATTATACAAAAAAATTCATGTGACCCATAGATACAGCGTTTTCGACACCCTATAAAAGGACCCTGAGGGGAACTGAGAAGGGAGAACAAATTTTTGGGGTAGCATGGAGTTTACAAATGGAAGACTTCAAATACAAATGATCAATGAAGTATGGAAACAAAAATGGTTTCCAGTAGGTATAAACCTACCATGTACCATGAAATAAATGAATCATAATAATAATCTTGACTATCTATGAACCTAATTATAAAACCGTGAACCATATTCCTTTCGAGGAAGAAATTCTCGTGAACCATAGAGAAATTCCCCTTCTATAATATGCTGTATCGCATAACACAATACCTAGGAATGAAACCCTTCATAACATAGTGCTTCGCTACACAGATGACATCCTACACCATGTAGCACCACCCTATGCAGACAAAACATAGGGCTGCATTCCACTATAGTACATAGTCCACATCTAAGTTTGTGTACCACCTCAATACGTGGATGGAACCTCCACCCATGTATCAATATGTAACATAGGGAGGGTACCCCACCTTGTTTGAAAAAATGGTACATAGAATGGGGTACCATTGGGTTTTTGACCTTTCACTCCCAATCATTCCATTTTGTTTCCATTCCATCCTTGAAACCCCTTCCACTAACTAGTCCATCAGTATCAGGCCAAAGCATCTTCCAAATCCACCAGACCCATAAGATAAAACCATCAGGCACATCAGTGCGTCCTTTTATGTTTACATACAAATGATAAGTGGAGTCATGTGGTTATTTATCTCAAGGGTTTGGACCCATAGAATTTATTTAAGTTTACATACCAAGGGTAACATGGGTCCAAAACATGGAATACTCTTGTGAAACTCCCCATTCTAGAGATCAGGGGTAATCACTGGCTTTTCCATTCAATGAGGGACAGTGAAAAGTCAAAGGGATCATCCATCTTTTCCCCTTGATGAGGAGCAATTCTTCTCCCCTTTCCCAGAACACATTTTAGGGCCCTCTCCCTAAGGTAAGTACCTAACATTCCATGGGAGGTGGCACATTGGCTCCTCTTAGGCTCAGCCTGAGACATGTCTGGATATATTTCAAAATCTGACTATCCTAGATATCCATACAAGAGAGGAAATTGGCACATTCAAATCCCTTATCCCCCTCCCTTTGGTCTCTAATAACATATATCAGCAGATGACGTGGGACATGTAATACTCATATCCACTACCTCCTCTTGTTTCTCACAATGATCATGACTCACATGGGATTAGAGGTTAGTGGTGATCATGACATCCACATAGCCCCAAAACATGGGCATACTCATAGGTGTAAGCTCCATCCCAACCTCCTAGTAATCATGAGTTGAGATCCTCCTCATGGTTCAAGAAACACATGCCTCCTCTTAGGTATAATCCCCAAATGGAATGAACTACGAGAACTCTAATTCCTTCTCTGATCAGGATATGTAGGATGTCTTATAAATGCCTGAGCTCAAGGGAAATTCTTTTTAGAAGTCAGTCCCAATAAAATTCAACCAAACATTCAAGGTCATCCACTTCAGGAGTAAGACCTGGCTTGTATCTCTTATATGGGAAGCTCCCATGTGAAATCCCCAATCATGCAACCACAAAAAGGTCGCCTCAAGGGTGTATCTCCCAACTCAAACTGAACTATAGGGGATTTTATTCCCAACTAAATGGGATATATAGGAATCATCTCTGAGGTCCCAACTCAACACCAAAACGACCAAAATTCAACTAGTATTTCACTAGAAAAATCCTTGGTAGGGTCATATCTACCCCAGAGACCATATCTCTTTTGGGAATCGTGATCTGCTTCTCTAAAGACCCAAAAATTTCAATGAAATATTTTTCTTAAATACTTTTGAATTTTACGAGTTTGTGGCTTCTGACGGCACTTGATTCTGAGGCCCGGTGTGCCTGGAATCTATTTCCAATGTTTATCTCGGGTACATTTAGTAAAAGAACGAGTGAGTTTTTCTATCTTTTGAAACGGTCCTCCGAATTGAAATGTGAGGGCACCAACGAACTCGCAGTGCCGATAATTTCTTATGGGGACCTTTACCACAATTGTGTTTTAGTGGGTTGAGAATTATTATTTGGGGATTCAGTTTAAATAAATAAAATTTTTGGAACAATTTTATTTTATATATAGTTAGGTTAATTCATCCAATGGGAAGTTGTTTGTAGGTCCCACACTCACCCTACTTCCCATGTGTGGATATATGAGATGTGGGGCCCACAAAAGCCCCAACCTTTCATTTTCCCAAACCTCCATAAACCCCCTTCATTATTATGTTATCTTCTCTTAACTATGTAACTCTTCCTCTTCTCTCTCTTCCTCTTTAACTCTTGCCAACACACATTAATTAATTAATGGAACATATTCAATTAATTAATTAACTGGTTTAAATTTTGAATTCTTGGAAAGTTTAATTAAAATAAGGAGAATCCTTATTTTAATTGGGTTGGCACTTGTTTTGTTGGGGGAACTTTTGAGAGAGAGATTTTGTGAAGGAAGAGGGGAATTTCTCCTTTTTTAAAGAACACCAAACCTCCGGAGAAGAATGACAATCCCTTACACAAATAATGACGACACACCCTCTTTTCTATTCTCCAAAACAAGAGAGGAGACATCAATTCTTCATCGGGTGCACTCCTGCGACGATGGAAACGACACCGTCATCCATGATGCTTGTCAACCGTGAACCTTATTCAAGATAGGGATTTATTCTTTGAAGTGAATGTTTTCTTACCCCGTTCTTCGTTGGAAATCATTGTTTTTATATGGCCAACTACTAACACCTAATGTGGAGGGCGCGGGCCGAACACACATGGCCCGACGACCCTCCGTAGACTATTGTTTGCGATTGAGTTACATTGGAAGATGTGGCGACGATGGTGACGGTGGTGCACCGACCATGTACGGAAGAACTGCGACCCACAACCGTGGGCCGCTCAACCGAGGAAGAACCGGGCTGAAGGAGGAAACTGCAACGCCCATGGCACCACACCACGGGAGACAGCGGCCCGCCCATGCGGGCCGCTTCACCTGAAGAACCGGCTGGCCCGTCAGCCGGCTGGGCGGAGCCGAACCGCGGCGCCAGGAGGGCACCACGCTGAAGAAACCCATGGCCCTCCCGAGCGGGCCGATTATGCCAGATGGTCGGTTGTCCAAGCTGGCCGGTTTGGGAGGGTGGCACCATAAGGCGCCGGTGGTTTGAACAACTGGGGGACCGTGCCCCCTTGGACCGCTCGGCCTTCGAGCCAAGCCGCACCAGGCCGCACTGAGCCAGGCCGCGCCCCGCCGGGTCAGGCCCGGCCACACTCTCTTTAGTCCGAGCCACGCCCCTCAGGCCGAACCACGCGAATCTTCGTGCCAGTCTTACACCCCTACCGGGTCGGACCCTTCAAAACTGGGTGACCCGACCTGCCAGCCCATTGGCCATAACGGGTCGGTCTCGTAATTCACTTAAACGTGCATAACATAAGTACCGCATGTCTGATTGACGCGCCGTCTACGGCACTGGGACCCTGTCGACGAGGCGGTCCTTTTGCGACACTTTAAGTGAGGTTTTGACAACTTTGGTAAATTTTCGTGTTTGGAACGAGCATATTTCCAACCGAACCCCTGGAATGAAAATGGCAATATCTCTCAGACCGGGCGTCCGATTGACGCGCCATCTGTCGCGTTGAGTTCCTTTTAACGAGACGGAACTTCGAGATACATCATCTTTGGACTTCCTGACAGTTGATTTATCGAACCCTTTACTCGAGGAGCGAACCCTCTTAGAATCGAGTACGCTATGTGCAGGAACCCTAGAGCTAGCTGCGACTGCGATGACTACTGTGTTGGGATCCTCCATGGGTTCAACAACGAAGATGACCGTACTAGGATCATACGTGGGTTCGGTAGCGAAGACGGTTGTACTTGGATCCTCCGTGGGTTTGTCAGCGATGACAACTGTACTTGGATCCTATGTGGGTTCGACAGTGATGGTTACTGTTCTTGGATCCAATGTGGTTTCGACAGTGATGACTTCTATACTTGGATCCTACATGGGTTTGGTAGAGGAGATTATTTAGAGGCTACATCTAATCATCTCCACCCCTGTTTGTGAGTAGTATACCTGTGTGAGATGAGTCTTGTCTTTCAATCATTATCATTGATGTGGTTGACTACTTTCCTGTGTGGACGAGATTATTATTGGTCTCGAAAGCTGGAGTCGAACTGAGATTGATGACTTAGGTATATGTATGGGCATATACCTAAGTAGAGTTGGTTGATACTTCAGGTTTGTATCTTTCCTTTGTGGTTTATCCTTCATGGATTCTGGGAGACCTTCAGGGGTCTTTGGGTCTCTACTGAGTATCATTATACTCACCCCTGCATATGAAATGCCCTCACTACGTTGTGTTAGATGCCGATGACGGACAACACTGATCGTGGTTGAGGATTGTGGAGCTAGACGGTATCTGGAGGTGGACCACCTGATGGGATGTACATGGAGAGGACGAACGGACTGACGTACCGACGAGACTATCTGTACCGACCTTTCAGGAGGGATTCCCGGAGGATGACTCAGTGGTTTGTGCTTTACTTTACAGCTATTGTAATTTCTTTCTCAGTTGTACTATACTTTCAGTTGGGTTTGTATACTGGCCCATTTACTTTCTAGAACTTAATTTTGAGATCAGTTTTACACAGTGATTACTTCACTTGCGTACTCTATTTTGTGTGTTACTTTTATAAAGGCAATTCCTTCCCTTTTTACTGGGATTTACGCCTTTGGTGCTATTCGTTAGCCCCTGGCCTATGGAAGGCAGGCTTGGGGTAGTCACGGCACGAGCCCCAAGGATGTGTCATGACAAATTGGAATTAGAGGAGTCAGTTCTACTGCATAACACATGAATCTGATAATTTCATCTATGTGAAGCAATAGTGTTATGAGTATTGAGTGTTGTTTTTAGTCTAGGGAGTCCAGTGTTGGTGTGGAAGCCGACGTAACCCTAAATTCTGATTTCCGACTAAGTGCTCGAAAAAATTGATTTCATGTGTCTTTCAAATTATTTTCTTTGTGATTACATTATGTCATCTCACAAGGTATATTGTTTGACCATGGCACACCTGTTTCTTTTCAGGATGACCCCACATAGGCAACAAACTAGGGTTAAGAGCTACGTGCGAGATGGTAGCCCACCGAGGGATGAGGCCTCGGTGTAGGGCCCCATTATAGCGGAGGCGCCAGCAGTACCACTACCCGCTGAGCCATCGATGCCACCAGCCCCAACATTAGAGAGTGCATACTACCTGAGTGCATTGCACAAGTTACAAAGATAGAGGCTGCCCAGGTTCCATGGAGAGACGAACCCTCAGGCAGCCAAGGATTGGCTAGAGGCTATCTTCAGACACTTCAGATTGGTAGGGACACCAGCAGACCTTATGGTGATCCTTACCGTGAGTCTCCTGCACGTAGTAGCAGGTAGATGGTGGAGCCTGATGCTCCAGGTGCACGATGAGTCATCACTACTTCATATGGACTTCGAGAGCCTCTTCTGCTCGGAGTTTGTTCCAGCCACCCTCCGTGCAGTGCGCATCCAGGAGTTACTACATCTATAGCAGGGCAGCATGACAGTAGCCTAGTACTCCGAGAGATTTAATGTCCTCTCGCGCTACTCCACAGACATGGTACGAGACCCATTCATCCAGGCCCGGACCTTTGAGTAGGGACTGAGGCATGAGATCAGGGATTCGATGATCTCCCTCAGTATTCTGAAGTAGGCAAGAGTACTGGAGCGAGCCCTTCTTGTTGAGAGATTTCTTGCTCAGCTGACGCCAGAAACAAGACCCACCGTAGGGATACACATACCAGAGACTTCTGCAGCCGGCAGTAGACAGATGTCGCCTAGGTCCAAGAAAACCAGTCCATTAAGTGGGAAACCTTAGGATACTGGTTCGGATGTGAGGGGCACATGAAGCAGAGCCAGCCATAGGAGGGGCAGGTGGGCTATGCATGCGGAGGGCAGGGCCACATGGCTCATGACTGCCCAAACCGTCATGCAGAAGACCAGAATACAGTAGAGGGACCTTTGAGGAAAAGGCATAGGTTCGACCATGGCAAACTGCAGGGAGCAGGTTGACAAGGCAGAGTAGCTGGCCGAGCAGCAGGTGGTGGACGACGCTTCGACTCTCTACCACCACCACCACTAGGAGGACCACCCTGACCACAGGGAGCAGGAAGACATGGGCAAGATCAACTCTAGGAAGTCGAGTCCTACAACCATTGTGCACCTTAGATGATTCAAGGTACTATCTGTGTCTACTTTACCCTTTCTTCAGTTCTTATAGACACATGAGAAAGTCATTATTTTATTTCCGCTGCCCTTTTTCGGAGCTCGGAGATTCCGACGGAGCTGTTGGCTCAATCCTTAAGGCTAGAGTCTCCTATGGGAGTAGACTCGACAATTACGCACTGGTGCCGACAGTGTGAGCTTACTCTAGGAGGTGAGATCTTCATCTGGGATCTTCTTGTAGCGACATCAAGTCCTTACAAAGTCATCTTGGGTATGGATTGGTTATCTATAGTCCATTCCCAGATCGACTGTATTAGGTGAAAAGTGTGGTGTGTCAGAAAAGATGGGAGTAGGTTTACCTTCATCGGTGAGAAGGGAGCCTTGGCAGCGCAGGATGGACTTACGCAGAGGAGAGGGAAACTAATCACACATCAGTTGGCTAGTCTCTTCCTAGGAGAAGTTGATGTGCAGAGTCCATGTTTTCTTGTTGTAGTGGATTAGTATGCGAACGTTTTTCATGATGACGTTCCAAGACTACATCCTCACAGAGAGGTAGATTTCCACATTGACCTATACCTCGGAATAGCACCGATATTTACTACAGCATATCAGATGTCTCCCGCCGAGTTTTGTGATCTGCGGATACTGCTGGAGGACTTACAGGGAAAGAGATTCATCTGACCCAGTGTTTCACCCGGAGCTTCTCTGATTTTATTTTCCAAGATGGCGGATGGGAGCTTACAAATATGTGTCGACTACCGTCACCTGAATCAGGTGACCGTAAAGAACAAGTACCCACTCCAATGGATTGACGAACTCTTTGATCAGCTCAAGGGAGAACGATAGTTCTCGAAGATAGACCTCAGGTCAGGCTATCATCAGCTCAAAGTTCGAGATGAGGATGTGCAGAAGATGGCCTTCAGGTGTCGGTATGGCCACTATGAGTTCTTGGTTATGCCCTTTGGTATAACCAATGCACTAGCAGTGTTCATGAGTCTCATGAATGGGATCTTCCAGCCTTACCTCGATCGTTTTGTCATAGTCTTGATTGACGACATACTGATTTACTCGACTACTGAGGACGAGCACGCCTACCACTTATGGGTTGTACTGTACACACTCCAAGATCACCAGCTTTATGGTAATATCTCGAAGTTATAGTTCTGGATTTGAGAGGTTCAATTCTTGGGGCATGTCATCTCAGAGGTAGGAGTTGCAGTGAATCCTGCGAAGATCGAGGCAGTACTTTCTTGGGAGCCACCCAGGACCGTGACAGAGGTGCATAGTTTCCTAGGTCTGGTTGGGTATTATCTGAGATTTGTTCCAGACTTCTCCAGAGTTGGAGTGCCACTTTCAGCTTTGATGAAGAATGAGAACGTTGTGGATGATGCTCTCAGTAGGTGATCAGGCATTCAACTACTTTGAGAGGCGACAGAGTAGTCAGCCGCTTTGCAGATATCCTTCGGGGATAGAGATGGGGAATCCTTTCTACAGTCCCTCACAGTCACTCCTCCACTACTTCAGCGGGTCAGAGTGGAACAACATGGGGATGTTGACTATGATACGTGGCGTACTCAGATTTCCACAGGGCTGGCGCCTGATGTATTTTTTAAAGGTGGAGAGCACGTCATCCTCTTCAGGGAATGTAACATGGTACCATTTTCACTAAAAGAGGAAGTGCTGAGGGAGTTTCACACTTCCCCTCTAGCGGTACATCCAAGAGTGGAGAATATATACCAGGACATCAGATGATAGCACTGGTGGCCGGGTATGAAGAAGGCTATAGAATTTTTGGTTTCACTATGCCTCACTTTCATGCAAGTGAAGGCAGAGCACCAGGTACCAGTAGGCTTGGTACAACCCTTAGTGGTTTCAGAGTGGAAGTGGGATGGGATATCCATGGATTTCGTGATGGGGCTTCCACGTACATCTAGGGGACTCAACTCTATCTGGGTGATCATCGACCAACTCACCATGTTGGCCCACTTTATACCAATCAGAGAGTAGGGCTCAGTAGAGAGCTTGGGATGCCTCTACATTCATGAGATTGTACGTCTTCATGGTGTTACATCATCTATCATCTCAGATCGACATGCTTGCTTTACTTCCTAGATTTGGAAGGGGTTACAAGAGCCATTTGGGACACAGCTACACCTAAGCCCCACCTTTCATCGTTAGATGGGTGGCCAGACAGAGAGGACTATTCAGACACTTGAGGACATGCTCCGTGCATGTTTCCTTAATTTGGTCATAGATGGGAAGATCACCTACCCTTGGTGGAGTTTGCGTATAACAACAGCTACAACTCCACCATAGGGATGGCACATTACGAGGCACTATACGGCCGACCATATAGATCAACTCTATGCTGGACTGCCCCAGGGGAGTTAGCACTCATAGGACAAGAGATGGTTCAGGCTATGACGGAGAAGGTGAAGATCATCCAAGAGCAAATGAGGACTACACAGAGTAGATAGAAGTCCTATGATGATAAAAGATGGAGACCACTGGAGTTTGAGGATGGTGACCATGTTTTCTTAAAGGTCTCACCTCGACATGGATTACGAAGATTTAGCTGGGGCAACAAGTTATCATTGTGCTTCATCAGACCATTCCAATTCCCCAGCAGGGTAGGTGAGGTGGCTTACCGCCTTTCCCTTCCATCTCAGTTGCACCGGATACATGACGTCTTCCACGTATCTCAGTTGAGGAGATATGTGCACGACCCGACCCACATCATTGGTAATGGGGAGATGGACATAGATGACGGGGCTACATTCACGGAGGTCCCAATGGAGATTGAGGATCGACAAGAGCGGGTCCTACATGGACGATCTATTCCTCTGGTGCACATTTATTGGCTGCATGAGAACCTCCAGGGGAGCACATGGGAGCGAGAGGCTCAGATGTGTGCTCAATACCCTGATTTGTTTTCCTAGATTATGATGTAGCTTCATGGGGATGTAAATCCCTGAGGTGGGAGTAATGTAATGTCCCAGAAATTTCAAGGAATTTTTTTCTGAAATACTTTTTAATTTTACAAGTCTGTGGATTTTGACGACACTTGATTCTGAGGCTTGGTGTACCCGAAATCAATTTCCAATGTTTAGCTTGGGTACGTTCAGTAAATGAATGAGCTGGTTTTTCTATCTTTTGAACTGGTGCTTGGAATTTAAATCTGAGGGCACTGATGAACTCGCAGCGCTGATAATTGCTTAAGGGGACCTTTACGGCAGTTGCGTTTTAAGCAGGTTGAGAATTATTATTTGGCTATTTAGGTTAAATAATTAAAATTGTTGGAAAAATTTTATTTTATATCTAATGAGGTTAATTCCTCTCATGGAAAGTTTTTGTTGGGTCCCACACTCACCCAAATTCCCATGTGTGGATATATGAGAGGTGGGGCCCACACAAGCCCCAACCTTTCATTTTCCCCAAACCCCCTTCATTATTTTGTTAACTTCTCTTAATTATGTTACTCTTCCTCTTCTCTCTCTTCCCCTTTAACTCTTGCCAACACACCTTAATTAATTAACAGAACCTATACAATTAATTAATTACGTGATTCAAATTTTGAATTCTTGGAAGGTTTAATTAAAATAAGGAGAAGCCATATTTTAATTGGGTTGGAACTTGTTTTGTTGGGGGAACTTTTGAGAGAGAGATTTTGTGAAGAAAGATGAGAATTTCTCCATTGTTGAAGAACACCAAACCTCTGGAGAAGAATGACACTCCCTTCCACAAAAAACGATGACATTCCATCTTTTCACTTCTCCGTAATAAGAGAGGAGACATCAATTCTTCTTCGGGTGCACTCCTGCGATGACGGAAATGACACCGTCATCCAGGACACTTGTCAACCGTGATCCTCATTCGAGGTAGGTGTTTATTCTTTGAAGTGAATGTTTTTGTACCCTGTTCTTAGTTGGAAATCATTGTTTTTATACGTCCAACTGCTACCACCTAACGCGGAGGGTGAAGACCAAATGCACACGGCCTGATGACCCTACGTAGACTCTTGTTTGCGATTGAGTTATGTTGGAAGATGTGGCGATGGGAGTGACAGCCGTGTGTCTGCTACATATGGAAGAACCGCAACCCAGAACCGATGGCCGCTCAACCGAAGAAGAACCGGGCCGAAGGAGGAAACTGTGGCGCCCACAGAGCCGCACAGTGGGAGATCGCAGGCCGCCCGAGCGGGCCATTTTGGCAGAAGAACCGGTCGGTCCGTCGGCCGGTCAGGCAGAGCCGAACTTTGGCGCCAGGAGGGCTCCGCGCTGAAGAAACCGGCAGTCCACCCGAGCGGGCCGCCTGCGCCAGAAGGCCGTCCAGCCTAGCCGGCCAGTTTGGAAGGGCGGCACCATAAGGCATCACCGGTTCGGATAACCGGGGGGTCGCACCCCCTCGGACCACTTGGCCGTCGGGCCGAGCTAGCCGGGCCACGCCTAGGCGGGCCACGCCCAGTAGGGTCGCGCCCAGCCGAGCCGCACCTGGCCAGGCTGAGCCACGCCACTTCAGGTCAGGCCGCGCCCCTCAGGACAAACCGCACAAATCTTCAGGTTGGTCCGACACCCCTACCGGGTCGGACCCACCAAAACTGGGTGACCCGACCCGCCAGCCCATTGGGTTTAACTGGCCGGGCCCATAATTCACTTAAACGTGAATAACATAAAGACCGCGCGTCTGATCAACGTGCCGTCTGCAGCATTGGGACCCTATCGACGGGGCAGTCCTTTTGCGATAATCTATGTGAGTTTTGGACAAATTTGGTAAACTACCGAGTTTGGAACGAGCATATTTCTAACCGGGCCCCTGGAACGAAAACGCCAATATCTCTCAGACCGGGCGTCCGATTGATGTGTCGTCTGTCGCATTGAGTTCCTTTTGACGGGACAGAACATCGGGATAGATCAACTCTGGACTTCATGATCGTTGTTGTATCGACCCCTTTACTCGAGAAGCGGACCCGCCCAGAATCGAGTACGCTGTGTGCGGGAACCCTAGAGCTGGCTATGACTGCAACAACTATCGTGATAGGATCCTCTGTGGGTTCGACAATGAAGATGACGGTACCTCGATCCTATGTGGGTTCTATAGAGACCCGGAGCCTGACTTACATGTACATTACATTAATTTTGCAGAATACTTAGTACATTACAAAAACACACACACAAGGACCGTAATAGTTTAGTGTCTTTGGAAACTCGGAATATAATCTTCTAATCGTGGTGAAAGATCTTCAACATCTCCCATAAAGATCTTCCTTTTTTTATACCTAAAACCTTTCTTTATATCCTGGGGAAAAGAAAACATAAAAGGGTGAGCTCAAATGCTCAGTAAGGGTAAACAAAAGATATATCAATCACATCATATTCATAAGAACATAACATTTTGGAAATCTTAACCTGCAAAAGATAGCATAATTTAATAACATGGGATAAATCATGGCAGTGAAATGTAATCACAATAATCATAACTTAAAACATGAAACTTTGTGGCATTCACACATAATCATAGAGAATCATTTCTTGTTAGTCAAGACTCATTTACAAGACTATCTTAGTGGACAAAGTCCCTTTCTGAATCGAGTAACCCTCGTTTCAGTCCTGTTTCACTGAACCGGTATAACCTACCATTCCAGCCATGTCTATCTCATGAGATATAAAATCTTTACCCAATGCATTGGAGGGAGATATATGTCCCACCCATCTCATAATGATACCATTCTTATGTGTGCCACAAAATCATAAATCATACATCATTTCATAACCCATGTAGTAAAAATGGGATTCGTAAACATCGTGACATCATAAAACAATTCATATAAGATAAAGGAATTCATAAAAATAATTCCATCACAACATAACCAAATAAATGTAATAATAGGGATAGAAACAGAACCCAATGTTATCTTAGATGGAAAATAATTTTGATAAAATACTTGAAATGAATTCTTGAGGAAAATATCCTTTCTTCTTCAAAATCAATTTCTTTTCACAAAACGTCATGCAATTTTAAAAGAAAGAGATTTTATTGAAAATAGTCATGAAATATTTTGGAAGAAGCTTCATGAAAATAAGGCTTTATAAAACCGTAAAAATTCGTTCGTGCCGTATAAGTTAAAAAAAACATTCTTCTCGTACTTTTGTCGGAAAAGTCAAAAAGTACCGCGTACGAAAATGACAAAAGATTCCTTTCATATCTTTTACAAAAAACTCACCGAAGGGTAAAATTGGATATAAACTATTGTAGAAGGATGGAAATAATATTACATATTGAGGGAACATGGATGTGGATGATAAAATACACCCCAGTAATTACCAAAGTAAAAACAATCTCGGATAAAAGTGAGATTGTGATATTTCCCTTACCTTAGGTCCGATTTGTTTCGTAAGTGTCCGAACCTCATGTATAATGATTTAAATAATGTCATTAACTTATTACAGAATCATATTCATTGTTATGATATCATATATGGTTCACTTATGACTTTATATTACCTGTTCTTTTGTAAATTCATGTTAAAGTAGCGTTTTGGGTAAAATCGTCTCATTTGTCGTTCGTGTTTTTAACTTGTAATTATTAATATGATTACTTGGATCATGATTACTTATATCCAGAATGTAAAACATGATTTATATATAATATATATTCAGAATATATATATATATATATATAATATCGATAAATGGAATGAAATACACCGTTCATGGAGACGGTAGTCCGTACGTACGCATGAACGCTGTTTTCGTTTCCTTATTGAAGTGAATGGAATTAAGTAGATGAAATACATATAAATTTACATAAATCCAGTATCATTATTATGTCATATATTTCATTAGTACTTATTATATATAATTTATAATCATTCATGAATGGTTAATCATTGAGAATGAATCTCATCGCGTCGTGGAGATGGTAGTCCGTACGTACGCACGAGCGATGATATCGTTCCCATGGTCGTGGAATTGTGTTGAAGTGTATGTATACTATTTCAGTATCAATATAACTTTATAATAATCATATATGGTTACTCATTACACCATTATACCCATCCTATTAAGGTGGTGGTGGAAAATAGATTACACCACGGTGTGGAGACGGTATTCCGTACGTACGCACGCGCGGTGATTTCATTTTTCCGTAGGATGGATAGAAGGTGAATTAGGGTTGTTTCATATTTATAATAACATATCAGTATGTAAGTAATACTGATGTTATTACTTTTTCATGAAACAACTAATGAAGAAGAAGTTGAAGAAGAAAGAAATTGAAAATATCGGTAATGGATATTACCTCTTCTTTGAAACGCCTCCTTGAATCCTCCACTTAGGGAACTAAGATTGGTCTTTGAAGAAGACCAGGACCTCTAGGATTATTCTAGGGACGTGGATAAGGGATTTTGGCAGGGGTTGGCCGAGCTTGAGTGCTCAAATTGGTGTGAGGAGGAGGGGGAGGAGGTGTCCTTTTATAAGGGAGGAGAGGGGCACTTTAGGAATATCTCAAAATATTATTTTATATTAAAGTCAAAATCGGTATATAATGGTTCCAGAGGGTCTTATTTCGAAGATAAAGTGGATATGGGTCGAAATAATATCAACCATTAGGATTTAGACAAGTTTAGGTTATTATTTTAACCTTATCAATTAGATTTAACTCTAAGTTAAATAATTTAACTTTTACCGTGTCTTTTTGTTTTCTTACACTATATGGTTAATACACTTACTATAACATGCCAAACGAACCCCAAATTATTTATTATTAATATATATATCCTTATCTAAGTCATTTGGCCGAACCTTATATTTTTAGGAATAAAATAACAATTAATAATATAATATTTAATTTAAAAACTATTTTGTGTCAATTTTGACACTATTTGATATATGATTTTTGTGAAAGTCATAACAGAATTATATGTTCGAACAAAGTTTATTAAATCAACACTAATATATCATAGTAACCTAGAAAATTAGTGTAATTCATAAAAAGTCTCAAATTACATTTATTTTGGTGTTTATAACATCAATTATGTCAATATTTCATTAATAAGATAATTACTGCATCATCATTGTGTCATAAATAAATTAAATTATTTAATGTCTAAAAATTACAAATAAACTACCATTATGTAGGAAATCCTTTTATCGTTCTAATGAATATTTATAGTCGAGTTTATCTTATGTATAACCCCATATTAAAAATGTTTTAGTAAATAAACTTTGATTTTAACTCTTTTAACCCTTCTTTAAATAAATTAATAATAAATGTCCTAATCTAATCCAAGTGGGCCTAAATGGTCATATTTTATTCCTAAATTTGTTTTTGGTCGAATTACACTTGTCCAATAGAATTAGGACATGTGTTAGGGTAATAATAATATCATTTCTACCCTTAATTACCCTATTTACTTTTAACCGTGGTAAATAAAACTAAAAAGTTACTATTCACCAAAAATTATTTTCATCTCATTGAACCACATTTTAGTCCTTGATATTAACCGTGTCTCTCGGACTTTCTAAATTCCACTCACAGAAGCGGTAAAATTAAGTTTTATGAACAATTCAGTTTTTTTAACTACCACTTAGTGGTTTCACTATTCATTGAAAATTGAAAGTTTTCAGAAAAATACCAAAAATTAGGCCTAAGCTATATTTGATATTATGAAATCAAAAATGATGTCTATTTTACCAAATTTAAAAAATATCAGTTGCATTAACTAATTTAAAAATTAATTCTTGTCGTCAAAACAAATAGCGTGTTTTTAAGAGATAATAACTATCAAAAGATTGACACTAGTTTATAACTGGTTTAAATGTGAAATTACATCCAATGACCAACATTGTATTAAATTGTAAAAATATATTCTAAATATAATTTAAAACCAATAAAATTAATAATTTATCACTATTAATTATTTCGATTGAAAAAGTTGTTTTTAATTAAAATTTAGTAATTTTCACTATTCATCAAAATATGAAAGTTATCCGAAAATCACCAAAATTTCACCCTAAGCTAATTTCGATATTACGAATCCAAAAATGAATTCCATTTTGAAAAATAAAATTACAAAATTTCAAAAAGTGGTTATTACTATTCATAATGGATAGTTTTAATAATATTTTAATAGCATATTGTTGTTTAGTGAAACTCGTTATTGCGTACTACACACGCTATCGAGGAAGGTCGCGATTGCGTGTAATGAAAGGCAAATCAAGGATGCGTGTTGTGAAAGCTCCTTTTGGTGTACGACACAAGACATTAGTGAAATTAAAAAGAATATTTTTCATAAAATCTCGGGGTGTTACATTCTACCCCCCTTAAAATGAATTTCGCCCTCGAAATTCGTCGGGGTTATAAATGGTTTACTATTCAAAATTTTCTTTGATAGAAACCCACATCGTAAAAAGGAATACCAAAACATGGCTTTAAAAACTAAAGTATGAAATGTAACGATTACCCAAATAAACTAATCACTGGGTTTCCACATAGGTGAAAATATGGATATGGAAGAAAAATCTAACCATCATGTTCTGATGGAGAGTGGTAGAGAACATGGCTATGGAAAAGCCAACTATCACAAATCCATAAATTTGTGATGATCTAAGGTACAATCTGATTAATCAGATATAAGAGCACTAGGATGACATTTTTGGTTTTCAAGATCGTTTCCCTAAAGTTGATGAAATTGGAATTAGAAGAAATACTTTCGTGATTTCGGTATAGTCTCACCATTGGCCATTCTTTGGACAATTTCCACTTCATCTCTTAAAGAAATGAAGTTGAATTTGTCATTCGTGATGTGTTAGCAGATCATGTAATAGAATGATGGGTCATTCCATCTTTCTCAAATAAAAGGTTTGAAAAGTTATAAGTTCATCTTATGGTTAGATTAATCGTATATGGTTCCAAAAATGAACTTATACTTCATATATCATACTGATTAATAAAATAAAACTAGTTTCTACTAAACAGGGACTTCC
This sequence comes from Viscum album, assembly GCA_963277665.1. Taxonomy (NCBI): domain Eukaryota; kingdom Viridiplantae; phylum Streptophyta; class Magnoliopsida; order Santalales; family Viscaceae; genus Viscum; species Viscum album. The sequence continues at coordinate 1,709,866,644 of OY728125.1, forward strand.
TGTAGGCCAGTGGTAGGCGATAAAGGCCAGTCGCATTTCGGTTGTGGGTTCGATTCCCAGAGCCTTGTCCGACGCGATGGGCTATCGCCCATCCTGCAGGTTGTCCTTTTTCTAAAACTATATTACTATAACATCCCATCAATAATATCGGAAAAAAAACTTCTATCCGTAAAACAATACTAACTTATGTCCAACATAATCTATTCCAATCTTTAGGCTTACCCATAATAATGCAGTCCACTCTCATAATATAGTGAAAACGATTACCAGAGATTTAATACCATCGTTGATCCCCATATATCATAAGATATGTCTTGTTGGTCACATTCTAAACATTCAAAGTCCTTAATCATGTATTTTCTTGAATGCAGTTAAACGTTAACACTTTCCACATACCAAAATCCTCAAAATTCTTCATAATCAAACCATGATATCACTTAGTCCTTATATCAATCATGAGCTCATGAATACTGTTAAACATTTCATTTTCTCATTTTCCCTTCATTAGGCGCATATCGTCTTATTTCCAAAAATATCTCAATCACTTTGAATACCACATTAGACCAATACATAAATATTCCAATACTCCATGATACAACATTATTTTGGAATCCCATTACATAAACACTTAATCATTCCACCACATCGTTGTCATATTCAACATCGCCAATAGTGATCGCATGTGACTTCCCTTTATCCTTTTACTTAAGCGGTTTCTCATGTCGATCATCACTAACCCTTGGATTAGGGCATTTATTAGCATAATTCCCCATTTCCTTGCACTTGAAGAATTAAAGTGTTGGTGGTGTGTTCTCTGCAGTGTTTGCTTTATTCACATCATTAGAAACCCTTTTTCCATTACTTCAACACTCAGCTGCTCGATGACCTTCTTTTCCACACTTAAAACATTTTCTAGTCCCTTTAAGACAATCTCCACCATTCTTCTTTCCACACATTGTGCATAAGGAAACATTCATCTTCTTTTCACCATTATTCTGATATTTCTCCTTGAACTCCATCTTTCGTTTCTTGTCAAAACCATGAGATGGATATGTAACACCAACTTCCATTTCTACCTTGATAGCACAACGCACAATTTCTTCATAGCTACTGAAGTCTCTTATAGCTAATTCCCTTCGAAGACTTGGTTTTAAGCCACTGAAAAATCGATCAACTTTACTTTCAGGTTGGATAATAATGCCAGATGCATACCTTGAAAGTCTTGTAAAATTCTCTTCGTATATACCAACAGATTCATCATCCTTCTGCTTTAGCTCAAGAAACTCCTTTTCCATCTTTGTTCGAAGAATACGAGGGAAGTACTTACTGAAAAACAAGTTATTGGACTCGTCCCATTCTATGGACTCAATTTTATCTCTTCGCCTCGTACTCTTGATAAGATTCCACCATTGATCAGCTTCACCTTCCAGACGATATACTGCTAAGATGACTTTATCATGTTCAGAACATTGAAGAACTGAAAATATCTTTTCAGTGGTACTGATCCATTGTTCAGCAACAAGTGGATCGGAAGACCCACTGAAAGAAGGTGGACGTTGCCTCATGAAGGACTCAATAGAATATTGTTCCCTTCTCTGCTCATTTGGAAGTCCAGAATGATTCATAGCTTGTGTAAGTATAGCAATAAGATTTTGCACTCCATCTCCCATAACATTTGATTGTTCAGGAGGGCAATCATTACATTGTCCATTGCATTGATCAACACGGTTCCTTCAGGTTGCAGCCATCCTCTAAAACCCAAAAAGAATAGTGTGAGAGGCAAAAATCATGCTAGGGAAAACAACATAATAAAGGGGGAGTATCCTCAATATCTAACTTCTTAGGTTAAATTCTAAGATCGTTACCGTAGTTATAGGACTGTATCCTATACGTATACTTATCCTTAGGGACATCCCTAGAAAAACCTTATAAATATCGCTAGGGATCTCACTAAAGTTCTAGCATCCTAGTTTCCAAAGGTTGACTAAACCTTTCCTCTGATACCAACTGTAGAGACCCGGAGCCTGACGTACATGTACATTACATTGATTTTGCGTAATACTTAGTACATTACAAAAACACACATACAAGGACCGTAATAGTTTAGTGTCTTTGGAATCTCGGAATATAATCTTCTAATCGTGGTGAAGGATCTTCAACATCTCCCATAAAAATCTTCCTATTTTTTACCTAAAACCTTTTTTTATATCCTGGGGAAAAGAAAACATAAAAGGGTGAGCTCAAATGCTCAGTAAGGGTAAACAAAAGAAATATCAATCACATCATATTCATAAGAACATAACATTTTGGAAATCTTAACCTGCAAAAGAGAGCATAATTTCATAACATGGGATGAATCATGGCAGTGAAATGTAATCACAATAAGCATAACTTAAAACATGAAACTTTATGGAATTCACACATAATCAGAGAGAATCATCTCTTGTTAGTCAAGACTCATTGCCAAGACTATCTTAGTGGACAAAGTCCCTTTCTGAATCGAGTAACCCTCGTTTCAGTCATGTTTCACTGAACCGGTATAACCTACCATTCCAGCCATGTCTATCTCATGAGATATAAAATCTTTACCCAATGCATTGGAGGGAGATATAGGTCCCACCCATCTCATAATGATACCATTCTTATGTGTGCCACAAAATCATAAATCATACATCATTTCATAACCCATGTAGTAAAAATGGGATTCGTAAACATCGTGACATCATAAAACAATTCATATAAGATAAAGGAATTCATAAAAATAATTACATCACAACATAACCAAATAAATTTAATAATATGGATAGAAATAGAACCCAATGTTATCTTAGATGGAAAATAATTTTGATAAAATACATGAAATGAATTCTTGAGGAAAATATCCTTTCTTCTTCAAAATCAATTTCTTTTCACAAAACGTCATGCAATTTTAAAAGAAAGAGATTTTATTGAAAATATTCATGAAATATTTTGGAGGAAGCTTCATGAAAATAAGTCTTTATAAAACCGTAAAAATCTGTTCGTGCCGTATAAGTTAAAAAAACATTCTTCTCGTACTTTTGTCGGAAAAGTCAAAAAGTACCTCGTACGAAAACGAAAAAAGATTCCTTTCATATCTTTTACAAAAAAACTCACCGAAGGGTAAAATTGGATATAAACTATTGTAGAAGGATGGAAATAATATTACATATTGAGGGAACATGGATGTGGATGATAAAATACACCCCAGTAATTACCAAAGTAAAAACAATCTCGGATAAAAGTGAGATTGTGATATTTCCCGTACCTTAGGTCCGATTTGCTTCGTAAGTGTCAGAACCTCCTGTATAATGATTTAAATAATGTCATTAACTTATTAAAGAATCATATTCATTGTTAAGATATCATATATGGTTCACTTATGACTTTATATTACCTGTTCTTTTGTAAATTCATGTTAAAGTAGCGTTTTGGGTAAAATCGTCTCATTTGTCGTTCGTGTTTTTAACTTGTAATTATTAATATGATTACTTGGATCATGATTACTTATATCCAGAATGTAAAACATGATTTATATATAATATATATTCAGAATATATATATATATAATATCGATAAATGGAATGAAATACACCGTTCATGGAGACGGTAGTCCGTACGTACGCATGAACGCTGTTTTCGTTTCCTTATTGAAGTGAATGGAATTAAGTAGATGACATACATATAAATTTACATAAATCCAGTATCATTATTATGTCATATATTTCATTAGTACTTATTATATATAATTTATAATCATTCATGAATGGTTAATCATTGAGAATGAATCTCATCGCGTCGTGGAGATGGTAGTCCGTACGTACGCACGAGCGATGATATCGTTCCCATGGTCGTGGAATTGTGTTGAAGTGTATGTATACTATTTCAGTATCAATATAACTTTATAATAATCATATATGGTTACTCATTACACCATTATACCCATCCTATTAAGGTGGTGGTGGAAAATAGATTACACCACGGTGTGGAGACGGTATTCCGTACGTACGCACGCGCAGTGATTTCATTTTTCCGTAGGATGGATAGAAGGTGAATTAGGGTTGTTTCATATTTATAATAACATATCATTATGTAAGTAATACTTATGTTATTACTTTTTCATGAAACAGCTAATGAAGAAGAAGTTGAAGAAGAAAGAAATTGAAAATATCGGTAATGGATATTACCTCTTCTTTGAAACGCCTCCTTGAATCCTCCACTTAGGGAACTAAGATTGGTCTTTGAAGAGGACCAGGACCTCTAGGATTATTCTAGGGACGTGGATAATGGATTTTGTCAGGGGTTGGCCGAGCTTGAGTGCTCAAATTGGTGTGAGGAGGAGGGGGAGGAGGTGTCCTTTTATAAGGGAGGAGAGGAGCACTTTAGGAATATCTCAAAATATTATTTTATATTAAAGTCAAAATCGGTTTATAATGGTTCCAGAGGGTCTTATTTCGAAGATAAAGTGGATATGGGTCGAAATAATATCAACCATTAGGATTTAGACAAGTTTAGGTTATTATTTTAACCTTATCAATTAGATTTAACTCTAAGTTAAATAATTTAACTTTTACCGTGTCTTTTTGTTTTCTTACACTATATGGTTAATACACTTACTATAACATGCCAAACGAACCCCAAATTATTTATTATTAATATATATATCCTTATCTAAGTCATTTGGCCGAACCTTATATTTTTAGGAATAAAATAACAATTAATAATATAATATTTAATTTAAAAACTATTTTGTGTCAATTTTGACACTATTTGATATATGATTTTTGTGAAAGTCATAACAGAATTATATGTTCGAACCAAGTTGATTAAATCAACACTAATATATCATAGTAACCTATAAAATTAGTGGAATTCATAAAAAGTCTCAAATTACATTTATTTTGGTGTTTATAACATCAATTATGTCAATATTTCATTAATAAGATAATTACTACATCATCATTGTGTCATAAATAAATTAAATTATTTAATGTCTAAAAATTACAAATAAAATACCATTATGTAGGAAATACTTTTATAGTTCTAATGAATATTTATAGTCGAGTTTATCTTATGTATAACCCCATATTAAAAATGTTTTAGTAAATAAACTTTGATTTTAACTCTTTTAACCCTTCTTTAAATAAATTAATAATAAATGTCCTAATCTAATCCAAGTGGGCCTAAATGGTCATATTTTATTCCTAAATTTTTTTTGGTCGAATTACACTTGTCCAATAGAATTAGGACATGTGTTAGGGTAATAATAATATCATTTCTACCCTTAATTACCCTATTTACTTTTAACCGTGGTAAATAAAACTAAAAAGTTACTATTCACCAAAAATTATTTTCGTCTCATTGAACCACATTTTAGTCCTTGATATTAACCGTGTCTCTCGGACTTTCGAAATTCCACTTACAGAAGCGGTAAAATTATGTTTTATGAACAATTCAGTTTTTTTAACTACCACTTAGTGGTTTCACTATTCATTGAAAATTGAAAGTTTTCAGAAAAATACCAAAAATTAGGCCTAAGCTATATTTGATATTATGAACTCAAAAATGATGTCTATTTTACCAAATTTAAAAAATATCAGTTGCATTAACTAATTTAAAAATTAATTCTTGTCGTCAAAACAAATAGCGTGTTTTTAAGAGATAATAACTATCAAAAGATTGACACTAGTTTATAACTGGTTTAAATGTGAAATTACATCCAATGACCAACATTGTATTAAATTGTAAAAATACATTCTAAATATAATTTAAAACCACTAAAATTAATAATTTATCACTATTAATTATTTCGATTGAAAAAGTTGTTTTTAATTAAAATTTAGTAATTTTCACTATTCATCAAAATATTAAAGTTATCCGAAAATCACCAAAATTTCACCCTAAGCTAATTTCGATATTACGAATCCAAAAATGAATTCCATTTTGAAAAATAAAATTACAAAATTTCAAAAAGTGGTTATTACTATTCATAATGGATAGTTTTAATAATATTTTAATAGCATATTGTTGTTTAGTGAAACTCGTTATTGCGTACTACACACGCTATCGAGGAAGGTCGCGATTGCGTGTAATGAAAGTCAAATCAAGGATGCGTGTTGTGAAAGCTCCTTTTGGTGTACGACACAAGACATTAGTGAAATTAAAAAGAATATTTTTCATAAAATCTCGGGGTGTTACATTCTACCCCCCTTAAAATGAATTTCGCCCTCGAAATTCGTCGGGGTTATAAATGGTTTACTATTCAAAATTTTCTTTGATAGAAACCCACATCGTAAAAAGGAATACCAAAACATGGCTTTAAAAACTAAAGTATGAAATGTAACGATTACCCAAATAAACTATTCACTGGGTTTCCACATAGGTGAAAATATGGATATGGAAGAAAAATCTAACCATCATGTTCTGATGGAGAGTGGTAGAGAACATGGCTATGGAAAAGCCAACAATCACAAATCCATAAATTTGTGACGATCTAAGGTACAATCTGATTAATCAGATATAAGAGCACTAGGATGACATTTTTGGTTTTGAAGATCGTTTCCCTAAAGTTGATGAAATTGGAATTAGAAGAAATACTTTCGTGATTTCGGTATAGTCTCACCATTGGCCGTTCTTTGGACAATTTCCACTTCATCTCTTAAAGAAATGAAGTTGAATTTGTCATTCGTGATGTGTTAGCAGATCATGTAATAGAATGATGGGTCATTCCATCTTTCTCAAATAAAAGGTTTGAAAAGTTATAAGTTCATCTTATGGTTAGATTAATCGTATATGGTTCCAAAAATGAACTTATACTTCATATATCATACTGATTAATAAAATAAAACTAGTTTATACTAAACAGGGACTTCCTGTAGGCCAGTGGTAGGCGATAAAGGCCAGTCGCATTTCGGTTGTGGGTTCGATTCCCAGAGCCTTGTCCGACGCGATGGGCTATCGCCCATCCTGCAGGTTGTCCTTTTTCTAAAACTATATTACTATAACATCCCATCAATAATATCGAAAAAAAACTTCTATCCTTAAACAATACTAACTTACGTCCAACATAATCCATTCCAATATTTAGGCTTACCCATAATAATGCAGTCCACTCTCATAATATAGTGAAAACGATTACCAGAGATTTAATACCATCGTTGATCCCCATATATCATAAGATATGTCTTGTTGGTCACATTCTAAACATTCAAAGTCCTTAATCATGTATTTTCTTGAATGCAGTTAAACGTTAACACTTTCCACATACCAAAATCCTCAAAATTCTTCATAATCAAACCATGATATCACTTAGTCCTTATATCAATCATGAGCTCATGAATACTGTTAAACATTTCATTTTCTCATTTTCCCTTCATTAGGCGCATATCGTCTTATTTCCAAAAATATCTCAATCACTTTGAATACCACATTAGACCAATACATAAATATTCCAATACTCCATGATACAACATTATTTTGGAATCCCATTACATAAACACTTAATCATTCCACCACATCGTTGTCATATTCAACATCGCCAATAGTGATCGCATGTGACTTCCCTTTATCCTTTTCCTTAAGCGGTTTCTCATGTCGATCATCACTAACCCTTGGATTAGGGCATTTATTAGCATAATTCCCCATTTCCTTTCACTTGAAGAATTGAAGTGTTGGTGGTGCGTTCTCTGCAGTGTTTGCTTTATTCACATCATTAGAAACCCTTTTTCCATTACTTCAACACTCAGCTGCTCGATGACCTTCTTTTCCACACTTAAAACATTTTCTAGTCCCTTTAAGACAATCTCCACCATTCTTCTTTCCACACATTGTGCATAAGGAAACATTCATCTTCTTTTCACCATTATTCTGATATTTCTCCTTGAACTCCATCTTTCGTTTCTTGTCAAAACCATGAGATGGATATGTAACACCAACTTCCATTTCTACCTTGATAGCACAACGCACAATTTCTTCATAGCTACTAAAGTCTCTTATAGCTAATTCCCTTCGAAGACTTGGTTTTAAGCCACTGAAAAATCGATCAACTTTACTTTCAGGTTGGATAATAATGCCAGATGCATACCTTGAAAGTCTTGTAAAATTCGCTTCGTATATACCAACAGATTCATCATCCTTCTGTTTTAGCTCAAGAAACTCCTTTTCCATCTTTGTTCGAAGAATACGAGGGAAGTACTTACTGAAAAACAAGTTATTGAACTCGTCCCATTCTATGGACTCAATTTTATCTCTTCGCCTCGTACTCTTGATAAGATTCCACCATTGATCAGCTTCACCTTCCAAACGATATACTGCTAAGATGACTTTATCATGTTCAGAACATTGAAGAACTGAAAATATCTTTTCAGTGGTACTGATCCATTGTTCAGCAACAAGTGGATCGGAAGACCCACTGAAAGAAGGTGGACGTTGCCTCATGAAGGACTCAATAGAATATTGTTCCCTTCTCTGCTCATTTGGAAGTCCAGAATGATTCATAGCTTGTGTAAGTATAGCAATAAGATTTTTCACTCCATCTCCCATAACATTTGATTGTTCAAGAGGGCAATCATTACATTGTCCATTGCATTGAACAACACGGTTCCTTCGGGTTGCAGCCATCCTCTAAAACCCAAAAAGAATAGTGTGAGAGGCAAAAATCATGCTAGGGAAAACAACATAATAAAGGGGGAGTATCCTCAATATCTAACTTCTTAGGTTAAATTCTAAGATCGTTACCGTAGTTATAGGACTGCATCCTATACGTATACTTATCCTTAGGGACATCCCTAGAAAAACCTTATAAATATCGCTAGGGATCTCACTAAAGTTCTAGCATCCTAGTTTCCAAAGGTTGACTAAACCTTTCCTCTGATACCAACTGTAGAGACCCGGAGCCTGACGTACATGTACATTACATTGATTTTGCGTAATACTTAGTACATTACAAAAACACACATACAAGGACCGTAATAGTTTAGTGTCTTTGGAATCTCGGAATATAATCTTCTAATCGTGGTGAAGGATCTTCAACATCTCCCATAAAAATCTTCCTATTTTTTACCTAAAACCTTTTTTTATATCCTGGGGAAAAGAAAACATAAAAGGGTGAGCTCAAATGCTCAGTAAGGGTAAACAAAAGAAATATCAATCACATCATATTCATAAGAACATAACATTTTGGAAATCTTAACCTGCAAAAGAGAGCATAATTTCATAACATGGGATGAATCATGGCAGTGAAATGTAATCACAATAATCATAACTTAAAACATGAAACTTTATGGAATTCACACATAATCATAGAGAATCATCTCTTGTTAGTCAAGACCCATTATACCCATCCTATTAAGGTGGTGGTGTAAAATAGATTACACCACGGCGTGGAGACGGTATTCCGTACGTACGCACGCGCGGTGATTTCATTTTTCCGTAGGATGGATAGAAGGTGAATTAGGGTTGTTTCATATTTATAATAACATATCAGTATGTAAGTAAAAATGATGTTATTACTTTTTAATGAAACAACTAAAGAAGAAGAAGTTGAAGAAGAAAGAAATTGAAAATATCGGTAGTGGATATTACCTCTTCTTTGAAACGCCTCCTTGAATCCTCCACTTAGGGAACTAAGATTGGTCTTTGAAGAAGACCAGGACCTCTAGGATTATTCTAGGGAAGTGGATAAGGGATTTTGGAAGGGTTTGGCCGAGCTTGAGTGCTCAAATTGGTGTGAGGAGGAGGGGGAGGCGGTGTCCTTTTATAAGGGAGGAGAGGGGCACTTTAGGAATATCTCAAAATATTATTTTATATTAAAGTCAAAATCGGTTTATAATGGTTCCAAAGGGTCTTATTTCGAAGCTAAAGTGGGGATCGGTCGAAATCCTATCAACCAATAGGATTTAGACAAGTTTAGGTTATTATTTTAACCTTATCAATTAGATTTAACTCTAAGTTAAATAATTTAACTTTTACCGTGTCTTTTTGTTTTCTTACACTATATGGTTAATACACTTACTATAACATGCCAAACGAACCCCAAATTATTTATTATTAATATATATATCCTTATATAAGTCATTTTTCCGAACCTTAGATTTTTAGGAATAAAATAACAATTAATAATATAATATTTTATTTAAAAACTATTTTGTGTCAATTTTGACACTATTTGATATATGATTTTTTTGAAAGTCATAACAGAATTATATGTTCGAACCAAGTATATTCAATCAACACTAATATATCATAGTAACCTAGAAAATTAGTGGAATTCATAAAAAGTCTCAAATTACATTTATTTTGGTGTTTATAACATCAATTATGTCAATATTTCATTAATAAGATAATTACTGCATCATCATTGTGTCATAAATAAATTAAATTATATAATGTCTAAAAATTACAAATAAAATACTATTATGTAGGAAATCCTTTTATCTTCCTAATTAATATTTATAGTCGAGTTTATCTTATGTATAACCCCATATTAAAAATGTTTTAGTAAATAAACTTTGATTTTAACTCTTTTAACCCTTCTTTAAATAAATTAATAATAAATGTCCTAATCTAATCCATGTGGGCCTAAATGGTCATATTGTATTCCTAAATTTGTTTTTGGTCGAATTACACTTGTCTAATAGAATTAGGACATGTTTTAGGGTAATAATAATATCATTTCTACCCTTAATTACCCTATTTACTTTTAACCGTGGTAAATAAAACTAAAATGTTACTATTCACCAAAAATTATTTTCATCTCATTGAACCACATTTTAGTCCTTGAAATTAACCGTGTCTCTCGGATTTTCGAAATTCCACTCACAGAAGCGGTAAAATTAAGTTTTATGAACAATTCAGTTTTTTTAACTATCACTTAGTGGTTTCACTATTCATCGAAAATTGAAAGTTTTCAGAAAAATACCAAAAATTAGGCCTAAGCTATATTTGATATTATGAACTCAAAAATGATGTCTATTTTACCAAATTCAAAACATATCAGTTGAATTAACTAATTTAAAAATTAATTCTTGTCGTCAAAACAAATAGCGTGTTTTTAAGAGATAATAACTATCAGAAGATTGACACTAGTTTATAACTGGTTTAAATGTGAAATTACATCCAATGACCAAAATTGTATTAAATTTTAAAAATATATTCTAAATATACTTTAAAACCACTCAAATTAATAATTTATCACTATTAATTATTTCGATTGAAAAAGTTGTTTTTAATTAAAATTTAGTAATTTTCACTATTCATCAAAATATGAAAGTTATCCGAAAATCACCAAAATTTCACCCTAAGCTAATTTCGATATTACGAATCCAAAAATGAATTCCATTTTGAAAATTAAAATTACAAAATTTCAAAAAGTGGTTATTACTATTCATAATGGATAGTTTTAATAATATTTTAATAGCATATTGTTGTTTAGTGAAACTCGTTATTGCGTACTACACACGCTATCGAGGAAGGTCGCGATTGCGTGTAATGAAAGGAAAATCAAGGATGCGTGTTGTGCAAGCTCCTTTTGATGTACGATACAAGACATTAGTGAAATTAAAAAGAATATTTTTCATAAAATCTCGGGGTGTTACAGGTTCAACATCGAAGACGACTATACTTGGATCCTCCATGGGTTCGGTAGTGATGATGACTCTACTTGGATCTGACGTGGGTTTGATAGTGATGGTTTCTATTTTTGGATCCTACATGGGTTCGACAGTGATGACTTCTATACTTGGATCCTACGTGGGTTCGGTAGAGGAGATGATTTAGAGGATACATCTAATCATCTCCACCCCTCTTCGTGAGTAGTATACCTGTGTGAGATGAGTCTTGTCATTCAATCATTATCATTGATGCGATTGACTTATTTCCTGTGTGGACCAGATTGTGCTTGGGCTCAGAAGTTAGAGCCGAACAGAGATTGATGACTTAGGTATATGTTGGTGAATATACCTAAGTTGAGTTGGTTGATACTTCATGTTTGTATCTTTCCTTTTTGGTTTATCCTTCATGGATTCTGGGAGACCTTCGCGGGACTCGGGGTCCCTACTGAGTATCGTTATACTCACCCCTGCACAAGCAATGCCTGCACTACGTTGTGTTGGTTGCAGACGGCGGACAACACTGATCGTGGTTGAGGCTTGTGGAGCTAGACGGTATCCGGAGGTGGACCACCCAGAGGGACGTACACAGAGCGGACGGACAAACTGTGCTGCCGACGAGACTATCTATACCCACCCTTCAAGTAGGATTCCCGAAGGATGACCCGGTGGTTACTGCATTACTTTACAACTGTTGTGTTTCTTTCTCAATTGTACTGTACTTTCAGCTGGGTTTGTATACTAGCCCATTTAATTTCCAGCACTTACTTTTGTACTCAGTTTTACTTAGTGCTTACTTCACTTGTGTACTATGTTGTGTTTGTTACTTTTATAAAGGCAATGTCATCCCTTTTTACCGGGATTTATGCCTTTGGTGCTAGTCGCCAGCCCCTGTCTTATGGAAGGCGGATTTGGGGTAGTCACGACACGGGCCCTGAGGATGGGTCGTGACAGTTTCTGCATAATCCCCTCGCAAAATCATTACTATGCATCTTCCGCCTAGGCATCCTAGCCACATGATAGTAAATTGTATGGATGGTTCTGTGTCGCATGATCTAAAAAAGTGATGTTTCCTATAAAAAGACATCGAACTACACTGAATATGATTCCTCTCACAATGATACATCAGAATCTCATTTATTGGGTTCGATCTCGATATCCAAGCAATCCCTATCCCCCTAGATGATAATAAACTACAGAGTGCCTCATCACATGGCTTAGATCATTATTTTTTGGGTAAAAGACCATAGAATCATTAATGTGTCTGTAAAAGGGTAACATTGATGAAGAATCTAGAATACATAAATATTTTGTTGTCAATGAAGAACCTCAGATACATACAAATGATTCTGGACCCATCCATACTTTGGATTGATCTTGTGATCTAGGGGTAATCATCAGACACAAGATTGGAAAATAACCATGGATTCAGTAACATATAAATATTGATTAAATCTATAAGAGGGTCTGGGAGTAGGTAAAAATTTCCACCAAAAGGGTGTGATGATCCTGATCTCCCATCCTCTCTACCAATTTAGCCCTTAAGTGTCGTTTTCCAAATCATTCAACGAGAACTTTCCTTTGGAATGTAGGTTTAAGGATCATGTATAAAAGGGTTATTGGGGGTTTCTTCCTCCAGGAATAAACCTAGTAGAGACCATATGAGGAAATCGTACCTAATGTGGGATGATTTCACAAACACTCAAACCCATGCAATCACCCTCCAAGACCATCCAACTATGGCACCTCCTTTACAACATTAAAATGACACTGCCCAGTCCCGATGCAATCTTATCACCCACCAAAAAATGGGTCACAATGCGAATCAAGTTGAAATGAAATGGTAAAACTGATGTGAAACTCTATAATAAAATGAAATTAGATGTTATTCATTGTTACAAATTGTTTTCCTTGATATGATGCGAATTGGAAAAAAATGGCGAACCTGATGTGAAAATCTATAATCAACAGAAATTAGCTATTATATATCAGACCATTTTTTTTGCCCTGGTATGATGTGAGTCAGGAAAAAAAATGTTGAACCTGACGTGAACCCTTAACTAAGGTGGAAGATTACTCCACCTCAAGATGCTCTCACATTCAATAGGAAGAGGGCCAAGCCAGATCAAAAATCATATATTCTCTCATGATATGCTACTTTGATGGGGTTTTGTTTCATGTATATTTTACATATGTTGCATCCATTAAACATAGATTCTTTAAATAAAATAATCCAATAGAATCCCAACAATTTTCTTAGACACACATTTTAGAAACCAAATAGGCAGCCAGATGCCCAACAAAGAATAGGACTCCCTCACCTACCTAGCATCATCAATGCTGGGTTTTAAACACACTGATCAAAGAGTACCACAAAAACGGTACTCTCCATATAGTGGAGGATTAATTTCATACCCTCCAATTGGTGAAAACTTTCCAACTACTTCTTCATATATAGTTGGAAATCTAGAATAGGATGAATCCCCTAGCCCTATCAAATCATTTTGGAAGCTTTTCCTCAGAATGTGACAATGAATACCTCCCTTATATCAAAGAGCCAGATGATGTCGACACCAATGACTTCATCCCATCTACACAAGAACCCCAGTCAAGGGATCCTGTTAGAGGATATCTCCACCAGTAGTGTAACCCAATATCCTCTCTATAAATAGGATCATTTGAAGAGGGAACCTAATAAGGCCCAATGGACATAGGCCCCTCAGGTTAACCACTGAGGGTAGTGTTCACATAATCAAGAATAGATCATCACCGTGATTTTTGAAGAGGAGATCCACCAAACAAATGTGGAAATATCCAATGGGAAGCCATGTAATTATGGCCCTTCTACTGAAGACCACAATAGAAATAAGGTGGAAATCTACGAGAGGGTGCATATCCTGACTCGCTCTTATGAAGCCCACCATGAAAATAAGGTGGAATAATATGAGAAAACTCACAATTACTAGTGATTTCCAATCACACTGCATAGATAGAACAGAAAATTATAGGCAGACAGAAATCTCTACCGATGCACTAGAAGCCCATCATCCAAATAGGACAATAACTAGCTATAAGAGGAAGCAAAATCCTATGGCCGCATACCAATCCCGCCATCTAAATATGGTATGAAACTATAGGCATTCAAACAACACTTCTAATTTAGATAAATATCACCAGGAAAATAAAGTTACAATCAATTGGAAGTTGAAAATTCATACCAACCAACATCAATCCCACTAGCCAAATATAGTGGAAAAAATATAAGTAGGGTCAAATTATTACATATGAAAATCAATCATGTCAGAAAAATACAGTGGAAAAGAGAAAATTTAAATTACTTATCACAAATATAATCCCCACCAGTCAAATATAGTGGAATCCGGATAAAGTACCCAGTTTATTCAAGCCACAAGTCACGAGAAGACTCGTTCCTGTACCCCAACACCAGAGAATTTTCATTACCCACTAGAAACACATGGAGGACTGGAGATGAAAAAAATATTGCTTCAACATCAGAATGGGAATTTATACCCATTCCATCTATAGACATATCTCATCACATTTTGGAAATTATCGAGGATTAAACATTGATTCCAAAACATATCCTCCAAAACTGTCAAGATGTCATTACATCAACTAAAAAAAGGAGTCGGTAACACGATCTCATCTCGTTGAGCGGGGTGACTCAATTACAGAATAAGATGATTAATCTATAGTATACTTGTATAAATTCTATAGTACCAGAGGTTCGACATCCATATCAAATGATACAACAGTAACTGGATCATGAAAGAACACTCATTCCAATTGCGGGACACTGGTCCAATGTGGCGGCCAATCTAGGGTAGGCCTATATTCCTTCCATAACTCAAGATACTCATATGAATATCCTAGGGACCTCATGAGTACCAAATAAACAATTTCCCATACATGGAGGTCATTATCAATAAAAGGAATCCTCAGTTTCCCACAAGAAAACACACAAAAATGAAAGGTGCCAATGGTAGCTGGAAAATGAAGAGAACACTCATGATTCGAGTCAACCAAAAGCTGATTTCTTGAATCCATAAGACATCTATCAATAGAGGATCAATATCCTACCGATCCATTACTAAATTATATAAGTGGTAGTAACAATTGTGAAGGTCATACCCACAATTTTTCTACCAGCATATCTAAAGGTCCTCCCTAGAGAACCCACAGGGTCATGCGCCGTGGGAGAGAAATGATCAATCAAGAGATCCTATCTCCGGATGAGTGTCATGGTAGCCCTCCCTTTGAATAGAAGATAATACTGCAAATATTCCATCCTATTGGATATATTCTTCCCTGATGGTCCACCCCGGGTTATATGCTATTGATATGATTATCTATGTAGTTAGACGTCAAGCTATCATGGTAGGCCCCACCATGACTCCAGTCACTACAAAGGCCCTCCCCACAGTGACACCATGCAATGAGAAGGTCCTCCCATAATTGCAATACATCCTGAACGTCCTCCCCAGAATTTATACTATATATATTTTCACTTCATCCAGAGCTATTGTTATACTCCCCTCCATAATAGCAGTCATTGTGATGGTCCTCCCCTTAATGAAACTAGGCAGCAAGAGGGTCCTCCCCTTACTATGGTCTACCCTAAAGGTCCTATATTGGGTATACACCATATAAACTCTATCTATAATTGGACACTAACACATGATCGTAGTCCTCTCTATCATGACCCCAATTTTGAAGGCCCTCCCCTTAGTAAAAATTCACACGAGTGAGAAGGTCCTCCCCTCACCTATCTAAATTTGGGAAAGCCCTCATATTTTGAGGCACTTGGAAGGATAGGTTCAGATTCTCTAGAAACGCTATCAATGAAAAGTGACATCCATTCTCATATAGGAGATGACTCAGGTCCATGCTCATCCTATGAACCACCGCCGCATCATTCATGCATGAATGAAATCTCTACTAGCCCCACCACTTAGGATGAAATCATCACAAATCATCCATGTTAGGAATAATAAGTAGAGGGATACCAGGAATAAAAAAATAATATGTTTCACATGAATGGACAGCTAGTTGGGGATTCCATAATAATAATGTTCTAGCATACATCCCCTTCAAAGGTCAGTATTCCAAAATATTGTTTGAAATAATGTATACAAAACATTCACTTTAATATCTGGACAAATCTCCACTAGTTAAAAATGAAATCTCTACCCAATAAAGGGTATGCCGACCAAGTCAATTTATTATGGTATCTTCACTATCTAATTGACCTAGAAGTCCTCCTATCAGCCTGGTAGCCAAAAATAGAGAGGTAAAAGAAAAACCATGAATTGGATTTCCTCCATGTACTACACAAATTATGTTTCCTCATCGGTTACACACCGTCTGGTGTTCTTATTTGGGGATGGGGTAAAAATGGATCTCTACACTTCACCCCACATCTCGTCCATCAGAACCCATTGGAAATGGAATCATTTATTTTAATCATACCAATACGATATCCAAATGAAGTACATGTTACGAAAAGATGAAATGCTTCGAAAGAACCAGCCTTGAGTAAGTCTCAAAACTGTCGGGCTAGGTGAAAGAAATCCATAAATAAACTCCTGAGCTAGGAAAATGAGAACATCTAGGTTGAATCCCACCTAAGGAATGCCAATAAAAGTGAAATTATCATTTCCTGGGAATAAAATAAATCATATGTGAATTCGACACCATATTCATCTCACACCCGCATTAGAGTGAGTGAGACTAGGAGAGCAGCAACAACAACAACAACTAACATAATTAGAGATCAGCCCTAGCCCGTAGGGATAGGGGAATTTTTAACTCAAAATTCCCCCATAAGACTACAGAATCCTGGTCTTGACGTGAAAATAATGGAATGGGAGAAAACCCAGTACATAGGGATGTGGGAATTTTAAACAAAAATTTCCATCCAGTGGAATTATGTCTTCCCTAGTTTGGGGATAACGATAAATAGAGAAGTCTCTTGTTCTACCCTATCTCATGATTCATGTCCCTAGGGATGCATTCATATTGAAGTATTAGGTCTAGGATCCCTTCAAGTCACTCTTCACCCAGAAACCTGAAGGGTATAATAAAATGGAAGTAGAAATCCTACAATGGTCACAAGAAGCTCTCCTACCATTCGGCACTTGGTATGTCACCTGTAATGCAGTATGCATCAATGAATGTTGTAGATGTCAATCACATAGACCATATTGATGATAATATAAATGAGGAGGAGGAAAGGGAAGATTTTCCCTATCGGAGGAGGTCCACACCGAGTGTAAAGGTGTGCGTACCTAGAACCAAATAGTGACCTCAAATCAAAGAACCCCCTCAGATAATCCATCATTTCCTCCCTTGAGAATTCCCAACAAGGAGAAGAACAAGATCAATTTTTCATATGACCCACCTTTTCATCAGAAAGAAAACACATCCCTAAATCTTGAGGCAATATTCACTCGATAGGAGGAAGAAATTAAAGAGGTAAGGAGAATAACCGATAAGTTTCTCTAAGAATGTTGTACTACTATGTACATTACCCAGCTAGATCATCAACATACACATCCAGCAGAAGTGCCTCCACCCCACGGGCTCATCCCGATAAATGAATCAAGGATATAAAGATTTTTCAAAGTAGTGATGGGACCATCAGTATACCTAAACCCAATCTCAGGCTAATTTCATGATTTCCCTCCATTAGGGAAGCAACCAGAACAGAATCAGGAAAACCCACAAAGGATGCCCCATGATGGGTTTCGGCCAGAAGTATTAGTGCCAGTGGCACTGCCAAATTTTTCACCTACTACATCATTCCATGACCAGGTCTCGAAAGGTGCATATCAAGGACTCATGAATATCATTGATTCATAGACAGCATTATTGGAATCCAAAGTAGGGAGATTCACTTCGATAGGGCCATAACAGAAGCCCTACCCTGACTGGGTATGCAATGTCCCGCCACCACCAAATTTTGAGAACCCCGTATTCCTAGTGTTTAATAGCATAGGAGACCCAGTGCATTATCTAATACACTAATTGTTTTACTACGATCCCAAGGTTAGAACCCTTGAGAAACATTAAATAGTGAATCTTAGATGCTTCGTACGAACCCTCTAAGGTTCATGCCTTGGTGGTATACAAGTTTTCTAACTAATTCAATAATAGGGTAGAAGGATCTCTGTTAATAGTTCCTATTGTAGTTAAGGTCAACATGGAAAAAACAAAAACATGTGATCTCATGAACTAAAAATAGTGAGAGAGAGTTATAGAGTCTCATAATTCATCTCCATATGGAAAGGTATTACTTACTCCTTAAACCGGCCTCTCTTTAGGATGAGACATGTGTTATGTCCATCGATAATCTCCATGATGAGAAGTGAAAACCACCCATTCTAGTGAAGTATATAATAGGATTTAGAGATTTCTCTACTATTTCTCAAATGATATAAGACTTATTATAGTGGAGTAACCTAAAGCCCCGATCATCCCCAAGAAAAAGAACGGGAAGATCTGAAGAGGATTTTTTCATCCTTAAGCCACAAACTGCACTAGCTCTGGATCCCAACCCCACACCAAAATATGTGGCCCCCCTATACGTCAGTAACTACCCCCACCTCGAAAATATGAGAGAAGGGGAGACAAGAGGAATTAATTTGATGAATGAAGGAACATGGTTTATTAGTTCTGAGATGACCATGTCTGTGTCTACTTCATATCTTGTATGAATTGCATCTTTCTCTGGCTACCGGAGCCTAAGATGGTTGATGAAGTAGGTCTCGATGACCACCCAGACTACTATCCCATCCACCAAATATTGGGACACAAATCAAGGAGTGTTTCTTCTTCATGGAACTTCTTCAAAAAAGGATTGATTCCAAACTAGTCAAGCTGGTACTACCACCATCACAAGTGGCATATGTCTGTTCCACTAACTCAAATGAAGAAGGGGAGTGAAAAAAGTTGTTAATAAAAAGGAAAACCAGTTTTATATTTGGATGACACATAAGATAATCTATAAATCCCATGGACTACTCCAAGAACAAGTGAATAAATCTATTATACCTCTAGCAAATCCTGATGCGACATATCTGACATTCTCATCCCCACAATCCTCTAATGGTTGAGCGCCCAAAGAGAAGTCCAATCTGAAGGGAGGAAAGAAAGTGCAGTAAGATTAACATCCACCAAAACCTACGTTCTTTTTGACTCTACCAGATTGTATTCCAAAAGATCTGAACATATAGGCACCACCCCACCAAACGGAACAAGCACTGTGACACCAAACAGCACCGTCGAAGGCATATTACAAGGTAAAGTCATCATCGGAAGAGGATCTGATTTTCAACTCCGTCAATGTCATCCAATTAATGGATCACTTCTCCAATGATGAATATGGTTATCAACCAAAATTCCCCACACCCAATTGGTGGGAATGGAGGAAGAATCCCTAGAAGCCAAGGATTTCAAGGGAGACATACCCATGGAAGAAATAATGCTTATGGATGCACCCCCACTCAAACCGTATGTTTTGTAGAACCCCGTGGAAGGACCATTCAATGGATCTAACAGGGATGAGAAAATTTTAATACCCTAAAAATTAGTCATCCCATCCTAATAATTCTATAATATCCATCACAGGAAGATCAGGTGACCAATTACCCTCATTAAGCGAAAAAACCCACTCATCCCAATCCAAAAATGACAAAATCTCTTTTGGCTCAGATCCCAAGGTTTGACCCATCATTATAAAATTATCAAGACCTTAAAAAACATATGAAAGAGAATCCATAGGATGGAAAGCACTGGCCTTTAGATCTGAAATATGGTATTTTGAAGTAGCTAGCTTCACTACTTGACATACTATAAATCATGGATGCACTCAATCTATCAGAAGATCTCAGGTAATCACTCATCTAATTTTTATTGAGTCCCTAAGAGTTTGAAGCTAAGGTGGACACCACTGAAGTCCATAAAACAAAGACTAATCCTTTGGAATTACATGTATTTATCTTTGTCATAGATCAAGATGAGGAGACCACCATACAAGGACACATCAAACCCTTATATGTATCTAACATGACAAATGGTGTTGATATATGAAAGCTATTTATTGACAATGGATTTGGAGATAATATCCTCCCACTAGAGACACTACATCAGTTTGGTTGCAATGAAGATGATCTGACTCCCTACATCACGATGTCGTTGGATTATGATAAAAGTGAGTAGAATATGTTAGGCCAAATAAAACAATAAAACCAATTCAGTTACCTCAAATCTCACCCATAATTTCTGGTTGTCCGAAATAATAAGTCCTTCAACACCCTACTAAGAATACCCTGGATGCATCAACATGCAAAAATACCCTCCTCTTACCATCAGGGCCTCAAATATAGAATTAATGGATAGAGTGGGACACTGCATGCTGATAATTCCCCATTCAGCCTCTGTGAATCACACAATATTGATGCAATGTTCGACAAGCCAATGGGGGAGAAACTTATGGTCAATGGTGTTGATAGGATTGCCACCCTAAACAGGTTGTAAATGGTTCCCACTGATACCCTTAAGCTGCTCGGGAAAAAATATATCATTTCCATCAATCAGATTTAGTGAACAAGTCCAAATTAGGACACATACTAAGCATTATTCATGATTTCAATCATAGCCACCAAGGTTGATAATGTTGAAAAGCTCACAAACCCCCAAGATAATGGCAAGGGCTCGGATAAAAATTCCCCCAAACCATTATCAAAATTCCAAAAATAACTTTCCTCACTCAGTGAGGTGGGGGAAGTGTTTCATCACTCAATGAACATGATAGAACTCTTTTACCCCTCACTGAATCTTCTCCAAAAAAATCCCCTGTCAATGGCCAAGATAGAAGAGACAGCTTCACCTCCCGAACACCAAACGTATGACTCTTCCCTCATATATGGAATGACCATCTATATAATTATTTCCCTATCAGAAGAGAAATAGTAAGAAGAAAAGTATGCAAAAGAGGAAGACGTATAGGACATGATGGATTCCCCTACACCATTCAATGAAGGTGTCTCTACTACCAATGATGAACTCAACGAAATCAACATGGGTACGGAAAAAGACCCGCAAACCACTCTGATTAGTGCGACCATTTATTTCAAAGACAAAGAGTTATACACCTCTTTAATGAAGAATAATTGATATTTTTTAACAACAATTATATAGAAATGAAAATCCTTGATCTAGAAGTGGCCACTCAACACCTAGGCCTTTCATAGGACCACTATGGTTACAAGCAAGCTACCTGAAAGATGCACCAGATAGATGGTTCCAAAATAGATGTGGATGTCGAAAAGATAATCATAGCTTGCTTAATTAGGGAGCTCTGATTCACCATATATATAGTAAACATTGTTCCCATCAAGATTTTAAATGGGAATATCATATTTTTCAATGATTTTAGGGATCTCAATCGGTGTTGCCTGAAAGATGTTTTCCCAGTTCCAATCATATAATTTTTGATCGATGAAACTTCTATATATGTGGCCCTATCGTTCATGGGTGGTTATTCAAGGTATGATCAAATTTGGATGGTCTAATAGGATGAATAATCCACCACCTTCAAGGCTCCCTAGGGGTGTTTTTCAATAAGGTAATTCCCTTTTGTCTTGAAAAATGTCGGTGCCACATATGAATGCAACATGCACCACATTTTCAAACACTTCCAAAGAATGTTCATCGAATGCTATGTGGGTGATTTGGTGGTTAATTCAGGACAATGAGAATATCACCTATAAGATTTTGAAATCATCTTCAATAAACTACAACAAAATAGTCTGAAAATGAACATTGTAAAATGTGCTTTCATTGTTACCTCAGTGAAATTTCTCGACTTCTTCGTACTCCATCATGGCATAAAAGTTGACCCTGATAAGACAAATTACAACCTCGGAAAGCCACCTCCTCACAACATCAATGAATTGAGAGGAGTTCAAGGACACATGGTCTACATTCAGTGTGTCATATCAATCCTTAAAGAAATGTTTTTTCCTTTCACTAGGTCGGTGAAAAAAGTGGTTACATATCAATGGAAGGAAGACTATCAGGAATCATTTCATAGCCTCAAGAAATATCTTTGGAGTCCACCTGTGCTAATTTCTCATGTCGATGTAATTCCAGTCAATTTGTGTCTGACCACTATGAAGAAATCACTTGGAACCTTCCTTACATTGATGAATGATGTGGGTAGAAAGAATAGTCTTTATTACCTCAGTTGAACCAAGATTGATGATGAGACACATTATTCGAATATTAAAAAGAGTTTCCTTGCATTAATATTTTCATTCCAGAAGTTGAGACAATACTCTCAACATCATGAAATCCATTTGGTCTCAAGTAGAAACACACTCAAGTATATTCTCAATTATCCAATGTTAACTGGATGCCTATCATGGTGGGAAATCATCCTATAATAGTTTGATATACAGTTCATACCGCAGAAATCCATCAATTTCTAAGAATTAGCAGTTTTCCAGGAAGATCATCGCTCAACATAGGTGGCCCTATTAGATGTTGAGATACCCTATGAGGAGGTTTTCTCTCTTCAAGAGGGTTCCTAGAAAAGGGAGATATATTTAAACATTGTGTTCATAAACCTGATAGGGAAAAGGATGGAAGACCCTGAATTCTATAAATTAAGGCTATGATTCATACTCATATCTTCAAAAATGGTAGTCATGTCTTACTCCATACTAATGTCGGAAGGGTGCACAAATAATGATGAAAAGTACCAAGCTCTCATTAAGTGTCCAGAACTGGCCCTTCGAGCACAAGTTGATCACATGAAGGTTAAAGGTGACTCAGAATTGGTCTTCAAGCAAGTCAATGGCGACTATTCCATCAAGAATGAAGATTTAATAACTTTGATGAACCATGTCCAATAACTGATGGTAGAATTCCCATAAGAGACAACATAACACTATTTCCCCCAATCGCAAAAATCTTAAGCCGATGTGTTAGAAAATGAAACCACAAGTCTGGTCGACCCAGACCAAGATGAGACAGTTATCAGCATGGCCCACCGATGGATGGTCCTACTGTCTGTTCAGACCATGGTAGAAAAAATAAATGAGATTAGTCTCATCACTGAACCCTGTGTCGTACCTCCAACTAGATTAATCCAATTCAAAATTACCTTAAAATGGGGGAACTCCCACCATATAGGGCAGGAAGGGGGAAAATTCAGAGACAGGATATAAACTTCAAGATGTACGATGACATGAATCTATAAAAAGTCCTTTATAAGCAATGCATCGATGGAGTCCTCCTCTGGTTCATTGATGGGGATGAAATCACTACCATCATGAAATAAGTACATTCCAGATCATTTGGAGCACATCAGTTAGCATCCAAGATCTCATAGAAAATTCAAAGGATTGGGTACTATTGGACCACTATGACATAAGATTTCACCGAATTCACCAAGTAATTTCATTCCTACCAAGTTCATGAAAATTTAATCCACCATCACCAAGAGTTACTTCACACATCCATGCACTACTAGCCATTTACATATGGGGAATGGATGTCATGGGACCATACATTCTTACAACTTCTAGAAAATTCCAATATATTCTCATAGTGACTGAATTATTTTCCAAATGGGTAGAAGTTGTACCTGTCAAATAGGTTGGGGAAAGAAGAATTGTCAGCTTTGCGAAATCCAAAATCACCATCAGGTTTGGTGTCCCTCATAAAATAATGACAGAAAATGGCACCAATTTCGACCCAATTGAATAGAAAAAGCTATATCAAGATTATGTCATTAATGTTAACTATTCATCCCGCTACCATACAGTGGCCAACAGGTAGATAGAGGCCTTTAACAATACCCTATCCAATATACTCCAGAAAATTGTAGAAAAGGACAAGAAATCATGGTTTCATAATCTTGTCCATGCTCTATGGGATTACTGGACCATGACATTCATGGCCCCCAAGAAACCCCATACTCATTTGTATACAGGAAGAAGGCAGTTATACCCATTGATCTTCAATTACGATCACTCTGTATGGCCATGTGTGATCAATTATACACATATGAGTAGTCCTAGAAATGGTTTGATGAGATAGAGTGGTTGGGGAGACAAGATTGCACACTTTTCACCATTTGGATGTTTATTAGAATCATGTTACATGAGCCTTCAATACGAAGGTTCACCATCAATCTTTTCTCGATTGAGAGATGGTGTTTTCTCTTCTAACCCTGATGATACTTGGAAAGAAGCATCCAAAGATGGATCCAAAATGGGATGGAGAAAATTTTATACACATGGCCTAATCCAATTTACAATATGCCTTTGTTTCAATGGGTAGAATTCTCACCATATCTCCCACCAATGCGAGTTTCTGGAAGAAGTATTGTGTGAAATAATTTAATCTTCATCTTAGTTGCATTTTGTCAAAGTACATAGAAAAATTTATTTTCACATTGTTTGATGTTAAACTTCTTAGCATCTTATTCTTAACTGCATGATGTAAAATTTCATGGTAATCATTAATTCTGGTATAATGACTTATTGCACAAGAATCTTATCTATGCGAGGGAAAGTTAAAATTTTCCCTCGTTTTTTTGTATAGGTCAGACCGACATAGAGAGTGTAACTTAGAATTATTTGTGGATTTATTCCCATTCATCAATAGGATTCATAGTTACACCTGGATCCTACATCCTAGTCTAGCCACCATAAACAAATGATGAATGACCCCCTTCCCTATGTGCAGGTCAGACTGATACAGGGAACATGTTTTCTAGAACTACATATGGATTGATTCCCAATAGAAAATGGGATACATAGTGACATCAGGATCCTGGATCCTAGTACATCCACAATTGAAAAAAAATTCTCCTCCCTCCAAATATGCCAGACTGGTACAGGGAACACGTTTTCAGAACTACACAGACATTGATTTCCAACTAACTGGAATATATAAGAAACCTCCATAACAACATGTGTCTTGATTCCCATTCATCAATTGGATACATAGTGATGCTCGGATCCCATAACCTGGTCCAGACCCCATGGAAAAAATTCCTCCCCATGCATATAGGTCATAATTATGTAGTGAAATTCATGATTCCTAACCATGTGACATTAAACTACATGGACAAAGAAGTCATAACCACATGACATTAAACTATAAACGTATCTTAAGAACTATGTGTAGTTTGATTCTTGGTATGACGAGATATGTAGTGATACTCGGTCCAGAAATCCCAGGTCCATCCACATAGAATAAAACGAAAAAAAATCCCCCAATATTATTTATGTAAAATGAAAATAGATGTATGGGATTTAAAATATAGACTCTTACATCCATAAATTTTTGAAATACCATGCTTCCCTATACATATGAATTTGATCTATAAAGAATATATCATACCTTAGAACTAATCATGGTCTGAATATTTCCCATGTACCCAAAAATTACCATTCCATCCATCAAATTCCATGCCTCGAGATATCTCAGATCACTACAATCACCCATGACTATTGGAAATGGATGGTTAGTTCCCTACAGACACCTCTATTTGACTACGAATACAATTCCCCAACGGCTCTGCATAAATTTCCCACAAAAATGGCCATCCAAACATAGTAAAATTCATCCTCATGAAAGGTTTTTCTTACTTTTGTATGCCCATTAGCTCCTATGACTTATATCATTCCTTCCTGATTTTGGAAATCCCAGAATCGCGGCTTACACATTCTTCTCCTACTCATATCCAGGGTGTACTAGGGATATCCCATCTTATTTATCCCATGTTTTTTATGATTCCATGGACATATTTTCTATACAACATGATGTGAAAATGTGCTATAAATGTTCTCACTTCATGACATTAAACCACATGGCCCAATAATTCTCTCTTTTTTGATCCTTCCATCCCATGGTTGCTGAGTGAAACCTTTTCCACCCCTTGTTAATCACACAGAATTTATCTAATTTGGGCTTAGGAATTTCAATATGGGATTGTTCACAGAGACAAGGTGAATCAATCTACAATGATTAGTCCAACCAGAATGACTCTAAAAGTCATATTAGGGTTTTCCCCTCCATATTGGGAAACCTAAAGTCCCAACTGTGTGATGTTAAACTTAAAGGTACCCCAAATATAGTTAAAATTCCCCTGATCCTTTTTCATAGACAAAATATGTGTAAGGAGCCTGCTTAAGAACATATGGATCTCCATGATTGGGAATGTCCCCAATTACAAAATCAATATTCTACCACTCCTTACACATGAACCAATATTGTGCAGGGAGTATGATCTTGTGACACCTGGATATTCAAAACTAGACCCCAATACGATATGGGATTAAACATGTGCCACCCCACATACAGGACAAACCTATATAGAGAGACTCCCAATTCCAAAAATAATCATGGTCTGAGTGTTTCCGATATGTCCAAAATCAATTCTCACTATTCGTCAAACTTCATGCTTTAAGTGATCTTAGATTGTCATAATCATTCATGGAAATCAGGAATGGAAGTTCAGTGACTTGTAAAAGCCTTTTTTGACTATGTATACAATGCCCTGGAGGATCTATATATTTTTCCCACAAAAATGTCCTATCAACAAAAAAACTCATCCCCATGAGAGGCTTTTATTATTTTTGTATGCTTAATGTCTTCAAAGAACCACATCATTTCTCCAGATCCAAAATCCCTAGAAAACATTGTTTATAATTTCCTTCCTACTCACACCCAGAATATGTCAGAATATCCTAACCCAATTATACTCCGGATACTTGGGACTTCTATAAAAATGTTCTAATTTCATGACATTCAAACTCCATGATACTTGATACCTAGTATTTACCCTCAAGCCAGGTCATGTAAAAGGGTGTTTTCCCTCATGTCCCTTTGCATGAAATGAATCTACATTGGAATTTTCATCATATTCCCCACCTCATTGGTGAATCCATATCCAAAACCAAAATTCCACATCCATGTGCATGAATTATATCTGCATATAGATGATCCTTAGAATAACTATATATGGATTGATTCCTGCCATCATAAGATGTGTAGTAAAATATGAGTTTCATATATCAGATCCATCACTGAAACAGATGTGTCCCATCACATCAGGTGTGCGGGTCAGACCTGTTCAAGGAAACAACTCACATGGATAGTATAAAAATACATCCACTTATTTTTGGTGTTCTCGGTAAAGCTCAACCTAAAATTCCCCATTTCAAGTTTAGGAACACTACACATTCACTCACCATACTTTGTTCACAGAAAGGTCTGAGTCCCCATAATCCTTCATGGAAATTGGAAATGGAAATCCATTATCCTTTGGACACCATTATTTGACTATTCCCACAACTCCCTTGTGAATCTAAATGTGTTTCCCACAAAAATATTGTTGACAAAAGGAAAATTCATTCTCATGAGTGGCAGTTCCTACCTTCATATTCCCTTACAAAATTTATGTCCCACCACAACCATAGGATTAAAAAAACCCCTAGATTATAGTATACATAGTTCCCATTTTCAATGCTAGAAGATGAAGGAAATTTTTATTCAAACTATTGTTGAATGTATCATTTACCCTCCTATAGTTGGAGACATATTATTTCACAAAACGAGTCATGAAAGTACCGATCATACGTTGTTAAACTACAGGATGCATAATCCCTCCTTTAAACAATCTAAATTTATGTGGGAATGGTTTTTCATCTGAATATGATATATGTGTCCTCATGCTTTTAGACATTATTCCCTCAATAGGGAACTCATTTTCGTCTTTGAAAAAAAAATATTTAGAATTTCCATAAATGTTCTTGACCATCATAAATGGGTGGCTAGTGTCTTAAGGAAACCATTATTTGACTAATACACACAATGTCCCAGTGACTCTTCATAATTGTCCAAAAAAAATTTCTTGTTTTCCAATGGAATATTCCACTTTAAGAGAGTCTTTCCCAACTTCTCTATTCCCAATGGCATCCATGACACAGGTCATATTACTTTCTCCAGAAAAAAATTAAAGTTCAAGAAAAATTCCTTATCCATGACTATAAGTTATTAAGAAACCTTCAGATAATGAGTCCTAAATTGGGGCACCTACCCTATAAGTCATGGTCAAAATTGTTTGAGGTAGAACATTAGTAAGGATTGTCATGACCAACCTAGGTCGACCCTGAACTGGTCACCCAAGCTACTCCGTGGTAAGTCCTGAAGGGTGTTCCCAATCCCCATGGGATGGAAACAAGTGGCCAACATCAAAGTATACATGAGGGAATTATTTAATCCTAAGAGATAAAACTAGGACTAGATAAATAAATAGAACAAATAGAGCATCCATTAAAATGAAAAATGAATACTAAATATACAAATAACTGATCCAGATTAAAATTACCGATAAAAAAACTAGAAACAAGACCCTGATACAAATATCTTTGTGTGACACCTTGGTAACCTACAACCATAAGACCAAAACTTATCCCACATGAGATTCTACTAAGGAAAATTCTGAAAAACAACTAAACCTACAACTGAAATGGTAAAGGATAGGCGTGAGCACAAAAATGCTCATTTGGGATGCCAAATGTAAACCCATGAATCCAATTGTTTCCTTACTCAATGTTTTTCGATGACACAAGATTGGAAATACAATTATAAAAATAAGTTTTCCTCATTTAAACAATATAACACCTCTTTCCCTCTATGAGAACTAACTCACACCATATATTTTTTCAAAAATAGTTTACCATTTTATAAAGAAAACCAAACATGTAATATTAGAGCTATGAAAAAGGGAGACTGGTAAAAAATACAAGATGAAAATAAACCAGTGTATCAAAATAATAAAAAATAAATATGAGTTGTAACCATGGGTGATCCTGAACATCCCTAGACAACCCCTGGACACACTCAATTTCGGACCACCTATCAGTGTATGGTGAAGCACAATAGTTTATAACCCACTGATCACCCTCGTGAAAAAAATAAATGGAAAATCTCACACGGGCTCTCTTTCTATTAGGGGGCACCAACCCGTCTAATCAGGGCTGGTGAGAAACCATCATTCTATAATCAATAAGACACCCAGGAACTCATGGTGGTTGTAGTAATATTGTGTAAGTATGAGGCTCTCGCATGCATCACTCATCTCACCACACTTGCCTCCCCCAAACACAGACACAAATATAAGATAACCTCTAAGGGATATGCCTCCTATAAAGGTTCCCTATATTTATATACATAAATTTAATATCACACAAAGGGGCCAACCTGAATTCCATGCCATTTAACATTTAAACCATTTTGTAAAATGCTCAAAGTTTCCAACTGGGCATACACTTTCTCCAAAACACAATCTTCTTTAAATGTTAGTACAAATATTACCCTTGGGTTAAAAGTTCCAAACGATACATTAACTGAACATGTTTAAATACAATTACCCAAAATATATTACCAATACAGCTTTTAAATTTACAGGTCACAATAATCCTTTAATCAAACATTCACCAAAACTCACACGAAGAGCCAAACGGGCACATAGTTTCAAACACACACACCAAAGAATTTTTCCATGAAAAATGGACCAAAAACTTGAGGAATACATTTAAACCAATCCTTTATAATCTGAAGATTCATATTGTGTAACCATGTTTTTATGAAAAAAATTCCATTTTATGTAACTATATTCATTTGGAGGCACATTCATGTGTGCACATAGTGCACCCATGGATGTGTAAACATCTAATGGTGCATCACACATCCAAAGGGTTACCTAAAAACAATTTTCCATAAAACACCATATTCTTTAAAACTATTGCCACTCACCCAATTTATTTTAAAATGACACAAACCAATACATTGAAGACATTAAATCCTTACCAAAGTGATTTAACACAATTAAAGAGCCATAACATAACAAATTCATACACACCAAACCAAGTTCATTAACAAATATTTCATATGAAACATAATAATCACTATACATTTCATAAAAACTCAATTCCTTACTAAAAGAACAAATTCAATTTGAAAAAGTATCATAGGTAACCCCAAACCTAGGTAATTTACACCAAAACACATTTAAAACCCATTTTTGAAAAACCAATTAAATTCCTAATTTCTATAATAATTTAAACAAGGGTTTTATAGAGGTGAAAAACTAGTTTATAAATTTATTTAAAATGACAACCATAAAAGGAAAGGCTTTAGGAAATAAAAACATTGAAATACCTACCTAAACCTCGTACGATTTCAATGACACTTAAACATGAAGAAGAATGATGCCCAGAAGACAAATCGCACATGAAAAATCAAAAGTAAACTCAAGATACCAATTAACCCTGACATTAATGGTTAACCCAACAAGAAACCCCACATGGAAAACCTTATAAATTGAGTGAGTAGAGGAGAATACAGGAAAGATAACTCACTGGAGGGAACCTCCGAATGGAGGAGCAGTGGCCGGAAGGAGTGTCGAAGGAGAGGAGGGTGTCTGTGAAGGGGTAAGAGGAATAGGGGTGCGTGAGGGAAGGGGAAGAAGGGGTGAGCGCATGAGATAAAAAAAGAGGGGAGGCATGAGAGAATATGGGGAGATGGGTTATTGGAGAGAGGGAATAAAATAAGAGATGAATTAATAAGGGAAGAGGGTTGAGTTGAGAGAGGGGGTGAATGTGATAAAAAAATAGAGGCACGATGGATAAAAAAAGTGGGGTGTGATTGTTGAGAGGTGTGAGTGGATAGGAGAATAAAAAAAGAGATTAAATAAGAGACAAGGTTGAGGTATAATGGATAAAAATAGAGGGATTAAACCCCTTTAAAAATAAAATTATCAATAATGAGAATTTAATAATAATAAAAGATGTTAATAATAAAAAAGATAATAATAATAATTATTATTATTATTATTATAAAAATGTAAATAAAATTAATAATTACAAAAATTTAATGACATAACTTATAATAATATTAATAAGTATATAATCATAAAAACATCATTAATTTAGTTAATGATAATAATAGTAATAATAGTAATAATAAAAATAAAAATAAAAATTTTATTCATTTTATTTTAAATAATTACTGAATTAATAACAACTAAATAATAATTATATTTATAATCATTTTAATTATTATAATATCATTATCAATTCTAAATGAAAAATACATTTTTATCAACACAATAATGTTCTTATTACTACGTCTTAAATATTTACTTTATTTCATTCACATAATGTTTTATTATTTTAAGTAATGGGTAATCGTAGGGGTATTTGGGTCAATCGCACGATTACAGCCAACCTTGTAGTGCCCATTCACCGGTCTAAGGCCCACCAAAAACATCAAATATCAAAAAACTTAAACATGAACTCAACTCGAACCTTGACAAGGCTAACTGAAGACAATAAATAATAAAACAAAATAACTTAAAAGGTCACAGAGTGAAAATTATCCCCACCACAAATAGTTTCTGCCCCGAGAAGGTCACCTAGTTGAAAGAAAATCAAAACCCATGTAAATGCCCGACCAAAACCGTTGGAAAAAATGAGCCTCGGGGTGACTATTCACTCTACAAGTTACACCTAACGGACTCAAAGAGAAACCATTGCACAAAAAAATGGGTGAAAATGATAGGGTTTTCCTCGCCAAAAGAATTCCCCTAAAGAAAAAATTTAGAACTCAAACACACCACCCCGGGGGGAACCTGGAAACTCCCAACCGAACATACTAATTTCTCCACATGAGTTGAACAGGACCACTAAGACTCAAATGGAAAACCACTACAAGGCCCCCTACATATCGGGGCTGTGTAATAATGAATTACCTATAAAAACACCACCAGAACTAAGAATTTATCATACCTATCTAAAACTATGCAACACCTCACATCTCCAAAAAAAAACACAAATAAAACCAGGACCCACACAAGGTCTAAAAACACTTTAATGAAAAACTAATTATTCTAGAGGGAACATTCAAAAGAATACAAGTACCATGATCATGAAAGGATAATTTCATCACACTATCACCCAAAAATATGAACTTACAATAGTATGGAAACAAGAACAAGGGAACCCTAAATTACTCTATTCATAGACGAAAGATAAAGAACCAAGAAAAGGTATCACATGCCACATACACGATGATTGTGTGAAAGATTCACCCCGAGACCTGATGATGGGGCTCCGATGGCTAGAGAATCTTATGCCTCAGAGTAGACACTAGAATCCCCCAATTAGAACTACTTCCTTGAATGAAGCTTTCCATAGATTTTCTCCCTGTGACACGAACAACCACAACTATGACATGACTTCGACGGGATGCGGCCTGACGACTTGGAATGCCTAAACCAGCCATACTAATGGAACACCCAAAGGTATCCTGACGAACTAGGTGACATGATCAATGAAGATAACCTCTTAGGGAAGGTTCATCTAGCATGCACCCCTCTCCATATAGGATACCTTAACAAAAACCAACTATCACCAAATACTCTCCAAACTCCAATGACGATAAGATAACCAACCTCTATTGGTCCCAAACTGAACCCTTAAACAAACCTAAAATGGCATGAACCTTAACAACCTATATAGTTCCCAAGAACCCAAATACAAACTCCACCTCCCTCATGTAATTATACCACCTCTAAAATACCACAAACACCCCAAAGGGTGATGACATATAAAATAACCGAAACATGGGCATGACTCATCAGAAAAACTAGGGACCTTTCTGGGTGGAATACACTGAAAAACACAAGAAACACAAAACCAAAACATTCCTCAATCTAAAACACAATTGAAGACAAAACCCCATGTTAAGTAAACTGGCCCAGAAGCCAATCAAATATAAAAAAATCCAAACCCTATTTTTAAAAATCACCATTTTCATTTAAATTTCATAATTGCCTTATCGTAATGTCATTTTTCAAATACCAAAACCACTTTTCACAATTCAAAAAAATCCACTCACCAAGGAAAAATGAATTTCAGGAAACATTATATTTTAAAATGTACCCAATGAATCCTATGGATCATTACATGTGTGTCCACCCATTTCCATCTACATCACCCATAAAAAAGTTCTCCCCCCCCACACATACCGTACACACCCACACACATGTGATATTCCATAAAGAGTACAAAGGGACACATCCTTTCCTTATCAAAACCCAATCATTTATTAAAAAGCTTCCAATTTTAAAACTCCCTTTTCCAATTTAAAATCATTTTAGAGAAAAAAATTTCATTTAAAATAAACCACTTCCATTTCCAAGATCATGCTTTCACCAACCAGAACCAAAAAGATTACAACTTACAAAGAACTATAAGAATGAAGAACTTGCAGTTACAATTAACCTGACAATATGGTAGTGAGACGTGCCCCAAGTAAGATTCAACAACAAATAAGAACTTAAACTATGCATTTGGACTCCACATGGGTCACTACTCCATGTGAGGTCACGACATGACATAAACTTGCCTCTATTATCATACCTCGATCCAAAACATAGATGCAAGACTCAAATCTCATACTACCCCTGGAAACTCAAGGTTATAAATGAGAAAGGGTTTATGACACACTTCCCGCACCTACCCATCGTGTCCCAATAGTCCTAATCTCCATATATCAAACCCCACAAATAGTATGGGGCCCCCGATGATATGATTTTTCCATGAACCAACTAGGGTTGACCCTGAACCGGTCACCTGAGCCGGTACGTGGCAAGGCTCGATGGGAATTACTGATTCCCATGGGCTGGAAACTAGTGTTCGGAATCAAAGTATAAATGAGGGAATGATTTAATCCAAATACATAAAACCAACACCAGATAAATAAATAGAACAAATAGAACATGTAGCAAAACAAAAATTGAACCTTAAATAAACAAATAACCGATACAGATGCAATGTACCACTAAAAAACAAAACTGAAAACAAGACCATGTTATAGAGATCTCTTTGTGACCCTATGGTCACCTCCAACCACAAGCCCAAAACTGCTCCCACGTGAGAAGGCACTAAAGAAATTCCTGAACAAAAGTTGAACCTTCAACTAAAATGGTAAAGGATGGGTGTGAGCACAAAAATGATCAGTAGGGATTCCAAAAGTAATCCACTGAATCCAAGTGTTTCCTTACCCAATATTTTCCAATGAAACAAGTTGGAAAATATATTTATAAATATAATGTTTTCTCATTTAAACAAAATAACACCTATTTCTCACAATGAGAACTAACTCACACCGTATATTATTTAATAAATAGTTTACCATTTTATAAACAAAACCAAACAAGTGATATCAGATTTGTGAAAAATGGAGACAGATAAACAATACAAGATGAAAATAAACTTGTGTAGAAAAAGAATAAACATGCAATACAAGATATAACCATGATTCAACCAAAAATCCCTATACAATCCCTATATACACTTAGTTCAAAACCACCTATCGACGTATGGTGAATCCCCATAGTCTATAACCCACTGATTGCCCTTGCGAAAAAATCAATAGAAAATTCCACCTAGACTCTCTATCTACTAGGGGGAACGAACTGATATAATTGGGGATAGTGAGTAGCTGTCACTCGATAATCTATAAGACGCCTAATAACCCATGGTTGTTATAGTAATACTGTGTAAGTAGGAGGCCCTCGCATGCATGAATCATCTCACCGAATTTTCCTAGCCCAATAATGGACACCAATATACAATAACCCCTAAGTTATATCCCTGTTATAAAGTTTCCCCGTATTTATATATATATATTTCATATCACACAAAGGTTCTAACTAGGCCTCCATACCATTTAAAATTTAAACCATTTCATAAAATGCTCAACGTTTCCAATTGGATATACACTTTCTCTAAAACACAATCACCTTTAAAAGTCAGTACAAACATTACCCTTGGGTTAAAGGTGCCAAACATATCTTTAACTCAACATGTCTACAAACATTTACACAAATCATCTTACCAATATTTCTTTTAAATATATAATTCTCAATGAGGCTTTAAGAAAGCATTCGCCAAAACTCACGCCAAGTGCCAAATGGGAACATAGTTTCAAACGCACACACCATAGCTTTTTTATAGGCCAAATGGACCGAAGCCATGAGGAATACATTTAAACCATCATTTAAAAATTTAAAGAAAATTAAACCTCATCCTTTTGAATCTAAAGTATCATATTGTGGAAACAATGTTTTTATTTATGAAAAACACTATTTTATGTCACCATCTTCATTTGGAGGCAAATCCATGTGTGCACCTAGTGCACCGATGGATGTGTCAACATATAATGGGGCATCAAACATCCAAAGGGTAACAAAAAACCATTTTCCATAAAATTCCATTTGCTTTAAAGCCATCGCCATTTACCCACTTTATTTAAAACACACAAACCAAAACATTAAATTCACACTACTACAAAAGGGCCTATATTAGTGCTCAAAATGGCTTCAACAGTGCTAAAACGGTGATGTAAATCTCAACTCTAATATGGGGGGGGGGGTCCCTTTTATCAGCACTCCAAAAAGTGATCATAAAGTCCCCTTTTATCAGTGCTAAAAAAAGCGATGATAAAATTAAAAAAAATTTAAAAAATATAAAAAAGAATTAAATAATGCAGGGAGAGCTTTTAACAGCGCTTGACCCACCCCCTTTATCAGTGCTAGGAGGTCTCTCGTGCGCTTCCCTTCCTGCGCATCCTCACACATGAGCACACGCCTTTTCTTCCACCCGAACATGAACCTGCAACCTCCCCCTTTTGTGTCTTCACCTTTACCACTAAGCTATTTCGTTTTTTCTCTATTTAATGATATATATATATATATATTTATATTTATTCCTATATTGATATAGATTCATATTAATATATTTATATTTATTCATATATTATTATATATATATTCATTCGTATATTAGTATATATATATATTTATATATTTTTAGTTATAATTTTATATATGTATATTTATTTGTATATTAATATATACTTATAAGTTTATTTTTAAATACATTTATGAAATATGTTTTTTATGTGTGGTTAGAATTAAATAAATACATACATACATACATATATACAACACACACACACAAAGACACATATATATTTACGAATAAATACATATATATGTTTATTTGAAAATCCATAGAATGTTAAAACAATCATAACATATAATACAGAAGCCCGTTCAACTCCACAACCAGTCAAATCGAAGAAAATGAAATAATATTCGATATGATATGTAGTACAAGGATAACAGACATCCATATCAGAAGTTATACTTATTTGAATGGTATCAAATATGGGTATCCCGACAAAAAACTCAGTTTTAGATGTCTTCTGGGATTTTTTGGACACAAAAAATGTGACAGAATCTTTTCTTTGATCCCTAGCATGTAGAGATCATCGTAGGATTTGATTTGATATACTGTAGATCTCAAACAGACACCTGGATCAAATGTTATGGCCAGGTGAAGTTTGAGTTACATTTTCAACATATTTTAGATAATTTATTAATTGTTTTGATTTTTGTGTCCTAAAATTGTTATTAAATGATTTTAAATCAATAATAATTAGGAAATTATTAATTAATAATTTTATTTAAATATTTTAATTCCATTTTCACTAAATTTCTTAAATATTAAATTTTATAGTCTATTTATATGTATCTAAAACATATTTAAAAAATATATATTATATGTATATCAATATTAACATACTTATATAACAATAATTTATTTTTCATGACTTTTTTTGAAACATAAAATTTATCACCAGTAGGAAAAAGTGTTGATAAATCCCACCTTTATCAGCACTATTATAAAAAGAGCTGATAAAGGGGGCCTTTATCAGCGCTTTTTTTAGCCATGATAAAAGCACCCCTTTATCAGCGCTTTTTTTAGTGCTGATAAAAGGGTAGCACTTCCTTTGCCAGTTTTTGTAGTAGTGCTATTAAATCCTTACCAATGTTTTTTAACACAATAACCAATCCATAACATAACCAATTCATAAAAACCAAACAAAGTTCAATAACAAATAATGCCTTTGGAACATAATAATTTCTATACATTTTATAAAATCACAATTCCTCTTTAAAATAACAATGGAAATATGAACAAGCTTCTTAGGTACCCTCAAACCCATGTAATTTACACAAAAACACATTTAAAACCTATTTTTAACAATCCAAATAAATTATAAATTGTTATATAAATTTAAACAAGGTTTCCACAGAGCTGTGAAACTAGTTTATAAATTTATTGAAAATGTCAAGCATCAAAGGAAAAGCGTTAAGAGAGAAAAACTTGGGAACACCTACCAAAAACTCATGCCATTGGAATGAAACGTCAATGGGAGGGGGAACGATGCCATGTAGACAAATCGCAAACCCTAAATACGAATGAAACCCAAGATACACATTAACTCTAACATTAAGGGTTCACCCGACAAGAAAAACCACATGTAAAACACTATAAATTGATTGAGGAGGGGAGAATATAGTAAATAGAACTCACCAAAAGGATCCTCTAGAGGGAGGAGTGGCTTTATAAAGGAGTTTCGGAGGGGATGTGGGTGTGTGAGAGGGGGGGGGGGTAAGCGAAAGAGGGGTGTGTGAGGGAAGGGGATGAGGGGGTGAGTGAATGAGATAAAAAAGAGGGAAGGTGTGAGAGAAGATGGGGAGATGTGTGATTATAGAGAGGGAATAAAAAAATAGATGAATTAAGGGCGGGTGCGTGAGAGAATAAGGGGAGATGGGTGATTGGAGAAAGGTAATAAAAAAATGAATTAATGGTGGGGTGATTGAGAGAATAAGGGGAGTGGGTGATTGGAGAGATGGAATAAAAAATGTGAATTAATGGGGAAAGAGGGTGAGTGGATTGAGGGAGAACATGAGATAAAAAATGGGAGGTGTGATTTATAAAAAAAGAGGGGTGTGATTTGAGAGAGGTGTGAGTGGATAGGGGAATAAAAAATGATATTAAATGTGAGAGAGGGGTGAGGCATTGTATATAAAAAAGAGGGATAAAACCCCTTTAAAAAAATAAAATTAACAACAATAACAAATAAAAAAATATGTTAATAATAATAATGATAATAATAATTATAATAGTAATAATAATGATGGTGATAATAATTATAACTATGTAAATAATATTAATAATATTTTAATTTTAATTACTACACTTATAATAATAATAATAATAATAAATAATTTTATTCATTTTATTTTAAATAATAACAAAATTAAAAACAACCGAATAATAATTATATTTATAATCATTTTAATGATAATAAAATCATTAACAATTTTAAATAAAAAAACATTTTTATCCACAGAATAATGTAATTATTACTATGTCTTAAATATTTACTTTATTTCATTCTCCTTATGTTTTGTTATTTTATGTAATGGGTAATTGTAGGTGCATCCAGGCTGCTCAAACAGTTACATCCATCCTTGTGGTGCCCGTGCAATAGTCTGAGACCCACCAAAACATCAAATATCAAAATATTTAAACATGCACTCAACCCATACCTTGGGGAGGTTAACTGAAGAAAATAAATAATAAAACAAAATAATTTAAAAGGTCGAGGTGTGACAATGATTGTCCAGTTTTCATGGCTTTAAACTGCCAATGAAAAAGACACAAAATTTCCCATGGTGGAAAACCCCAAAGGGAACCCTAGAAAAAAGATGATTACCAGGTCGCAAAACCTATGTCACGTACATTTTAGGAGAAAATATTAAGCAAAAAATCATCAAGAGATGGAAATTTTGGTAGGTCAAAGACCCCAAAGGTTGTCCTAAGGAAAAGTAAAGTTATTCCCACTAAGACCATGCCGTAACAGGATTAGGAAAAAATTGGGGTGATAACAAAAAGGCACAAATTTAGTAGGGTTTTCCACAGAGCCATAGAAATAGTCAAACTACTCTCACTGAGTCACTTGGATCATTGAAAAAATTGGAGCCTGATTTGATTATTTTTTTCATCCTGGATAGAAATTTATATTTATATCTAGTTGAGAATACTATTTAAATGTGGTAAATTTTAATTGATTAACATTATAGGTAGAAAATGAAGGGGAAACACTGGAGTGGAAAATATTTTTATTTTGTTAAATGTAGGTATGAATGGATTCCACAACCCGAGGCCTCTCTAAATTGTCAGGACATGACCATTACAAAAGAATTTCCATGGAATCAATTTTTTTTATTAATTCCTGTTTTCACTCTTCAATGGCTTGGTAGATCCTTAAAAATTTATATTATTAGCCTTCACACCTTCCTGTAATGCCTCCACCTCTTGCACTACGTCAAGACATGCCTTCTCCCCTTATTCTAATTATCATTCTCCCTCATCATCTATGGTCGTGATTTAGGACCATTACTATTTAATCCACTCCAATTCTAAAATCTTCTACTCTGCCTCCTGATTATGTTGCTCTACTAAGGATCTTTGATTCATATTTTTTTTTTCCTATTTGCTCATGAATTCTCCAAATTGGTCCGCAGCTTTATTCGTAAGAATTTTTCTAGCCGCAGCAAGATGGGTCTAAACTCTACGTTAAAAATATGGGAATCAAGCACATTATCGTTCCCCATAACTATTAACACGTTATTCACTATGTCCTAAATACCATGGTAGTAAAATCCTCCAAAACCCAGAACCAAAAATTGTTAGTGTTGTTTAGCTAGCTTCAGCAATATATCACCAATTGGTGTTTGAGAAATAAATCTCCAAATTTTTTTCCATTCCCTTTGGTGGTCTAGATAAAGTCTATCCAATACCTCTTAGTCAATCTTGGAATCCCTCTCCGATTATGGAATATATTTAGGAATTAATATCACAAGGGAGGGTCCGGATTCATTTGTCGTGGCATGACTCAAACCCTCCCCAACCTCATTCTTCACAGATTCAATAGAAGGTATTATCAAAGGATATACCACAATCACTAATACTGGGGGTTTTAATACTGAATACAGAAGTGAAATAAGTAAACATTCTCACTTATTGAAGGTGGGTGAAAGCACAATCATAAAGGGTGGTGGTGGGAGGATTAATAAACTAACCACCACTTTTTGAAACATCGATGCCCCCAACTTCTATACTGGCATTGATTCCTAATGAATATTGTGTTGTGTATTCAATTCACAATAATGAATTAAGGACATCCAAAGGCACCCAAGACTTTGTGCCATGCTCGAATGAACCAACATCCTCTAAAGTAGCTTCCAAAATATCACTTACAGGAATTAGAATCATAGGGATAGTCATCCAAGAAAAAGGCATGACAGCCAGTTCTAAACCCACAAGAACGTGGGAAATGATCACACTTGTGGTTGTAGAATAAAGGAACCATGGATCATTGTAAATTTTCAGGAGCCAAGATAGCGGCATCCCATGTCGGTGTGACTTTTGGGGAAAAAGGATTAAAAATCTCAAATAGATCATCAACCCCTAAGGTAATTCCCTCTGCAA
Source organism: Viscum album (assembly GCA_963277665.1). NCBI lineage: Eukaryota > Viridiplantae > Streptophyta > Magnoliopsida > Santalales > Viscaceae > Viscum > Viscum album. The sequence continues at coordinate 1,709,907,790 of OY728125.1, forward strand.
AGGTGGGGTCCATCTAGTTAGGGGTGGTAGACTCCTCAAGAACTATAACCTCTTTAACATACTGGAACAATTGGGGCCCTTCACCCAATTAATCTTCTATTATTAAATCCATACAATCCCTCTCAGGATAGAAGGATCAACAAGATCGGTTGGGATTTCAACCTCTAAATGATCCTCCCATATTGGGGAATAAGTTGTCTAATTTGGGGTAGGTATGTCCAAAATGCTTGGAATACACTTGGCCACCTTAGCTGACCCTATCTATTCACCTATCCAACCACGACTATTGGTGGTCCTTCTTCTAACATAAAAAGAACATGATCTAATGAAACCTGGGAAACTACCACCTAATTACTTATTGGTTATGCATTAGAATATGCACATGATAATTGGTGACCAAGATAAAATCACATGGTATGACGACCAGGTAAACGGATATGACAATTACTTGTATTCCACTTTTTGATGTGTTTTAATAGTTGAGACACCAGTCGTAATTTCTTGGTACTCTATAGGGATGGATCCCTAACATGAATATCAAGTGGTTCTAAATTATGGAATTCCCCAGTAGTATTTACAATAACAACCTCTATATGTTTGGCAGCACTAGGAGAACCTTCCCCAGCAATCCCTACATCATAAGGGACATGTTCCCCAGCTGTAGTGCCCCCGAGGGTGTGTACTGAATAAAGAACAATCTCCTGAGACTCCTTATGTCCCTGTGGAAGTAAAAGTGGTAAGTTTATAATCTTTACAATGATTGGAATTAAGGTCAGGTCTAGTAAATAGAATGACCTCCCTTTCAATATTAATTGGATCTGAGAGTACAATCATCCATGCTACCTAGTCAGGCCAGTAAATCCAATATTTTGAATCATGGAGGCACCTTTCCATCTCGCTCAAGAATAAAGCTACCTCATCTGGATGTTCCTCATCATAAATAATTTTGGGGGAAATGGATGCCCCAAAACATGGAAGATCAAAGCACCCTTTGTGAAGAAGTTCCCAAATGTCATAATTAGAATCATTCTCCCTTAAGTCATCCCAGACCCTCCATGTGATAAAAAACACAGCTGTTATGGGGACGTCTAGAACTAGAGCATCGACCTAGGGAAGTGAAAACAGTTTCATCAATCACATTTGCTTCCTATGTGCCACTGCAACCCTGAGAACCTTAGGGGATGAACATTTATGGGGCTCTAGATGCAAGCTATAAAGTTCCCTTACTCCAGCTATAATGGGAAAATAAGAAATATCATCACCATATAAAGGGTGATCATCATCATCATCCTCTTCATCAACCCTTGATCTCAACATGGAATGTAATCTATGTGAGTATTTATAGGGATTTTTCTGAGCATGAATTAGGGATTCAAGGTCCTAAAGGTAACAATTTACCCTCTCAGTATCATCGTCAAAGGAAATTTTAGTAGGTGCTAACATGTAAAAAAATTTGGAAAGGGAAACCTTTATCTCTTGGAGAAACATCCATAAGGCATGGGGGGACTAACCAAACAAGGATTTGAGACTCCTTGAAATATCTTAATGCCTCTAGGACACTGGAAATGAAACATCAGAAGGGATGGGCGGTTAACTCCCAATGGAAACCTCAACAGCTAGTGAGGTCACACCCCAATCTCTCAGGACCTTCCTCTAGGGATCTGAACAGAGAGACTTCTGAAGGACCTTCCCTAGTCGAGAATGCTCAATAGTTTACTTTTTCTTCCCCTTTGACCTATATGACTTAGGGGTCCTGACAATGGAAACTAAATCTACCAACTGACCATTTGGATACTATTGAACCCAATAATCAACATATACTTTTTTGAGGAAAGGTACAGAACCCTTGATATTGGGATGTTTGATCTTACAATGTGGTTCCTCTTATGAAAACATTATCCACAATTTTTGGGCTATCATGAGATGTTTTTCATAGTGCTCACCATCGAGGGAAGGGGGACAGACAATCTGAACACAGTTTAGCTTATGACTGAACATGCAAGGTGAATATCCTTCATAAATAAGTCCCCCATTAATATGGGTTACCAAGATACCCTCTCTTAAAGAAAAACGGTATCCCCAAAAAATAATTTCTTCAAATTCATCATTCACAATGGTAACAATAGGTGAAGCATAATGGTGATACGTAAAGTGATCATAATAGGTGATTCGAGTCAACAATTATTATTCATTCTAGTCAATTTAGTCTTCCTGCTTATCCTATGCAGCCTAGCTTGCTGGAATAACCCTACCTGTACATTGAATATATGACCAAAGAACATTATGTGGAATCAAAAGGTAAATGATAAATGTATAGCCTCCTATGTGGGATCGTATCAAACCCCAGAGGATTTGGAAAGGTCCAATCACTTGATGAAGTGACATCCCTTCACTAACCTAGATGAGTAATCGATAGATCTTGGAAAATTATTGAATAGCCAAATTGATACACTTTCCAAGGGCCAGATGATCCACCTTGATTTATGTTGTAACTCTTACACTGACAAGATTCAAATACTTGTTTTATCTAACTACTAAAAAGCATGGCCAATAAGGCCCCCAACCAAAATAATTGATCTACATTGTGGACAAGTTCTCATGACCATCTGCCGAAATATCCCTCCTTCAAGGTAGCCTAGTAGGAACCGTCTTACATTCATGTTTCCTTAGTGGGATAGGACCTAAGTCTATGAATTCTGGGATCTGGAAAGATTCACTTAGCAAAGGCACTAATCCTATCAGAGAAATAAATTTATTACTTTGAGAAAAGTTCAATATCCTTTAAGAATTTTTTCCTTGGGCAAGGGGCCACTTATCTAGAGGAGGATTCCTCTCATCATCCCAGGAGGAAGGAGGAAGTTGAAACTTGTCTTACATATCTCCAACAATTGGGACCCCTAAAATCAGATAAACATCCCAGAGGCTAATGTCGACCTCCCCATGGACTAAAGGAACGGTATTCGTATCTAAACTCCATCTTCTGAGAAGTTGAAAAATGAGGGTTTTGGTTTGATGAGCATAAGTATGGGATTCCCAAACATCCTCATATAACACCATGGTCTCCTGTTAAACCCATAATTCATCACAACTTGGACAAACCCAGAAAGGTCACCCCCATTCTAAACAATTTGAACCTCTAGAACGAAGGTCCCTCATGGAAGACCATCCATATTGTTAATTTTCCATGGCCCTCCATTCATTTCTATGGTAAAAATGGGTAGTTTCATCTGACATTCATCATGAACCATCTAAATATCAAGATTCATAGAACAATATGGACCCAAAAGTAGGTTCATTTTGTATAAATCTTCCTTTAAATGATATAAAGACCCTAGGAATGGTTCTATCGAATATCCAAGAAGCTGGTTGGTCGGCCCAACATCGTTTTCGAATCACTCTATAAAAAATTAGACCAAATACATTAATGGGTAGTCTATCCGACATTACATACTCCCTATAACATGTAGTAAATAGATTAAATAAATATTGATGCAGTAGGATGTTGGGGATCTTGTCATCGACATAGTTTTCCATATTCTTCTTCCTTATATTAGTAGCTAAAAGGGGAGTGGCAACATCACCAACTATAACAGAATCGTTAGAAACATTCCAGGGTATATCTATCTCTTTTTTTGCATCAAAAGACCATTCAAAAGGTCATTCTAATAAAATCACTGATCAAAATAAAAAATGACTAAAGAAGTATTAATGAAGTAATTAGACTGTGTATTGAACCCCATAAATGATTTGTGGATCGAATTCCTCAAGAACTGATAGTTCACATAATTACCTAGAAGACAATTTCCTATAAAGTGTTGGTTAATGAATCAAGCCTATTTCATTGACTGTACATGCCACACTTTGATCTCCACTACACAGTTGTCCAAAGGTTTACCATTCGAACATTTAAGGTTCGATTTGGAAATTTAAAAGTCATGTTCTTCGAATTGAGGTGTAGTCTATAGAGAAGCCAAACCACGTAGTGTCTCACTACACTGTAGTTCAAACTTACATTTAATGATTCAAAATTTGGTTCGTATATTTAAAGTTCAGTTCACTGACAAGTGAAACCATGAAGAGTTCATAGTTCATGGAATGTGAAGCATAGTTCATGGATGACAGATTTCATAAAGGAACTAGTATGTGGGAGCAATGAAAGCTAAGAAACAATTGTAAAAAAAATCACCATGAAGTAATTTAAATGATAAATTACCTGGACCCTTGTATATAGGTGTGGTCCCCCTAATGGTCCAGCCTTTCTATAGAAAACTAGTTTAGTTCAAGACCACTTTCTACATTTGAATAGACTCCTCTTCATTCCAATTGGATCCCATTCCAATGGGGGAATTTTTTGGGTCATGAACACTCTGAAAAGGGAAAGAAAATACTCTCAAAAACATGATGAAGAAATAATATAAATTATTGATTGATAATTTGAGAAGATGTTTGAAGAAATCAAAGTTGGAAATGGACATAGAGTGGTCTGTTCACTAAATTCCATGAATGATACATTCATGGCATTAATCGCGAACCAATAGTCTACGAGGAATCCCATAGAATTTTGTCCCAGGAGGCCTTGATAGTGAACCAATTCTCTAAAAATATTTCCATTTGTGGAATGAAGGTGGATAATTTATGACAATATACAACATCCCGTGAACCACATTGTTGGAAAAAATGTGATGGAGCGGTACGCCACCGTGAACCACCCCCGTACACCAAATTTTTTTGCGAGCGAGGAAAAGAAGAAGGCGTCCATTGAACAACAAAAAACATTAATGGGATGGATGTAGTGATTATATCTATCATGAACCACTACTGCCATGAACCATAGAAACCACAAACCAATTCCCCACAAACCTCAGTTGACCAAGTCGCCCGCGGGTTGGATGGTTTCCCCATGGGATTCCACAAAAAGTGTAGTGTGACCCATAAATAAATCCTCCTTAGCAGCCTATAAAAAAACCTATAGGGGAATCAAGAAGGGGGTCATAATTTTGGAAGATCATGGAGTTTACGAAATAAAGACTTTGAATTTAAATGATCGATGAAGTATGGAACCTCGAACGGTTTCAAGTACGTATAAACCCGCCATGTACTATGAAAGGATGGAAACATAATAATCGTATGGATTGGCTGGAAAAACTAATTGGAAAAATGAAAACCATATACCCTTCATGGATGAACTTCCCATGAACCATAGGTTCACCCCCCTCTACAATCTAGCAAACCACATAGTGCATCATTGTACTATTGAAACCATGTACAGTGTGGTGCTTCTCGATATGGATTGAATCAAGCACTGTGTAGCACAACCCTATGTAGATGGAACCTAGGGTCACGTACCACTACAGTACATGGACGACATCCAAGTCTATGTACTAGCTCTGTACACAGATGAACCCTCTCCCTTCATAGAAATACATTGCGCGAAGAGGGCACCCCACCCTACTTGAAAAAATTGTATGTAGAATGGGGCACCTTTGGGTTTTCCACCTTATGATCCTAATCATGACCTTCCATTTCCATCCCATCCTCTGAATCCACTCCACTAACCAGTCAATCAGCATCAGGACAAAGCCACTAGACCCGTATGATAAAACCATAGGGTGCATCACCATGTCCTTCTAAGTTTACAAACCCATGGTAGGATGAGTCTCATGGGTAATCCTATCAAGGGTGTGGACCCCCAGAATGTATTTAAGTCTTCATTAACATGGTAACCTAGAGCCTAACCTTGGAATACTCATATGAACCTCCCTGTTCTGGGGATCAGTGGTAATCACTGGCTTTTCCATTCAATGAGGGACAATGATAATTCAAAGAGATCATCCTTCTTTTCCCTTTGATGAGGAGTGATGAATATCTCCTTTACCAGAACTCATTTCAGGTCCCTATCCCTCAGGTAATTCCCTAACTTTTTAATAGGACCCGGTTCTCTTTCTCCTCATAAGCTCAAACAAAGACATCTACGAATAGATTTCTATATGCGACTCTCTTGGATATCAACATGGGAGGGGAAATTGTCACATTCAACCATCCCCCCTCCATTTGGGATTTAGTATCATCTATTAGTAGATGATGTGGGACATGAAATCTTCATATCCACTAATTCCTCTTGTTTCTCACACAAATCAAGACTCGTATGGGCTTAGATGTTGGTGTTGATCATGACTTCTATATAGCCCCAAAACATGGGGATATTCCTTGGAGTAATCCCCAACCAAACATCCAAATAATCATGAGTTGATATCATCCTAATGGTTCCAGAATAGTGGCACTCCTCTTAGGTATATGACTCAAATGAAATGAACTACGAGAACTCTGATTCCTATTCTAATCAAGATATATAGGGTTCCTACTTAAGGCCCGAGCTCAAGGGACATTCACCTTAGAATTCAATCCCAATAAAATTTTCACAAAATCTTCAGGGAATCCTCTTTCTGAGTAAGCTATAACTTGTTTCTCTCATATAGGAATCTCCGAGGTGAAATCTTCAATCATGACCCCATAAACGGACCACCTCAAGGGTGTAAGTCCCAACTTAAACTGAACTACAAGGGATTTGATTCCCAATTAATGAGGATACATATGACGCCTCTCTGAGGTACAAACCCAACACCCAAATCACCCAAATTAGACTAGTATTTCCTGGTCCATATCCATAATAGGTTCATATCTACCAAGGAGACCATATCTCCTTTTTTCATCTTCGATAGTATTCCACCAAAAAATCATAACTAGGAATATTCTACCTTGACATCTGATCCATATGATGTTAAACTGTATGGATGGGTCTGTGTTACATGACCTTAAAAGGTGTTGTGTATAGTAAAGATTTTCTGAACTACATGGAATATTATCCCTCTAATGATGATATATAGGAAGCACATTTAGTGTGTTTGATCATGATATCAAAACAATCATCGTCCCCCCTAGATGATGATAAACTCTAGATCGCCTCATCACATGGATTAAAACATCGTTCTCTGGGTAAAAGAATAGAGAATAATTAATGTGTCTGTAAAAGGGTAACAATGATGAAGAACCTTGAATAAATATAGATGTATTTGTCAATGGATAACCTCACATACATATAGATGATTCTGGAATCATGAATAATTTTGATTTATCTTGCAACCTAGGGGTAATCTATAGACACATGCTTGGGAAAGAACCAATGATTCAAAAACATATGAACATTGCTTAAATATATAAGAGAGTCCCACAGTAGAAAGTAATCCCCCCCACAAATGGTGTGATAAGACTCACCTCCAATCCTATCTACCAATGGAGTCCTTACGTATTGTTGGCCAAATCATCCCTTGAGCCTCTTCCTTTAGAAAGTAGGTCCTTGAATCATGGATAAAAGGGTTTTTGTGAGTTTCTATATCTGGGAATAAACCCACTAGAGACCTTCCAAGGATATCATATCTGATGTGGGTTGATTTCACAAACACTCAACCCCTTTCAATCACCATCCCAGACCATCCAACTATGGAGCCTCCTTCACAAAACAAGAAGGACACACTTCCTAGTCCCGGTGTGATCATCTTGCCCAGCATCAAAAAGGCCATGGTGTGAATCAAGTAGAAATGAAATTGTAAAACTGACATGTAACTATATAATAGAAAGAAATTAGTGGTTATTGTCAGTACATTTTGTTTCCCTTATACGATACAAATTGGGACGAAACAAAAATGGTGATCTACACGTGAAACTCTATAATAGCAAGCAATTATATTTTATCTATCGAACCATTTTTTTCCTTGATACGATGTGAAATGGGATGAAACAATGTTATATAGTTAATAATTAGTACTTAAAGATATTTTAAGTTTTAATTTAAATTATTTCATCCAATGGTATTTGACTTGAATGTTACTGAGTATTAAGGTGTTTCTTAACTCGATATTCATTAATCGGGCTGTACTTCTACTCATTTGACTGTGTTATGATAAGATTATCTTTGAAATAGAAATTTATTATTTGATGTTTTATTGCCACTAGTTTTTTATGGATTTAAATTTTCTACACATAATCACCTCATCAATTAATTATCACTTTAATTATATGATCTTTGTAAGGATCTTCATGTCAAATTATATTCTTTGTGACAAATGTTATATTATACACCTATCTTATTTTATGAGTTATATCTAATTATAATTTGATATGTTATATAATGAATCTCTTTACATTCATTGATTTTAATGTTTTATTTTATATTATTTATTTTATGGGGTTATGAATTATAAGTTACCAAAGTGTTAAGGGTTTATCCAACAATCTTTTTATTATTTGAGATTGTTTATGTCAAAGTATCCCCTGGGGTAATAATTTGATTTTTCTATCATGAACCCAATGTATTTTATAATCCTATAATTATTACCATAAATTAAAAGTTTTCCTTTCATTTTATACTCTTTATGTACTCATGATCCCTAAATTATATTTTTATGTAAAACCAAATTTGTTTTGTACTCAGGTGTGAATCATTTTCTTTCATGTCCATATTTTTCAAAAAAAAATTAAAGAATCTTGTAATATTGTTCAGTGATTGATTAAATAAATTTTTGTACATGGTTGAATTTTTATATAATAGATTAAAAAAGAATCTCCCAATCATTTTCTGAGTGACATAATTTTTTCCTTTTACAGATAATGTGAAAGGAAATGTTATTTTAACATAGTCAACAGGAATAGAAAATTTCCCATCATCATGAAAACTCAATGCTTTGAAGAATCATATAAAATATCCCTTTATTATTTTAAATAATTATTTTTTTATTAATGTTCTGGAATTTTTTTAAAAAAAGTGAATATCATATTAAATAGGGTATTTACCTCTAAAATATTTTTTTCGCCATTTATAGTAATAATATTCATAAAAAAAAACCCTTTTATTCTATACAAGGTATATTTTATAATGATACATTCCTTATTCATTCTCAAGATGGTAAATGATTAGTTATATTTGGGAAAGTATTGGTATCTTGTATTAAATTTATTCCTATATAGAATGTTTCTGAATACATAATGTTGATTAAGGTGTATTAGTTATTCATATAATGAATTAATTTTAATTATTATGTGAGGGGTGTGGCCTTGAATTATATATTCCCTTAGTTCTTCAGTGGGTATCATGAGACAAACTAGTTGGATAGCCTTATTAAATGGGTTTTGGTGTATCTATATCCATAGTTTAAAATATCTTATAAAAATCCCTCGATGGTAATTTTCATATATCTTGATGTATTTGTTCCATCATTATGAAATCATTTATTATTATCCATGTAGTAATTTTAAATAATTAACATGTAAAATTTTCAAGCTCATCTTACTATTTATGAGGCATCATTTGATCTTCATTTTCTCCTTCCATATTATTCTTCTTTCTCAATTTTTAAATTAAATGGAATTTATTTTAGTTATATTTCTTTATATATGTATTTTTCCTTATTTAATCATGATATCTCCCACTGTACATAACCCTTATAGAGTATATATGGCCACCCCTATTTTTTCCATTATATAGGATATGAGGAAGGAATCATTGAATGAGTTCAAGGATATAGAATATATACTTTCACAATGTTTTATATTTAATGATTTCAAAAGTAGTGTTACATTCATGTATGTATCTAGTTTACCAAGACTACTAAACTATTCAGTCCATTATGATACAATGCCTTGTATCTTGTTCCAATGTAATAAAGTAACCACCAACTCTAGGTTACTATGTTTGGGGTAATTACATTACATATATCCTCTAGACATGATCATAAATTATAATTCTCTAGTTAATCCAAATACTTGAAATAATTTACCTCATTTATTAATTGTAAAAATAGTATATTTGACTATTCCCCAAAAAAATTCTTTGTATAAAAATCTCAAAAAATAAGCTTACAGTTCCCAAGCTTCCTCGACATTCTCATTCCCTTCATCAAGAATTTAAGGATTCTTAATAGTGATTCAGTTGTTTTTGTGAAGTCATATTAAGTAGGGAATTAGGTGGAATCCTCTATCACCAGGTAAATAGCACCATTAGAGGTGGTTGGAGAAACCTTCACATGTATGAGTCAAGCAGTTATATTTTTTGTGTTGGGGTACTCTATAAATATTTTTCTATGGGAACATTCACATGGGGGGTGTTTTTAATAAGTTATGTTTAATTAAAACTTGATATAGTGATGTGTTTCATTTGATATTTTGTATATTTTTCAAAGATATAAAAAACCTCATTTTCTACTGGAATAATATTTTTCATCCCATTATTAATTATATAAAACCACTTATTCCTATAAAATTTTATTTTAATAATTTTTCTCCTGTTCTATGAGAAAATATTTCATTTTTGATTATAGGAAATTCACCAAAAAAATGTATTATTATGTTTTTGTGATGGAAAATGTAATCTATCCAAAATATTATTATTTTTCAATAGTTAATAGCGACAGGCTATATCATCCTTCCCTATTAGTCATCATGACTAAATTAATACTTAAAATTACATGGTTTATTGAAAAATTTCCTACCAATGTTTTCTTTAACAATGAACAATATTTTTTTATTATCCCAACACAAAATATGTTAATTAAAAAACACACAAACCCATTTATCCTCCAATAATTTCTTCCTCACCTTCATGAAAAAATATTCCATCGCACAACCCATCAATATCCCACCTCCAATTGGTTTAACTCACCTAATTTATTTATAATTTTGGTTTGAATATTTCATATACAGACTCCACTTCTCTTCTCCTTCCTTCCTTTTGAGATATCCCCTCTATATTTTAAAAAAAATCAGTCGAAGCCAATGTCAAAATATGTACCATATTTTTGTGGTTTATTTAGTGTTTAAGGATACTATAAATTTTTTCATCACTATATGGGTTTCTACTATTGAATATGACACATTCAAACTCCCCACATGTTGATTCCACCTGACTTGAGGTAGCTCTCCAAATGTTGAATATATAGATTTAAAAAAATTCATATTTTGTTGTTTATATTTATTTAATTTTAGTTTAATAGATATTTTCAATCAAAATATGGGTTGAAATTTTTTTGAAGGGCAGTTTCAATTTTTTCTAATATTTTATTAAAATTAATCTCTTTTTAAGATTTTTTAAATGAATTTTTAGCATAATATACATGTTTTTTATTGTTCATTTTATCATTTCATATTTACCTTAAATATTTTATTTAGTTTTTAATAATTATATATTATATATTATATTATTTAAAACTCGTGACACTATATTATTGATTAATATGATTACTTATATGATTCTTTTTATGTTTTAATTATTAAAAATAATGATATATATGTAATATTTTAATTATTTGTTCATATTCTCTGTTCATATTAATCATTTTAATGTTACATGTAATTCTTCAATAATATTAGACTATTAATCTTGTGGTATTTTATATTTTCCCATGTTTTTAATTAGTTTAAAAGTATTACGAAAATTTAAAATTTTATTTATAAATGATAAATAATTAGTATTACATAATAAATATATGAAATAATTTGAAAAATAATTAATTATATAAAAAAATAAAATAAAATTCTAACAATCATAAAAAAATTGAATATTTAATGAAAATATAGTAATAAGTAAAAGGTAGTATTTTTTGGGAAATTTGTTGAACCTCGATTGAAATCATGAATAATTTAGAAAAGTTAAATGTTAGATCTGTAATAGGAAAACAACATCATTTATAAAAAGTGTTTAGAATTTAGGTATGGAAATATTGATCAAAAATAGAAATATAAATATAAAAAAATGAAAATAAAAACAATAATAAAAAATACTATTTCCCAAAAATCCCATCAACTTTCATTAGTTTTTTTATGTATTTATAGAGTATAAAATAATACCAACTTTTAGAATATACAAATGTGGAATCATACAGAGGTTTTTTAGGAATTATATTAACTATAGTTATGATAATTACATTTAATAATTCCCAACACTCTACCTTGAGTGTCATAATTTCATGGAATCATATACAACATTCACTTAAAAACCCTTATTGGAAAATAAGTGAAGCTAATGTAATTGAATTCAATATGATACGGACTCATTAAAATCCATACTAGTAAAAACCAATGGGAAAAAGATTACAGTGTTACCAACTCCCTTGGATTATATCTTTTAACTATGTCATTAAGGAATCAATTATCTATTTATGTCTTCAATTCATGGGATGAATACCCTAGGTAATAAGGAATGGTCTCAATGAAAATTATGACTCATGGGGAATTCTTACATTTTCTATAAATTACAAATATATTTAATAATTTATATCATTCCCTGGGACATCTGTTATGATGTATGATTTCCTTAATAAAAACCACATCAAGGAAGAACCCTTCATGGGAAAACACCTTGATTATAGAAAACGTGTATAATAACATAATGTCTACATGGTGTTTCTATAATGAATGAAACTTTTATTAATGAAAACTCCTTTTAATATAATTAAATATATTATTATGTAAAATGGTTATATAAAACATATAAACTTCCTTGGTTTTATGTTTTTGGATATTAAAATACCATCAATAATTGTTGTCATTGTTAATATTGTCGTTGAACAGTGATCACATGATTCGTACAAATATAGGCTTTTAACAAATCCAATATACTTAGTAAAAGGAAGTGATGGCCTCATCTAGTAGAATTACTCCATATGAAGCCCATTTGTCAGATCTCAAAAAAGAAGGTAGTGTCATTGGGATTCACTCTTGACCAATCCCAAGTCGAGCTTCAACATGTTAAACTTGAACGGAATTACCTACAGGAGAAGTGGAACTTAATAGAGATTACCACTAGAGTGATGTTATCTGAGCCACCCCAAGATTATATTACCATCAAACACGTTATCTTTATTTATTATGCGATTTTTATAAGTGGTTATCTAATAATACCCTAGAACTATGATTATGTGCATTATTTTTGTATAAATAATATATATTCATTTTATTATTGTTACACTATAAATGGGTTTTACAACATAAATAGTATTTTTAGTTAATATTCAATTAATAAATTTATATTGATTACTAAATGGGTTTTTGAATAAAAAATTATTTTAATAAAATATTATTATTAAATTCCTTTTTCTTAATATAAATTATTGTATAAATTTTTATGAATAAAATTGAAATTTTTATTAAGGTTCAAAAACTGTATTTGTCAAAGCCCATGAATTTTTAATAAATGTATATTTATATTTTATAATTTAATATTCACATATTTATGAAATTATTTAGATTAAATGAATATCATTTTTGTATTTAGGATGTCGGAATTATCTAATGGTGAATTTTTTATAATTTTCTGAGACACTCGAATTTTTGGGTAAAAATTAAATATCATTTAAATATTTAATGTGTTTTAAGTCATCGTAATGACCCAATAGTATTGAAATAAAATAATAAAAAAGTTAAATTCAAACAATATATGTTTTACCTTTAAAATAATGTGATTTTTTATTTTTTGGGTTTAATTTTATAGTGCCTTATTGGACCCTCCAAGACTTATAAAATATTTTAACTTTTATAAAATTATTTCCTTGGGTGTGTGACTCACCTCCACATAATCAAGCCCAATATTTTAATAAGTTCGGACATTTGACTTATAAAATAATGTTTTCTACAGCATATTGGAAAAAACCATTGGTGAAAACCATGGTATGGTATGTGATTTTGTTTAGTTCAATGTGTAGTGTCCAAATCGTAAATAATATAGAATTCCCTCTTCTTTCCTATATAATCCCACTCATACTCGCATTCCTCTTCACTAAAACCATTTGTAGCACAACCAAAATATTCTATACTCTCTCTATATAATCCTCCCAAAGTTCTCCAAGCACCCAATAAGCCTCTCTCAAGCCTCTCCCAAACCATTGGGATCACACTTCCAAGTAAGAGATCCTAGCTATCCTTCCTTATTTATGTCGAAGTTACCTTATATTGTTATTCCCTTTTATTTTCAATTAAAAATGTTGGGGAATGATTTTTCACCTCCCATATACTTCCCTAGTAATTTTTTAATGAAGAGATATCCATTTCTCTCTCGTTAATTCCTCCCATGTACATTTGTTATAGTTCCAAAATGTCATAATGGGTTTCTCTCTCGTTATTAACATTCATGCATTAATTTATATTTTTCATCTAAATTCAATTAAATATGTTGGAATATTATATTACATGACCCCATTACTGTCCATTTCATGTATAAATTATGATATACCCATTTCTCTCTCATCAACTCAATTTATGATTTTCTATTTGAGTCGTTAGGCTGCCGAAGTTACACCAAAAGTTCCCTACCAAAACCATCATGTAAGTGAATACCATACCCATTTAACTATCAATGATATTCAACATTTTGAACATGTACTTGTTGATTGAGGACATACATTTATGTATTCTACAACTCTTATTCATGGAACAAATTATGATGTTTAATGAATCCACATTGTATGATCTATGAGGCAAACTTATGCATGAAATGAAATTATTAAGAAAGTTGTGCCCGGATACCACTCCAATGCATTGGGTAAAGACTAGAATAATGATACATCAAGTGAAATGAGACATTACTCATGATAATTCAAGTGAAATTAGGGTTTACTAAAGCTAATTCAATTTCAATGAGGGTTTACTCATTATCCATGTGCATTGAGCCTTCACTCATTCTAATATCACGTAAAATGTTGTTTCCACATTTCCATGTTATGATAATCATACTATATCATGCGTTTATTTTAATGTTTCTATTATGATCCATTGATATACCTATTTCCTAAAATGTACTATATTCTTCATGTTATTCCTTTTTTACTCTCTTACTGGGCTTTATAGCTCACCCTTTTCTTACACATGTCCTCAGGTTAACCCATACAATGCTAAGTATGAAAGAATGTTGTGGTCGTGTAAAATAAGTTTTCAATAAAGATGTTGTATTTTATGTTTTAATTTATTTATGTAATGTCCATAATTTTCCAAGAAACTAGACCTCTGGATCCTCAGTGTTTTCTTAAGTACATTTTTATGTAATAAATCATGTTTATGTGTGTAATAAAGGGTATGGTTGTTATAGTTGGTATCAAAGGATATATTTAGCTATTTTAGGGATTATGATTAAAAAAACTAGTAAATATCTTAGGGTAAGAATAAGTATAGTAAAAATCCCTAAATTTTGGTCAGTATATAGTAAGTGGTTTATCAAGAAAATACATCCCTATCTGGATATGAACATGTAGAGGTGGCTCGGGAACGGATGTATCTAGGGGTAAACCCTGAAAATACTGCTTTGAGATAGACTTGAACGAGAACTGGTGCACAAAAATGGGCCTTGCTACACTCTTGGTTATGAAACTATCAGGGGATATGCTTTTTTAAATTTATAAGATTAATATGAACCATTATTAAGGGAATAAAAAAATGCCCCTAAGAATATATGTTGGGAAGTAGATCATAGATAACATAGATTGAAACCTATAAATTCATAAGTTAAGGAAATAAATGTAATTTATAGGTTATCACTTTTTCCATTAGATTACCCTTTATGTGTTACCCCTAACTTTAATTTTATTCCATCCAATGGTTGGGAATTGGAGGACTCGGGCTAAAACAAATTCAAAGATCAATGGGAGGATTGTTCTAATGAGATGCATAATCTGATAATAGCAGGAATCACAAACTTTTTAACGATACTCTCCTAGTTAACTAAAGTTTTTAATAGAAACATGGGTCAAGAGAAATGTAAACCCAGCCCACCCCCCCAAGAAAAAACAATCCAAAATCAAGAGCTTCATTAGAAAAAGGCCCCATACTTTTAATGGATAATATGATCCCTCAATCACGGAATAATGGATAGACTCCATTGAAAAGATCTTCCCCATACTTAAATGTTACAAACAAAGAAGGTTCTTCTGGATTCTTATCGTAAGTAGGGTGAAGCTAGTAAATGGTGGACATTGATCAAAAATATGAATCCTGAGGAAGATATTGAGGCTTTCGAATGGAAGGATTTTCAAAAAAAAATCGATAAATATTTTCTACGCACCCTCTGAATTAAGATAGAAAGAGAATTCCATTCCCTCATGAAAAAATATTACAAATCCATTGGAGCGTATGAGGAAAACTTCACAAGGATTGCACGATATGCCTCCAGATTTTTTGTTACCCCCAAATGCAAGGTTCACCACTTATTTGGTGGGATAAAACAAAGCCTACAGAAATACCTAGTGATCCGTGACTTTGTTAGCTATAATTAAATTGACTAATGTTCCCTCAAAGTCAAAATAGAGATTGGTGAATCTTAGGGGTATCATGGGGATAAGAAGCATAAAGTGTACTTTAAGTCTAGTGGTCCGATGGATAAATCCAATGGTGCTAAGAAATTCCACCACCCCACATTCCAAAGGGGTGGAAAGAAGTGACTTGGAAGTTTCCTGAAGGGGATGAGGAAATGCTTTAGATGTGAAAGATAAGGTCACCTGGCCATTAATTGACGACAATAAAAACATGATATTGTGACAGAGGAGAGGAATTCTCTCTTCGAAACTAAAAACAATGTTCATTGCTTCAACTACAAAGAACCAGGGTACTTATAAAACATGTTCCCTAAGCCAAGTGTTTTCAGTGGAAACCAACAACCTCCATGGTATCAAGGGTTATCTTTTTCCATCATTATTGCTGAAGCGAACCCTAATAATGAAGTGTTGAAAAGTATGCTAGTTATACATTAAATAATTGAACTTACTTTTTATTTTCTGGTTCCATGAATGATTTTATATCTCGAAAGTTTAGTAAAACAATTCCAACACCCCCACAAATCATAGAATTAGAGATGTTATTGAGAATGAAAAATGGGGAAAATATGGCATCCCATGAATATAACTCCTCCCCTATCACAATTTGTGGTTTGAACTTCCCAAAAAATCTCATCATACTCCCTATGGTAGAATTTGATGCAATTATTTGCATGGATTGACTTTGCGTATATAAAGCCAACATAAATTATCATGAGATGGAAATAACTCTCCATATGAAGAATGGACTATAAATTCTGTACAAGTTCAAGGAGTCGGATAAATCTTCTTTAGCACTATCATCTCAGGTGTGGATATTAATGCCCTATAAGTATGTGTATCTTGATCAGATGATTGAGTCTAAAGAAGAAACCATCTATGAAGACATGCCTATTGTGATGGAATTTGTTGAAGTGGTTCCAGAGGAATTGCACGTTCTTCCTCCTAGAAGAGATGTTGAATTATTCATTGATCATATACTTAGGGATTTTCCAATATCCAATATTCTATATAGAATGGTTGTTCTGGAGCATGATTATTTAATGAAACAACTATAGGGGAATCTGGATGAAGATTTTATATGCCCAAGTGCTTCACCATGGGGTTCACTATTCCTCTTTGTCATGAAAAAGGATCAGTCAATGCACCTTTTCATTGATTATCTTGAGATCAAAATAATCATGAAAAAGAACAAGTATCCTCTACTATGAATTGATGACTAGTTTGATCATATATGTGGAGAAAAATACTTCTTCAAGGTGGATCTGTGGTCGGGATATTATAATGTAAGGGTGAAGAAAGAGGATATCCCCAAGAGTGCTTTTAGTAAAAGGTATGGGAACTATGAATTCAAAATAATGCCTTTTGGTCTCACAAATTCTCCAATAATTTTCAAGGACTTGATGAATAGATTCTTTAGAGATTAGTTCGACACATTTTTGGTAGTCTTTATAGACGATATTCTAATATTCCTTAAAACCTAGGAGGAGAATGAGGAGCATCTAAGCACTGTACTAGAGACCTTTTTAAAGAATAATCTCTAGGAAAAGTATAGAAAGTGTTAGTTCTGGTTGAAGGAAGCCTCATTCTAGGGTTATATCATCACAAGCAATGGGTTATCTGTGGATCCCACCAAGATAGCTACAATTGAGGGATGGAAGAATCCAACATCAGTAATAAATATCTATAGATTCCTGGGCTTAGATGGATATTATTTCCGATTTTCGAGAAATTTATAATGATTTTTTAACCCTCTTACCATGATAACTCGGAATGGATTCAAGTTTTCTTGGAGTGATGAATGTGAAGATAGCTTCAAGGTGTTAAGAAAGAAGTTTATCACTGTGCTCATGCTCTCACAACCCATAACTGGAGAACGTTTTGTGGTATTTAGTGATTCTTTGAAGAAGGTTATGGGTTATGTGTTGATTAAAAATGACAAAGTTATTGACTATTATTCAAGGAAATTTATTGTTCGTGAGAAAAATAATCCAACACATGATCCGGAGTTGGATGTTGTAATCTTTGCTTCAAAAATTTGGAAACATTACCTCATTAGGGAGAAGTTTGAAATATATATGGATCACAAAATCCTCATATATATATTCACATAGAAAGATTTGAATTTGCAGCAATGAAGATAGTCATATCTGATCAAATATTATGACTTTTCAATCTATTACCAACCTAGGAAAGTGAACAAGGTGGTGGATTCCCTAAGTTGAAAGGACCCAGTGATTTTATCGTTGATAAGAATTGAAAAGAATACAATATCCATAGATTTAGTGAAGATATACATGGGAATCATAAAGAAGGGAACATCATAAATCGTTTCACAAATTATTTCTCAACCATCTCTATTGGAAAGGTTAAAGGATGCATAAAAGGATTATGTGAGAATTTTGTAGAAAGTGGAAACTATCAAAAAAGGGAAATCCTTGGTGTTCAATGTTAATGAAGAAGGAATTGTGAGATTTGGGACAAGACTAAGTGTTCCATAAAATCTAGAGTTAATGAAAGAAATTTTGAATGATGCCCAGAGTTTGAATTTCTACATTCACCCAAGAAAAACAAAGATGAATTCAGATCTCCAAGATCATTATTGGTGGGATAACCTGAATATAGATATTATTGAGTATATATCAAAGTGCCTGGTATGTCAGAGAGTGAAGGTTTAGAGGAAAAAGTTTATGGGGATGATGCAACCGTTACTCATACAAACATGGAAATTGGATAACATCACTATGAAATTTTTCACTAGACTTTCAAATACATCCAATGGAAAAAATGCTATCTGGGTTATTGTGGATCATCTTATAAAGACAAAACACTTCAATGTAATTCGGGAGGATTTATTATTAGATAAACTGGCATGGATATACATCAGAGAAGTGGTAAGGCTTCATGAGGTAACACTATCTATTATATATGATCGAGATCCAAGATTCACCTATATGTTCTAGAAGAGTCTCCAACACACTCTCAATACTATTATTAACTTTAGTATGGCTTATCATCCTCGATATAATGGCCAATCTGAGTGGACTATCCAAACACTTGCGGATATGTTTAGAGCATGCTCAATGGACTTCAAAGGATTATGGGATCAACATCTTCCTATGGTTGAGTTCTCTTACCATAATAATTTCCCCTCAAGCAACCAAATGGCTCCTGATGAATCCCTTTATGGGAATTGGTTCAGAACACCGACATGTTGGGATGCATTTGGGGAGATAAAACTTCTAGGTCTAGAAATGGTTGATGAAATGGTAGACAAGGTTAATACCATCCAGAAGCACATTAACACTGCTCAGAGCCAACAAAAGAGTTATACTGATAATCAGCGAGGAGACCTAGATTTTGTTGTTGGGGACATGGTATTCCTCTACATATCACTGTGGAAGAGATTTATGAGATTTTTGAAGAAGCTAAATCATATTACAAGGTACATCATCCATTTTGTGCTCCCCGATCGCATTGGAGCAGTGGACTATTGACTAGAACTCGCACTGAACTTATCTCAAGTATATAATGTATTCCATGTATTAGTCTTGAGGAAGTACATACCTAACCCAACACATGTACTCAATTCAGATGTGGTTCCATTATAGAATTACCTCTGCTATAAAGAGCAGCCAGTAAAGATCTTAGATCGCAGGGATAAATTTCTACAAAATAATACAACACCCTCCATCAAGGTGTTGTGGTGAAACCACAAATGGAAGATGAAACATGGTAATCAGAGGAAGTGATGAAGTATATTTATCCTCAACTATTTTAGTGTGGGAAAAGGGAATTTTGAGGGAGAAATTTCTAAAGGGGGAAGATTGTAACGACCCAACCTTTTATTAATGAAAATTCCTCTTGATCTAATTAAAAGTATTATTATGTAAAATGTTTTTAGAAAACATATGAACTTCCTTTTTTTTATGTTTTTGGACTTTAAAATACCGTTACGAATTGTCGTTGTTGCTAATATAGTTGTTGAATAGTGATCACATGATTAGTATAAATATAGGGATTTAACAAATCCAATTTACTCAAAAAAGGAAATGATGACCTCAACCAGTAGAATTGCTCCATACAAAGTCCATTTTTCAGAGCTCGTAAAGGAGGTTGAATCACTAGTTTTTACTCTTGACCACGTCCAATCTGGGCTTCAACACATTATGATTAAATGAAACTGCCTACATGATATGTAGAGGTTAATAGAGATTACCACCTGATCGATGTTATCTGAGACTCCCAAAGAGTTAGTCACCATCCCACACATCATTTTTAGGTATTATGTAGGTGTTATAATGGGTTAGGTAACAATAACCATGATCTATAATTTTTTGCATTATTTTAGTATAAATAATATACATTCATTTTAATATTGTTACTTAGTAAATGGTTTTTAAAGAAAAAATTGTCTTTTTAATTAATATTCAATTAAGAAATATATTTTGATTAATTAATGAATTTTTCAAGTAAAAAATATTTTAATTGTAACACCCCAAGCTTCTACGGTACGCTTCTCTTTGAATAATGTGATAGCGTGTGTTGTACGCAACACCAAGTTCTAACACACCATAACTAATCAAACTAGCCGTTATGAATAGTAATACCTACTTTTTGAAATTATATATATTTTATATTTGAAAATTGACTTCATTTTTGGATTCGGAATATCGAATTTATCCTAAGGTGAAATTTTGGTACATTTCGGATAACTTTCATATTTTGATTAATAGTGAAAATTACTAAGTTTTAATTAAAAACAACTTTTTTAATCAAAATAATTAATAGTGATAAATTATGAATTTGAGTGGTTTTAAATTATATTTAGAATATATTTTTACCATTTAATATAATGTTGGTCATTGGACATAATTTTACAATTAAACCGAACATAAACGAGTGTCAATCTTTTGATAGTTATTATCTCTTAAAAACACGCTTTTTGTTTTGACAGCGGGAATTAATTTTAAATTAATTTCTGCCACTTCTGTGTTTTGAATTTAGGAAAATGGATTCCATATTTTGAATCATGATGTTCAAATTGTGTAAATAGGTAACTTTTAATTTTAGACATTTTGAATAATTACTGCGGTAAATATTTTATTTACCATGGTTAAGGGTAAATCCGGTAAATAAGGGATAAAAAATAATATTATAATAATACTAAATTTCCCTAAAACGTGTCTTAACCCTATTTTTTGATACATGGTCGACCATGGGAATCTTTGGGTCTATTTTGGGACCCCATGGATCCACTTGTAAGTGATAATGACACTTTATTTTAATTAAGTTAAAATGAATACAAAAATGACACAAGCATATATCTTTTAGAAAAAAAATTGTTACATAGGGTTATGTATGTTGGATTTTAGATTATAAATATTCATTAGAAAGATAAAACGATTTCCTACATAATGATATTTTATTTATAATTTTTAGAAATTAAATAATGTACTTTATTTATGACACAATGATGATGCAGTAATTACTATAATAGTGAAAAATTAAAATAATTGATATTATAAATACCCAAATAAATATAATATGAAACTTTTAATGAATTAAACTAATTTTATAGGATAATATGATATATTAGGATGGATTTAATTGACTTTTTTCGAAGTAATCAATCTGTTATGAGTTTCAAAAAAATCAACTATTGAATAGTGTCAAAATTGACATAAAAGAGTTCTTAAAACAAATATTATATTATTAATTGATATTAAATTCCTAAAAATCTAAGGTTCGTCCAAGAGACTTATATCATGATAGGTTCATCATTAATGTACCACTTGGGTGTCGCTTTGATGTATATAGTAAGTTTATTAACCATATTATATAAAAATACAAAGAGACATTGTAAAAGTGAAACTAATTAACTTAGAGTTAATACTTAAAGATAAGGTTAATATAAGTACGCAAACCTGTCTAAATTCTATTGGTTGAGTGGTTTTCAACCTATACCCACCTTAACCTTTGAATAATAAGCTTTGGAGCCATTAGAAACCGAATATAAATTTATTATAAATTAATATTTCTAGCTTTTCCAAAGGTGCCCCTCACCCCTCTTATAAAAGGGCACTCCTCCTTCTCATTTCTTCACACCTTCAAAGCCTTTTGGTTCGGCCAAACTCTGCCCAAATACTCTCCCAACATCCCTCACTACAACCTAGAGGCCTTAGTTTGATCAGAAAGCCAACCTAAGGAGCCCTTTTGATCAAATCAAAAGGAAGAACCCGAAGAAGAGGTAATGATTTCACCACCCTTCTCCATGTTCATTTCTTCTTCCACTTCTTCTTCCTTTGTTCTTACCATTCTAAAATAATAACTCCAGTATCTCACATATACTGTGATGTTATTATAAATATGGTACAACCATATTCAGTATTCTATCCACCCTTTGAATAACATGTCACCATACGTGCGTACGTACGGACTATCGTCTCCACGTCGTGGTGTAATTGTTATTCAATATAATATTATTTGGATGGGTATAATAATGATGTGTAACTCATGTAAATAATAAATATAACATGTTAATTATTCTTTATATATGATATACCATCCATTTATATATTATTCTAATATCGAAAGAATGATATTGTCGCTCGTGCGTACGTACGGACTACCGTCTCCACGAACGCGATGAGATTCATTCTCCATCGTATCCATTCAAGTATAATTATCATTTGATGATTTAAAAATTATGTTTAAGGACTAGATATCATTCTGGATATGAATAAGATACAACAACCATGGCTTATGTAACAAAACATATAAAAGAAAATGAGTAAGTTAACTCCCAAAACGACGATAATTCTAAGATATTATTAACAAATCAATGTTAAAAGATCATATATGATATCATATTATTATATATGATTCTTGTATAATTTAATAACAACTATTTCACCATTATACAGGAGGTTAACCTACCCCAACCAAGGAAAAGTACAAGGTAAGGGTTTACTTTACAATCTCTTCATTATCCGAGGTTGTTTATACGTAATAATCTACTGGGATCTCTTTATCATCCACATCCATGTTTCTTAAAAATGTATTTCAAAACATTTTTACTATTTACTAGAATATGAGTTAAAGTCATTTATACCCTTTTTGACTTTTATAAGTGGTTTATAAAGGAATCTTTTGATCGTTTTCAAAACAAGGTCCTTTTTAACCTTTTCGACAGAATTAAGGTAAGAATGTTTTTTAACTTATACGGCGGGTGCAGCTATTTTCTGCCGTTATAAAATCTTCAAAGCCTCCCTTACAAGCTTATAAGAATATTTTCAAAGAAAATGTTTTATTTTATATGGATCTTAAATGATTTCAAAATAAAAGGAGATATTTCTTTTAAAAGAATTTTGATTTCATCTATGTCAACATCCTTTGATGGATTTTAAGATTATTTGAAGTTGATTTATTATGATACAAAACTTCTATATTGTATTGAAGGTTTTGTGATATTTTTGACTATGGATGTGCTATTTTTATACAATTCATAGTTTATGGTGAAAGTATTGACATTTCGTATGCTAGTTTTAATACGAATGTTTATGTTATGTTTAAACCTTTTCATATGGGAATGCATTGGACTTAATATGTGACGGGTGGAGCCCGCTATAGCTCCTCGATGCATCGGTAGGTCTCATGAGACAAACTAGTGTCTTGGCACAAGGCCTTGAGAAAATCTTATTTGTAGTCTTGGCACGAGGCCTTGGCTATGTGGTTATGATAGTCTGGCATTATGCATTCCAACATTATGAAAGTGGTTATTGATTTTTGCATGTGATTATTCGATTAGTAGAATATCCATGTGAATAAGTAAATGGAATTATTTCATTTTATTTATGCCATACCATGTTGAAAGTTCATATTTAAAAGGCTTTTGTTTTAGTTATACATTGCCTTAAATGTTTATTCTTATTTATGAAAGTTTCCGCTATATTGTTATCCTTACTGGGCATTTGAGCTCACCCCTTTTCTATGTTTTATTTTTCCCAGGATGTGAAGAAGTAAGTTATGAATGACCTGCAGGGATTTTATGAGGGGTTAATAGTGTGGATTGTGGAAACATTATGTTGTTGTAGTAGTTTTTCATTTTATGATGTAATGTAAAACTTATGAATATATCTAGTGTTTCCAAGGCTACTAAACCAATCGGTCTTTCGATATTTGATCTTTCTTGTGATCATGCCAATGTTATGTAATAATGCACCGACTCTGGGTAACTGGGGTCGGGGCGTTACAGTTGGTATCAGAGGATGTTTAGTACAAACCTTGGAAGCTAGATTTAGATAAACTCTGATTAGAGCACGTAGACCTAAGATGAACTTTGAGGATTAGTATAGAAGAACTTCCTAGAATTTTGGTATTGTAGAGATTTTGTGAGTTTTCCAAGCAATACATCCCTGTCTGGATACGAGCAGGTAGAGGCGGCTCTGGCACAGATGTACCTAGGGGTAAAACCCGAAAACACCGCTTTGAGCTAGACTCGAACGGGAACTGGTGCACGACAATGGGTCTTGCTGCACTCTTGGTTACGACACTCCTGGGGGATATGCTTAGGATAACTCTCATTTTCTTTACAAATCATTTTGAAGGGATTATGAGTATATACTTCCTCAAAGAAAACATTATTATGATTATGGATTATATCCATAAATAGTTCAATTTATGTTAAGTGTTTTATAAGTATGGGATTATGTATTTTGATTCATAAACTGATCTAGTTTATGCCATTGTTTAGAAATGGCACCTAGTGGAAGAAATGGAAACCGTATCAATGCACGCACTCCATGTAGGGATTTCCCTCCTGCTCAAGATAATTATAGTGGGGCTGGTGATGAAACTGGTGCTGATCAGCTAATCACCATACTGGGACAACTTACTCAGGTTATGAATAATAACCTTACCCGTATGGAGCACCCTGATCCGCAGCGTGGAGGATCAATGTTAGATCGATTCATGAGGCAACAACCACCAACGTTCAATGGGAATACAAATCCCTTAGTAGCTGAGCAATGGATATTTTCCCTAGAGAAAATATTTCAGGCTTTGGGGAGCAGTGAAAGGGAAAAAGTTATCATGGCAGTTTACCGCCTCACTGGAGATGCTGATCAATGGTGGTCATTGATTCAGAACATGAAGGAAGATGATGAAGTATCAAATATGGAATGGAGGGAGTTCAAAGATCTGTTTTTAGAAAAATACTTCCCTCGCGACCATCAAGCAGATATGGAAAGGCAATTTCTGAGTCTGAGACAGAAGGAGGATGAGAATGTCACAAAGTATGAGGCTAACTTTACAAGGTTAGCGAGGTATGCTGGAGATTATATTCGCAACCCAAGAAGTAAGATTGATCGTTTCTTTGATGGGTTAAAACCATTTCTCCGTCGAGCGTTAGTCTCACAATCCTTTTCAACGTACGAAGACATTGTCTCATGTGCTATCAAGACCGAAAAGGAATTCTCTAAGTCTTATGACTTTAAAGCAAAGCAAGAGAAGAAGAGACCTGCTGATCAATCTGGGAATGGAAATAAGGGGAAGAAAGCAAAGGTTGAATATCCATCATGTGGTAAATGTGGGAAGAAACATCCTGGTACTTGCTTGAAGGGAATGGGAGTCTGTTACAAGTGTGGTGAAAAAGGCCACCAAGCTCATGATTGCAAGGGGAAGAAGGAAGCTACCAACGTTCAGTGCTACAATTGCTGGGAGATGGGGCATTATGTAAATGAATGTCCTAAGAGTCAGGAGAACTTACCTCAGAAAAGGCCAAGGGATCAAGGCCATGCTTATGCTATCACTACTGCTGAGGTAGAAGCTCCGAAAGACGTGGTGGCAGGTAATTTAATGGTTTCCTCAAGTTTAGCAAATGCATTATTTGATTCTGGATCATCGCATTGTTTCATATCTTCCCAGTTTGCTAAGAAAATTAGATATTTCCAATTTGATTTAATAAGGGAGTTGTCAGTTAAAACTCCTAAGGGAAGTATCGTTGCAACAAAGTTTTGTGAATCAGTCCCCATTAGAGCACATAAATTTTCTTTATCTGCTGATTTCATCGTTATACCTATGATTTAGTTTGATATAATCCTCGGTATGGACTGGCTTTCGGACTATGATGCGAAGATTTATTGTAAGAAGAAAGAGGTTACGATTCTTGATGATAATGATAAATAGCACCTTATTTTTAGAGAAGAATCGTCAGCACCTAATTTTTATTTAGATCCACCCCCAGTAGCTCAACTTAATTCAATTATTGGGGAGGAAGAGAATGAAATAACTGTCGGTGAGGAAAGGAATGTTCAAATAGAGGATGTACCTGTTGTGAAAGAATTTGTAGATGTATTTCCGGAAGATTTACCTGGACATCCTCCAGAACGAGAAGTTGAGTTTTCTATTGATTTGATTCCTGGATCAAGGACTATATCGAAGACCCCTTATAGAATGGCCACTGTAGAGTTAGTCGAACTAAAGAAACAACTAGAGGAATTGAGTAATAAGGGATTTATTCGCCCTAGTGTTTCTCCATGGGGAGCCCCTATTCTTTTTGTTAAAAAGAAAGATGGATCTATGAGGTTATGTATTGACTACAGGGAGATCAATGCTATAACAATAAAGAACAAGTATCCCCTACCTCGTATTGGTTATTTATTTGACCAACTGCATGGAGCTCAATACTTTTCAAAGATTGACCTTCGATCTGGATACCATCAGTTGTGTGTGAAGAAGGAAGACATTCCGAAAACAGCATTTCGAACCAGGTACGGGCATTACGAGTTTACTGTAATGCCGTTTGGATTGACTAATACACCCTCTGTATTCATGGATCTGATGAATAGAGTTTTCAAGGAGTATCTCGATGAATTTGTGGTGGTATTTATTGATGATATTCTGGTATACTCCAAAACCTACGAAGATCATGAAAATCACTTGCGCATTATCTTGAAGTCTCTGAGGAGGCATGAATTATATGGGGAGTTTAGCAAGTGTGAATTCTGGCTTCAGGAGATTTCTTTTCTTGGCCATATTGTCTCTAAAGATGGAATCTCTGTTGATCCTTCTAAGACCAAGGCAATCCAAGAATGGCCAGCACCTACGAGTATAACTGAGGTACGTAGTTTTATTGGTTTGGCAGGTTATTATCGACGTTTCGTCCAGAATTTTGCCCGATTGGCTAACCCATTAACGAAGCTCACACGTAAAGGGGTTAAATTTGTTTGGACAAAAGAGTGTGAAGAATGTTTCGAAGAACTGAAGAGAAGATTAGTCAATGCTCCTATATTGACTCTACCATCGCGGAATGATGGGTTCTTTATTTATAGTGATGCATCGAAGAAAGGACTTGGCTGTGTCCTTATGCAGAATGATAGAGTTATTGCCTATGCATCACGACAGTTGAAAATTCATGAACAAAACTGTCCTACTCATGATCTTGAGTTAGCAGCAGTGATCTTTGCTTTGAAGATATGGAGGCACTACCTCTATGGTGAAAAATGTGAGATTTATACTGATCACAAGAGTTTGAAGTATATTTTCTCACAAAAAGAACTCAACATGAGGAAAAGGAGATGGCTTGAATTACTCAAGGATTATGATTGTACGATACACTACCACCCAGGGAAGGCAAACAAGGTGGCAGATGCTTTGAGTAGAAAAGACCATGGAGTTTTGAACAATATGAGAATTGAAAGGGATCCAATTTTCATGGATCTAGTGAAGATGGACATGGGAATAACCAGGGAAGGTGAAACATCAATTCTTTTTCAAATGGTTGCCAAACCATCTTTACTAGAAAGGATTAAGAGTTCTCAGACCGATGATGAAGAATTCCAAAAGAAGATTAAAGCTGTGAATGATGGGAGATTGAGAGACTTTGTGTATGAAGATGGAATTTTGAAATTCGGGAAGAGACTTTGTGTTCCCAATATACCTGATCTAAAAAGGGAATTGTTGGATGATGATCATAGTTCCAATTTCTCTATACACCCTGGGAGCACCAAAATGTATAGAGATTTGAAGGAACATTTTTGGTGGGACAACATGAAGAGGGAGATTGCTGATTTTGTGTCAAGATGTATGGTTTGTCAACAAGTGAAAGCTGGAAGGCAACAGCCTGGAGGAGTCATGCAACCTCTTCCCATACCGGAGTGGAAATGGGACAATATTACAATGGACTTTGTCATGGGGCTACCAAAGACTCCTAGAAGGAACGATGCAATATGGGTTATTGTTGATCGTCTTACCAAGTCAGCTCATTTTCTTGCTATAAGAGAAGATCTACCTCAGGAACGTCTAGCAAGACTATACATTAATGAAGTTGTGAGACTTCATGGAGTACCCCTATCAATTGTTTCTGATCGTGATCCCCGTTTTACTTCAAGATTCTGGAAAAGTCTTCAGAAATCCCTGGATACTGAACTTTATTTGAGCACTGCTTACCACCCTCAGACAGACGGACAATCAGAACGGACTATTCAAACCTTAGAAGACATGTTGAGATCTTTCTCACTTGACTTTCAGGGTATGTGGGATCAATATTTACCTTTGGTAGAATTTTTCTATAACAATAGCTTCCATTCGAGTATTCAGATGGCACCATATGAAGCGTTATACGGAAAGAAATGTCGTACACCAACCTGTTGGGATGACGTTGGTGAAAGAAAACTTGTAGGCCCAGAACTGGTGGAGGAAATGGTGGAAAAGGTGAAAGTAATCCAAAATCACATCAAAGCAGCTCAAAGTAGGCTGAAGAGCTATGCCGATAATCGAAGGAAGGATTTGGAATTTCAAGTCGGTGATCATGTTTTTCTGAAGGTATCTCCGTGGAAGGGAGTTATGCGTTTTGGTAAGAAAGGTAAATTGAGTCCCAGGTACATCGGACCTTTCGAAATTCTAGAACGAATTGGGGTTGTAGCTTACCGATTGGCAATGCCGCCAAGTCTCTCCAAAGTTCACGATGTGTTCCACGTATCTCTATTGAGGAAATACATGCCTGATCCGACGCATGTACTCACCTGTGAGGAATTAGAACTGGAACCCGATCTGTCTTATTGCGAAGAGCCCGTCAAGATTCTTGATACGAGAGAACAATTGGTGAGAAACCGGACGACGCGTCTGGTAAAAGTTTTGTGGAGAAACCATAAGATGGAAGAGGCAACGTGGGAACCCGAGGAACTTATGATGAAGAACCACCCGAGTCTTTTTATGCAGTAATACCCTAGAAATTGCGAGGACGCAATTATTTGAAGGAGGGGAGAATGTAACACCCCAAGCTTCTACGGTACGCTTCTCTTTGAATAATGTGATAGCGTGTGTTGTACGCAACACCAAGTTCTAACACACCATAACTAATCAAACTAGCCGTTATGAATAGTAATACCTACTTTTTGAAATTATATATATTTTATATTTGAAAATGGACTTCATTTTTGGATTCGGAATATCTAATTTAGCCTAAGGTGAAATTTTGGTACATTTCGGATAACTTTCATATTTTGATGAATAGTGAAAATTACTAAGTTTTAATTAAAAACAACTTTTTTAATCAAAATAATTAATAGTGATAAATTATGAATTTGAGTGGTTTTAAAGTATATTTAGAATATATTTTTACCATTTAATATAATGTTGGTCATTGGACATAATTTTACAATTAAACCGAACATAAACGAGTGTCAATCTTTTGATAGTTATTATCTCTTAAAAACACGCTTTTTGTTTTGACAACGGGAATTAATTTTAAATTAATTTCTGCCACTTCTGTGTTTTGAATTTAGGAAAATGGATTCCATATTTGGAATCAGTATGTTAAAATTGTGTAAATTGGTAACTTTTATTTTTAGACATTTTGAATAATTACTGCGGTAAATATTTTATTTACCATGGTTAAGGGTAAATCCGGTAAATAAGGGTTAAAAAATAATATTATAATAATACTAAATTACCCTAAAACGTGTCTTAACCCTATTGGTTAATACATGGTCGACCGTGGGAATCTTTGGGTCTATTTTGGGACCCCATGGATCCACTTGTAAGTGATAATGACACTTTATTTTAATTAAGTTAAAATGAATACAAAAATGACACAAGCATATATCTTTTAGACAAAAAATTGTTACATAGGGTTATATATGTTGGATTTTAGATTATAAATATTCATTAGAAAGCTAAAAAGATTTCTTACATAATTATATTTTATTTATAATTTTTAGACATTAAATAATGTATTTTATTTATGACAAAATGATGATGCAGTAATTACTATAATAGTGAAAAAATAAAATAATTGATATTATAAATACCCAAATAAATAAAATATGAAACTTTTAATTAATTAAACTAATTTTATAGGATAATATGATATATTAGGATTGAGTTAATTTACTTTGTTTGAAGTAATCAATCTGTTATGAGTTTCACAAAAATCAACTATTGAATAGTGTCAAAATTGACATAAAAGAGTTCTTAAAACAAATATTATATTATTAATTGATATTAAATACCTAAAAATCTATGGTTCGGCCAAGAGACTTATATAATGATAGTTTCATCATTAATGTACCACGTGGGGGTCGCTTGGATGTATATAGTAAGTTTATTAACCGTATTATATAAAAATACAAAGAGACATTGTAAAAGTGAAACTAATTAACTTAGAGTTAATACTTAAAGATAAGGTTAATATAAGTACCCAAACCTGTCTAAATTCTATTGGTTGAGTGGTTTTCGACCTATCCCCACCTTAAACTTTGAATAATAAGCTTTGGAGCCATTATAAACCGAATATGAATTTATTATAAATTAATATTTCTAGCTTTTCCAAAGGTGCCCCTCACCCCTCTTATAAAAGGGCACTCCTCCTTCTCATTTCTTCACACCTTCAAAGCCTTTTGGTTCGGCCAAACTCTGCCCAAATACTCTCCCAACATCCCTCACTACAACCTAGTGGCCTTAGTTTGATCATAAAGCCAACCTAAGGAGCCCTTTTGATCAAATCAAAAGGAAGAACCCGAAGAAGAGGTAATGATTTCACCACCCTTCTCCAAGTTCATTTCTTCTTCCACTTCTTCTTCCTTTGTTCTTACCATTCTAAAATAATAACTCCAGTATCTCACATATACTGTGATTTTATTATAAATATGGTACAACCATATTCAGTATTCTATCCACCCTTTGAATAACATGTCACCATACGTGCGTACGTACGGACTACCGTCTCCACGTCGTGGTGTAATTGTTATTCAATATAATATTATTTGGATCGGTATAATAATGATGTGTAACTCATGTAAGTAATAAATATAACATGTTAATGATTCTGTATATATGATATACCATCCATTTATATATTATTCTAATATCGAAAGAATGATATTGTCGCTCGTGCGTACGTACGGACTACCGTCTCCACGAACGCGATGAGATTCATTCTCCATCGTATCCATTCAAGTATAATTATCATTTGATGATTTAAAAATGATGTTTAAGGACTAGATATCATTCTGGATATGAATAAGATACAACAACCATGGCTTATGTAACAAAACATATAAAAGAAAATGAGTAAGTTAACTCCCAAAACGACGATAATTCTAAGATATTATTAACAAATCAATGTTAAAAGATCACATATGATATCATATTATTATATATGATTCTTGTATAATTTAATAACAACTATTTCACCATTATACAGGAGGTTAACCTACCCCAACCAAGGAAAAGTACAAGGTAAGGGTTTACTTTACAATCTCTTCTTTATCCGAGGTTGTTTATACGTAATAATCTACTGGGATCTCTTTATCATCCACATCCATGTTTCTTAAAAATGTTTTTCAAAACATTTTTAATATTTACTAGAATATGAGTTAAAGTCATTTATACCCTTTTTGACTTTTATAAGTAGTTTATAAAGAATCTTTTGATCGTTTTCAAAACAAGGTCATTTTTAACCTTTTCGACAGAATTAAGGTAAGAATGTTTTTTTTAACTTATACGGCGGGTGCAGCTATTTTCCGCCGTTATAAAATCTTCAAAGCTTCCCTTACAAGCTTATAAGAATATTTTCAAAGAAAATGTTTTATTTTATATGGATCTTAAATGATTTCAGAATAAAAGGAGATATTTCTTTTAAAAGAATTTTGATTTCATCTATGTCAACATCCTTTGATGGATTTTAAGATTATTTGAAGTTGATTTATTATGATACAAAACTTCTATATTGTATTGAAGGTTTTGTGAAATTTTTGACTGTGGATGTGCTATTTTTATACCATTCATAGTTTATGGTGAAAGTATTGACATTTCGTATGATAGTTTTAATACGAATGTTTATGTTATGTTTAAACCTTTTCATATGGGAATGCATTGGACTTAATATGTGACGGGTGGAGCCCGCTATAGCTCCTCGATGCATCGGTAGGTCTCATGAGACAAACTAGTGTCTTGGCACAAGGCCTTGACAAAATCTTATTTGTAGTCTTGGCACGAGGCCTTGGCTATGTGGTTATGATAGTCTAGAATTATGCATTCCAACATTATGAAAGTGGTTATTGATTTTTGCATGTGATTATTTGATTAGTAGAATATCCATGTGAATAAGTAAATGGAATTATTTCATTTTATTTATGCCATACCATGTTGAAAGTTCATATTTAAAAGGCTTTTGTTTTAGTTATACATTGCCTTAAATGTTTATTCTTATTTATGAAAGTTTCCGCTATATTGTTATCCTTACTGGGCATTTGAGCTCACCCCTTTTCTATATTTTATTTTTCCCAGGATGTGAAGAAGTAAGTTATGAATGACCTGCAAGGATTTTATGAGGGGTTAATAGTGTGGATTGTGGAAACATTATGTTGTTGTAGTAGTTTTTCATTTTATGATGTAATGTAAAACTTATGAATATATCTAGTGTTTCCAAGGTTACTAAACCAATCGGTCTTTCGAGATTTGATCATTCTTGTGATCATGCCAATGTTATGTAATAATGCACCGACTCTGGGTAACTGGGGTCGGGGCATTACATTAATAAAATACTATTACTAAATTAATATTTATTAAATATAAATTATCATATAATTTTTTATGAAAACAGTTGAAATTTTTATAAAAGTTTGAAAATTGTTTTTGTCAAAACCCATGAATTTTTAATAAATATCGGTTTTTGTTTTAAAATTGAATATTAACATATTTATACAATTATTTATTTAAAATGAATATCATTTTTTTATTCAGGATGTTGAAATTATCTAATTGTGAATTTTTCATAATTTTCAAAGACAATCGATTTTTTTAGTAAAAATTAAACACCATTTAAATATATAATGTCTTTTATGAAATCATAATGACCCAATAGTGTTGTAATAAAATAATATAAAATTTTAATTCAAACAGTATATGTTTTAAATTTCAAATAATTCAATTTTAGATTTGTTTGATTAATTTTATGGTGCCTTAGTGGACCCTCCAAAAATTATAAAATATTTTATCTTTTTAAAATGAATTCCTTAAGAGTGTGACTCACCTCCACATAATCAAGCCTAATATTTTAGTAATTTCGTCCATTGAACTTATAAAATAACATTTTACAAACCAATTTTTCAAAAACCATGGGGAAAAATTATAGGATGGTTTGTGGTTTTGATTAGTTTATTGTGTAGTGTCCAAAACATAAATTATAATGAATCCCTATCCTTTACTATACAAACCCACTCAATTTTCCATTACTCTTCACTAAAACCATTTGGAGCTCAACAAAACTCTTACCTATTATCTCTATAATCCTCTCAAGGAACTCCTAGTTCCCTAGAATCCTCTCTGAAGCCTCTCTCAAGCCTTTGGGATAACACTTCCAAGTAAGGGATCCTCACTTTCCTTTCTTATTTATGTCTAAGTTTCTTTATATTGTAATGTCATTTTATTTTAAAATAAAAATGTTGGGGTATGATTTTGAACCTCCCCTATAATTACCAACTTATTTTTTAATGATTAGAGACACATTTCTCTCTCATTAATGCCTCCCATGTACACCTATTACCATGCTGAAATTTCGTAAGGGATTTCACTCTCATCATTTACAATCAATAAATTATTTAATATTATGCATCTAAATTCCATTACATATTATGGGATATTATATTACATGACCCCCTTACTTTCCATTTCATGTATAAATGATGAGATATCCCATTCTCTCTCATTGACCCATTTTACGATTTTCTATTTGTTGTCATTATGCTGTCGAAGTTACACTAAAATTTCCATCCCAAAATCATCGTGTTATTGAATGCCATACCAATTTAACTATCAAGGGTATTCACCTTTATGTACATTGAAGTGCCTAGATCAGTGTGAATCACTAAGAGGGGGAGGGGGTGAATCAGTGATCCCTTAAAACTTTTTACTAATTGATTCTTAATCAATTAAACCTCTATGGCTGGTTAAAGCCTCGATCCACTCTTCTTGTATCTCTCAACCTTTCCCGAATGATGCAGTTAATGAAAAGGCACATGACACAAGGATTTACAAGGTTCGGCACCAAAGGCCTACATCCTTGCCATGCTCTCCCAGCATGGATTCTCCCATTATAATCTGTTAGTATTACAATGGTTGATACAGAGTCCCATTGTATCTCTCCTGAGTCCCACAGGAGGGTCTTTATACTGCGTCCCACAGTGTTACCAGAGTCCCACTGGCCTGCTCCAGAATCCCACTGAAGACTTCTTCTCCCTGAGTCCCACAGGGTCTTCTCCTGGCTCCTCGAGTCGCACGAGTAGCTCTTCTTCACTTTAAGCTTCTTAAAGTATCTTTAGCAGTCTGGGATAAAGACTGCTGGCCTTGCTCTGTACCTCTGATCACTTGAGTTGATCAGGTCTTCTCAATTACTGAATACTCAGACAACTGATATCTCTGACTTCAGTCTGGTCCAGTCTCACTTCACTTCAACATCATGCACTGAGTGCATGGCAACTCTTCATCTTCATGCACTGATAGCATGGGTTCTCAAATCTCTTCAAGTTCTTCAAGTCTTGGACTCCTCAGATGCACACCACTGATTTAGCACTGTTCACGTGTGCACGTGCATGCATGCATGCATGCACTTCCCTTTCCTTATTCTTGTTGTGATAAACCCACAAAGGGTGTAATCCTTTTTAGCACACACCTTCTCACTTCCTTCACAAACTTTGTTCTTATTGGTTACACACTTAAATGTGTGTTCTACTTTAGTGTGAGGTATCCTTCTTCTTCTCCTTCTTAGTGTGTACACACCACTTAGGCACACACTAAGGTTCGGCCTTCACTTGTTAAGCACGCACAAATTCTTCACTTTGCACACACACTTGAATGAGTTCTTCTTTGTTGTGTCCTACACTTCATTTCTTGCACACACAAGCCGTAGAGTCTTCACTTTGCACACACAAGGCTATGCCTCGGATCCTCTTCTCCACTTGGCACACACTTGGCCCATAGGTGTTCTTGTCCACTTTGCACACACACAAATGTGGTGGCCACACTCCTTTTGCTTCAAACTTGCCCATGGCCTTCTTGTTCTTTTTCACTTAGCATGTACACACAAAATGTGTGATCTTCACATTGCACACAAGAGATGCAAGTCTCGACCTTCACTTCTTCTTGCACACACAACCCGTAGGGTTTCTTACTCCACCGAAGCTCCTGCCTTCTTCTGTTTTTGCACACACAGCCCGAGTGTCTTCAAACAGAGGCACACAAGGGTCACTTGGATCCAAGGCTGGTCGGGCGTGCAAGTTCCTCCTTCCGCGGGGTGCGCAAGTGCAACACCCGTGGGATCTTCCTCCTGCCGCGCTAGGGTGCGGGCAGAGAGCGAACAAGAGTCTCGAGCGCGCAAATATGCGGCTCGGCTCCTTCCTGTCACGCAAGAGAGGCGCGCAGGGACCTCCTCTTTTCTTCTTTCGCGCAAGGGATGCGCAAAAGGAACCAAACGGAGCAAGGGGTGCTCCGGGCTTCACTGCCGTGGAAGTGTGCGCGCAGGGCTTCGACTTCGTGAGGCACAGAGTGCTTCTCACGGGACTTCTTTCTTCAAAAAATCAGCAAGCATTCTCGAGGGCTCGGCCTCATTTATATAGGCAGAGGAGAAGCAGTTCTATTCGTGTGAAATAACTTCAAGCTCCCGAGATCTTCGGATCTTCAAAAATATTTCCAAATCCTGTTTTTTATTCTCGGTTTCACGCGGGTTCTTTTATTATTTTCTTCCTCCTCGTGCATGCGACTTAGAACGCATGCACGGCCTTCTTCTGATCCAAAACATGCACGCATAAACACCCCACGGCCTTCGGCAGCTTTGCTTGCCTCGGCCTCGACCGAAATTTCCCATTGAATGCATGCACGACTCTTTTTGTGCATGGTACTGTTCGTTATAGCCAGACGAGCACGAGGGTGTCTTCGGCTTCGAGAGAGATGGCCGGAATCTCAAAAACCATGCTCGGGTTGCTCCTGGTTCGTTGGTGGCCGCGGGAATGCGCGGGGAGGCCTCAGCTGAGCTCGGGGAAGAGGACGACTCGCCGGCCATTGGATCGGGCGTTTGAAATACATCGGACGGCCGAGATATAGAGATCTCGCGCGGGATGCGATGAGCGGCAGTGATCAGCCGCACGATTGGATGAGTGGCCAGGATCTCTTCCGCGGGAAAATCCCGCGTCCCACATCGAAACGAAGCCCGGTTTATTCGCGGATTATTACCCTGGAGCTGCGGCCATATGCTCAATTGAACTCCTCCCCTCCCGGTGCCGCCCCGCACCGGGTTCTTCCTGCGGGCGCGCTCTGCGCCCACTCTGCTCCTGCGGGCGCGCTCCTAGCGCCCACTATGCTCTCCGGGTGCGCGGATTTCACCACCGCGTGCCCTCGGGGCTTATATACGGCCCCGACCTCTCTTGGGCTGGCCCCATGGGATCCCCTTGGGCGTGGTGACCTGGTTCCCACATGTGCCTTGGGTTGAACCCTTAAGGCTGGCCCTTGAGGTTGGCATATTTTTTTGCTTGAATATAAACTAAGTATACAAAGTACTTAAGTGTAAAATGCCAAATGCCCTTTCTCTTCTTCTTCATTTCTTCCCTTCTCTATTCTACTTCTTCATTATAATTCCTCCATTCTTCTTAAACAAATAATCTTCACTTAGGAGGGAATTCCCGAAGGTTCTTCATCAACCGAGCTGTTGAATCACATAATCTTCAATGTTCTTCAATGATCCAATTAGAGATCAATTGGATCTTCTTCACATTCACATGCACTAAGTGTTAGTGCATGGACTTCTTCAGCTCACTTCATCCACTTAGTACTTGTGGATGGATCTTCTTCAACTCCTCATGCATTGTCACTACAATGCATGGTCTTCAAACAATGTTGTGACATTGTATCATCAGGATACAAGTTCTTTGAACTTAAAGAGCAGCTCGGCAATCGTCAGATGTTCATGGAGATAGTCCAACCACAATTTCCAATACCACTCATCAGGATACAAGTTCTTTGAACTTAAAGAGCAGCTCGACAATCGTCAGATGTTCATGGAGATAGTGCAACCACAATTTCCAATACCACTTAGTGAATCTCCTAAGTGACATGCATCTTAGTACCATGGCCATTCTCTCTTCATCACCAACACCATCACAACCTTTGTCATTCACATCTTGACATTCATTGACTTCCATTCATTCCAAGACAACTTCATGCCTCATTGACAACAAATGCAACACAATGCACTTCAATCTCCCCCTTTGTATTTGTTGTCAATACACTCCTTCAGCACATATGAATGGGTCAATATGTGTGCCAATATTTTCTCCCCCTTATTGGCAATCAAATGCAAAGGTGTGGTGTGGTTCACTTTCAAAAATCTCTTCCTCCCTTAAAAAGCATCTTCTTGAAAAACATTAGGAGAGGGATGATGTCACATGTTCTCTTTAGCAAAGAACCTTTAGTAAATCAACTCTAAGTCTACTTGGGCTAACCCGGTGTAGAAAACAAGAGTGATATGAACAAGGAATTCAAAGCTGTCCATAATTCTCAATACATGTGAGATCATGCTTAGGGGTTGAATTTTTTTTCAGATATTCAATGAATTGATGAATCCTGCACATACTTCACAAAACACATTAGAATGTTCAGGTGCAAAGATAAAGCTCCCCCATTCATCCATTTTCTTAAGATGATATTAATCTCAGAACATCATCTTCTTCAGATTTGCTCCCCCTCAAGGGGTGCACTCCATTCTGTCCAAACCATCCTCCAGATGAGAATGATCATCATCTTCAATTCCCTGCAATGTTAGCACATGTATATACCAAGAGTATAAGGGAATAAGATGGAACCTCCTTGGTTCATCAATGTGAACAACAAGGTTGAGAAGATTCTCTCAACCGAGATGTCCCATTTTCACCATTCTTCACACTTGCACATTTGATCTTCATTGATGATTGTGCTGGTGTGGTTCTCAAACCATCTTCATGTGAAACCTTCTTCTTCCCTTTTGCTTTAGCAATTGCCAGAGCTTCATCTTCAGCTCTTTGTAGTTCTCTGGCAAGTTGCAACTGATGTGGCCATATGACAGGTAAATCATTTGGAAGTGTGGCCTCAGTTTTGGAAGTTCCACATGGTTCTTTGGATGCTCCTAAGCTACCTCTCTTAGGCAACTTATTTTCAATCAATCCCTTCTTCTTCTGGAGTGATTGTCTTTTTGAGTCCAGTCTGCCTCTATTGAATTTCATGGCTTGTTTACAAAGATCCATGATATGTCCTTTCTTTCCACAGTAGAAGCACTTCTTGGTGGTCCTTCTGGATGCATCACCCTTCTTGGACTCAGACTCCAAGGTCTTCTCTTCCTTTTTCATAATCTTCTTGGGAGCATCTTCCACTTTCTTCTGCTTGCTTCCCAAGGATTCTCTCTGAGCCAGGTTCTGTGATCTTTTCTTCTTTTGAGCTCTGGATACAGTTGGAGATTGACATGTATCTTTTTGTTGACCACTTTTGCAACCATCCCAGATGTTGTCAAGTAATCCAAATCTGTTAGCAATAAACAGATGTTTTTGGACCTGTGGATGTTGCTTCTTTTCTTCTGGCTTGCTCCCCCTTGGCATGGGTTTCCTTTGTGCTTTGGCATTCAGTGGATTGTACCAACAATCCTTTGCACAATGTCCATACTTGTTACAACACCATCATTGTCCCACGAATCTTGACCTCTTCAGTCATTCTGATTGTAGGGTACCTTTCTTGACCTGTTGTGCTGTTTCAGGAGAGCTCTGCTTCTTTACTGTCTTCATCCATATTTGTTTGGAATTATTCTTCCATCCTGCACTTTTTGTGGAAACACAATTAGAAGCATCAGTATAAGATGGTATGGATGGTACCTTCTTTCTAGAAGATGTTGCACTTTTATTAGAGGATGTATTTCTCTTAGAATCATCCTGCTCAAAGCATACTTGAGTAGCAACATGTATTCTTTCAGCAGACTGGGAGGCTTCAGCTTTGGGTGATTGCAGATTTTTCAATATCACCTCTAGTTCTAAGCATTTCATATTGAGGGAGTTCTTCTCATCCTCAACAGTTCTTAGCCTACCTTCCCAATTTTCTTTCAACTGTTCTAGTTGGTCTTCATGCACCTTCTTCATTTCCTGTAATGAATTGTCAAGCTCCTTTACCCTGTTTACTTTGTCTTCAATTTGAGCATCTCTGACATTCATTGAAACTTTGTGCCTCTTTTCCAGTGCATGGAAAACATCTTTGATCATTATCATAAAGATGTCTTTCTCAGAAAGGCTTCTTTGCAATTCTTCAGCAGTGTCTTCATATCTTTCATTGCAAAGGGATACTGTTTCATCTTTGGCATTTACCAGCTTTCTGAGAGTGTTGGTTATCCCAACCCTTTTAGCCAGCTGATCTTCCATAGCATTGGATTCTTCTTCTAGCTGTGATTTTTCTTCTTGAAGATCAAGGATGCCTGTAGCTATACACATTGCCACTTCCTTGGGGACTATCTTCTGAAGATATTTGATTGCATTTAGAAGGTCATTGTTTCTTCCATCTTCATCATAGCTAGGACAGGCTTCATCAGAAGAATGATAAAAGGAATTGTCATCTGATGTGACTTTCACATTTCTTTCCATAGAAGGAGTTTCTCCGATTGCAGCAACCTTCTTCTTCATCTTCTTGGCCTGTTTCTTCTTTCTATTTTTCTCAGTCTTGGCAGATATCTCTATTTGAGGCTGGTTGATCATTTCCTCAAATATGCACTTAGTAAAGACTCCCTTGGATCTTTTAGAGGCAACCTCGCTCTGATACCAATTGAAGTGCCCAGATCAGTGTGAATCACTGAGAGGGGGAGGGGGTGAATCAGTGATCCCTTAAAACTTTTTACTAATTGATTCTTAATCAATTAAACCTCTATGGCTGGTTAAAGCCTCGATCCACTCTTCTTGTATCTCTCAACCTTTCCCGAATGATGCAGTTAATGAAAAGGCACAGGACACAAGGATTTACAAGGTTCGGCACCAAAGGCCTACATCCTTGCCATGCTCTCCCAGCATGGATTCTCCCATTATAATCTGTTAGTATTACAATGGTCGATACAGAGTCCCACTGTATCTCTCCTGAGTCCCACAGGAGGGTCTTTATACTGCGTCCCACAGTGTTACCAGAGTCCCACTGGCCTGCTCCAGAATCCCACTGAAGACTTCTTCTCCCTGAGTCCCACAGGGTCTTCTCCTGGCTCCTCGAGTCGCACGAGTAGCTCTTCTTCTCTTTAAGCTTCTTCAAGTATCTTCAGCAGTCTGGGATAAAGACTACTGGCCTTGCTCTGTACCTCTGATCACTTGAGTTGATCAGGTCTTCTCAATTACTGAATACTCAGACAACTGATATCTCTGACTTCAGTCTAGTCCAGTCTCACTTCACTTCAACATCATGCACTGAGTGCATGGCAACTCTTCATCTTCATGCACTGATAGCATGGGTTCTCAAATCTCTTCAAATTCTTCAAGTCTTGGACTCCTCAGATGCACACCACTGATTTAGCACTGTTCACGTGTGCACGTGCATGCATGCATGCATGCACTTCCCTTTCCTTCTTCTTGGTGTGATAAACCCACAAAGGGTGTAATCCTTTTTATCACACACCTTCTCACTTCCTTCACACACTTTGTTCTTATTGGTTACAAACTTAAATGTGTGTTCTACTTTAGTGTGAGGTATCCTTCTTCTTCTCCTTCTTAGTGTGTACACACCACTTAGGCACACACTAAGGTTCGGCCTTCACTTGTTAAGCACACACAAATTCTTCACTTTGCACACACACTTGAATGAGTTCTTCTTTGTTGTGGCCTACACTTAATTTCTTGCACACACAAGCCGTAGAGTCTTCACTTTGCACACACAAGGCTATTCCTCGGGTCCTCTTCTCCACTTGGCACACACTTGGCCCGTAGGTGTTCTTGTCCACTTTGCACACACACAAATGTGGTGGCCACACTCCTTTTTCTTCAAACTTGCCCACGGCCTTCTTGTTCTTTTTCACTTAGCATGTACACACAAAATGTGTGATCTTCACATTGCACACAGGAGATGCAAGTCTCGGCCTTCACTTCTTCTTGCACACACAACCCGTAGGGTTTCTTACTCCACCGAAGCTCCTGCCTTCTTCTGTTTTTGCACACACAGCCCGAGTGTCTTCAAACAGAGGCGCGCAAGGGTCACTTGGATCCAAGGCTGGTCGGGCGTGCAAGTTCCTCCTTCCGCGGGGTGCGCAAGTGCAACACCCGCGGGATCTTCCTCCTGCTGCGCAAGGGTGCGGGCAGAGAGGGAACAAGAGTCTCGAGCGCGCAAATATGCGGCTCGGCTCCTTCCTGTCGCGCAAGAGAGGCGCGCAGGGACCTCCTCTTTTCTTCTTTCGCGCAAGGGATGCGCAAAAGGAACCAAACGGAGCAAGGGGTACTCCGGGCTTCACTGCCGCGCAAGTGTGCG
This sequence comes from Viscum album, assembly GCA_963277665.1. Taxonomy (NCBI): domain Eukaryota; kingdom Viridiplantae; phylum Streptophyta; class Magnoliopsida; order Santalales; family Viscaceae; genus Viscum; species Viscum album. The sequence goes on from OY728125.1 coordinate 1,709,950,131, forward strand.
CGCAGGGCTTCGACTTCGTGAGGCACAGAGTGCTTCTCACGGGACTTCTTTCTTCAAAAACTCAGCAAGCATTCTCGAGGGCTCGGCCTCATTTATATAGGCAGAGGAGAAGCGGTTCTATTCACGTGAAATAACTTCAAACTCCCGAGATCTTCGGATCTTCAAAAATATTTCCAAATCTTGTTTTTTATTCTCGGTTTCACGCAGTTTCTTTTATTATTTTCTTCCTCCTCGTGCATGCGACTTAGAACGCATGCACGGCCTTCTTCTGATCCAAAACATGCACGCATAAACACCCCACGGCCTTCGGCAGCTTTTCTTGCCTCGGCCTCGACCGAAATTTCCCATTGAATGCATGCACGGCTCTTTTTGTGCATGGTACTGTTCGTTATAGCCAGACGAGCACGAGGGTGTCTTCGGCTTCGAGAGAGATGGCCGGAATCTCAAAAACCATGCTCGGGTTGCTCCTGGTTTGTTGGTGGCCGCGGGAATGTGTGGGGAGGCCTCAGCCGAGATCGAGGAAGAGGACGACTCGCCGGCCGTTGGATCGGGCGTTTGAAATACATCGGACGGCCGCGATCTGGAGATCTCGCGCGGGATGCGATGAGCGGCTGTGATCAGCCGCGCGATTGGATGAGCGGCCAGGATCTCTTCCACGGGAAAATCCCGCGTCCCACATCGAAACGAAGCCCGGTTTATCCGCGGCTTATTACCCTGGCGCTGCGGCCATATGCTCAATTGAACTCCTCCCCTCCCGGTGCCGCCCCGCACCGGGTTCTTCCTGCGGGCGCGCTCTGCGCCCACTCTGCTCCTGCGGGCACGCTCCTAGCGCCCACTATGCTCTCCGGGTGCGCAGGTTTCACCACCGCGTGCCCTCAGGGCTTATATACGGCCCCGACCTCTCTTGGGCTGGCCCCATGGGATCCCCTTGGGCGTGGTGACCTGGTTCCCACATGTGCCTTGGGTTGAACCCTTAAGGCTGGCCCTTGAGGTTGGCATATTTTTTTGCTTGAATATACACTAAGTATACAAAGTACTTTAGTGTAAAATGCCAAATGCCCTTTCTCTTCTTCTTCATTTCTTCCCTTCTCTATTCTACTTTTTCATTAGAATTCCTCCACTCTTCTTAAACAAATAATCTTCACTTAGGAGGGAATTCCCGAAGGTTCTTCATCAACCGAGCTGTTGAATCACATAATCTTCAATGTTCTTCAATGATCCAATTAGAGATCAATTGGATCTTCTTCACATTCACATGCACTAAGTGTTAGTGCATGGACTTCTTCAGCTCACTTCATCCACTTAGTACTTGTGGATGGATCTTCTTCAACTCGTCATGCATTGTCACTACAATGCATGGTCTTCAAACAATGTTGTGACATTGTATCATCAGGATACAAGTTCTTTGAACTTAAAGAGCAGCTCGACAATCGTCAGATGTTCATGGAGATAGTGCAACCACAATTTCCAATACCACTCATCAGGATACAAGTTCTTTGAACTTAAAGAGCAGCTCGGCAATCGTCAGATGTTCATGGAGATAGTGAAACCACAATTTCCAATACCACTTAGTGAATCTCCTAAGTGACATGCATCTTAGTACCATGGGCATTCTCTCTTAATCACCAACACCATCACAACCTTTGTCATTCACATCTTGACATTCCTTGACTTCCATTCATTCCAAGACAACTTCATGCCTCATTGACAACAAATGCAACACAATGCACTTCAATCTCCCCCTTTGTATTTGTTGTCAATACACTCCTTCAGCACATATGAATGGGTCAATATGTGTGCCAATATTTTCTCCCCCTTATTGGCAATCAAATGCAAAGGTGTGGTGTGGTTCACTTTCAAAAATCTCTTCCTCCCTTAAAAGCATCTTCTTGAAAAACATTAGGAGAGGGATGATGTCACATGTTCTCTTTAGCAAAGAACCTTTAGTAAATCAACTCTAAGTCTACTTGGGCTAACCCGGTGTAGAAAACAAGAGTGATATGACCAAGGAATTCAAAGCTGTCCATAATTCTCAATACATGTGAGATCATGCTTAGGGGTTGAATTTTTTTTCAGATATTCAATGAATTGCTGAATCCTGCACATACTTCACAAAACACATTAGAATGTTCAGGTGCAAAGATAAAGCTCCCCCATTCATCCATTTTCTTAAGATGATATTAATCTCAGAACATCATCTTCTTCAGATTTGCTCCCCCTCAAGGGGTGCACTCCATTCTGTCCAAACCATCTTCCAGATGAGAATGATCATCATCTTCAATTCCCTGCAATGTTAGCACATGTATATACCAAGAGTATAAGGGAATAAGATGGAACCTCCTTGGTTCATCAATGTGAACAACAAGGTTGAGAAGATTCTCTCAACCGAGATGTCCCATTTTCACCATTCTTCACACTTGCACATTTGATCTTCATTGATGATTGTGCTGGTGTGGTTCTCAAACCATTTTCATGTGAAACCTTCTTCTTCCCTTTTGCTTTAGCAATTGCCAGAGCTTCATCTTCAGCTCTTTGTAGTTCTCTGGCAAGTTGCAACTGATGTGGCCATATGACAAGTAAATCATTTGGAAGTGTGGCCTCAGTTTTGGAAGTTCCACATGGTTCTTTGGATGCTGCTAAGCTACCTCTCTTAGGCAACTTATTTTCAATCAATCCCTTCTTCTTCTGGAGTGATTTTCTTTTTGAGTCCAGTCTGCCTCTATTGAATTTCATGGCTTGTTTACAAAGATCCATGATATGTCCTTTCTTTCCACAGTAGAAGCACTTCTTGGTGGTCCTTCTGGATGCATCACCCTTCTTGGACTCAGACTCCAAGGTCTTCTCTTCCTTTTTCATAATCTTCTTGGGAGCATCTTCCACTTTCTTCTGCTTGCTTCCCAAGGATTCTCTCTGAGCCAGGTTCTGTGATCTTTTCTTCTTTTGAGCTCTGGATACAGTTGGAGATTGACATGTATCTTTTTGTTGACCACTTTTGCAACCATCCCAGATGTTGTCAAGTAATCCAAATCTGTTAGCAATAAACAAGTGTTTTTGGACCTGTGGATGTTGCTTCTTTTCTTCTGGCTTGCTCCCCCTTGGCATGGGTTTCCTTTGTGCTTTGGCATTCAGTGGATTGTACCAACAATCCTTTGCACAATGCCCATACTTGTTACAACACCAGCATTGTCCCACAAATCTTGACCTCTTCAGTCCTTCTGATTGTAGGGTACTTTTCTTGACCTGTTGTGCTGTTTCAGGAGAGCTCTGCTTCTTTACTGTCTTCATCCATATTTGTTTGGAATTATTCTTCCATCCTGCACTTTTTGTGGAAACACAATTAGAAGCATCAGTACAAGATGGTATGGATGGTACCTTCTTTCTAGAAGATGTTGCACTTTTATTAGAGGATGTATTTCTCTTAGAATCATCCTGCTCAAAGCATACTTGAGTAGCAACATGTCTTCTTTCAGCTGACTGGGAGGCTTCAGCTTTGGGTGATTGCAGATTTTTCAATATCACCTCTAGTTCTAAGCATTTCATATTGAGGGAGTTCTTCTCATCCTCAACAGTTCTTAGCCTACCTTCCCAATTTTCTTTCAACTGTTCTAGTTGGTCTTCATGCACCTTCTTCATTTCCTGTAATGAATTGTCAAGATCCTTTACCCTGTTTACTTTTTCTTCAATTTGAGCATCTCTGACATTCATTGAAACTTTGTGCCACTTTTCCAGTGCATGGAAAACATCTTTGATCATTATCATAAAGATGTCTTTCTCAGAAAGGCTTCTTTGCAATTCTTCAGCAGTGTCTTCATATCTTTCATTGCAAAGGGATACTGTTTCATCTTTGGCATTTACCAGCTTTCTGAGAGTGTTGGTTATCCCAACCCTTTTAGCCAGCTGATCTTCCATAGCATTGGCTTCTTCTTCTAGCTGTGATTTTTCTTCTTGAAGATCAAGGATGCCTGTAGCTATACACATTGCCACTTCCTTGGGGACTGTCTTCTGAAGATATTTGATTGCATTTAGAAGGACATTGTTTCTTCCATCTTCATCACAGCTAGGACAGGCTTCATCAGAAGAATGATAAAAGGAATTGTCATCTGATGTGACTTTCACATTTCTTTCCATAGAAGGAGTTTCTCCGATTGCAGCAACCTTCTTCTTCATCTTCTTGGCCTGTTTCTTCTTTCTATTTTTCTCAGTCTTGGCAGATATCTCAATTTGAGGCTGGTTGATCATTTCCTCAAATAAGCACTTAGTAAAGACTCCCTTGGATCTTTTAGAGGCAACCTCGCTCTGATACCAATTGAAGTGCCCAGATCAGTGTGAATCACTGAGAGGGGGAGGGGGTGAATCAATGATCCCTTAAAACTTTTTACTAATTGATTCTTAATCAATTAAACCTCTATGGCTGGTTAAAGCCTCGATCCACTCTTCTTGTATCTCTCAACCTTTCCCGAATGATGCAGTTAATGAAAAGGCACAGGACACAAGGATTTACAAGGTTCGGCACCAAAGGCCTACATCCTTGCCATGCTCTCCCAGCATGGATTCTCCCATTATAATCTGTTAGTATTACAATGGTCGACACAGAGTCCCACTGTATCTCTCCTGAGTCCCATAGGAGGGTCTTTATACTGCGTCCCACAGTGTTACCAGAGTCCCACTGGCCTGCTCCAGAATCCCACTGAAGACTTTTTCTCCCTGAGTCCCACAGGGTCTTCTCCTGGCTCCTCGAGTCGCACGAGTAGCTCTTCTTCACTTTAAGCTTCTTCAAGTATCTTCAGCAGTCTGGGATAAAGACTACTGGCCTTGCTCTGTACCTCTGATCACTTGAGTTGATCAGGTCTTCTCAATTACTGAATACTCAGACAACTGATATCTCTGACTTCAGTCTGGTCCAGTCTCACTTCACTTCAACATCATGCACTGAGTGCATGGCAACTCTTCATCTTCATGCACTGATAGCATGGGTTCTCAAATCTCTTCAAGTTCTTCAAGTCTTGGACTCCTCAGATGCACACCACTGATTTAGCACTGTTCACGTGTGCACGTGCATGCATGCATGCATGCACTTCCCTTTCCTTCTTCTTGGTGTGATAAACCCACAAAGGGTGTAATCCTTTTTAGCACACACCTTCTCACTTCCTTCACACACTTTGTTCTTATTGGTTACACACTTAAATGTGTGTTCTACTTTAGTGTGAGGTATCCTTCTTCTTCTCCTTCTTAGTGTGTACACACCACTTAGGCACACACTAAGGTTCGGCCTTCACTTGTTAAGCACACACAAATTCTTCACTTTGCACACACACTTGAATGAGTTCTTCTTTGTTGTGGCCTACACTTCATTTCTTGCACACACAAGCCGTAGAGTCTTCACTTTGCACACACAAGGCTATGCCTCGGGTCCTCTTCTCCACTTGGCACACACTTGGCCCGTAGGTGTTCTTGTCCACTTTGCACACACACAAATGTGGTGGCCACACTCCTTTTTCTTCAAACTTGCCCACGGCCTTCTTGTTCTTTTTCACTTAGCATGTACACACAAAATGTGTGATCTTCACATTGCACACAGGAGATGCAAGTCTCGGCCTTCACTTCTTCTTGCACACACAACCCGTAGGGTTTCTTACTCCACCGAAGCTCCTGCCTTCTTCTGTTTTTGCACACACAGCCCGAGTGTCTTCAAACAGAGGCGCGCAAGGGTCACTTGGATCCAAGGCTGGTCGGGCGCGCAAGTTCCTCCTTCCACGGGGTGCGCAAGTGCAACACCCGCGGGATCTTCCTCCTGCTGCGCAAGGGTGCGGGCAGAGAGGGAACAAGAGTCTCGAGCGCGCAAATATGTGGCTCGGCTCCTTCCTGTCGCGCAAGAGAGGCGCGCAGGGACCTCCTCTTTTCTTCTTTCGCGCAAGGGATGCGCAAAAGGAACCAAACGGAGCAAGGGGTGCTCCGGGCTTCACTGCCGCGCAAGTGTGCGCGCAGGGCTTCGACTTCGTGAGGCACAGAGTGCTTCTCACGAGACTTCTTTCTTCAAAAACTCAGCAAGCATTCTCGAGGGCTCGGCCTCATTTATATAGGCAGAGGAGAAGCGGTTCTATTCGCATGAAATAACTTCAAACTCCCGAGATCTTCGGATCTTCAAAAATATTTCCAAATCTTGTTTTTTATTCTCGGTTTCACGCAGTTTCTTTTATTATTTTCTTCCTCCTCGTGCATGCGACTTAGAACGCATGCACGGCCTTCTTCTGATCCAAAACATGTACGCATAAACACCCCATGGCCTTCGGCAGCTTTGCTTGCCTCGGCCTCGACCGAAATTTCCCATTGAATGCATGCACGGCTCTTTTTGTGCATGGTACTGTTCGTTATAGCCAGACGAGCACGAGGGTGTCTTCGGCTTCGAGAGAGATGGCCGGAATCTCAAAAACCATGCTCGGGTTGCTCCTGGTTTGTTGGTGGCCGCGGGAATGCGCGGGGAGGCCTCAGCCGAGCTCGGGGAAGAGGACGACTCGCCAGCCGTTGGATCGGGCGTTTGAAATACATCGGACGGCCGCGATCTGGAGATCTCGCGCGGGATGCGATGAGCGGCTGTGATCAGCCGCGCGATTGGATGAGCGGCCAGGATCTCTTCCGCGGGAAAATCCCGCGTCCCACATCGAAACGAAGCCCGGTTTATCCGTGGCTTATTACCCTGGCGCTGCGGCCATATGCTCAATTGAACTCCTCCCCTCCCGGTGCCGCCCCGCACCGGGTTCTTCCTGCGGGCGCGCTCTGCGCCCACTCTGCTCCTGCGGGCGCGCTCCTAGCGCCCACTATGCTCTCCGGGTGCGCGGGTTTCACCACCGCGTGCCCTCAGGGCTTATATACGGCCCCGGCCTCTCTTGGGCTGGCCCCATGGGATCCCCTTGGGCGTGGTGACCTGGTTCCCACATGTGCCTTGGGTTGAACCCTTAAGGCTGGCCCTTGAGGTTGGCATATTTTTTTGCTTGAATATACACTAAGTATACAAAGTACTTAAGTGTAAAATGCCAAATGCCCTTTCTCTTCTTCTTCATTTATTCCCTTCTCTATTCTACTTCTTCATTAGAATTCCTCCACTATTCTTAAACAAATAATCTTCACTTAGGAGGGAATTCCCGAAGGTTCTTCATCAACCGAGCTGTTGAATCACATAATCTTCAATGTTCTTCAATGATCCAATTAGAGATCAATTGGATCTTCTTCACATTCACATGCACTAAGTGTTAGTGCATGGACTTCTTCAGCTCACTTCATCCACTTAGTACTTGTGGATGGATCTTCTTCAACTCCTCATGCATTGTCACTACAATGCATGGTCTTCAAACAATGTTGTGACATTGTATCATCAGGATACAAGTTCTTTGAACTTAAAGAGCAGCTCGGCAATCGTCAGATGTTCATGGAGATAGTGCAACCACAATTTCCAATACCACTCATTAGGATACAAGTTCTTTGAACTTAAAGAGTAGCTCGGCAATCGTCAGATGTTCATGGAGATAGTGCAACCACAATTTCCAATACCACTTAGTGAATCTCCTAAGTGACATGCATCTTAGTACCATGGCCATTCTCTCTTCATCACTAACACCATCACAACCTTTTTCATTCACATCTTGACATTCCTTGACTTCCATTCATTCCAAGACAACTTCATGCCTCATTGACAACAAATGCAACACAATGCACTTCAATCTCCCCCTTTGTATTTGTTGTCAATACACTCCTTCAGCACATATGAATGGGTCAATATGTGTGCCAATATTTTCTCCCCCTTATTGGCAATCAAATGCAAAGGTGTGGTGTGGTTCACTTTCAAAAATCTCTTCCTCCCTTAAAAAGCATCTTCTTGAAAAACATTAGGAGAGGGATGATGTCACATGTTCTCTTTAGCAAAGAACCTTTAGTAAATCAACTCTAAGTCTACTTGGGCTAACCCGGTGTAGAAAACAAGAGTGATATGACCAAGGAATTCAAAGCTGTCCATAATTCTCAATACATGTGAGATCATGCTTAGGGGTTGATTTTTTTTTTCAGATATTCAATGAATTGCTGAATCCTGCACATACTTCACAAAACACATTAGAATGTTCAGGTGCAAAGATAAAGCTCCCCCATTCATCCATTTTCTTAAGATGATATTAATCTCAGAACATCATCTTCTTCAGATTTGCTCCCCCTCAAGGGGTGCACTCCATTCTGTCCAAACCATCCTCCAGATGAGAATGATCATCATCTTCAATTCCCTGCAATGTTAGCACATGTATATACCAAGAGTATAAGGGAATAAGATGGAACCTCCTTGGTTCATCAATGTGAACAACAAGGTTGAGAAGATTCTCTCAACCGAGATGTCCCATTTTCACCATTCTTCACACTTGCACATTTGATCTTCATTGATGATTGTGCTGGTGTGGTTCTCAAACCATCTTCATGTGAAACCTTCTTCTTCCCTTTTGCTTTAGCAATTGCCAGAGCTTTATCTTCAGCTCTTTGTAGTTCTCTGGCAAGTTGCAACTGATGTGGCCATATGACAAGTAAATCATTTGGAAGTGTGGCCTCAGTTTTGGAAGTTCCACATGGTTCTTTGGATGCTGCTAAGCTACCTCTCTTAGGCAACTTATTTTCAATCAATCCCTTCTTCTTCTGGAGTGATTGTCTTTTTGAGTCCAGTCTGCCTCTATTGAATTTCATGGCTTGTTTACAAAGATCCATGATATGTCCTTTCTTTCCACAGTAGAAGCACGTCTTGGTGGTCCTTCTGGATGCATCACCCTTCTTGGACTCAGACTCCAAGGTCTTCTCTTCCTTTTTCATAATCTTCTTGGGAGCATCTTCCACTTTCTTCTGCTTGCTTCCCAAGGATTCTCTCTGAGCCAGGTTCTGTGATCTTTTCTTCTTTTGAGCTCCGGATACAGTTGGAGATTGACATGTATCTTTTTGTTGACCACTTTTGCAACCATCCCAGATGTTGTCAAGTAATCCAAATCTGTTAGCAATAAACAGATGTTTTTGGACCTGTGGATGTTGCTTCTTTTCTTCTGGCTTGCTCCCCCTTGGCATGGGTTTCCTTTGTGCTTTGGCATTCAGTGGATTGTACCAACAATCCTTTGCACAATGCCCATACTTGTTACAACACCAGCATTGTCCCACGAATCTTGACCTCTTCAGTCCTTCTGATTGTAGGGTACTTTTCTTGACCTGTTGTGCTGTTTCAGGAGAGCTCTTCTTCTTTACTGTCTTCATCCATATTTGTTTGGAATTATTCTTCCATCCTGCACTTTTTGTGGAAACACAATTAGAAGCATCAGTACAAGATAGTATGGATGGTACCTTCTTTCTAGAAGATGTTGCACTTTTATTAGAGGATGTATTTCTCTTAGAATCATCCTGCTCAAAGCATACTTGAGTAGCAACATGTCTTCTTTCAGCTGACTGGGAGGCTTCAGCTTTGGGTGATTGCAGATTTTTCAATATCACCTCTAGTTCTAAGCATTTCATATTGAGGGAGTTCTTCTCATCCTCAACAGTTCTTAGCCTACCTTCTCAATTTTCTTTCAACTGTTCTAGTTGGTCTTCATGCACCTTCTTCATTTCATGTAATGAATTGTCAAGCTCCTTTACCCTGTTTACTTTGTCTTCAATTTGAGCATCTCTGACATTCATTGAAACTTTGTGCCTCTTTTCCAGTGCATGGAAAACATCTTTGATCATTATCATAAATATGTCTTTCTCAGAAAGGCTTCTTTGCAATTCTTCAGCAGTGTCTTCATATCTTTCATTGCAAAGGGATACTGTTTCATCTTTGGCATTTACCAGCTTTCTGAGAGTGTTGGTTATCCCAACCCTTTTAGCCAGCTGATCTTCCATAGCATTGGATTCTTCTTCTAGCTATGATTTTTCTTCTTGAAGATCAAGGATGCCTGTAGCTATACACATTGCCACTTCCTTGGGGACTGTCTTCTGAAGATATTTGATTGCATTTAGAAGGTCATTGTTTCTTCCATCTTCATCACAGCTAGGACAGGCTTCATCAGAAGAATGATAAAAGGAATTGTCATCTGATGTGACTTTCACATTTCTTTCCATAGAAGGAGTTTCTCCGATTGCAGCAACCTTCTTCTTCATCTTCCTGGCCTGTTTCTTCTTTCTATTTTTCTCAGTCTTGGCAGATATCTCCATTTGAGGCTGGTTGATCATTTCCTCAAATATGCACTTAGTAAAGACTCCCTTGGATCTTTTAGAGGCAACCTCGCTCTGATACCAATTGAAGTGCCCAGATCAGTGTGAATCACTGAGAGGGGGAGGGGGTGAATCAGTGATCCCTTAAAACTTTTTACTAATTGATTCTTAATCAATTAAACCTCTATGGCTAGTTAAAGCCTCGATCCACTCTTGTTGTATCTCTCAACCTTTCCCGAATGATGCAGTTAATGAAAAGGCACAGGACACAAGGATTTACAAGGTTCGGCACCAAAGGCCTACATCCTTGCCATGCTCTCCCAGCATGGATTCTCCCATTATAATCTGTTAGTATTACAATGGTCGATACAGAGTCCCACTGTATCTCTCCTGAGTCCCACAGGAGGGTCTTTATACTGCGTCCCACAGTGTTACCAGAGTCCCACTGGCCTGCTCCAGAATCCCACTGAAGACTTCTTCTCCCTGAGTCCCACAGGGTCTTCTCCTGGCTCCTCGAGTCGCACGAGTAGCTCTTCTTCACTTTAAGCTTCTTCAAGTATCTTCAGCAGTCTGGGATAAAGACTACTGGCCTTGCTCTGTACCTCTGATCACTTGAGTTGATCAGGTCTTCTCAATTACTGAATACTCAGACAACTGATATCTCTGACTTCAGTCTGGTCCAGTCTCACTTCACTTCAACATCATGCACTGAGTGCATGGCAACTCTTCATCTTCATGCACTGATAGCATGGGTTCTCAAATCTCTTCAAGTTCTTCAAGTCTTGGACTCCTCAGATGCACACCACTGATTTAGCACTGTTCACGTGTGCACGTGCATGCATGCATGCATGCACTTCCCTTTCCTTCTACTTGGTGTGATAAACCCACAAAGGGTGTAATCCTTTTTAGCACACACCTTCTCACTTCCTTCACACACTTTGTTCTTATTGGTTACACACTTAAATGTGTGTTCTACTTTAGTGTGAGGTATCCTTCTTCTTCTCCTTCTTAGTGTGTACACACCACTTAGGCACACACTAAGGTTCGGCCTTCACTTGTTAAGCACACACAAATTCTTCACTTTGCACACACACTTGAATGAGTTCTTCTTTGTTGTGGCCTACACTTCATTTCTTGCACACACAAGCCGTAGAGTCTTCACTTTGCACACACAAGGCTATGCCTCGGGTCCTCTTCTCCACTTGGCACACACTTAGCCCGTAGGTGTTCTTGTCCACTTTGCACACACACAAATGTGGTGGCCACACTCCTTTTTCTTCAAACTTGACCACGGCCTTCTTGTTCTTTTTCACTTAGCATGTACACACAAAATGTGTGATCTTCACATTGCACACAAGAGATGCAAGTCTCGGCCTTCACTTCTTCTTGCACACACAACCCGTAGGGTTTCTTACTCCACCGAAGCTCCTGCCTTCTTCTGTTTTTGCACACACAGCCCGAGTGTCTTCAAACAGAGGCGCGCAAGGGTCACTTGGATCCAAGGCTGGTCGGGCGCGCGAGTTCCTCCTTCCGCGGGGTGCGCAAGTGCAACACCCGCGGGATCTTCCTCCTGCCGTGCAAGGGTGCGGGCAGAGAGGGAACAAGAGTCTCGAGCGCGCAAATATGCGGCTCGGCTCCTTCCTGTCGCACAAGAGAGGCGCGCAGGGACCTCCTCTTTTCTTCTTTCGCGCAAGGGATGCGCAAAAGGAACCAAACGGAGCAAGGGGTGTTCCGGGCTTCACTGCCGCGCAAGTGTGCGCGCAGGGCTTCGACTTCGTGAGGGACAGAGTGCTTCTCACGGGACTTCTTTCTTCAAAAACTCAGCAAGCATTCTCGAGGGCTCGGCCTCATTTATATAGGCAGAGGAGAAGCGGTTCTATTCGCGTGAAATAACTTCAAACTCCCGAGATCTTCGGATCTTCAAAAATATTTCCAAATCTTGTTTTTTATTCTTGGTTTCACGCAGTTTCTTTTATTATTTTCTTCCTCCTCGTGCATGCGACTTAGAACGCATGCACGGCCTTCTTCTGATCCAAAACATGAACGCATAAACACCCCACGGCCTTCGGCAGCTTTGCTTGCCTCGGCCTCGACCGAAATTTCCCATTGAATGCATGCACGACTCTTTTTGTGCATGGTACTGTTCGTTATAGCCAGACGAGCACGAGGGTGTCTTCGGCTTCGATAGAGATGGCCGGAATCTCAATAACCCTGCTCGGGTTGCTCCTGGTTTGTTGGTGGCCGCGGGAATGCGCGGGGAGGCCTCAGCCGAGCTCGGGGAAGAGGACGACTCGCCGGCCGTTGGATCGGGCGTTTGAAATACATCGGACGGCCGCGATCTGGAGATCTCGCGCGGGATGCGATGAGCGGCTGTGATCAGCCGCACGATTGGATGAGCGGCCAGGATCTCTTCCGCGGGAAAATCCCGCGTCCCACATCGAAACGAAGCCCGGTTTATCCGCGGCTTATTACCCTGGCGCTGCGGCCATATGCTCAATTGAACTCCTCCCCTCCCGGTGCCGCCCCGCACCGGGTTCTTCCTGCGGGCGCGCTCTGCGCCCACTCTGCTCCTGCGGGCGCGCTCCTAGCGCCCCCTATGCTCTCCGGGTGCGCGGGTTTCACCACCGCGTGCCCTCGGGGCTTATATACGGCCCCGACCTCTCTTGGGCTGGCCCCATGGGATCCCCTTGGGCGTGGTGACCTGGTTCCCACATGTGCCTTGGGTTGAACCCTTAAGGCTGGCCCTTGAGGTTGGCATATTTTTTTGCTTGAATATACACTAAGTATATAAAGTACTTAAGTGTAAAATGCCAAATGCCCTTTCTCTTCTTCTTCATTTCTTCCCTTCTCTATTCTACTTCTTCATTAGAATTCCTCCATTCTTCTTAAACAAATAATCTTCACTTAGGAGGGAATTCCCGAAGGTTCTTCATCAACCGAGCTGTTGAATCACATAATCTTCAATGTTCTTCAATGATCCAATTAGAGATCAATTGGATCTTCTTCACATTCACATGCACTAAGTGTTAGTGCATGGACTTCTTCAGCTCACTTCATCCACTTAGTACTTTTGGATGGATCTTCTTCAACTCCTCATGCATTGTCACTACAATGCATGGTCTTCAAACAATGTTGTGACATTGTATCATCAGGATACAAGTTCTTTGAACTTAAAGAGCAGCTCGGCAATCGCCAGATGTTCATGGAGATAGTGCAACCACAATTTCCAATACCACTCATCAGGATACAAGTTCTTTGAACTTAAAGAGCAGCTCGGAAATCGTCAGATGTTCATGGTGATAGTGCAACCACAATTTCCAATACCACTTAGTGAATCTCCTAAGTGACATGCATCTTAGTACCATGGCCATTCTCTCTTCATCACCAACACCATCACAACCTTTGTCATTCATATCTTGACATTCCTTGACTTCCATTCATTCCAAGACAACTTCATGCCTCATTGACAACAAATGCAACACAATGCACTTCATACATGTAATTTTGTATTGAGGAATTACTTTTTTATTCTACATCTCTTATTCGTGGAATAAATAATGATGTTTAATTAATCCATGTGGTATGATCTTTGTGGCACACTTATGCATGAAATGAAATGATTAAGAAGGGTGAACCCTGATAGTGCTCTAATGAATTAGGTAAATATTAGTATCATAATAATTCAATTGAAATGAGGGTTTACCCATGATAATTCATGTGAAATGAGTGTTTACTCATACTTCATGTGTAATGATACTTGTCTCGTGCTAATATCATGTTAAATGTTGCTGCCACATTTAAATGTTATGATAATCAGGCTATATCATGAATTTGTGTTCATGTTTTTATTATGCTCCATTGATATGCCTATTTCATAAAATGTACTATATTCTTCATTTGATGACTTGTTTACTCTTTTACTGGGCCTTATAGCTCACCATTTTCTTATACATGTCCTCAGGTTATCCCATGCAATGCTAAGTACGAAGTAATGTTGTGGTTATGTAAAAGAAGTTTTCAATAAATATTTTGTGTTTTATGTTCTAAGTTGTTATGTAATGTTGATAATTTTCCAAGACACTTGACATCTAGATCCACATAGTTTTCTAAAGTACTAGTTTAGGCAATAAATCATGTTTATGTGTGTAATAAAGAGAAGCGTTTTTATAGTTGCATCATTATAAACCATTTTAAGAAAACCCAATGAAAGTACATGATGAAGGGAAATATATTACAAATTTACATCTCCATATTATAATGGTCATCACTACATAATATAATTTATAGAATGTTCATGATCAATTAATAACCAAAACATTTGATTTTTAATTTGGGAATAATTATAATATATACCCCTTAGATTTAAATCGATTTGGAAGGTAATTACCTTTTATCATTATATGATTTATTATTATAAAAAAGTTACATATGAAAATATAAATGTAAATACGTCAGGGATAAATACAATGTGCCTTTATATATAATACTTTTGTGATAAAAACATTATTCATAAACCCCTCAGGTAAGAGATATACCACTCTTGGATGAAATAGATTTACTTATTCATTAAGGGTTATATAATTCCAAAATTTAACATTTCATCTTCAAGATGATTAATTAAAAATATAATAACATTTCATGTAATTTAATTTTCAAATAAATAATTAATTTAATGAAAACCTTCACGATTTTAATTGTTTTTCAAAATATTCTGATAATATGATGAATACAATTATTCATATAAACCATGGTATGATAAAGTAAATTTTATATTCTTACATATCTTAGTATGGATGTGTGAAATTTATATTTTTTAATTAAACCCATAATTTATCAGATTGGGTAAATCTTATGTCATTTTGAATATTCTTCTGGCATTTCGAACTGATCATGAATTCATATATAGGTGTTCTAATAAAAAATTAGTGGAAATGTCACTTATAATTAAGCTAAACATATAAATATCCAAATATATAAAGAAGAAAATTTATTATAATAAGATCATCAGTATTCAATATTCTTGGTAGTTTGGATAATAAATCCAAAACATTATAAGTTGAATATATCATAATATCCTTTAATATTTTTGGAAAATATTTATAGTGTTCAAATCTATCAAAATATTTTTTCATTGATGTGTTCAAAAATAATTAGAAAATTTAAATAAGTTATCAATGACACTGAATGGGATCTCATAATTTTTCTAGTTTCAGTGTCACTTTAGTTAAAAATTCTTAAAATATACAATTTTTTTGATATATTCGTTTTCCTCTTCAAGGGGAAATATATATATTTATTTTTAATCATGATGAACAATGATTTTATATAATCAGTTCAACCACACTTATTGTGTGTATAAAAAATCTATTGATTTTTAATATTTTTCATTGATATAAGTTTCGTGAGTATTTTGTGGATGGTTCTGCAGTAACATTTTTTATATAGTATGTGATTATAAATATTTATTTTAATCAACAAGAATAGCATGTAATGTATACTCAGTGAAAGAAAATATCACATATGACAATTTTACAAATTCAAATTCCATGTACTATTTAATTGGAACACATGGAATGTGAGAGTGCCCATATATACATCCTAATTTGTTCTTCATATATATATGGGAAAATTTTTTCTCGAAGAGATATTAATGATATAAATAATTTATATCAATAATAAGGACTTTAATAATTGGAAATTCATTTCTTATTATTATACTTGCGGGATTCATAATTACCAATGAGAATGAATTCCTTGATAATTTAATAGACATACTTCCATTAAATAAATTCATAATTCTCCCCATGATGGATGTCTACTATGTTTTCAATAAACTGATACTCATGTACACTTTTATGAATACCTTTCATTATAATTGATCTCGGATTTCCTAAACTATCATCTCATATATTTAATGTTCCATGATCAATAAAATTATATATTTCCATTATTGATTTGATCATACATTAAATTTTTTTATAATCACTTTTTATGAATTATTTTTAAATATTTAGTGCCTATTTTATCAAATGTCTCCATATGATATTATTTTTCAATAATACCACTGATATATCTCATTTAGAATATAGATATAACAAATAATTAATAATTTATACTACCAGATAGAAATATATTCACTCTTTTGGAGATTTTAATTAATTCTATATACATGTTAATGTAATTAAATGTACATATACTAACACATATATATATTATATTAAATAAATTAATCAAAATAGTATTTATAAATAGTTTCCATGAAGATCAATTTTTATAAGATATTGAGTATATCTCATTATAAAAACTCATATTTTTCTTTATAATGTCTACTTATGGTGGTAGATGAATTCATAATATATAGGTATATATTTTATCAAATGTCTCCATATGATATTATTTTTCAATAATACCACTGATATATCTCATTTAGAATATAGATATAACAATGAACTAAGAATTTATACTACCAGATAGAAATGTATTCACTATTTTGGAGATTTTAATTAATTCTCTATATATGTTAATGTAATTACATGTACATATACTAACTCACATATATATTATTTTAAATAAATTAATCAAAATAGTATTTATAAATATTTTCCTTCAAGATAGATGTTTATAAGATATTGAGTATATCTCATTATGAAAACTCATATTTTTCAATATAATTTCTACTTATGGTGGTATATGAATTCATAATATATTCATGGGATCAAACTTCATCAATTCTAAAATATTGATGATAAAATCTTTGTATGAGTACCACAAATTATACCAAGTTTTCCATGAATGGTTTTATTATCTTCTTGGAATAAGGTAATGTAATTACATTAACAGTGGGGAATGAATTAAATAATTAGATTTCATGGTCCACAAATGGGCATCCATTATTTATCAATACTGATTGTCTTGCATATAATTGATTATGATGTTAATTTTTTTAACCACTTCAGGTGGTAAATTATCTTTCATAAAATATATTGGATTATCAAAACGTTTTAATTAAATAATTTCATAACAAAATGGACTTAAATAGAAAAATTAATTACATTATGTGATATTGATAATCAATAATCAGAAGATAAATAATAATTTTTCCAATGATATTTCTATTTAAGGACCAATAACTAATAAATATAGATATCATTCAAAATAATTTCTTAGTAAACTATTTTCAAATCATCATTTATGAATACATTATTTAATAAATATTAATAAAACTCATTGTAATCTTTAAATATGTGTTTTTATTAAACCACTTCTATTCGTTATATTATTATTTCATTATTTTAATTCATAAATAAATAAGGCACAATGAATTTCATAATATTTCATATTAACTCAAAATTTATTTAAAAAATTAAAAATGCATTCATTCACTTCAAGGAAAAAAATAAATCATTTTGAATAAATATTCTCACTTACTTTGGGGAAAATAAAAAATTATTGGATTGGGTTTTATAGTGTCTTCATCATAATATCATGAATATTTAATTTAGTATTTTTATCCTACTTTGAGGGATGTGTATCAATAAATTAAATAACATCTTTTTCGTGATTAATTAAACATATAAATCTTGTTTTACACCTTCAGGGTTCCAAAAGAGATTAGTGATTTGAAGTTTCATGTCTCATGGAATGATCACTGAACATTGGCTCTATGTACGATATATACATGATGCTCATTATTGATTAACAAACTCTGGGTCGATGTATGACAAATATGTGATATAAATTTCTTTACCACATTTTTTGTGTTGTTTTTAATTTGATGAATGATGTTTTTCTTGCAATTGACTACATGGATTATTAATAAAATGCATTCCCTAATGCTAATAGAGTGAAAATTTTCATTTTTGAGTCATTACATCACTTCAATATCTTGTTGTTTTTATCGAAAAAAATATTAATAAAATAATATATTGTTTTCAAGATTATTAAGAGGGTAGAAGTAAATATTATATAGAAAATAGGACACACCTATT
The DNA here is from genome assembly GCA_963277665.1 of Viscum album. Taxonomy (NCBI): domain Eukaryota; kingdom Viridiplantae; phylum Streptophyta; class Magnoliopsida; order Santalales; family Viscaceae; genus Viscum; species Viscum album. Next base: position 1,709,968,322 of record OY728125.1, read on the forward strand.
GATATAGCTCTTAGAATGAGTGGAGTTGATGTGCATTTCAATGATCATGAAAAATGAATAATATTTGAAAAATGTGAGACATTCTGTTTTTATGTAAAAATCATTTTACATCAATGATTGGGATAGTGGAAGCATTGTCACACTTTCCCATTTATAGATGAATATCATTCTGAAAATGTGTTTTGAATTCTATCAAACTTGGATTGAAATATGAAATAATTTCAAAATTATAAATGTAAGAACGATCATTGGAAACTCATATCATTGATGAAACTAGCGTTGGATTTGTGTAATGAAAAATAGATAGAAAAGATAAATATTAATATAATAGAATAATAATAAGTAATGAAAAGGGCATTATGTGGAGCCCAATAAACCCATAAACTTTCATTAATATTTCTATGTATTTATAGAGTATATAATAATACCAATAATTTGGAATATGAAAACCTGGGAACATGAATGGGTTTGTTGATAATGGGAGTTACTATAACTATGAAATTCATAGTTAATATTTTATAATAGTGTTAAGTATTAAATTATTTCTAATAATTAAAAAATCATAATCAATATTTTTAATAATTAGTAAATATTAGTTAATATGAAAATTTTCAATAAATTGTAAGAAAATATAAAATACATATAACTATTAAAAATAATTAATATTTATTTAAAATATATTTATAAATACATAGTATAATTTTTTTATTAACATTTAAAAAAATTTAAAAATAAAATCTATTATTTAAAATTCATAATAATTTGTAAAAAATAGTAATTAATAAAAATAATTCATTATAATCAAATTAATTTATGGAGCATAGTGCATAATAGTGGCTGGTGTCCTCAGTTAAAAAGTGCATGACACACAGAACACCACTACGCACTATAACACACTATCACATGTGAAACATTGTGTTCCCTCTCAAATGCGCCATGAAAATTCTATGGAATTATTTAAAACTTCTTGATGATATCCATGGAGTGACGGTGCACCAAAGATTGATCCATTAATATCTATGATAACAATCATTAAATAATTTTTAATAATTAAAAAATAATTAGGGAATATTAGAAATAATTTGTAAATGTTAGTATTAGTTACCAATTTTACTTATTAAATAATTTTATTAATAAGAAAATATTAATAATTATTAGTAATAATTAGTCAAAATATGTTCATACAATGAAAAGAATAAAAAATACAAACAATTATTAAAAAATCACAATAATTAGTAAAAAATTGTAGTAATAAAGAAAATATCTAGAAAATATTAAATAATTTTTAATAATTAATAAATAACTAGTTAATATTTTATTATTTATTAAATGTTATTATTAATTTGTAAATTTTAGTAATAATTTTTAAATATTATAAAGGTAAGATAATTTGGAAGAAATTGTAATAATATTTTTTAAATACTAATTATTATTAAAAAAATATTTTAGTAGTGAAATTTTTTAATAATTAAAAAAATTATTCAATATTAAATAAATTGTAATAATTAAGAATTAATTAGTCAATTTTAGTAATAATTAATAAATTTAAAGTATGGAAGGCGATTAAGGGGTTATAAGAGCTTCTCTCTCTATAATTTTGTCGCATTTTATTTGCCTCTACAGTGGGATTTGATCTAGAGTGCCACTTTCACCCCCACGATGTATATTTTGGTATTCCAAGGAAGAAATGAAGTAGCTAAGGAAATTTTGGATTAAAGCATGTGGAAAGCGGTTCCATTATATAGGAATTGTGACCCTTCCTTTGATGGACCAGAGGAAATTTCGATTGACTCGAAGGGAAATCATCTCCCTTCTATTGTGACTCACCCCATTTTTAGATACTTATCTAATTCTTGTCTAGGATGTAATCAAACAATATTTAGAGAAATTTTTCTTTTGTAATTTTTTTAATCAAGCCTTAAATTAGTTCAATATCATTTTAAAGGCTGAAAATACTCTATTGGTGTAATGTTTTACCCACTACAAATCTCCAACTCATAGAAATTGGAATATTTGAGGAAGGGACTTCTTTGGATATGGGGTTTCGATGTATGGTGCATCATCTCAATAGGTATTGGATTTTTCACATCATTTTTCCTTCACATGATCTATATTAAAATCATGGGGATTTGGTTCCATTTCCATTAATTAAGAGACCTTTAAACTCTATTATTGGGATCCATGGTTTGATCTAGATCAAGTTAAGATGTTGATAACTCAATTTTGGATAATGATCATGGTCATGAATTAGTATTTTTTCATCTGATCATTCTATGACATGTTTTATTTTACCCTAAAACTCCTACTAACATTGACAAGGAAATATGGATTTCTATATTTGGTAATTTTTCCTAAATTATTTTTGAGTTTGATCTTTTTACTCCTCTTATGGAACCCAATATTATTGTTAGTAATGAATTCAAGGTTGAACTCTCTATTAAGTATGATCATGTGTCTGATTTTTTTCACAATTAATGCTACATTGAGAATATTAAATAATTATTCCATAAAGGGTCAATGTGTGCAAGATGTAAAAATCATCAAATCCTTATTTAACACTATAAGATCAAGTTTCCTATGATGGAGGTTGAGAATGATTTTGATAATCAAAACATTTCAAAGTGGTCTAATTAATGGACTAGGGATAGAAGAGGCCCCTCATCCAATAGTGTGGGAGGTTTTGTGAAATGTTAGGCGCTACTAATATCCGAAAAGTCCAATCATATTTCCACCCTACCCATGATAGAACCAATTTTTTTTGTAGGTACTAGGAAGTACGCTAAAAAACCTCTTAAAGATAATTTGTAGTCTAATTGGTATGAAATTGAGGACTCCCATGAGCCTGGTTCTGGTGTCTTTTTTAGATCTTCAAATATTTATTTGGTCATAGATTAAGATATTATACAATAATATAATGACTCTAAAACCCCCCATGGAGATAATAAACTACTTTTCTACAAGGATATGTTTGTTGCACCCGTAGGGTCACACTTTAGACCCTTAGCAGTTAACATAATATTTATGGCTTGAACTATTCTCAAATGAGATAGAGGAAATATGACGGTGAGAATTATGGGGTTTCTTTGGATGTATTAGCTTCTAACATGCCTTATGACACATTGATGGATCCCAGTTTAGCATCTATTAATGATTTGTATAGAACAGTGGTGCCTGAAATTGTTCTTATTTCTTCTTTTGACTAAGAACATGGTTGTAATGTCGAGTTGGAATGTTTATCACCATCAGATGTCACTAACAAGATATTGGGGGAGGCCAATCTTGGTGACACATAATTACCAAGAATATAATATTGTTTGATGTCTTCTGATATAATGTTAAATCTTGAATGGTCTTATACATCCAAATTTTTAGATCCTATGAAAAATGCTTAGGAAACTTTTGGTATGTCCTTGGTAAAGGACTATGAAACTACAATGGAAAAATTTCTAGAATCCATCAGATGATTATGAGGGAGAAAGGATTCAATAGGATCTTAAGGATGAAATAACAGGATGGTTTAACTCTAATCATGAATCTATCTTCACCAAAATAGAACTGTAATTTTTTCCCTATAGGTACTACCTAATTTCTAAAAAATTCATATCAATAATTATTGAAGATGTCTGTTGATCTAACTTAGAGATGGAATTTCGAGATATTTTATCTAAATATAATAGTTTCATCATTTCAGAGGAGTCTTAGGACTCATCATTATATAGAGATCATATTCCACCATAATGGATCAATTCATGGTGGAGAGGTCAGAATACAATGGTTAGAGGATGTCATCCCAAAAATTTGGGTTCTAAAGGAATGGAAGGAATTGTTTTCTTCTTTTATTTATTATGGGAGTTTAATATCTAGTTCTCCAATACAATCTCCTATTCCCTTTATTTTCAGTTTACTTTTAATAATTAAGTTTGTGGGTGTGGGTTTTCTTGCCTACTCATACTAAAATATTTTCGATTAATTGAAAAAATAACAATAATTAATAAATATTATAAATATTCTCTAAGTATTATTAAAAATTATGAGGATTTGTAGTTACATGTAAAATAATATAGAAATATAAAATAATTATTATAAATTAGTAATATCTAAGAAAAAATTAGTTATAAATAATAAAAAATTAGTATTAGTTAATAAATATATATACTAATTAGTAATAAGTAATAAGTATTAGTAATAATTAGTAATAATTAATTATAAATTTTTATAATTATCAATAATTAAAATTTTATGATGATTTTATAATTAGACATAATGAGTCATAATTATTGTTATTTGTATTATTTTTCAGATAATTATAGACTCCATATGTAGACACCAGTTTCTATTACCCGATTATGATTGATTAAATAATCACAAAAATCCTAATGGATCTGGTATAAATATTTTCTATATTGATTGTGTTGAAATATTAATATCATTTCATCATCAATTTTTTAATATTCTTTTTAAGGAATAATTAAATTTCTATGTAAGAAATGTGATCTTAGAAGTTTAGAAATATTTAGAAATTTTGGACTTCATCTAAAGCATTTTTTGGAAATATTATATTTTTTGCATCAACGTGTTATATGGAATTCAGTATAAAAGAAATATTTTGAAATATGAAATTTGAGATTATATTGAATTGGGTTATTGGCCCATCTATTCAAGAGATAATAACTCTAAATGAAATTCCAAATCCTAAATATGAAAATTATCTATATTATAATACATTGAAATCTAGTGGGGTGGTCGTATATATGGGATTCCATAAAAGAAAATATTTTGTTAAAAAATATAGGGATATTAAATTAGATTTTGTAATGTTAAATAATTATTTATATCAAATAATTTCTTTGGATAATTTTTGTTTCCCTTACAAAAATACATGACATGTATGTTTCTCTGAAAGTGATAAGTTGGTCCAAAATTTGGGTTTTATTTATCAGAAGATATATTCATGTTCAAATGCTTTCATCTTATATTATTGTTATAATGAATCATTAGTTAATTGTCCATATTATGGAGAATCAAGGTATAAAAAGGTAAAATAAGGAAAGTATGTATTTCTATTGAAATATTTCATGTATTTTCCAATTATACCATATTTGTAGTGTCTATTTATGTATCAAAACATATCTTTATTGGTGAAATTATATAAATAAAATATTTCCATTATTAAAAGAAAAAATCATCCATGTGATAGTGATTCATGGAAACACTTTTATTTGATTCATCTTTCTTCAATTTTACAATGTTGAAACATAAGGTTGTGTATTTCTATTAATGTTTTGTTGTCTATACAGTACTTACATGTGTCCATATTTTTGTTGTATTTTTTTCATAACTCCATAAAACATACCACTTTGTATTCTAAAGAATGAACCGTATATATGTTTGGAGAAATTAATTACAGTACATCTAGAGAAGAATAATGTTGTTTTTTTAATCCACTAATTTATGAGTTAATTTCATTATAAAATGATGGTGTAACTACAGAAGATATAGTTTCAAATGATAATTTTACACTGAACGTTACATTAATGTGGACTGTCAGTGTCTTTCTCACATATGGTATGTAATATTAATGTAGTACACATGGTCTAATATCATGTTTTTTACTTCATGTCTAATAAAAAATATTTATTTTTCTCAATGGATGAAATACTTTTTAGTTTAACTATCATAGAATATTTATTACTACGGATCACCCTTTTTGAAAGAATAGAAATAATTTTACAATAGTAATAATTGAAAGATATGAACATCTATAAGTGGTATTAGATATTTGGGTAAAATATATTATCACTTCATTAGACCTATTACTTTTAGGGAAACTATAAATGAACAAAAACTATACGGTTTTAATTGAATTTTTTAATGAACCTGAAGCATGTTTATTTTTTTCAACAAACAAATTAAAATAATGTTAAATTAATTATTTAATTAATTTCTAATTTCTTGTGATAGTGTTTTGTTTAGGCTTGATTTAGTTGAAACCTAGTAATAATATATCTATTAATTCATGATGGAATAAGAACAACATGTGTGGTAAAGATAATTGATTTATTGTTCCTGATTTTCCCGCATGATTGTAAAGGAAAAGTGCCTTGTACATTGGAGTCATGTGAGATCATTTTGTGTGAAGTATGAATGCCTTGTTTTAAGACTAAGATCATGGTTTCTTATTTGTTTCCTACATCTTGTGATGTGATGTGAGCCTGGGATGGATAAAACTATAGAGATATTGTGGTTGTGGGCGAAGGGAGGCCAAGATGTGAGGTAAACCTGGGATGGCTGATCATGAAGGGATATTGTGGTATGTGGGGTAGGGAGGCCTGGTTGTTGTGGTAGCAATTGATGCCTAGAGTGGCAAGATGCATCTATTTATACATGTGGTGTGAGGGGGGAACCATAGATTATGGAATGGGTTGAATCTAGGCTTACTCATTGATATGAAAGTTGTATTCTAGTTTAATATGTTGTTTTTTATCAACTTTACTTTCCCAAATACCTTAAGAATATGGTTTTTCATACTCTCCTTCCAATGGAGGAAAATATGTGTGGGGCATGCCACATGATTTCCATGTTTAGCTTCTCATGGTTGGATGGGTCTATACTCCAACTATAGGTGGAAAAGACTTGACAAGTAGTTCATATACTCACTATGTTGACTCCCTTATCTTTGGTAGCATAGAATTTTTTCCTAGAATGCCTAAGAATATGTAAAGTGGTAATTTTGTAAATTAAATGAATAAATTTTTAACCCATGTTGTTTCAGCTTGTTGGGATTCAATTTTGATGTAGTAATTCTGAGAATTCATGGACTCAGATTGGTTATTCCTAGAGGGCATGGATCTTCATTGAGATGCTAATGAGAAGTAATTTGGGATTTGTTAATGGTTAATTAATTATTAAATAATTAACTAATATAAATTTCAATTGAGAAGAATGGTTAAAGTTATTTTATTTAGCTCTTTAAATGGTTGTGTGCTTATAGGATATATATTCTTAGCAGTGGGAACCGAGAGTTCGAGAGATATTAGCATCAGTTGAGTCAAAATTAGGTTATTCAAATTGTGGGGTTGTGATATATATTATATCCTATACTTTTTTTGTTTCTAGAAGGTACTCCACCTTGTCGATTGAGGAAACTGACACCGTGGGGATTCTTAACCCTAGGGGTGTTTTCCCTAACATCTTGATGGGGGGATGGATGGCTGAATACCCCCTTTGGCCCCACTCTCTTCTATTGGTAGTTAATTTTACTAGTATACACAGTGTTTATTTTTTCTCATATATGTGTGTATAGGTATTTAATGTCTTGTGTTTATTCACACACATATATTCCAGATATTGTTTCATATGGACTACTGGAGTTATGAAATGTTTATTCTATGACAGATTGAGGTTCCTTACTCAACATTTGGGTTGTGATGGCTTGAGTTATAATACTCGATGTATGAAACATGTTATATGATCTATGGTGGATCTTGTAATCTTCATGTTTACTTTGGTTTTGTGGATGTTGGGGTGTATTGCACATGGAGGTTGTTGTGCTGCTTCACCCATGTGTCTGTGGGCTATCCTTTTTGGAGATACATGCTCAGGATGTCCATCATTAGGGAAAAGATAAAAACCAGTGGGGAAGTGGTAGAGGGGTACCCTTGATATTAATTATTATATAATATTCTCTTTTATGCAATTCATGGTGAGAGTAACCATGGTGATGATGGAAATTTAGTATACCTATTTAGGTGATGAGTTAGATTCCCTTTTTTTACTCTGCTTTAGAGTTCCTTCTTTAATTTTTTGAGAGAGGATCCAAGGAGGATCCTACTGAGTATATTGTTATACTCACCCTATGTATATATAAAACGTTTTTATGTTAGTTGTAAGAGGTTAAGATCATTATTGTTACTACTATCTTTTAGTTTGCATGAGCTATTTGGGATTCGTGGTTTCTTTCATCTTTAATTTATTTTGGTTCTTACATTTCTCCATTTCAGTTGTAGCGGTTCTTCCATAAAATTACATATGTGTAATTAGGTTTATTTAATATTTTAGTTTAAAAATTAGTTTGTTTGTGTCTATCTTATCCCTCCCTTACACATGTGTTGCTCTTATAGTGTAATTCCTCCCATATGCATGTTTATTATAGCCTTGGTGCTAGTCACCAACTCGGGGCCTACTGGAGGTGGGACTCGAGGGTCATTATCTCTCTTCTTGCATTACCGACCCAAGAGAGGTCCAAATTGTGGGGAGGGGGTCAAGATAGAGTGGTATCAGATGTCTGGTTGAGGGATAAGATGGAGTTTAGAGTTAGGTATATGTGAAGTTTCATGGGTTGGTTGGGAAAAAATGTCATCTAAGATTATAAAGAATTGTAAATATTGGATATGAGCAGAGAGATGGGTATTTAGGGCCCCTATGATCTGGTCCATAAACCATTAAGATTACAGTGGATACTAAATAAGGTGATACTGGTTTTAGGGTAGAGACCTATGAAAGGATGATGCATCCTTCTTCATTGAACCTTTGTTTTAATGGGTAGACCTTGGGAGAGGTTAACCAAAAATGAATAAAATAAAACAATTAATTATTTTTTAATTCATCCATATTATAGGTTTATGACATAAATTTGTTTATTCTTTTTCTAGTATGGATCCAGGTCAATGTCCTTATTAGGTTCGTGTAGAAGTTGTTCATCATGTTGAACCAGCAGATCACTGCAAAGTAGCGGTTGATGATAATGAATCTTGGAGGTGGAAACTCTGAGAGTTTTAGCACCAGAGACTACAGAGGTATGAGGGATCCATTTATGATGAATTCACATAAGATTGGTTAGAGGTGGTTGAGATTTCATTCAGTTATATCTATACTCAAAAGGATTATGGGGTTTCATTTGTTGTAACGATGTTGTGTGGGGTAGTGAGTTAGTGGTGGTACTTGTTCTTTAGAGATCGTGAGGAGTTGGCAGTCTCATGGGTGGAGTTAGAAGACTATTTCAGAGACAATTCTCTTTCTTTGAATACCAAGGCAGCCATTCATTAGGAGCTTCATACCCTTTCATTTGGGGGCTCTAGTGTGCGTGATTTTAAAACACATTTCATGAACCTTTTTTGATATGATTCAGATCTGTTTCCAGATATGAAGTCTAGGGCGCATAATTTTGAGGAGGCTTTGCATCCATAGATAAAGAACTAGGTTGCCTTTTTTATCCTGAAGACGTATCTCGAGGTGCTGGAAAGAGTAGAGGTTATCAAGAGGACGTTATCCAGAACTAGATTGTCACGAGAGGGGATTCATTAGGATTCCTCACAAAGAAGATCAATGGTGTAGGGTTCCCAGTTGTTAGGACAGAGGAGCTTCTGATCAACCAAGGGTAGGTCCCATCCCTGAAAGCCTCATTTATCTAGGGTTCGTAGCTTTCAGACATATTCCAATGTATCATACATTTTTATTCTTGCGGAGGATAAGGTCATCAGCAGCGAGTGTTCCCGACCATTCTAAGCAGTCAACATGTACCAGTTTTTCAACATCAGGTTCCTCCATTGAGGAAGTTCCAAACGAGGCAGAAATAGTAGGTTTCTCTAGTTTGGGATCGGTAGAGAGTAGATAGGGCAGACATAGGACAATCGTGGGTTACTCCCCATCCTCAGAGAGAAGAGAAAGGTCATTGAGGTAGTATCAAGTAGGGCCAAAGAGGTAGCAGAGAAGGTTATGGTCAGCTTCATGTTTTATCAGTTCTTGCACTAGGTGAGATAGAAGGTTTTCAAGGTACCCTTTTATTTTTTCATAATGTTTTCATTCCTTGATTGATTTAGGATCGATTCACTCCTTCATGTCATGTTAAATTTTCCATGCATTGGGACATCAGGTAGATAGACTTCCAGTTACCTTGGAATTGACTACGACAGTTTGAGGTTGAGTTGACTTTTTTGATGTATGTAGAGATGGTGAGCTAGTGAAAGGGAAGCACTACTCTAGGGAAGATTTCCTATGTTTACATATAATACCATATGATGTCATACATGGAATGGATTGGTTGTATTTTATGAAGGATATTATTGATTACTTGAGGAGGAAAATTGTGTTCTTTGATGCTGATGGAGGGGAAGTAGTGTTTATTGGTGAATGACTCCCTCATTTGGGTCAGAGGCATGTTCCACGTCATCCTTTATGGAAGAGCAGATGTTGAGTTCATCAGAAGTTCATCAGTTGAATTTTCCCAAGGTCATGGAAGAGTACCCTTAAGAATTTCTAGAAGTGGTTGTAGTGTTACCCCCTCGAAGGGAGATTGAGTTTGGGATCTAGCTATAGATATGTGTGTATCCTATCCCAATTTCAATATATAGGATAGTTCCTTCTGAGTTGTTGGAGATTTTTATATAGCTGAATGGTCTATTTCGGTGTGGTTTTGTTCAACCATGTGTGTAACTATGGGGTGCACCAGTTTTGTTCATGACAAATGCTGATAGAAGTTTATGGTTGTTTATCAATTATCATTAATTGAATAAAGTGAGTATAAATAACCGGTATCCTCTTCCATGGATTGATTACTGATTCAATCAATTAAACGATGGAAGTTAGTTATCAATGTTATATTTGGTGCCATGATATCATCATATGCAAGTGAAGGATGATGATATTCCAAATACTAGTTTATATTGTCATCATGGGCATTACAATTTTGTTGTTATGTCGTTTGATATGAATAATTATCAAACTATATTCATGGGTATAATGAACGCCATGTTTCATGAGTTCTGGGATATGTTTGTGGTGGGTTTTATCAATCACATGCTTGTGTACTCAACATATTAGAGAGAGAATGCAGAGAATATTCATGCCATTTTGGGAGTTCTACGTCATGATAAGTTGTTTGGGAAGATTCATAAGTGTGAGTTTTGGTGTCAAGAAGTCCATTTATTGGGTAATGTTTTATACCATCAGGGATTAGCTATGGATTCCTCGATGATAGAAGCAGTTTTTTCATGGGTGCCCCCTAGATGGTGGTCGAGGTGAGAGGTTTCCTTGGTCTTATAGGATATTATATGAGGTTCTTAGTAGATTTCTCTTAGGTTGTAAATATTCTAATATCATTGACTAGAAGGGATCCAAAATTCTTGTAGAAAGATCAATGATAGGTGGCTTCTAATATCTGAAGGATAATTTGGTCAGTTCTCCAATTATTTGTCTTCCAAAGGAAGGATTTCAATTTGAGGTTTTCTGTGACACTTTACATCTTAGGTTGAATTGGGTTATTTTTTAGTATATATTAGTGCTTTCTTATACGTATCAGTAGTTACATAACCTTGAGAATTACTATTACACCCACGATCTTGATTTATTGGCGATAGTGTTTTCCCTGAAGTTGTGGAGAAATTACCTCATCAATGAGCACTTTGTAGTCTTCACTAATCATAAAATTCCTAGGTATGTTTTCTCCAAGCATGACTTCAACTTATACTAGCATCAATCGATGGATTACATATAGTATTATGACTTCACAATTTCGTATACACTTTGAGAATAGAATTTTGGGGCCGATGCATTGAGCAGGAAGTCACATACTGATATAATGCATGAATCAGATGATTCCAGTAAGGTGATGGAAAAGCATTAAGTATTACATCTAGATATAGGAGAAGATGGGGTAGAGGTTGTCTTATTTAGATGATAATGCAGTCATCCCTAGTGTAGCTAGTGGAAGAGTCCCAATTAGGGGATCTTTAGTTGGAGGTATGGAGAGACCAAGTTATCTGTGGTGAGGCCCTTGATGGATGGTATGAAGATGAACATCACCGAGTGTGGTTTTAGGGAATGATTTTCATTTATTTGATGGTGTATGAGGTGGTTGTCAAAGTGTTCCATAGTTTACCCTTAAAAATTTATCCTACTGTGAAATATATTTACTAAGCCTTGAGAGCTCAGTTTGGGTGACCTTGTTCAAAGCGTGTAGTTTCAGATTTTGTTTCTCGATGTTTGGTCTGCCAGATGGTGATGGTCGAGCTGTTAGATGTTCTTGCTGGTTTTCTCCAACCATTAGATATTCTTCAATGGAAGTGGGATGACATATCGATGGACTCTACTTCCATTTTTACTCAAACTTAAGGAGGTTATGATGTTATATGGGTGTTAGTTGATTGTTTGATGAAATCATCCTAGTTTATAGTGATCAAGGAGTCAAGCTCGGTTGATATTTTTTCAAGACAGTATCTAGAGGAAGTGATGCGGCTCCAATGAGTCTTGAGGAATATCATTTATAATCAAGATCTATATTTTACCTCTAGGGTGTGGAGATGTATCTAACATTCTTTTAGTTCTCAAATATTTCTTAGAACTGCTTTTCATCTGTAGATAGACTGTCAAATAGAGCGTACCATCCAAACTCTTGAATACATGTTGTTTTCCTATGACCTATATTTTGGTGGTTTTTTGATGATGAACTTTCCCATTGTAGAGTTAACTTATAATAATATTTTTCACTCCACCATCGGTATAGATATACTTGTATTGATGACCTTTCCATTCTAGGTTATTCTAGACTGTGGTAGGAGAGTCATCAATTCTCAGGATGGAACCAGTATAAAACATGATATAGAAGGTTTAAGTGATTCACGTGAGGATGAAGGTAGTGCAGGATCATCAGAAATATTATGTTGATCATAGGAGGAGACCTCTGGAGTTTGAAATTAAGGATCATGTGTTCTTGAAGGTGATTGACCATCGTGGGAAATGAAGGTTTTGTCATGGGAGTAAGGTTTCTCCCTGGTTTTTTAGGAATTTTGAGGTGTTGGATCATGTTGGAGTTATGGAATATCAGATAGCACTTCCCCCATAGATGAGCCGGATATGTGATATTTTTCTTGTGTCACAGCTCGATCATTATCTTCGTGAAAACTCTTGCATCATCGATTGAGGTGAGATAAATGTTGAGGATGATGCGACCTTTGAGGAGCAGCTTGTAGAGATCCAGGACTACTAGAAAAAGGTGTTTTGTAGGTATGTTATCCCCCGATTAGGTGTCTTGTAGTGGAATGGTGGCATGGAAGATAGTACCTAGTAATATTATTTGTAGATACGTGATCAGTACCTCGAGATGTTTGATATTTAGCTCTTCTATTGTAACATTCTTCATTTGGTGGTTGTAGACCCTTTCTATTTACGATATGTATTTCTCTTGTTTCTTGTTATGTATTGCACTCTTTTGAGAGGTATCTCCCCATGAGAGTATTTGGAAGCTGGATTTGGTTTTTCCATGGGTTTTCACTAGTTCCTCTAGTGAGGTGGTGAGATCCTATGGTGGGCAATGCTTTTAGAAGTATCTCATAGGGTGGTTGTTCGGATGAACCCTTTCTATTTCCTCTCTGAGCTGGTTTGGGATTCTTGAGGACAAGAATGTTTTGAGAGGTATTGGATGTAAGGTTATGGATCCAAATGGATTGACCCGTTGTGTTTTTTCAAAGACCGAAGTTCTCTGTAGAGTCTCATAAGATGTTTGGAGAAGTTCAGTTAAGTAAAAGCTAGAAAAGAGGGATTACATGTCTTGTAACTATATTACACAACATGAAATCCTATTTCACGGGTCTTTTCACAAAGTGAAAGAGGGTTTCACCCCAAGTATTATTTTGTGGTTTGAAAAATGAAATAGAATCAAATGACTGAGTGTTTTTTAACAAAAACTTACCTTAAAACATTACGCGATGTGAAAGGGGATTTCATGTCTTGTAATCCCCCATTGCGGTATGTTTTCAAAAAAATAGTCATTTCGATTTTCAAAAACCTACAACTAAAGTAGCTCTCCCTCGGAACCCTACAATTCGATGACCCCCTCTTCAATGTTTTTGGGATTCCTTCATCATGGAATGATCCCTAGATCCCTCATTTTATTTTTAGCGATCCATCATCAATCTATGTTATGGTATATCTAAGTTATTGTTGTTTCAGCGATATGTTTCCTCCCATTTATATTTTCCATGTGGTGGTGCATGATGTCAATGTTTCTAACGGAGTGTATTAGTGGTTGGTTGGTACAGTTGTGTCGTTGCATCCTCACGTTGATACAGTTGCTGCAGGAGAGGTGATTGTGATTCGTTTCTTTGATATATTATCGTTCGACGAATGTTAATGACCTATTGAGTTAGGGTATTCATGGATTTTATTTATATTTATTTGAAATCATATATCTAGCATGATTTAACCCTCTGATCATAATGGAATTAACCTAATAAAATACTAAAACCAGATTAATGAATTGGTATCGGTCACATAGCGATGTTGTTGCTTTATATTGTGATAACGGTTTGCCTCTTGATTTTCTAGATAGTTTGATATCAATTACATTCTTGATTTATCATTTTGTTCTTAATGGAAGTTGGTAGATATCATAAAGACAAAATTAATGTATAATAAATTGGGTAATTGGTTAAAGAGGCATGTTTTATAAATATCGTTGTTGTTGTTGTTAAAATATGATGATAATAAAATTGCTGTAGATATGCATGTTTAATAGAATTAATTAATGATCCTAAAGCATGATGATTCTTATTGATAAAGGAATTAAATTAATGTTAAATTAATAGGCTAATTAATTTGTGATATATTTTGATAGCTTGTTTTTTAGGTTTCTCGTAGTTGGAATATATGAATAATAAATTGGTTAATTCAAGATGAAAAAGAATTGATTGTGTGATAAAGATAATGCCTTTATAGGGTTTAAGTATCTGACTTGACTGTAAGGGCCAAAAGGCTTGTGATTTAGATCAATGATATATTATTGTGTGTCAATGATAAATTCCTTATTTTAGGGCTAAGAGTCTGGTTTCTTGTTTGTTTCTTACTGGTTGTGATGGGTTGTGAGCCTGGGATAGATGAGCCGGGAGGTATGTTGTGGTTTTGGAGGTAGAGAGGCCCAGATGCGATGTAAGCATGGGATGGCTAATCCTATAAGGATGTTGTGGTATGTGGGGTAGGGAGGCTCATTTTTTGTGGTGGAATTTGACTCCTATAGTAGCGTGATGCATTGGTTTATGCATGTGTGGTCAGGGTGGACACTGGAGATAATGAAATGGGTTGAAACTGGGATTACTCATTGACATGAAAGCTGGATTCTTGATGAATATGTTGTTTTTTTTTATCTACATTATTTTCCCTATTTATTGAGGTGGATGGTTTTTCTCACTCCCCTCCCAAGAGAGGAGAACATGCGTAGGGTATGTAATGTTCATTCTGTGTTTAGATTCTCATGGTTGGATGGTTCTACTCTCCAGTTATATGTGGAAAAGACTCTTGGGTAGTTCATTTACTCACCATGTTGATCCCCCTGTGTTTGGATGCATATAATGTTTTCCTATAATAACTAGAAATATGGAAAGTGGTAATGTTTTTAAAGAATTGAATAATTCTTTAACCCATGTGGTTGGATCTTGATGGGATGCAATGCAGAGGTTTTAATTCTGAGAAGTCGTAAACTCGGTTTGGTTATACCTGGGGGGAATGGATCTTTGTTGTGATACTAATTAAATGCAATGTGGGATTTTTAATGGTTAATTAATGGTTAAATAATTAATTAATGTAAAGTGAAACTTGGAAAAATGGATAAATTAATTTAATGTAGCTCTTTAAATGGTTGTGTTCTTATAGGATATCTAGTCTTTGCAATAGAAGTCGGGCGTCCAAGAGATGTTAGCTTTAATTGAGTCTAAGACTATGTTACGACCATAGTGTAGTTTTTTGATATATTATATCCTATAGATTTTGTGTTTCTATATTCTACTCTACCATGTTGGTTAAGGAAACTAACTCCCTGAGGATTATGAGCCATGGAGGTGTTTCCCCATCATCCTGGTGGGAGGATGGATGGCTGACTACCCCATTTCTACCCACTCTCTTCTCTTAATAGTTACTTTTTATGGTATGCATGGTAGTTTTTTCCCAAATAATTGTGTATATAGATGTAATGGATTTTGGTTATTCACACACATATATCCTAGATATAGTTTCTTAGGGAAAACTATAAGTATGATGTGTATAGGTTGTGATAGCTTGAGGATCCTTAATTAGCGTATGGGATGTGATGGATTGAGGTATAATAATGGATGTATTAAACATTTTATATGAGCTATGGTGTCACCCATAAACCACCTAATCAATTTTTTATGTGGACATGGTGGTGTATTTTCTGAGGAGAATGTTGTGGTGCTTCACCCATGTGTCTGCAGGCTAGGCTTTTTAGGAGAGAAATGACCAGGACGTTCGACATTGGGGAAAAGTGGAAAACTAGTGGAGAAGTGGTATTAGGGTACCCTTGATATTCTTTATGATATAAAATTCTCTTGTATGTGATACATAGTCAGAGTAGCCATGGTGAGGTTGGGAACATAGTGTACCTGTTTAGGTGACGAGTTAGTTTCACCTGCTGTTTACTATTCTTTAGCATGCTTTCTTTTTTTTTTGAATGAGAGGCCTCATGAAGGATCCTACTAAGTATACTATTATACTCACCCTTTGTATATATAAACTATTTTTTAGGTTAGTTGCAACATGTTGATGATTAGGTTGGTTACTAGAAGCTTGTGTATTTCTAGATCTCTTTAGGCTCTGTGGTCACTATTGTCTTTACTTTCTTTTGGTAATTACAGTTTTCACTTTCGGTTGTAGTAGTTCTTACATGAAACTGCATTTGTATACATAGGTTTATTTTATTTTGTATTATTATTAAGAGTTGGTTGGTGTCTATCTTATCTCCCTCTCTCTTCTAAATGTGTTTCTATTAGAGGTTAATTCCTCTCATCTGCATGTTTATTATAACTTCAGTTCTAGTCGCCAACTAGGGGCCTACTATAAGTGGGACTTGAGGGGCCAATGCCTCTCTTCTCCCATTGTCATCCTATGAGGGGTACACTTTGTTACGATGGGGTCGTGAGACATAGTAATACCAAATATTATATAAAGGCATGGTTAGATAATAACCAAATTATCAGGCATCTTAAACTTGAATTATTTGAAGATGAAATATCACATAGTGTAATGGTGACAGAATAGCTTATTAACTTTCTAGAGAAAGTAATTTCTTATTCTGTCAATGGATTAGATATTTTAGTTTATTATATGGTTATTCATCAAATGTGTATTTCTATGTCAGAAGTGGACATATTAATTGGTTAAAAAAGAATTTCTTTCATGTTATAATGGAAATTCTTCTTCTTGTGATTTATTGTGGTATTTTTCATTCTTCAATATGGTAAATTTTGACCAAAATAAATAATTTATTTAAATATTTTTGTGAGGAGACACTAGACTATTATGCATTGAGTTTTCTATAGAAAGGTGTTGTTTAAATTTTATATAAATTAGAGAAAATATTATCTGAATTTGTCTGTAGCTCAATGGAACATTTGATATTTCATTTTCCATATAATGTTAAATATAGAATGATACTATAACTCTGATGGAGGTACCCATTTTAGATATTTATGCAAAAATTAATGAATAAAGTATATAAAAAATCATTAGTCCAAGGTTCAATTATAGAAGTGTATATGTAAGAGGAAATTTCAAATTTCTTCTCTTTTTAATTATAATTTGAATATCCTTAAAACATAATCACATGGTTGTAATGAGTATTTTTTTTTAATTTCATGAACCATTGATTTTTAGTTTTTAATCATCCCAATATTGGTTTTTGTGATTATCATGAATGATGGTTTCATATAAATAACTACACATAGCTCATGCATGTGGTCTTTTCAATTGTGAAAAAATGATAAGATTTTTTGTGGTAATTACAACTTATTATTATTATTTTTTGAATTTTAAATATATAAATTTATTTACATTATTTTTTTAGACTATATGTAGACCATACCAAAAAAATGTACTAATTGCCCCTTCTGCTCTTAAATAATGTTGAAAACATAATTTTTCTTTTCAGTTTCAATGACTGTAAAATTATGTTGTTAGTGATAAAACATTAAATCAATTTTTTTTGATAATTTCCATTGTTAACAATTTTTATTTTTTGTAGGTAACACAACAAAAATGTAAAATTTATAGTTGATTATGTTTGAAAAAAAATTATTCATTGAAATTCCTAAAATATTATAATGGGTATATAGTTAATGGATTTCAATTCCATACACACATATATAGTGAATCAATGAAAAGTAGTGTTTTTTTAAAGGATTGCAACATAAATAAAGTGACATTGAAAATTATGGCTTTCTAGATTAAATATTTGAGTTATGTTATCTAGGAACAAATTATATAATAAGGGATAAATGTCATTTAGTTTGATATTGATCAAGGGTTATGAGATCATTCATAACATAGAGTCATTAACACTAATTATAAATGCATTCATACCTTAAATGAACAATTTATATTGGAACATCAAACACATAAAGTTGATTATGAACATTATTTTACTACTTTAACATATTTAAATGACTTATTAGGTCTAATAAAAAAGTAATCTTATGACAATCAGTTTATTGAAAATGAAAAATGGTTCTATAGAAGTGCGATATATTGATATTCTCAAGTAAAATCCTCAAATACATCTCAAACTCAATGAGATATAGATATCACTGATGACTCCCACCGGTTAAGGTTTAATGATACTGAAAATGTTGATGAAGTAAAAAGGGATGATAAAACTAAAATTCAAATGAAATTTAATGATGACTAAGAGGAATATGAAGATATTTTCATCGATGGATATAAAAATGAAAATGATGTATGATGTATTGTATTCTGGTATTTATTAGTTATTTATATTAATATCTTTATTAACACATATTTACAGCTAATAATATTTTTTGATTCAGATGGATGAAGATATTCCCAATGATCTATTTTCTTCCCTCAATTAGGCCGATAATTTTTATTTTTTACATTTGATATATTTTAAAATAATTTTATAAAGATTTGATTATTATATTTTTCATGATATTTATTAGTTTTTTATATATCAAAATTTTATTGACATTTATTTACATTAAATATTATTATATTATTATATTAATTTATAGTTAATTATTATATTATTGTTTTTACTCTTATTTTATAATTTATATATGTATTAATGATTATCTACATGTAAGATAATTATTATATTCTAGTATTATTATCTTTTTATATTTGATATTTTTATTAACAATTTTTATATGTATTTTTACTTGTTTAATATGATCGTGTATGGTCTTAATGGTCTACTTTATTCTCTCTATGATGTTTTTCTTTCTAGTGATGAGATCAATTCATCTAAACAATGGGTTTCTACTACAACATGGTCTGTTAGGAGGGGGTGTAGAATTACTAAATTGATGATTCTAAACCATATTCCAGAATGATGTCTATCTCTTGGTTCTGATCAAAAATCATGGAGGTATGTTCAATTTCTTAAGGATATTATTTTATATTAAATTTTTATATTAAATTTGGTAATAATATTGAGATTTTGTTTTAATTTTCACTTATTTAATTTAGATAATGGGAAGGATGGTTTAATTTAAAAAAAATATGTTTCTATGATATGGGTGTCATGGTATCAGGTTCCCATTATTATTTTTAGTTTAAATTCAATAACTCTATATTATATGTTAATAAATAATATGTTTTATTATAAAATTATTTAATTATTAAAATGTAGTTTTTAATTTTTTATAGAATTTACAGTTTTTGATCAATGATATCATGATAAATCCTATCTATAAGGCATTGAATATTTGTATATTTAAAATTTTTCATCATTTTTTAGACAACATTATAAAGTGATCTAAGGATAGAGCTTATGGTAGTATTTTGACCAGTCTTGATTTTTTTATTGACTTGACTGTATCTCAAATTATGTATGGTATTTACTATTTTCCTATATGATATGATATAAATTTAAGAGTATCGTATCATTTGGGAATCAGAAATGAGGAGAAGGAGGTCACACATTGGGTTGCGAGCCGTACATTTGGTATACATCAATGACATATTTTGTGTAATATTATTTATTAATGCATATATAAATTAAATTTAAATTTTTTGTTTTATTATATAGGCCTATGTTGAATCATATATTATGGAGTAAGAAGTTTACAAGAAGATTTACTCTAATCCTAGTACATGATATCTTATCAGCGACAAACAATTCGAGATTGTGGTTTTAATTTAAAAAAAATCATAAGTTATTTTTATTTTTATTTTTATTTCTATTTTTCATTGAAGAAAATTTATGAGACTATGAATTATCATTCATGAGATAATAAATATGATACTCAAGTATATGCCCATATTTTTTTAGGTTTTAGTTATGGATTTCAGATATAGATAATTATGAATAGTACCAAAAATGTTCAGGTCACTAGTATTTATTAATGATTAAAACCTACTAGTAATTATGGTACTTATGAAATGTCATCAGTAGTCTCAAAGAGACATGAGGATGAGTTTTCATTATCATCCACTACAAAGTAAGAATATAGGTTGCAATCTCATGATGAGATGATACAGTGGATATAGAGAGAGTGGCAGAATTAGTGTGAACATCAATATTAGAGAGATGAGCAGATATTATAGTATTTGAAATGTCATACACTTGGTATTGATATTGAGTTCCCCCTATAACCATTTGGGTGATCCTCCACCCACAAATACTAGTTAATCATCAATTTTTTGTGATAGAAATGTATTTTGTTCGAGAAACATATTATGTGTGAAATTGTGTAGTAATTTTATTTATGTTTTTATTATATATTTTTTGTTTCTATATTTTCTATTTTTATTTTTGTTTATTTTTTCTTATTTTATTACTTTTTAAAAATATATGTAATTGAGATGGATTTTGTAATCTGTCACAATTAGTTTCTAAAAAAACATTGTGGACTTATTTTAAATAGTAATTATAGTCCATTATAACTACTAATTATTGGTAACATACAATCACAAATTGGCATATTAATAATACTCTTTTCTTTTATTAGTTTCTTAATGATTGATTATTATCGCTTATTATTTTTAACAATGGGAATCCATTATCAAATCCCCATCATAAAAGCATTAAAATATAGTTGGGCTGGTCCTCATATGTGGAAATATTTTTATAAAATTTTCATTTTCATTTTTCCAATTTGTTTATTCTTTCCATGTATGAAAATTTATTCAATAAATAAATTTAAAAATATGTCTAAAATAAAATTGTTTTCAAATATCCTCTATACCTTATCATAAATCATAATATTCTGGTTAAACAAAAGGAAATAAATCATTTAACGTTTTCTATTTATAAAATTATTATTTTTACTCTTCATCTAAAAATAATTATTTTTAGAAAATTCTCTAAAATTCATCTTGTTGTTCAAAGGCTTCCTCACCTTTTTCTTTCCCCTTCATCGAGTGTTCATGGAAGCATAAAATGAATTCTCTATTTTTTATGGTGTCATTTACACCAGGTTTCTATGGGTATTTTTCCATCACCAAGAAACTTCCACCATCAAAGAAGGTAACAGAAACCATCGCATAAAAGATTCAAGAATTTATATATGTTGATTTTAAGATAAATCTACATATATATTTATGTGGGAGCATGCACGTGGTATGGTATGATTTCTAATATATATGTTTAACTTTAACATGATAAAAATATGTGTTTCCTTTTATATCGTATACCTTTTCCATGGAAATAACAAAGCTAGTTTTTTTAATAAATTTTTTCAACCTACTATTAATTATATCAAACAAATTCATCATATCCAATTTTATTTTAATCATTATGCTCATGGTCCTCAAATGTGGCTATAATTTTATTAAATTTTTATGTTTATTTTCTTAACATGTTAATTCATTTTATGAATAAAAATTTATTCAATATAAAAATTATAAAAAATGTAAAAATTATTTTGATTTAAAGTATTCTCTATAAATTACAATAAATAACAAGTTTCTATTTGAACCAAAATCATGAAATTATTTAACGCTTTAGTTATTGGTAAAAATTATATATTTTATTTTTCCCCAAAACATATTTATTTTCATGAAATTTTACAAACATTCATCTTTTGGTGCACTATCATATTTTAATATCTCTTTTCCATATATCAAGCATTAATGTACACCAAAAGGAGATTTGATAGTTTGGGTGGTGTCATTAGTATCCGGGTGCTATGATTAATGCTCTATCACTTGGAGAATAGCACCATCGATGGTGGTAGGAAAACCATCGCATGCATGTCATAAAATGTTATATGTCATATTGTTATTGTAACTCTAGATATATATTTTTTGGGGTTCACCCACATGTTAGGAAGTGTTTTGTGTTAGATATATTTAATTTTTATTTGATACAAATATGTGTTTCCTTTTATGTTGTATATCATTTTTGTTGAAATAAAAAACCTCATTCCATGCAAGAATAAAATTTATCAAACCAATATTAATTATAAAAGTCAACATCTTCCTATAAAATTTTCTTTTATATATTGAATTATTTTTCCACATATGTGGTTATGTATTTATAATATTTTCATTTTCATTTTCTCAACATATTTATTCATTTCATATATGGAAAACTAAATAATCAAAAATTTAAAAAAGATGTTCAAAATAAATCAATTTAAAAATATTCTCTATATAAGATCATAAATCATAATGTTTCTATTATATAAAATGAAACAAATCACTTAATGATTTTTTTTATTTATCAAAATTGTATTTTTCACTATTCACCAAAATATAAATCTTTTTTCGAAAAATCCCATAAATAAACCTTTTGGTTCCCTGGATTCCTCAACTTTATATTTTTCATTAACTAAGATTACATGGACACCTAAAAGAGATTTTATTATTGGTAATGTTGCATCTATAGTATGGAAATGTGGGATACCTCTATCAAGTGGAGAATACCCTTATCATAGTCCATATGAGAATTCATCGTATGTATGAGTCAATAAGTTATCTATTTTGTTATCAGTGTAACTATGTATATATATTTCATCATGTGAATGCATGTGGGAGGGGTTTTTTAGTTATATAGGTTTAATCTTCACTTGATAAAACTATGCGTTTTCTTTTATATTGTATATAATTTTCAAGGAATTCAAAATCCCTATTTAGTGGTGTAATAAAATTTTCATCCAACTATTAATTATATCAAACAACATTATCCTATTATGTTTTATTTCAATATTGGTGATCCTGGTCCTCAAATGTGGCTATATTTTTATAAAATTTTCATTTTCATTTTTTAACATATTTATTCATATCATGTATAAAAATTTATTCAATAAAAAATTAAAAGACAGGTCTGAAATAAACCTCCTTTTAAATATCCTTAATACATGGTCATAAAACATAATGTTCTTCTTGACCCAAAATCATGAATCCATTTAAATGCAATTTTTTTATTTGTAATATCTATATTTTCCATTATTCACCTCAAAATAATTCTTTTTAAAAAATCTCAAAAATTCATCTTGTGTTTCTTAGGCTTCTGTGAATTTCTGTTTTCCCTCCACTAAGTGTACATGGACAACTAAAAGAGATTCAATGGTTTGTGCCATGTCATATAGATTAAGGAACTAGGAGGATTACTCTCTCTCCATGAAAATAGAATCACCAGAGGCAGTAGTAAAAACCCTAACATGGAAGAGTCATAGAGTTATTTGTGTCATTGTTTGGATAAATCTACATATATATTTCTACGGGTGTGTTAATGTGTGTGTGGGTATTTTGTGTTAGATATTTATAATTTTAACCTGAGGAAAATGTGTGTTTTGTTTTATATTGTATATTTTTTTACATGGAAATAAATAACCTCCTTTTATGTTATAGACGAAACTTCAAATCACAATTAGTTATATTAAACAACTTCCACTTATCAAATTTACTTATAATAATTATTTACTTAATCATCATTCCTAGTTATATTTTTATAAAATTGTTATTTTTATTTTTTCAAATTATTTATTCAATTTATATATAAAAATATATTCAATAAAAAACTAAAAAATATGTCTAAAATAAAATTTTTTACGAATATCCACTATAAATGATAATAAATCATAATGTTCTTATTAAAAAAGTCGTGAAATTAATTAATTATTATTCTATTTATAAAAATTTCATTTTGTACTATTCAACAAAAATAATTAATTATAGAAAAATATCATATATTCAACTTTTGGTTCCCATGATTCCTCAAATTTATCATTTCTTTTCATTGAGTGTTTGTGTCTCCCTAAATGAGATTAAATGGTTTTCACAAGGTTATCTTCCATAGGGAACTGCTAAGATTACTCTATCACCAATAGAATATCACTACTAAAGGTGGTAGGAGAACCCATCACTTGTCATACTTAGAAAGTAATCTGTACTATTGTTAGGGTGACTCTACAAATATATTTCAGTGGGAGCATGCACATGGGAGGGGTGTTATTTTGGGATAATTTTAATTTTACCATGATATAAATATTTGTTTTCATTTTATTTAATATTTCTTTCTCATGAAAATATAAAACCTCCTTTTTACTAGAATATAAATATCATTCCCTATATTTTTTATATAAAAAAACTTTAGCATATCAATTTTTTCATAATTGTGTTCTCTTTCCCCATACATGGATATAATTCTATAAAATTTTGATTTTATTTTTTTAAACAAATTTATTCATTTTATTTAAAAAAAAATTATTCAATACAAAAATTAAAAGTGATTTTCAAAAGAAATATTATTACAAATATCATCTATACATGATCATAACTCATAATGTTTTGGTCTAACCAAAAGTATTATATCAGTTAAATCTGTTGTTATTTTTTAAAAATGACATTTTTCACTATTCACCTAAAAATAATTGTATTTAGTTTTTTTTAAACCTATCTTGTGGTTAACCAACTCTCTCGACTTTCTTTTTTCCCTTTATAAATCATTAATTTCCACCTAAAGGATATTAAAAAGTTTGTACGGTGTCATCCCCATTAGGGTGCTATAGAAACTTATCTATCTCTAGGTGAATATCACTATCAGATGTGGTAGTAAAAATTATCATATGTTGGAGTCCATAATTTATGTGTTATCTATTTATGGAAAATATAAAAAATATATTTATACAATAAAATTCATGTCCTAGGGGTTTTTTAGATATGTTTAATTTTAATTTGATGCAAATATGTGTTTCTTTTTTTGTATATATTTTTTCATGGAAATAAAAACCTCATTTTCTAATAGAATTAAATTTTTCATCCAACTTTTAACTATATCAATCAACTTAATATTTTCATGTTTTTGATTAATAATTGTGTTCTTCGTCCACGTATGTGGCTATATTTTTATTAGATTTTCATTTTAATTTTATTAAAAAATTTATTCATTCCATATGTGAAAATTGTTTGAATTAAAAAATGAAAAATATGTCAAAAATAATTTTTTTTATGAATACCCTCTATACATGATCGTAAATAATACTTTTATAATTAAAATAAAAAATCATAAAATCATTTAATTCTTTTTTTAATTATAAAAACTATACTATTCAAAATTATACTAGAAATAAGTTTTAAAAATCTGAAAATTTTATTATTTGGTTCATAAGAATCCTTAACTCTCTCATATCCCTTCATCATGAATTCCTGGATGCCTAATATGGATTCAATATTTTCTGTGGTTTCATCTGCAATTGGGTTATTTTAGGATTCCACTATTCACTGGTTGGATAGGACCATCAGAGGCGATAGGAGATATCAACACATTGAGGAATCAACAATTTATTTGTGCTAATATTTGGTTAACTCTACATATATATTTATATGGGTTTGTACAAGTGGGATGGGGTGTTTTCATTTAGATATTTTTTATTTTAACTTGATATAAAGTTGTGTTTACATCAATGTTTTATATCAATTTCATGCAAATAACAAATAATGTTTTTTGTTCGAATAAAATTTTTCATTCCACCATTAATAATAAGTAACAACTTCAGCCTATCAGATTTAATTTCAATAATAATTTTTTTGGTCCTAAAATGAAGATATATTTTTATAAAAATTTCATTTTCATTTTATAAACATATTTATTCATTTCATGAATGAAAATTTATTCAATAAAAAAATATAAACAATATTTCCAACATAATTTTATTAAAAAATATCTACTATATATGATCATAAATCATTTTTTTTAGGACCAAAACAACGAATCCATTTAACAATTTTTTATTTGTAAAAAAAAATTCACTATTTACAAATAATTATTTTTTTTTAGAAAATATTAAAATTTATTACTATTGTTCCTATAATTCCTTGAATTTCTATTTTCCCTTCATTGAGTATCCATAAACACCTAATGGATATTTGATGGCTTGTGTGGTGTAATCTACAACAGGGAATAGAAGGGATTCCTCTATCAAAAGGTGAATAGTACTATTAGAGGTGGTAGGAGAAACCATCACATATAGAATAAATTTTGTTATCTATGATTTTATTATGTAACTCTATATGTATACTTATATGTGAATGTAAAAATGGGAGTTAGGTGTCTTTTGTAAGATTTTTTGAAATTTAACTAGAGAAAAATATGTGTTCTATTTTATGTTGTATATCATTTTTGTGGAAACAACAGAGCTCATTTTGTGATGGCATAAAAAGTTTCCCCCAACATTTAAATATAACAATCAAATTTAGACTATCAAATTTTTTTAAAATTTTTTTTCATGGTCATTATATGTGGCAATATTTTTATAAAATTTTAATGTTAATTTTTTCAACATATTTATTTATTTCATGTATAAATATTTATTCAATAAAAAAATTAAAAATATTTCTAGAGTTATTTTTTAAAAAATTACCTAAATTGATGATCATAAATTATAATGTTATTATATAACCAAAATAATGAAATCATTTAAAATTTTTTGTGTTTGTATAAATGGTATTTTCACTATTAAACTAAAAATAATAATTTTTGTAAAATTATAAAAAATCATCTTATAGTTCCCCGGATTCCTAGAATTTCTCTTCTCCCATCACTGAGCGTTTATGACCACCTAATCGAGATTCGATGTTTTTTCAGTTTCATCTGTAGGAGGGAGCTTCCAGGATTCACCAATTGTTTGGGGAATAGCACTCTCAGAGGTGGTAGGAGAAACCATCACATGCAGAGGTTAACAAGTTATTTATTTTTGTTGATTGGGTAGATATATATTTATATTTATATGAGTGTGAATATGGTAGGTGTTTTTTGTTATATGTGTTTAATCTTAACTTGATACTAAGATATGTTTCCTTTTATATTCTATATCTTTTTCATGGAAATACCAAATCTCATTTTTTACTAGAATAACATTTTTCATCCCACTATTAATTATATCAAACAAATTCGTCATTTCAAATTTTACTTAAACAATTTTATTATTAGAATTCTTATATGGAACTACTTTTATAAAATTTTATTATTATATTTTCAATATATTTAATATTTTCAAGTATTAAAAAGTATTCAATAAAAAAATTAAAATAATTAATAAATCTAATTTTTACCAATATCCACTATACATGATCCTAAAACATAATTTTATAGTAAAACCAAAATAATTAAATCATTTAATTATTTAATTATTTATAAAAATAGTATTTTAAACTATACACCTAAAAATAATTCTTTTTAGAAAAATATAAAAAATTCATCTTATGGTTCCCAGTATTCAATGACTTTCTCATTTCACTTCATCAGTCATCATGGATTCCTAAATGAGATTATATTTTTTTTGTGGTGTCACATGTAGAAGGGTGATGTGAGGATTCCTACATCACCTGGAAAATTGAACTATTGGAGGTAGTAAAATAAACCATCTCATGTAGGACCCAATATTTTTTTCATTAGTTAAGGTACCTATACATATATATTTCTAAAGGAACCTGAACTTGTGAGGGGATTTTTTACAATATATATTTAATTATAACTTGGTAAAAAGATGTATTTCCATTTATGTTGTATATCATTTTCATAAAAATAATAATTCTTATTTTATGTTGGAATAAAAATTTTCATCCCATTATAAATTATATATAAGAACATCAAATTATCAAATTGTTTTAATAATTATGTTCTTATTCCTCATACATGGATATGTTTTTATAAAAAAATTATTTATTTTGTGAAAAACAAATCATTTCATGTATGACAATTTATTCCATTTGAAAATTTAAAAAGATTTTCAAAATCAATTTGTTTATAAATATTCATTATACATTATCATAAATCACAATTTTTTAGTCCAACCAAAATCTTGAAATAATTTAATTCTTTCGTTATTTGTAAAAATAATATTTTATATTAGTCAACTAAAAATAAATTTTTATGAAAAATTTAAAAATTTCATATTTTGTTGATATTCTAGAAGAGTCTAATGTTCTAGATGAGAAATAGTAGAAGGATATCATTCCATGTTTTGATACTCAAAGCCCACTGGTGGGGCACATGGAAGGGGTTAAATGAAAAAATGATCAATTTATATGATATTCTAAATGTGGTTGACAAAAGGTAAATATAAGAACAAGAATTTTCAAGGAATCTAAAATGTAAATAACACATTGAAACTCTTTTGTTATAAAAAGAGTCAATAGGTGGAAAGAAAACATATAAGGGTAAGAATCCAGTTGATAGTGAAGGATATCAAATGGTTTCTCATATGGAATTCAACCATCTCCCAGGGTTGAGTTTGGATGAAAATTGGACCACATCAAACATATTTGAAGTGTTTGATCCTATTAAAATAAAATATAATTAAAAAATACATGCAAAATGTTCCACTTCAAGAGTATTTTATATCCTCAAAACCAGAAGGAACATGGCAGCAACCTAAATCTTGGAGATGTGATCATCTTCCAAAGGGTCATGGCTAAGGAAATCGTTGAGAGGCTAAAACACATGGGTGTTTCATGTCTATTAGGTCCTAGACCAAGGATATTCAGCTCACTCTGGAGAAAGATAGTCTGAAAGGGAAACTATTGAGGATGATGATGACTCTGATTCTGAATATGGGAATGATCCCCATTTTCTTGATCTATAGTATGTTTTATGGGCGGGGACTTATCTCTTTGTTTGACTCCAACCTCTTTCATTTTGTTTGTCTTCTTTTTTTCTTATCTCTAACAATTGGTCACAGGCTTTGTCTTCTAGCTAGACCCTTTTCTATATATATATATATATAATTTTATATTTTATTATTTTATTTTAAAAAAATTAAAAAATCTTTTAAAGAGATTCATTATAAAAATATAAAACATATTTTAAATGTTAATACATAATAAATAAAAATTAATAAATTTTATATATATAAATTTAAAATATATTGAAAATATTAAACATATAGTATGTAAATATATGTATAAATTAATATTACAAAATAATTAAATATATTTCTAACATTATTAATGAATATTTAATAATAAATGAATAAATAAAATTAAATAAATTTATAAAAAATATTAAAAAGTGAATTCATAAAATTTACATGAATTACAAACATTAATATGTACACTTATACATTTACAGACACATATGCATAAACTCATATATATACACACATACACATACATACATGCAATAATACATGTAGAAATATTTTAATTTATTTAATATCAATATAAATATACATTTAAAGAAACATATTCATTTATATATTATATAGATGTTTAACTAAAATATTAATATATTTAATTTATTTTAATTATATACACAGTTTGTAATTAATTTATAGAAATAAAATATTAAACATTTTCAATAATATAAATTTGATAATTTTTAAAATATACAATTATAAAAATATGATTCATTTTTTATTAAATGTAACATTAGTCACATTTATATATTATTTTAATATATATATATATATATATATATACTTATTGTAATAAAAATATTAATTAAAAATTTGTAAATATAAATATATTTTTATTTATTATTATAATTTTAAATAAATATATTTATAAATATTTGAATATAATTATATAAATATAAATATATATAAGTATATATATTTATTAATATATAAGTATATATAATTATAAATATAAATAAATATATTTATTATAATTTATTAACTGTTTAAATATATATAAATATATGTACCAAGATAGCTCACTCATGGATTTGGAAACCAAACCCATGACTGAAAATTTATTAAAAAATTGAAAAAGTATAATGAACGAAGTAAAAAAGTCAAACATGGCATAAAATACCAACAATAGAAGACAATGCACCTAATAAAGAATTCAATCCCTTAAAGTCGCGCTATATCCAGAATTACTAGGAAATATTTCTCTGCCCTTTGGATGTCGAACTCTCTACCTTGTCTTGACCCTTTATGGGTTGTCATACTCTTCATCCAATAACGATTCATAGGATCCTCTCGGACTGGGGAAAACCGTGAATTTACCAGTTTGATCTCAAAAGTCTATTTCAAGATTGGATCAGAATACATCTTCAATATTTGTGGATAAAAATTTATACATTGTTACATAGTCATTGAGACCAAAAAAATTCATCTCTATCATAAAAAATTACTTCATGTTCTGAAAAAAAACATTATATCTCTTCCTCATAGAGGCCTTGAATGTGCCTTTCACCTTCACAATTTTCTAGAGGTATGATACTATATTTATTTTACCATGAAATATAACATTTATCAAGTGAGGTCTTTCCAAAAGAGACATATTATTTTTTCATTAGATTAGTGAAATGGGGTGGATAAGACCACTTCACGTTCTCAGAACCATCATTACTCCTGCTTAAAGGGATTTTTAACATGCATTTGGATTAGGGACAATGGATACTGAACAGTATATTATTGAAGCCCATATATTTTGGACATTCGAGGGATAACAAATTGGAACCCCTCTTCATTTAGGAATATTGTTTCCCTATTATATGGTTCTCTTGCATAGTCACATATGCAAGATCAAAAGATTCATGTGTTGGTTGGGAATTGATAGCCAAGACACCCACATATATTGTACTTCCCTTCACAGAATTTGAAATGTGTTCATGGATAACACCTTATGAACTAGATTAGGGATTCTAAGAACCCCCCCCCCCCTTGAAGTTATACTGATGATAGTGTTCTTGGGGCACTAGAAACGTGTGAATAAAATTTATTATAAATTTCCATGGTATTTAAGGGTTAGTACACCTGAGAATGAGTTGAAACAGAAGCATTATGAGCTGGATATTATCATCCCAATATTTCATTCCTTAAATCATGTGAAAGGATTATCTTCAGAGTGTTTCATTTCAAAGGATTTTACTGAAAAGGGAAATCCTCATGAAGTTTCATTTTCCCTTTTCTATCTTCTAAAAAAATAAATTTCCTCCTATATATAATAATTAGGGATCAATTTCATCTTGTTCTTCAGCCTCACAATGAGATTTAGTATGATTATCATCATCATGATTAGCATTAGTGGATTCAATAAGAACCTCTTTAAATGAAAACCTCCCATCACCACTACTAGATATCATTTATATTTCAACTAGAGTATCCTTTTTCAACTCCCAAAAAACATTCACCTCAATATTGAAAGAATCGCCATCAAATCTATGCCCAAGAAACCCAGTTGAAGTGGAATTATGTAAAGGAGCCAAGGCAGAACCCACGTATAAAAGTAAAGGTTCCTTGGATGATGATCCCTTCCCATCATGAGTAAGTATATTATTGTTCCTCCTCTTATAATTATCATACAATTTCCCTTAAAGGAGAATATGGATAAGATGATATCCTTATAGAATTTATCAATGGGGTCCCCTTTAATCATATAATTATAGAGAAAATTAGGTAATAGTTAATAAACAATTATCAAATTGAAATCATCTTCATTAGTTGATAGAAACAATTTTTTAATAAAATATGTTACAATGTCATTCTCCACTAGGAACCTCGTATAATACCCAAACCTAGCTTCTTATGTTTTTTATCATGTTTGATAGGAACATCTATTGTGGATGAACTATAAAATAGAAATTTGGGATTCCAAAGTATCTAGTTTAGACCAAAGACTCTGACCCAAACATGAGATTTTGAATTTATAATTTCGAAAGAGTTTAACTGAGAGCCCCACTCTTCAATAAAAAACATCTCGAGGTTTAAGAAGATTGGACATATTCCCCAATATTTCCACTTCATATCATCATATGAAAAATTAAATGAAAAATTCACCTTCCCAAAGGTATACATTCTAAATACATGAATCCCCGGAATATGGAATTCCAATTCCTCGGATCCTCTTTCCTTTTATATTCAGAATCAAAGGGAATCACAAGATGAGTGATAATAGAAAATGTGTAGATAGAAAATCTTTCATGTATTCCATCCTTATTTTTAGAAACATTATTTATATTTTTTAGGATTTTTTATGAGATCCCAACTTCAATAAATAGAATATAATTGTTTTTTAGGAAATATTATCCTTACAATGTCCTGCTGGCCTGACTACTTATATGAGTTTCCCATAAGAATAAGAGGTCTTTTATAATCCAACCTTCAAAGAATCACCCAATGAAGGAAAAAATTTCACCATATTCACAACAGCCAATCAATTTTCCCTATATATTAAATGAAATCTTTGAAATGTGGATGTTCTATGAGGAAACCATAATCTTCATTTTCACCATGAGGGGTCTCCCCCCAGATCTGAATCCTTCCCCTATAATAATATATATATATATATATTTACATATATTTATATAATTATATATATAACTATACATATTAATATAATTATATATATTAAAATAATTATATATATTTATATGAATATTTTTTAGAGGATAGATCAAATTAGGGAGTCTCTCCCTCTCTCTACTCAAGCATGGAAATTAGGGTTCAATTATGATGGATCTCAACTACTTTCTTGTTCCTAGTGATGTTTTTTCCCATAAATGAATATTAGAGGTATAACATAGGGAATAGGGGAAGCTACAGTGCACAAAATTTTGACTCTGGATGCCCAAGGGGTTTGTGCGGTCTAAGATTATCTCTTTTTTTAAGGATAAAGGGACAAGCCCCATAAATTTATTTATAAAAAAAGGTCCAAGGGTAGAATAACATGGAAATAGTGTAAGACATACATTATTGGAGACTGATCTTTTTTCTAATCTTGTCGCTAATTTTGCGCTCTTGTGCTCTTATCTCGTTCCACATTTTGCCGATGAGACGCCCTCTAACTCTACTTGAGTAGCGGTCTGAAATCTCCTGAGCTTGCTGCATTAGGGTTTCATGGTCTTCATCAGAACTGGAAGTTTGATCATCATCCTTTTTCTTCAATTCCTTCTTTCTTTGTTTCTTCTTTTGGCTTCTTGTTCGTGCTTGCTGCCACATGCAGTCCACTGCTTCAGATTTGTCATCCTCATTCCCTGCTGAAACAGTAACCTTCATCTTGGCAGTAGGAGAATCACAAAAAACTCCCCCCGAAGGATGCACAACACCTGCTGAAGGATCTGAGTCTCCTAGTACAGGAGAATAAATAGCAGTATTAGAAGAAACATTCAAATAATTTAAAGAAGTATCAGTGGGATCAACATCCCTGCATTGAACAGCATGCAATTTATCCACCGAAGAGAGCATATTAGAGGTCTTCTCGGACCATTCCCCAACTTGGAGCTCCGAGCATCCTACAGTTTGAGACCTCACATCAGCAGAAACACCAACCATCTTTTCCTTCATTTTGTCATTAGCATCATAGCTATCTTTAGGTGTCAAAGTCTGCAATGTAGCCACAACTACATTCTGTTTTTGTCCAGAATCAGATTCAGTTTGAAGACCCTGTTGCGAGTACTCTTGTGACCCCAAATCAGTGCTAATCACATCTGTGACAGTCTGCACAGTTCCCATATTTCCAGAACCAACATTAAAATGAGCTGGACATTCAAAAACCGAAGATGATCTATCATCCTTCACAGCCCCATGCCTAGCATGCGGGGGTGAATGGGGTTCTCCCTATTCCACAATCTCAACCCAGTACTTCCTAATTAGATTACTTATCTTGTTAGAATTCAAAGGATTTTAAATGTCAGTTCATGGGACATCCCTTCTGTTAGAATCAGTAGGTAAAAGATCATTGTTCAGTTGATCCAAAATAACAGGGTTAGGCTTCAATCTATCAACTTTTCCACATGACTTAGAGTCATTCCCCTTAAGAGAGCATATTCTGCACATTATAGACTTCCTACATGAAGTAGCATCATGACCTAGAACCTTACACGCTTGAAAGAATCTAGGAACCCCCTAAAATTCAATTCTCAGCTCTAATTATTCATCATCCGTGGAAAGATAAACCCTATCAACAAGAGTTGAGCAGAGATCAATCTCAATAAGGCATCTAGCATAATGGTTGAATCTAGCCATTTCAGTTTCTATATCCATTCTAAAAGGAACTCCAATGGAAAGAGAAATATCATAAAGAATTCTAGGATTCCATAATATCCAATTGAGGCCAAAAATTTTGATCCATACCTGAGCTGAGGTGTTACCTAATTTAGAGGGGTTGAAACTCCTGTCCCATTCTCGGATGTGGAAAGCACCAGGCCTAAAAGAGATTGAACCGAAGCTCCAGGATCTGAGCATGAGATCTACAGAGGGGAATATTAAGTGATAATAACACCTTCCAAGAGAAACACACTGCCAATCTTCAAAACCCCATATATCAACCAGTCTTCGTCGAAGATAATCAATTTTCCAGGGAATACTTCCCTTTGGAAGAATCAATCTTCCAATAATAGAGTGTTCCCCCAATAGCATATGCTCAGCAACTGCAGTAGAATCTGCCTTGACATGGGCCACATATCCCCTTATTCGAATGCTCACAAAAGAACTCTTGAACTGAGAAAAGGACCTGCTAGCATTACTGACCTCGGGTATAATCAAACCTGGTTATCTAGAATCATCTCCAACCAAGCCTGAAGCATGAGCGTAGGAGTTGAATCTCCCAGGGAGAAGGAAACCGTCTGCCATCGCAATGCTTCCTCAAAAACCCTAATCTTCAAGAGAGCTCAGGCGTCAGCTCGTCATTTCCCCTCCATTGGAATCTGATATTCTAATCTTATCTCTCTATGAAGGTTGTGTCATAGGTGAATTTAAATTCTTCGTATGATGGTCCAGTGAAATATTCATATGATCTGAAGGTTAATCAACCCCTTTCAACCAAGATTCATCTCTATTATATATATTTTTCAGATTTATAATTATATTTGTTTTCTTCTCATAATATTATGGGGAATATAACGTCTTCCTTTTTAGGAGTGAAATATTTATTCTATAGGGAATGACTCAAGAACTACAATCATTCCATCATCACATGGTTATCTCAATAACAATGTTCCAATTCACTGAATATTGAATCATTAAATAGATATCTTCTACATGTTTATAGATTCAATATATGGTGCATCATTTTAATTGGTATGATATTTTTCTATATAATTTTCATTTCATAGTATATATTGTTAAATGAATGGGTCTTTAGATTTTTATCTTTTAAGCTAGGTACCTTGAGATTTCAAGACTAGGAACCATGGTTTGATCTAGATTAGTTGAAGAACCCAACAACCCAATCTCATATCAAGGTCATAGGCATGAATAAGTTTTGTTACCATCCCAATTTTTTGTGGGATGCTTCATCTGTTATGGTAAATCACATCAAGCTCGACACAGAGACTGAGCGGGTTAGATATGGGAACTTTTTTTTGAATTATTTCTGATTTTTTATCTCTTATCTCCTCTAATTGAAACTATTTATTTAGAATATTATAAAATTAATTTTAAGTTATCTATTGAGTATGATCAGGTTCTGAGTTCTTCCATAAATTATTAGTGCATTATACAAGTTAAATAAAATTATAAATTCTATGGATTTATTGGGAAACATGTTGAAGTAACACCAAGATTCTAATACCAACTCATATAAAAAAATTAATTAGATAAATTTAAAACATCAACACATTCTTATCCACCATCTAAAAATAAATATTTATTTTCATCCTGATCTAGTTATTGTGCTTATTTGGGCTTTCTTTATTCTTTAATTATATGACTAGTTGTTCCAAAATTGTAACAAGTGGCCAATTTTTACCTAGACTTATACAAACTACATCTAAATTTCTTTTGGTTATAATTCATGACATTAACATTATGATAATATTTCTTATTACCTCTATTATCAATTCTACCCCAACCACAAAAACTTTTTTCTTATGACTTAACCTTTTTTTATTATGAAGTTCAATATAAATGAACGACAATTTTATCTATTCAAGAGTTTAGAACACATGGAAATATATCATAGTCACAAAATGTTTTAGTTATAAATTATCAATATAAATACATAGAATAATATTTTTATCTTTATTAATAATTGTAACATCAATGTTTGATAAATCAAGAATTATTTTATTGAATTCAACAAGGTGTCCTCTTAAAATAGTACATGGATTCCGTTTGAAGGTAAACTGTATATTTTTCGTATAAAGACTACCAACTAAGCATAAGTCATATACAATTTGTGTACTTTTAATGATATACCTACATAAAAATATTCAAATAAAACTTAAATTAAAACATTATCACCTAAACATAATAATAAAGGGAAATAGGCCTTTACAAAAAACATCAGTAACAATATCATGGTAGGTGGAAGATTTCTTCCAATTGGAGGATAGAAATATAATTATTTTACTTGTTCTATAAAGTGAATCAATAATCCATTTCTATAAAATAAAGGCACTCATCTTGATTCTCTAAGTATTAATGTTATTATCAACATAGAGCTTTTCTATTTCATAACAAATAGGTTGAATTTCATTATCCATGAGATCAAATACCAATTATTAGGGAAAATGATGAAGTGTATTCCCTTAAAAATAGCCGAGTATCTATTGGATATGTAATAAATATATATTAGGTTCGTGTAAATAAGTAAAACAAAAATAAATAGAGTACACGATTATCTAAGATATATTAGACCAATTTAGTCAAACATGTATGGAAAAACACCATTGAATCATATAATTTATTAAGATAAAGGAAATGAAATATAAGTAAGTTGATCAATACAAAAAATATCAATATCATAAGAAACAAATCAATATAATTGAATAAATATTAAAATCAATAATTAAACCTCACAATCCATCCAACTTTCCACTAACTGGTTTCCCTCTAATGATGATTCAAATGAGGTTGATTTTTCTTATGGATATAAAATCATGAAAAAAATGGTTCCTCATGATATAAAGATCTCTACAAAAAATCTTCATCGATATTGAGTCTTCAATGAACTGAGGGAACTAAAATATTGGTCACGCTGGAGGTAGCTGATAAACACCTCTCTTTGATCTCTCTCTTAGGGTTGCATAAGGGGTTGACTGTATGAATCAATTTCTATAATATTTAAATTTGGATGGGAAAATAAATCACTCAGTAGTAAATAGATTTCAATGGATTCAAAAAATCAAATGAAATGCCATTATAATAAATATTGAACTTTAATAACCTATATGGGGATAAAACAAAATATCCACATAAATTTTAAATAAGTTACACTATATAAGGGTAAAAAATAAACCCCATCACATGAAGGTAAACTAGACTAACAATTTGAAGTGAATTGTTCATCCCAAAACAAGATAATGGTGAAACT
Source organism: Viscum album (assembly GCA_963277665.1). Taxonomy (NCBI): domain Eukaryota; kingdom Viridiplantae; phylum Streptophyta; class Magnoliopsida; order Santalales; family Viscaceae; genus Viscum; species Viscum album. The sequence continues at coordinate 1,710,005,990 of OY728125.1, forward strand.
AATGTGTGTAAATGTGACATAAACTTCCCCATGTAAGGGTTATCATTTTTCATATGTAAAGATGAACTTCTTGCATGTAATGATCACAGAAAAAACCCCATGTATGGGTAGAAAAATCTAAGATAAAAGGGGATAAAACAAGAAATTGACCTCTAATTCCCATTAAATTATGGAAAATAAATATTTTAGTGATTTATGATATGTATGAACTAATTTTATATTAATATGAGTTTTCATTTTTTTTGATATGTTTTGAATTTCACTTTTAGTGTTTTAGACCACTAAAACATGCATGTAACTATGAAAAGAATTGAAAATGGACTTATATTGATGTTAAATCTTAAATAAATATTTTCATATTTATTTAGAATGTCTAAAATTAAAAAAAATCAATCCAATGTGAATGGTTATCGAAATTACCAAATAGGTAGTTTTAAAATATTTAATAGACTTTAAAAACATACACCATGTGGTAGAATCATAGAAAACGAATTCCAACTTTTATGAAGTCATAAGAAATCAACCATATATTGATTTTTTAATTATATGAACTAATAACTTATAAATCTATTTTTTTGTAAGATTTTAAAAAATATTGTTATAAAACATTCAAAAATACCAATAATAATAAAAACTAGATGAAATAAGCTCAAAATGATGTTAAGTCGTAGTCAAATTGTCTTTGAATTATTATTGATGTATATAAGTTTTTTTCACATCAATAAGACATGTGATATGTTTGTAATGTTAGAATTGGTAGGTTTTAATGATTTGATAGTCATTAAAAACACGAATATGTAGTTTGAAACCAATAAAAATAAAACTAACTAACATAAAATCATACTATAACAAAATTATAATGATTTTTGAAATATTGGAATTGAACCCTTATCAATATAAGTTTTTGTTTTCTTAGGATTACTAAAGACACATTTTCAATATTTTGAAGCACTAAAACATAAGAGTAATGATCAAAACCACAAAAATCAAACTCTTATTAACATAAAATAATTAGAAAGTTTATTTGGATTATTTATGAAATTTATAAATAGATTAAACATAAATATAACATGTTGTGTGCTCATAATTATTGAATAATATATATTTAATTATTTTTTTGTCTTTAAGAATATGCATATGGGGTCAAAAAAATAAAAAACCCCTCTGATTTCCGTAAACTCATATCAAAACAATAATTAATTTATGTTTCTTTAAGTAGGTAATAACACCATGTCAACCTGACTAGTATTTTTCTCAGGATAATCGCAAACATATTTATAGTGTTTTAAAACAAAAAAAACATATATACGATGGTCAAACCTCGAGAAATGGCCTTGTGTTGATGTGTAATTATATAATGTAATTATATTTGAATTATTTTTGATGGGTAAAAGTACAATACATATAAATATGTTGTGTAATATGCTCAGACTGACTAAATAAGCAATTTTTAATGATTTGGTAGTCATAAAAAAATGTATAAGGGGGTGAAAACCAAGAAAATGACATTATATTTCCTAGAAATCATATAAATACATTTTGTATTTTTATTTGAAATATACGAACAAATGCTACATCCATCCATGTTTTTTTATCAGTATGATCAAAATCCATTTTTCGTGTTTTAAAATAAAAGAACTTATGTGTAATGATCAAAGTTATAGAAAATGACCTTGGATTGATCTGAAATCATAGGAAACCAATATTTAAATTATTTATGAAATTTATAAGAAGATTTAATGTTAACATGATGTGTGATATGGGGTTTACCAAAAAAATAAACACGTTTATTTCATTATTTTGCATGAATAGTCATCCCATTCACAGGTAGTCTCACAAACATGAGAACCAAAGGTTTAATGCCTTGGAAAATAAATTTTAAATGCAGGTTATTTTATAAAAAATGTGAAAATTTCATTATAATCAAACCATAAAAGACTCCCTTTTAAACATATTATGGTTTATACTCATCATCATAACCTGGGGAATGGAAACATAGGAAAGCAGTGAGAACTAATGCTTAGTAAGGGAAATATTCATCAACATGTCATCATGGATAAGATAATATGAAAATGATAAAACATTCTCAGCTTAAAATATCGTATTAAAATGAACTTGTAACAAAAATAGTTGTTTATAATCTAACGTAATAATATATGTAAAAAAAAAAGAAAACATATACTATGGAATAAAATTGTGTAATCCTTACATAATAAAATTGGTCCACAGAGCATAATCATATGTATAAAGATATGTCATGACATGTAAATGAAGTATAAAAGAAAAAATATAGCTCTAATATATATGTGTAAATAATAAAATAGTGGAGTGGGAGTCATTTCCCATTTCCCATAACATGGTGGAGCATGATTCACTACTATATTCTCATAGTGGACAAGTCATCACTACTCGATTCCAAAAATGTAGTGGAATGGGTATCACTTCTCAATTACCATAGTGGAGAGATAATAAATACGTGATTCTCATAATTTTATAATGATATATAAATATTTAATCAATTAATTAAAGAGTGACATAGGACCCTATCATTTATCATCCATACATATTTTTTCCACTTGAAAACTATCATTAATCACCCCATAATAAACCAATTGAAATAAAAAATAGTTTTCATAAAATTTCAAGATGGGACCAGAAAAATTATATCAAGAATTTAAATAATTTGTACCAAAAACTAAATATCCCTAAAATACTATTTCTTAATAACATTTATAGAGTTATTCATGAAAACTAATTTTCAAAAGAATAAAAAATTTTGTGATAAAGATGAAATGGTAGTGAAATCATAAATTTTTTTTAGAAAATGTTTTTATCTTTTCTTTAATGTATGAAGTTATAGTCACATTTAATGTCATTTCAAGAAAGGTTAATTTTTGATAAATTAAAAAGAATTAATTTTAAAAATCATTATTTGAGAATAAATATCAATAATGTATCCCTGAATATACATAAAGGATTCGAGAAGGTAATGTGAAAACATTTCTGAAAACATTTAATTTAAATATGAATCTTCATTATTAGTGACTTGAAAAATACATCAATGTTTTAATAAAATGCAATGAATTCATTTTAAAAATATTAATTATGAAAAAATAGATCCATTAAATTTCATAAATGTTAACAAATGAAATGCGGAGTGAAAGATATAAAAATTTATTTTTCAAGTATGGAAAAATGTTTTGAAATACCTTTATTGAAAACCCACATTATAAAAATAGTAATGAAACATAATATTAAAAATATTAATATTAAAATATTAATTTCCTCACTGATAAAACAAAAATATATTTAAAAATATAAAATATCACTTTAGAAGGCAAGTAAATTATGTAAAAGGAGTGGAAACCATCTTAAAAGATAATTGGAATTATTATAAATTATGATATACTTTTTATGGTTAAGAAATTCATCAACGAGGAATATTTGAAACAAAAAAGGTAGTTTTCTATTGATTGAAAGAGAATTTACCATGAAATAAACCTTTATGGGGGATGAATTTAATATTAGAATAAATAATTTCAATAATAATCAATAAAACTCAATAAAGGGATTGTAGTTTACAAACACCCATATATTTTTGTTATCATTCGAATTGAAGGAAATTTAAAATAAAGACCATAATTTAGATATTCAAAACACATAAATTTCCTGAATATTGATAAATAAATTAATTATAAATTAATCTCAACATTTCAAGGATTTTATGGTGTATAATAAGAATTATGACTCAAGAAATTAAATTTTACACAAATAACATTCATATAAAAATTATTGACTTCCACTTAATCACATGAATATTCGATATAGAAAAAATTACTAATAACCTATTTTATAAATTTATTATTATCTATATCCTTTTATAAAAATTAATTATAATAATTCTATATATGTATATTAGAAATTTATTCATTTTTTTCAATATAGGGTGTGAGTAATCTTGTTTGTTTAAAACTAATTTCATAATCATAGTGTTATTATTCATTCCTCTCCAAAATATCATCATTAACAAATAATAAAAGGTAATAGAATAGGTTATAATTAATTATTTTGAATTTATAATTTCATTATATGGATGTTTTGGTTATGGTAATTGTATATGAAATTGGCGACAAACATGTTTTGGAGATTTTCAATAATGAATGATATTATCATAATTAATGATTTTAATACTAACATTACCAATAAAAAACCAAAAATAAGTATTTATTTTCAAATTTATATCTTATATTTTCATTAATTTTGTTCTCATAGTCATCCAGGGTATTATTTTATATCATTGGTGATTTTAGTGGTTACACCAGCCCAAATAAGAACATACCATAATTAATGGATGATTATGGCTATGAATATGGATTATTCTAAAATAATATAAATATTATAGAGTCATAGAGATATTATTTAGAATATTTTAGTTTTTTCATTCCTATTTGATAATATTTTGATAAATAAGAATGAAATAATATAAAAAAATTATATATGGAACTTAATGGAGGTAGTAGTGTACACAATACACATGAACTTTTTAATATTTTGAAGAAGTATAGGGAAAGAAGGCTGATTGTAGTTTTTTATTTAATAATCATAATTATAAAATATATATATCATATTTATTCTTCAAATAAACCCTCAAAATCAGTTTAGAGAGTCATTTGAGAAAAGGGTAAGTCATTGCTTCATGGAGGTCGTAGTCCACACAACATGCGAATGTCAAATTTGTTTCATAATTAAAAAGGGAAAGTATGGTTAATAGTTATTAATATAGCATAATTACATAAATTATAAAAGCAATATTGATTTAATGATAAATTAATTATTAAAATATAATTTAAATGTTTTGATAAAAATGAAAATAAGTTAGGAAAATTAAGCACTCACATTTAAATCCTTGTGTTTTCATAGGATTCCACAAAAATGTAGGTCCTAATGAAATTTATTATGATGATATGATTAAGGAAAATGATGGGTATTATCAATGATGTAAAATTGTATAGTTTAATGTATAAACCTAATTCTATGATTGGTCTTGAAGGGTCGGTGATAGGCTGCGTTTATAAGTGGTGAGAATAACATTTTTTTTAAAATATTTCAACTTTTCAAAAAGAGAGCACATGTTTGACATGTTAAGATGAATAAAAAATGGATAATAATATATTTTGGTATGATATAGGTTCTATAATACCGTATCAATTCATTTGAAACATGTTTGATTCATGTTTATAATTTATTTACAATATGAATTTCCATTTTTACTACTTTTTGTTCTACCATGGTAACTAAATTCTTCCTAAGTAATTTACTTTTTATGCATAAAAATAAAATGGAAATTATTAAATAAATTGGACCTGATAATTAAAAATATGAAATTAATTTTATCATAAAAATATTATTTGTATTAAAAATATAAATTTACTAGTAGTTTATGTAAATCGTAATAACCGATTTTCATAAAATTTCATTTTTAAAATTTAATTTTTTTTAGAAATAAATAATAAATGACATTTATTTTAATGATTTAAAGTGAATGAATTTAAAACAAATAATATTTTTTGTCTTTAAATGCAATCCAATATATAATTATATAAAAATAAAATTTAATTAAAAGAAAATAAGAAAAACACTTTTCATTGAAAAACATTCGTGAGCTATTAAATATATATTTTCTAAATTCATATTAGTATTTATAAATGTGAAGAATTAATTATTAGATAAATTTTTTATTCTAAAAACAAAAATTTATAAGTTTTTATTTCTTTATTAATTCATTTTATATTTATGAACGCTATAATTTAGTAAAAACGATATTTTAAACTATTCATAAAAAAATAAATTATTTTTGAAAAATATAAAAAATTAATATATATATAATTTTGATATGTGGAATTAAAAATTGAAGTTAATTTTATAAACTTCAGATTCTACAATTTATAAATTTATATTTTAAAATAAAATTAAAATATTAAAAAAACTTCATTTATTGAAAATTGGCATTTTAAAACATTAAGTGTTCTTAATATTATTTAATATCCATTTAAAATATATATAATGACAAAATATTATTCCATATATTGTAATTATTATATTATCAAAATAGTAAATAATTGTTCGATTTGATATAATAAAACATCAAATAATTATTATTGGAATAACAATTAAATCATATTAATTACTTATCCCTTAAACATATGAAATTTTAAATTATTAATACCTTATAATTTACAAGAGTTTTTATTCGAATTGTAATTTATTAATAATGGTCATCAATTATTTCATGTATGGTTTTGGTTTGGTGTTTTTTTAGAAAAATATATTGAACATATTATTAATATTGAAAAATATATTCCAAAATATCATGGTGTTACATTATACCCATTAAATAAACTACATCCATGCAATTTTAACTATCACATAACAATGAAAATAAAAAATGGTGTCCAAAAGATATTCATCACCCCAAGTATATTTTTTGGAGAAATATCAACCTTCTAAATATAGAGAAAATATTATTTCTTGAAAATTGAATTATTCTTGATGTTGATTTTTTCTCTGATCATTTGAGATAAATATCCCTCATGATTAAGTATCATAACTCCTATAATAGAATTAGTTTTTTATTAAATATAATAATCATACTTACATTTATGGATAATCATATGTTTTTAAAATGATATTTCTCTATTTTATTAATTGATATTATCTCTATGTGAAGATAGAAAATGAATTTCCAAAATCTCATTAAATTCATCTAAATAAAAGATAATATGAATTTCATGAATCATAATCCAAAAAAACTTGAAATAGATTAACACACCTTGGATAAAATAATGATACCACCATAAGTTTTTCATTTTTAATTCAATAGATAATTATTGATGGAAGATACATTATATAATACATATACAAATAAATATTGAATAATACCTAGCACCACTTAATTATAATTATTTTCATTGAAAATATTATTTGTATTTGAGTTCCCTTTTTCTCTTGTTTTAGGGGGTTATTGGGGTCTATTATCCTTATTTTACATTGAATTAAGGAATAAATTTACCTAATTTCCAAACTCATTATATTTTGATAATTTTACATTCTTCTCAGTCATTTAATTAATCAATATATTCTCCCTATATCAGTTATCATGAGCTCTATGACAAATACTTCCACACATGATCCATTTTTCTATACCTTTGGGACATTCCCTTGGGTTGTTCTTCTGATATTTTTAACATGTGAGTACTTGAATCTTCTTTCCTTCATCATCTTCACTACCTTTTCATATATAAAATTCCATAATTATCTTCATTGGCGTGTTCATATTTTTGGAATGATTAATGTTATTATTTACAATTAGATATATTTGGGTGAGAATAACAATATATTTTTTAACAACATCTTTTATAAAAATTTTATTATTATTATTATTACAATTATTGTATTTTCCATCTTGTTTTCTCCTAAATCAATCCATTTATAAAATTTAAATAAGTTAATGTAATGTGTGAAAAATTAACAACAAAAGGGAAATATTATAAGATCATAAATTAATTAAGTTTTAAATTGTGATGGAAGATAGTCTATAAGGGGTGAATAATGTAACTTAAAATTTTTGCACAAAAAAATTATTTTCCAAGTTAGAGAAAATTATCAGAGTTGGTTAATTAATTATGAAAATAAAATTTAATAAGAACAAGATATTTTTATATTGGTTTGAACCAAAGTAGATGTACTCTAGTCTTGTAAGTCTCTACTCTTTGAGAGGTATGTTTTATGATATATTGATATTTGAAGGGGAATCCTAACCCAATTATGATATCATTTTCTATAATGTGAATGGATAAACCCACCAATACTTTTACTTTTGTATAAGGAAACAAAACCTAATTATAACATGGAATTTAGACTATGTGATTTAAAATGTAAATAGTCCTAAAATTTGAATCTAGGAGTCACAAACTCAAAAGAAAATATTTTCTTTTGAATGTAAAAGATTAAAAAGAATGTGTCTTCAAATGTTTTAAAGATAAGAATTATTGTTACATACAAAAGAAACATTAATAAAATATATAGTGGAAGAACTAGTGAAGAAATGGAATTGGTTCTTAAGTAATAGATCAGTTCATCTCATTAAAAGAATAGTTGTTGAAGATGTTTCAATTCATCACTTTATAGATTTTCAAGATGATGAAATAATGGTTGTAGAGGAATATATAGAACTGTATAGAACATTGAATGTTTAAAATATCATTCTTGAGGGAATAGAACTGTGTTAAAGTTTTTCAATGAACATATTCTAGATGCTATCATCCTCGCCTTAAATAGAGAACTGTAAAGACTAGTTAATACCATTCAAAGATAAAACAATTGAAGATAATAACATCACTTCCAAATTTATCACTTCAAATATCTAGAAAAGAGAAATTAATTTAAAGAATAAAAAAGTAAATTTTTTATTTGAAAAAGTTTTAATAAATTCAAAATAGTCTCTATAAAAATGCGCGTGACATTATTTAAAAATAATCAGAAAAAAATTTCTAAATTAAATGATTCAAAATATAAATTTAAATATTGTAACATAATTATATTGAAATTTTGAACATATATTTCATAATCATGAAACTACATTAAATGTATATTAAAATATTTAATATTTATAAAATATATTTTTAAAGATAAATACTAAATTAGAAATAAATTGGAAAATAAAATACTAAATATAATAAAATTTGAAATATTCATGCACCAATTTCAAGAACTCGCATCCAATTGAAGAACAATCTTAATTTTTAACATAAAAAATTTAAAACTCTTAACAATAAATTTTATTAACATAAAAATTAGAAAAAAATATTAAAATAAATAACCTATTTAAAAACTAAATAAGAATTTTCAGTAAATAAAAAGTCCAAAAAATAAAAAAATGGAGTTTTGTAAAACACATTAAAGTTCAAAAATGTTTACTTATTTTAACAAAATAAAGTTGAATTAAAGATCCTGTAGAATGATGGTATTATACAATCAGTATATAGGATCGTATCTCTCGATCATGGTCCACTGTCACATTCCATGGTCAAAAAGGATAACATGTATTCAGATGCATCATTCATAGTAGAAACTCATAATAACACATAACAACTCATGGTGGTTGGTGTTCATGATCTTCTTATGGTTATATGAAATAACTTCGGGTTATAAGAAATCACTTTTGAAGGCATATCCTTCGTATGGTCAAATATAAATAATTTGAGATATTCATGTTTTGAGAGAGGGAGTTGCTCAATCAATCTTCATGTGGGAGATAGGATAAAACATGCATTTTTATTGCATTAATTTTTTATATTTCATAACCAAACATAAAAATTCATGTTGGCCTTTTTCATTTGTGAAAATATCCACACATAATAACTTCATCCACTACCAGCAGGTGTGATAAGGCCATATGAGACAACATATCATAAAACAGAACTCAATATTATAAAATAGGCGTTATGTGTATCATGTAGAAGGTAACATCAGCAAATTATAAACTATAATAGCCTGAATGTTTTGTAAAAATATCATTATAGAAATAATGATTTTCATCATTCATATAAAAAATTCATGCATATGCAGAGAAAAGGAACAAGTGTAGTCATGAAACACGATTGGTTTCATAGTACAATATAATGAGTATCTCATTGCCAAAGAAGTATTTCCTTTTCATGGTCAAATAATAGACACATGATGTAACACCAAGATATTTTATGAAATATTTCCCGTTAAAAAAATTAATTCTTCAATAGATTTCATTGCATACAACTATCGGTTTACACGAACTGGGAGACACTATTAATGTAACCTAGCTATTAAATTTGTGGAAATAAATATTAATAACTAATTTATAAAATAAATATTAATATCCAATTCAATATTAATTGATTAAAGAGTGATTAGATAATAATCTGATAAATTTAGTAAAATCATTATATTCTTCAAAAATATGTTTTCATCACAAATGACTTTTTCTTCTATTTATGAACGAATATTCATTTTTATATGTTATAGAAAATTGATTTGAAAAATTAATTTCATTTTTTAATTCATCAAGTCAATTTTATCTTAAAATTATTTTTTTCTAAAAACCATTATTTTACTAAGGAATAGTGAAAATACTAAAATTTTTTTAAAACATTTTTTTATTATAGTATTTACAAGGTAAAATGTTTTTTTATATGATTAAAAATTAAATTATTTTATTTTGAGACAAAATAATCCAAACATATATTTTTTAAATTATTATATACATTAATTAAATATATAAACATTTTATTTTTTAAAGTGAATTTTTCTGGAAAACTATCTTCTCATAGCAGTTTATCAGTTTTATTTTAAATTAAATTTTAAAAATTATGGGTTTGGAATTTTTAAAAATAGATTCAAAATTTTTATAAATAAGATCTTGATTTATTGAATTGGTTCCATTTATTTATTTCTAATATGAATAGTAACCTAGGTAAATTTTGTTACCTTTGTAAACGGTAATTTGGGTAATTTAAGTTAAAAATAAAATAATAAGGACTATAAAATGACCCTAAAACATGACCAAATTTTATTTGATTAATATGATTCAACCCTTAACACCGAATTATCGATATTAATATGATTAATGGGCACTTTTTCATTTAAATGACTTATAAAATATTTAAATTAAATAATTTTACAAAACGTCACTTTCCTTGTCTTAAATATACCTGATGTGTCCACATAGAGAAAAAGGTATGTTATTAACTAATATAAATGTAAATTTTTAACTTTATAAACATATTTTCATGATAAAAAAAATTTGGTTTTTTTCCACTTAGATGAGATTATGATATTTATAATATTTTATTTAATAGAAATTTAAAGATGTCACATTAATGTTTTAAATAATATGTCATTTTTAATATAGGGTTAAACAACAGATATATTTGAATCTAAATATTTTTCATAAATATAGAATATTTATCATCATCATAGTATTTTATTTTTAATTTTTAGTGAACAAATAATTATATTAAATATTTACACAATGCTGGTGTAGTAATCATTTTAATAACGTAAATATTAAATACATGTTATTAAAAATATTAAAATAAATATAATTTGAGATAATTGATGTTATCAACGAATTTTATAGATGACCTTGACCTAATATTAATATAATAAAATATTTATCTTTAACATAACTTATTATATTTATATTTAAAAATTCCAAGTAATGAATAGTTTCAAAATTGAGACTAATGATATTTTATAAAAATTAATTTTTATTAAAATTTGTAAAAAATATTTGAAAATATAATATAGTCTATAATATTATTAATTTTAAAATTATTATTTATTTTACATCACATAATAAAAAATTAAAACCTTTTAATATTGAACATATGTTTCCTCTGTTGGAATTAAAATTGGTTAACATAGGATTAACCAAAATGATAGGGCTTAAAATAATACCAAAAGTTGTCTAAAATATATTGGTTGGTGATATTGAAACAATATGACCAATTATATTCAAATAAATATCATTATTTTTGTATTTTTATTTATATTGAACGTATTATAAATTAATATTTTGAGAAATTTTCAAAAGTGCCCCTCACCTCAATTATAAAAGGGCTCCTCCTCCCCCACTTCATCACATCACATTGAGAATTCCATCTCAATAATACCCTAATGTTTTCTCTTATAAAATTACCTATACACATTCTATAGGTTCCTTTTTTCTCAAATGACCAACCCTAGTGTCAATAAAAGGGTATCTAAAGGAAGTTCTCCAAAGAAGAGATATTTTACTTTACTAACTCATTCGAGATTATTTCTTCTTATACTTCGTTATTATGTGTTGTTTTCATTATAATGTAATAACTATTATTTCACCTACAATATTATATTTTATTATAATTATGTAATAACCATATTCCAATTTTTATACATCCTATGAAAATGAAAGCATTGTGTGTGCATACGTAAGACTTACCGTCTCCACACTATGGTGTAATCAGTTTTCCATCAACACTTTATTTTGATGAATATAATTATAGAAATAATATATATATATATATTATAAAAATAGAATTATATTTATTCTATAAATAAAATTAATATATCACCATATTCCTTACCATTTCTTGATTAAGGGAATGATATCATCACTCGTGCGTATGTACGGCCTACTGTCTCTATGACGTGATGCAATCCATTTTACATGTTCACCATTCTAGAATAATTATATAAATTTATATAGTGAATAAATATGATATATATTTCCTTAATACCATTCTATATAAGATGGAACTATATCCTATTAAAAATAACTAGTACTTATATGACAAAACATGAATAGGAAAATGAAGTAATTAACACACAAGAGAAGGGTAATAATGAAATATTATTTACAAACAGGTGGCAAGATGATATAAGAATATCCTATATAATATCATAAATATTAGTATAGTTCTAGTATAAATTAATGAAATTCATTAAACCATTATATAGGTGGTTCTGATACGTTTGAAGAGGATTAGACATAAGGTGAGGGTTAATTTCACAATCTCATTTTATTCGGGATTTTTTGTATTTATGTATCTATTGGGGAATATTTATCTCCCTTGTCTATATTTCTTAAAAAAATTACTATTTTTATAAAAAAATTATATTAATTTTTACCCATGTGTGAATTTTTACAAAATGGTTTTAAATGAATCTTTTTTTCATTTTCCTAATGAGATAATTTGTGACTTTTTAGGTAAAAGTATGAAAGGAATGTTTTTTAACTTATGCGACATGAATTTATTATTCTGATTTCATGACACCAAAATATCTTGAACAATTCATGATAATAATAAATTTTAATTTTCAATGAAAATTTTTTGTTTTAAAATTGTGTGGCATTTTTAGAACAAAATATTTTCAAAATATAAAATATATTTTACTCATGAATTATTTCAAGTGATCTCTCAAAAAAAACATTCCATATAAGATAGCATTATTTGATGAAACTTATGTTTTAATCTGTATATTATCCACTGATAACATTATTATTGTTTCTATGAATGGTTTATGTTTATGATTAATTGATTTTGATGAATTTTATTTTTTTACCATGAGTTTTGTTATGTTGAAATGTTAATAAACTCCATTTCTTCTATGGGATATGATATGATGAATGATTTATGTTACTCTTGAACAAATATTTATGGTTTTAATTATGTAATTTTTGGGACCTATATCTACCTAAAACTCATTGGGTAAAGATTTATATCTCATGACATATACAGGAGTGGAATGAGGAGTGTACTTAGGTCACTAATACAGGGTAGGAACAGAGAGTGGACCTGGTTTATTGAAGGACATTTTCCACTATGATAGTCTTAGAAAGGATCCTTGACTATTACGGAAATTATTTTATATGATTATTTGTTTTCCAAAATTCTATTTCATATGTTATACTCTCATGGAATATGTTCTTTTATTCTTTATAAACCTCTATTATATATCCCATGACATGATATTATGATCTTTGATATGCATGATATAATTTTCAAATGTTTTTTTATGTTCTTATGTCTTATGAATATAATATGATTGATATATCCCTTTTTTACCCTTATTGGGAATCAAAGATCACCCTTTCTTATGTTTCTTTTCCCTAGGATATGGAGAAATGAATTAAGTAAGATGTTTCAAAAAGGGATTTAGTTAGGAAGGAATAAGAGGGAGGTGATGTAGATGTTTTATGAATCATTTGTTTACGATTCCAAGTTTCCAAATAAACAAAACCTACATGGTTTTAGTGTGGTTTCATTATGTTATCTAAGGATTATTGTTTTATTTATATATAATATCTACTTATGAAAATTATGGATCGTTATACATGAAGAACAAAATCTAGAATAGTCATGGTAAGATTCTATGAAATCGGATCACATGAACGGTCTATCATTTCATACAATCTAGAAAAATATGGTTGCACATAAAATTAGTGGCATTAAATCATCATTAAAATAAATAAATAATAATAATTAATTTAATATAAATAATTCAATAAATAAATAATTGAAATTTTATAAACTATAATGTACATAATTAAAAAACTTACAAAAAATAAGATATAAATACTACAAGAATTTACAATTTATAATTTGATAAAAACCATTAATAATAAAATATATTAATAATTTTTTATTTATTTTTCAAAATTGACCCCAAAATAAAATTGAAACAACACTTCAACATTCAAAAAATATCCATAACAATCACCAATAATCTCTCCCTTTTTGGATATTACAAAACTTGAAAATATTTTTCAAAAATATTTTTCAGAAAATTCTCAACCATATTGAAATTTATATTAATTAAATATAAATAAAATATAAATAAAAAAATTATTAAATCAAAATATATTACATAATAAAAATGTTAATATCTCTGCCATAAATTCATATTCAAATAGTTTATAAAAACAATCATATATTTAATACAATTTTTAGAAAATTATATACAAAATTTCGAAATTATAAATTATCCAACATGAAAAATTCCAACTCAACATCTTCAAATCTATAATAAAAATAAGGATTTATAAAAATATCAACGAAAATTTATTCAGTTGGAATATATTCTAAAAAATATCTCATTTATAAACATAATCTCAAAAAAATTCAAAATGTATGTCTATATTCATAGTTCTATAATGCATTAAAGGGTTAGTTGTGATAGGGATAGAAGATGAGTTATCAAAATAAATAGGCATATATTAAAACTTAAGATAAGGATTGTTTAATTCATAAATATCGATGGAAATTAGAAGTGGTGGGGGTATACTCACTTTTAGGAGTAGATAAAGAAACACAATTTTATTTTCCTGAACTCTAAGAAACTAAATTTTTACTAATAATGTGATTCATATCTAAGGTGAATTTTCTATCATTTAATATTATAGAAAATAACTTTGAGAAACACATCTATATTAATTCCTAACAACCTATCTAGATTTATCTATATTATTTTTAAAATTCCGTTTAGTTCCAATAACAAGCTTACCTATAAGGGTTTTAACTGCAGAAAAAACATTATTATTAGAAACAATTAGTAATATCATCATGCATAAATAAAAATAAAATTATAATCATTTAAATCATCAATAATATCATTAAAAAATCAAAAACTAAAAGCCTAATTATCACAAAAATTTTAAAAAAAAAATCTCGTTTTAATAGAAACATCAATAATACTAGTAACATTATCAGTAAGATGAACACTTTAAATATTCAATGATATATGATAAGGTTAAGAGGTATTACTCTCTCCATAAATTGATTCATTTTAATATTGTGGTTTTTCTTCACCAAAATTAAAATATCTAAACTCGTCATCCAAAAAATTTAAATTAGCTTCAATTTCACATTATTTCCAAAGAAAATAACGTATAAAAATTATTTAATGTACATACATCATTTCTAATAATATATATTCCTTACTATTATTTGAATAACCGTGAATTATACCTTCATCATTTTTTGTATTAGATAAATCAAAATAATATTTTAAATTCAAGTAAAAATATTAAATCCAAATACTCTTAAATAATCATCTTTAGGATTTTTACATTTTAATAATTCATATAGAGTTTTCTTTAAAACATTTCTAATAATAGTTCTATTTTAAATATAATAGGAAGTGAAAATAGATTCATAAAAAATATATAGGAAACTTATATTTACATAACATAGTTTTCAACATTTCAATTAGTGTTCTATTTTTCCGTTCTACAGTACTATTTTGTTCTGGTGCTCTTGGAACACAATTTTTTTCATGAATTACTTCAAAATGATTCATAAATTTAACATCCATTAAAACTATGAATTGAAAAATCATATAACCATTTTAATTTTCAACTAATTTACAAAATTTTGTAAATTTAAATAAAGTATGATTTTATTACCATAAAAATAAAGCAATGTAAATCTATTATAATCATCAAAAATAAATAATATAAATTTATATCCAATAAGGATATAAATTTTTTTAAAACAAAATAAATAAATATGTATTAACTATAATGTTCTATTAGTAATTATCTGGTTGATAGGTTTGAATAAAACATTATGATGTTTCCCTTTCATGCACGCATCACAAACATGAAGCTTCTCTTTCTTCAAGGTGGGTTACTATAGTACATTTTCATATCTAGGAGGATTATGTAATATTGTGAAATTAAAATGGAATAGTCATCAATGGGAAATAATTTTATCACTCTGAAAATAATTTTAACACTTTACATGTTGAATAATAAATTCAACAAAATCAATAGTATTTATATTTTTCTGATGGTTAGAATAAAATAATAACGATTTATTCCCAAAAAATAAATACATATTATTTTTTAATTTTACTTATATTATATAATAACATAATTTAGATATACTATATAAATTATTTTCTAAATATTCAACTTATAAAACTTTAGTGATAAAATTATAATTGTAAATTCCAAATTTACCAAAATCTTTTAATTTTCATATGTAATTATCTACAAATGTAAAAATTCCTTCATAAAATTATTTATAATTAAAAAAATATATGACACTGCATTCATATCCCTATATCATTCATTATCAATATAACATATTTCATTCTTAATATGTATAAGTAATTTATCCAATAATAATCAATTACTTTACAATTTTAATGCCCAAAGAACTTTGGGTCCAATCAGATTAGTAAAACAAATTTTAAGTACCCAAAAAATTTAAACAATTACTATATTAAGCTATAGATAAAAAAGATTTATAAATATGGTTCTTCATAAATCCAAAATGCAATAAAAATTTAAGAAAATAATCATTTTCAAAGTTTCATTTCATCTCACATATAAAAATATAATAATAAAAGTACAATATTTTTTACCTTTCACAAAAATATATTTATACTTTTGAGGTCATCTCATATCATAAACAATATTATTTTTTTATTTTTTTATTTAAATACAACTTTTTTGATACATTTCATGATATTTAATAAAATAAGAAAAACATTTATTAATAATTTCAACTTCTAATTTCAATTTTCATTCACATCCTATGTAGTTTCAAAACCATCTTAGACATTATCACGATAAACATATCCGCAATTCCTTAGTTTTTTATTATCTTATAAAAATAATTTATTTTTATAAACAAGTTTCTCATTATTATCATTAAGATTATAACATAAATTAGAAACTTTAAAAACATATGTTCTCGTCCTTCCAATTTATTTATTTGACCTAGAAAAATTCATATTTTTAGAATCATAATCAAAATCAGAGCAACCAAAATAGAAAATAGAATCACTAACCTCTTTCATAGATTCCATAAAACATAGATTAATATATTATTTCTTATTTCAAGGTTATTCACCATAATTGGATTATTTAGTACAACTACAATATGTTTTCAAATTCTTTATTCTCGTTATATTTTTATTTGTATTTATTCATTATTTTTGGGAACTCATGATAGATAATCCCTTTTTTATTCACTCAAAATAATTAAATTATTATAATTAATAATACATTTTTATCTCCCTAATAATTTTATTTTTTATATTTCATTATAAATCTATTCTTAAATATTTTATTTGTCATTATTTTGGAGACTCTAATCATAATCTGAGTGATATCATTATTTTCATTATCATGTGGTTTAAAATACGAATAGTTGGTAGATATAACTTTAACAAATTTAATTTATAAACTTATTCACTTAAATGTCTCTACTTTAGAAATATTCTTCAATTCGTTTTCATATTTAAGTTGTGATCTAATCAATTTGTAAAGAATGTAATCTTATAAGTCCTTTATTTCTTCAATGGATATGTTTTGAACAAGATATTTTTTGGAAGATCTCATAGAACTCATTCAAAAAGTACTATTATTTTCAATGTTTCTCTAATTTAATACATTCCATTCATGATGGGGGTGAATTAATGGATCTTCTAGTTCACAGTTTCATATTCACCCATATTTATGTCTTGGTACTCATCTTGAATCATTCTAAGCTTAATTTGAACCAACTTTTCAACGACTTGGTGAGTAAATTGTAGAATATTTCATATATCATAAGCTATCTTATGTTAAAATACATGACTAAAAACATTTATATTAGTTGTATGGTATAATATATTCATAACTTTTAAATTTAAAATGTATTTGGTAGTATCACTTCCTATAAGAGTATCATATTTAAAATCAGGTAAAATGAATGATTTTACCATTATATTCTAATGATTAAAATTAAGTTTCTTAAGGAACTCTCGTATTCTATTTTTCTAATATCTATATTCTATTCCATCAAAATATAGTGGTACACTAGAACTTTTTCCTTCCACCCTAGATATCCCTCCCTTTGAATATGAAGTCTAGGAAAGGGTTAAAATAATTAAATAAAAAAAATTAATTCAACAAGAGCTAATATATCCTTAACAAGGTTAAACCTGTGATACAAATTTTTTGTATCAATAAAAAGATAAAATAGCTAAAATTATAATTCCAAATAGGGTCACCATTTTGATACTGATTGTTAGGTCATAAATAGTGATGGTAAATGGTCTTGAGGAGGGTGAATAAGCTATCTTAAAATTTTAAAATAGATAATGATTTTCCATTCTAATTAAAATTATTAGAGTTTGTTAATTAACTATGCAGTGAAAATTAAATAATCACAATAGATTTTTATTGTATTTCAGTCCAAATTTGACCACCACCACTCTAATACCAGTACACTCTAGAATAGATATGATGTACACTATACTAATTTTTCATAGAGGAATCATGATATGGTTACAAAATACTTTTCTACAATGTAGAGGGATAACAATACTGACACACAATATTTTTTTTAGGGAGTCACAAAACAACTATACAACTGACATTAGAATACATGAGTCACAACCCAAAGGGTTCTCACATATGAATTTTGAAGTCGCAACATGAAGAAATAAATTATTGTTTTGAATGTAAAATAATAAATATAAATTAGGAGATCATGTGTAAAAGATAAGATTAAGTGTTATAGACAGAAGAATCTAGAATGAAATAGATAGAAGATGATCAATTAAAGAATAGGTTCTGGTTCTTGAGTAATAAATTAGTTCATCCATCAATCTAATTGTAGTCTGACTTGTTTTAGTTTAACTCTTTTGAAATCATCCAGATGATGAAACAATAATCACACTAGAATTTATAAAATTGTAAAACACATTGAAGGTTCAAATATTTGTTCTTGATGGATTGAAAGTGGGAAAATGTTTTTTATTCAAGGTATTACATACTTGCTTCACTGCACCTTAATTAGAAAACTAAAAAGACTAAAAAATATTCAATTGGTAAAACAACTCAAAATAAAAATAACACCTCCAAATTTATCGCAACAATTTTCTATGATAGAGAATGATTATTTATAGACTAGCCCTCAAGATAGTTTTTCAAAAAATGAATATTTCAAAAAAATATCTAGAAAAATTGTTCATATAGTACCTAAAATTAATAATCCAAAATATTTCTTAATTGAACGATGAATTATATTAATAAAAAACACATGAAAATAATATCTTTAAATATAAACATATATTTAAAAATATTGAAAAAAAATTAAATATTGTTAAAAATTTTAATATCTTTAAAATGAATTTGTTAAATATAAATAATAAATTAAAAATAATTTATATCATAGAATAATCAAGATAATCAAATTTCAAATATTCAAGTATAGACTACCAGAACTCATATAAAATTGAAGAAAAATATTAATTTTAAATATAAATAATTTAAAATACTAAACAATAAATTTTAACTATTTAAAGTTATTATCAATTATTTAAAATAAATAAATTATTAAAAAAATTAATTATAAATGTATAGTAAATCAAACTATAAAAAAAACATAGTATAAAAAAAACTAGAATTCTAAAAATTATTTTTTTTCCCGAAAAGAAAGAAAAATATGAGAACCTAGATAATGATGTAATCATAATGTCAAATTCCATGGTCTAATAATTTGATCATGGTCCATGGTTTCATTCTACGGTCCCACATGATAATATACAATTGAACACTTCATCCACAGTTGTAAGTCAAGGTATCACGACACAACTCGTGGTCGCATGTGTTCACGGTCTTCCTAAAATCATTTGATATAACTTATGGTTGTTGGAAATTACTTATGATCACATATCCTTTATATAGTCATATGTAAATAATTTAATATATAGTCAATTTGAGATAGATAACCATTTCATCCATATTTAATTAGGCTATAAGATAAATCATTCATTACTACAGAAAACATTTTTCTACATTAAATATAAATACATAAATTCATGGGAAAATTTTTCAGTAGTGAAAATATTCATGTTGATCATATTTTTCAATTTAAAGTCTATATGAAAAGGAATCATGAGACACAATATCAAAAATAAAATGAAATTAAATGTGTTCAATAGGTCTAAAGAGCATCATATAGAATATTGGATTTGAAAATGTTGAATTATACTGGTGTGATCTTTAGAAAATCGGATCATGAAAGAAAGCATGATTTAATTTATCTACATGGAAAATCATGGATCATGCCAGAAATAAAGAATATTCATGGTGTTAACCTATGTAAGTAGATATCTGGTAGGGTTGAAAATTTTATCCCAGGTAGAAAAAGGATATTGTATAAAAAATTAAAGGCATGGATGTAGAATTTTAAAAAATAATAATGATGAGTTTAATTTAAATTATCGAACACATAAATTACTAATAAACAATAAACTATAAAAATAATAATTAAAAAACTAATGGAATTTGGGATAATAAATACTATGAGAAATTATAATTACCCATTTGATAAACAACCATTAGTAATAAATAACATTTTTAAATATCATAAGTTTTTTTAATTTTCGAAACAAACTCCAAAATTTAATTGAAAAAAATCTTAAAGATTAAAAAACTCTCCCTAATAATATCAAACAATCTCCGACCCAATTCAAACTCAAAATGTCTTAATCTTAGAAATTATTATATCATTTTTAGTTCAACCTAAATCACTCTCAGTTATATCTATGTTTATTTAGGTTGCGTTCCATAATTATTTTACATGATAAATATTTTATAATTTATTATAAAGATAATTTGATTATCTAAAGAATAGCATATAAGAGTGACAAGACAAGTGTGAAATTATGCCACTTTTTTGTGTAGCTGATGATGATTGATTTAATAACCAACACACCATTTTTAGGATTTTTATTCCTAGATACAGTTTTGTAAAATCCTATAACAAATTATAGTATATATATAAGGAATTTATTTGTATTAAAACCACATAATCACAACATTATTGAAACTTTGTGATGTTATCTTATACTTAGCCATATCCCTTAGACTTGCACTCAATTTTTTCACTAATATTATCAAATATAATCCCCAAAATAACAAATCCTCCCACTGATACCAACTGAGGTGTCCCCTGAAAAATAATAAAAATCATTATTTTACCTAAATAATCAATCCATTCACAAATAGTCCCAAAAACTGGATACATGATTATTTAGTGTCTTGGAATATTATCTACATATATTTCTTACGTGAAAAAACATGTAAACGTTTAATTATAATTGAATAAGAATATACTCCTACCTATAATTATTATATTATATATTATCTTCATGTACTTAGGAATGAAAACATAAGAATGGGGTGAGATTAAATGCTTAGTAATGGAAAACTCATCAACTTGTCATCAGGGGATCGATCATGAGCATATGATAAAACAAGAGCATATAGAAATAAATTATGAAAAAGAACATAACACCATAAGAGTTTTTTATAATCTATTTTAACAAGACATGAAACCTTAAATGAGAAAACACAAAACAAAGAATAATGTTTTTGAGGAATTAGGTAATAAAAATTATCCATATATTTAAATCCAAGTTATAATGAAATGGAATGTCATGTAAGTGAAGTGTAAAACAAACTATTACACTATCATCGATATAGAAATCATACAACACTGAAGTAGAAATCATTACCCATTTCCCATAACATAGTATAGTAGACATCAGTACCTGATTCCCATGGTGGAGATGGAATAAATTCATAATTACTATAAATATAGTGGAGTAGGTATCCCTACCTGATTCCCATAAAATATTGGATCAAGTATCACTTCATGATTACTTTAGTTGAGTAATAATTAATACTCAATTTCTATAATTATATCATGAGATATAAATTCTTAACTAATAATTGGAAGGTGATGTTGTACAACACACATCAGAATCTATATATTTGTTTTCTAGTTTAAAATAATATTTTGTTATATTATAAATAACATGAGCAATGAGAAATGGGTTTCACAACATTTCTTTATGGTATCCTTAAAATTGACCCAAAAATATATATAGGAATGAAACCTACAGCTCAATCACCCAAAATTATTATTTTATAAGTTCATTTATAGAGCATTTCATAAAAATTAATTTTTGTTAAATTATAACCTTTATATATAAATAGTATAAGATAGTGAAATATTAAAATATTTTTTGAAATAATTTTTATCCTTTCTGTAAAATATGAACTTATAGAAACATTAAAAGTTATTTTTTAAAATTATAAATTTAATTAATTGGAATGAAATTATTCTAAAAATCAATATTTTGAAATAAAAATCAATAATTAATCCTTGAAAATACATAAAGGTTTTAAAAGGTTTAATTAAAATCATTTTGAAAAAATTAAATTTGAAAAATAATTTTCAATAATGGATCCTTGAAAAAAATCATAAAAGTTTAAAAAATGTATAGTAAATCCATTTTAAAAACACTAAAATTTTTAAAATAAGATCAATGTTATCTCCTTTAAATGAAATAAATTTTATCAAAAGAGATGTGTAGTAGAATATAAAACATTTTATTTTGAAAGGATGTGAAAATATTTTAAATTTCTTTTATTAGAAGCCCACATACTAAAAATAGAAATAACACATTTCCTAGAAGGATGATAAGGTAAATATAAAGGCCTCAAGATATAAAACATAATTTTATTTCCTAATT
Organism: Viscum album; assembly: GCA_963277665.1. Lineage (NCBI taxonomy): Eukaryota > Viridiplantae > Streptophyta > Magnoliopsida > Santalales > Viscaceae > Viscum > Viscum album. The sequence goes on from OY728125.1 coordinate 1,710,029,111, forward strand.
TTAAGGATAACATTATAGGGAAATGAAAATATGGGAAGGGAGTGGAAATAGGCATTAAAGATGATGTTAATTATTCTCAATAATGATATTCAGTTTATAGGGAAGAAATTAATTAAGGTGACATATTTCAATCAAAAGTTTAATTTTACCAAAATATAAACAGAAAGTACAATGAAATTAAATATTCGGGTGGAAGAAACTAATCATGGAAGAAATAAGTTCAAGAAAAAATGGGTCTCCCTTTACCCAGTTAAAAGAGTTCTTTGCTTTGATTTAATAATTAATGAGTCTTCGGCCCCAAACTTTAAAGAAATAACCCATACAACTTCGGTATCTTTTAAATTAAATTCCATATAAAGAAATAAAAAAATATTATAGAGACCTTGGATTTACATACATAGATATTACAACTTTTCATATGAATATTCATTACATTGCATAAATATATTCCATAGGATCATAATAGTTTATTGTCTTTTGAGACTCTGTATATAATCTTCTTCTCTAGCGATAGATTTTCAAATTATCCCAAAAATATCATCATTTTTTGTAAACTTCATAGAGATGCCCTATATAAAACCTCCCTTTGTAACCTATGAAGAGGAAACATATCAAAGGGTGAGATCATATCCGTATTAAGGATAAAAAAGTGATATACATAAACATAACATGAGTATAGGGGTATGAGGACATGATGATAACATATGAATACCATACCCTATGTATAAAAGATATAAATATTTAGTCATGACATAATGACTGGAATTTCATAATACATGAATCATAAGGAAACCCAAAAACACAATTCATGAGAGAATAAAATTGGCATATGTCATAAAATTTTGGCATACACATAGTAATCGAAAATCATTTCCTTATTAGTAAAAGGTCATTGTAAAAACATATTAGGGCACTCCATGGGGTGTAGCACCTCCTAGGAAGAACACACCACCATCCCCAGTGGCATCCTTTTCCTCATAGTTAAATAATTTCACTCCACAAACAATCATGGTTTTCAAGGGTCACTCTTAAGACCATCATTGTGGGAAAATACCCTTACTGAATAGATTTTACACCCCATTCCATTCATGTGTATCTCATGATATATAATTATTTATATAATGAATTTCAGGAATATATTGATCCCACCCATCTTTTCTTATAACGTAAAAACTTTCTAGATCTATAATGTAACCACCATGATTGGTTATCATTTAACCACCATCACATAATGAATATAAAACATATGGGTTCTATAGGATCATAAAAAATTCATCATATCATAATTTTTGAAATTAAATGTGTTTCATAAAAATTTCATAAAAATATATTCAATGGAAAGTAAAGAGGATTAAAAACCATTTCATTATTTCATAAAATCAAACCCAATAGAAAAAATAATGGTGTTTCATAATCATTTTATCATGGTTTAACCCATGGCTGAGAAACAGGTTCATAAAAATCTTTTCATTTGAAATATAGACCATTTAGAGAAATAATAATAATCGTATCCTTTGATCACATCCTATTAAATAATAATTAACATCAAAGGATGTCATCTTAGATGGAAAATGATTTTAAAATATTACCGGGACATTTATTAAGGAAAATAGAATCTATACGTTGAAAAAAATAATTTTTAAAACTTAAAACATTATCTAAATCTTTTTATTTCAAAATAAAATTATAAATTTACACTAAAATAATTTAAAATATTTTAAAAAAAGTATTTCGGTAAATAACCTTTCAGATTTGGGAAGGAACTTTTTTCAAAACATTACATTTTTGAAAATAATTTTTTTAATTAACATTGAAAAATTATAATGTTCTCTTCAATTAAAATAATGTTCATGATGGTGGGAAAAAAATAATGTTATACGTGTTAAAAAAGGATTCCTTCGAAATTTTTTATAAAATCTAAATAGGAATTGTATTTTAAAAATACATTATCATTCGTTTCAAAACAATTATAAAAATCCAAATATGGTTAAACATTTATTTATTAAATCCTTTTGGTTTTTTTTATTTTTCGAATTGTTTTTATAAAATATTGTTTTGGAAGGAAAATGGTTTTCAACCGAAGATATAAATAAAAATGATATTTCTTAAAAACATCTTATCATTTATTTTAAGGACCAAAGAGTGTAAAATGGTACTAATATTGTAAAATACCATTAATAAATAGTGTAGAATAACATTTATAGTTATTATTGAGAGTTAGATCATAATATTTAATCATTGGAAGAATAATCATAAATAATTGTGATAATTGATAATATTATAACCTAAAACTCTTACCTCATTATTAACATTGGAATAATAATTCCCATGAAAGAATAAAATTAAAAGAAACATATAATATCATTAAATAAATGATATTCATGATATAACTTGTAAAAGGGGTATTATATACACCTCATAAAATAAGATAGGTTGATAACATAACATATGACTCAATGAATGAAAATTGAGGCAAGAAACTCTAACTACAATGGCAACATTGAAACCATAAACCCCATGAAAGAGGTATCCTGAAATTGATATGTATGTATAAATAATTTTTTTGATAATAATAATAAATTAAATTCATCGGTATTATATAAACCAAATAAAAAAATATGTGGTGAGAACATAATGTCTCTCATAGAAGTAAAAAATAAGATGGTAATCCCTTACCTTAAGTCTTGAATTCCTTCGTATGCATTCGAAAATATTGTATATAAATATTAGTTTGTAATAAATCTATTAATGAACCACAATCTTTTATATCATACCATATTTGACTTCCTTATGACCTTTTGAATCTTGTTTATTAACAATTTCTTTTTAAACTGACATTTCAGGTAATAACTGTTTTTTATTTCGTGTATTTTTTGATATGCTGTTATTTTTTGTCCTAATAATTTTATCATGATTATAAAATATCCAGAAAAATTATCATGAAAAATTATCATACTTATAAATCAATTATACTTTGAAAACCAGTCATGAATTATCATTTTGTGAAATTATATATGTTACAATCCTGGAGACAGTAGGTCATACGTATGCATTAATAATGTTTCCATTTTCCTACAATCATTATAGAAATAAGGTAACAAATAAAATGACATATTATTTTTATTGAATGTAAAATATTTCATTAAAATCTTAATTATATCATTTATATCACATATATTCATTAACTTTATCTTTATTATCTCTCATTTATAATGTTAGTGAAAATGAATCACATCACTTCATGAGACAGTGGTCTGTCAAACACACGAATGGGGTTACGGTATCGCCTATGAAATGGAAGTTAAAAGGGTGTATATGATATAATTAGTTGGGAGCTATATTTAAGTCCTAAATATAATATATATATTTTATATAGATTATTATACCAAACTTTGAATGGTGGTAATAAAAAAAATAATAACATTGTTTCATGAGGAAGTAGTCCTTCATACACATGAATAAATATTTTATAACCATTTATATGGATGTGAACATAGTTTAACATCATTCCATTAAAAAACATATCAGTGTAAGGATGATATTGTGGTTATTATATTGTCATATTTTAATAATAATTGAACAATGTGGAGGAAGAAATAAAATTAAAAAGTACGGTGAAGAACATTTCTTATTCCTCATGTAACCTCATTAACTTTGAACCAAAAGCCTTCCTAGGTTGAATTTATTATGAAAATAAGACTTCTATACTCATAGGGGTAATTTGGGATGTTTTTTTGGTAGGTATTTACTGAACCAAAAAAACTTACGGTGTGAAGAAGGGTGGAGAGGAGTGGCCTTTTACAATTGAGGAGTGGGATTTTGTAAATACCAAAAAATATTCAATAATGGGTGGTTACTCTAACCTCATGTGGCTCAAAAACTGATAAATAATGGAGGGTATCGATGATATGGTCAATAAACACCTCCACCGAAAAAAATTCCAAACATGTTATTCCTTACCATTTAATTTTTTTTTCATTTCTACTATTTTAATTTTCACCATGGTAACTAGTTTTTTTAACTGAGGTCATTTATACTTTATGAATAATATAAAATGATATTTATTATATAACTTAAAAATATTTATTATAAATATAAAATTCAATTTATTAAATTAAAATTTTATGTTTGGGTAAATTTAATTTTAACACAAGCGCACGTAATGTGAAAAAGCTTATTTTAACCTTAATCACATTAACAAAAATTTACTTTTTTAAATAATTTTTATAGTCAAAACATTTGTTAAACATATTAGATAATAAAAATTATTATTATTAAAAAAATTGAATCCATTTTGAAAATTTTAATTCATATTAGTGAAAAAATTTAATTTAAAATTAATCTGGAAGATACAACGAGAAAGTTGGGTTTCAAAGAAAAAAATGTTCAAAAGTTTATCAACTTTTAATTAAAAATTCAGTGTGAAAATTATTATAATGACCTAAATTAGATTAATAGATATATTATTGAACAAATTTTACTTTAATACCAATTTAATATATAATCTTATTCTATAAATTATTTAAAATAAAAGGCAGTTTTCAGTTAAAATAAAGAATTTTTCATTATTAATCAAAAATTAATTTTTTTAGAAAATTATCATAAAATCACCATATTGTAATTTTGAAATAAATATTTCAAACAAAAAATTAACAATTTATATTTTATTAAATACTAAAAAATTAATTTTATTATTGTTCATGAAAATAAATAAATAGAATAGGTTTTTAGAAAATTTGGTTTTTTTGAAATATATAAATATTTAATTAAAAAATTAATTACTTTTTATAAAAATGTATTCATTATATAAATTAGTTATAAATAATATTTAAAATATATTTATTCTTATTTATTTCACTAATTCTATGTCTATTTAATAATTGTCTTTTTTTAAGTAATAATATTAAATATTTTTCATGGTTCGTTAAAACTCGATGTTGTGTGTAGCATAAGCTAAAATTGTTGTTACGTGTGATACAAGATAAAATAAGTATTAACTCAAATTAAAGACAAAATAAAATTTTTGTATAACATAAAATAAAATCAATATTTCATGTAATGAATAATATAGAAAAGATTAAATTTATTTGAATGAGATATATAACATTATATCAGAGTGTTACATTCTACCCCCCATAAAATAATTTTTTTCCTCAAGATTCATCACTTTGGTGCCAGAAACTAAGGATAATTATACCTCATTATGTCCTTGTCTTTCTATGTATCTTCATCAACCTAGTGTCTTATCCACAAAACACTAAATTTGTGAGTGTTCTCATTTTGTATGACATTCACTATTTGATCCAGATTCTCTACTGGTTATTCAACATAAGAAATATCATGTTCTAGTTGTATGACCTCAGAGTTCATTATATGTGATGGATCGGGTATATACCTCCTAAATATTGATACATGGATCATATCAGGAACCAAATAGAGGTTTGGTGGAAGACCCAAATGATAGGTTACCATCCCCATATGATGAATAATTCCAAAGGGACTAATTTACCAAGGTCTTAACATTCCTTTGTATTTTATGTGCAATTTCATTCTTTAGTGGTGGTTTGATAAATTTTTACTTATCTATTACTCTAAAAAATATTATTAATTTTTTTTATGATGGAAATAAAACTAGTTCACAATATCTATAATAGAAAGATATGTAATTCCTTCTATCTATAGTAAAAAAAATTAATCACTGGTTGTCTAATATAGATGATCTTTCATATGGTGAAGTAATACATTAATTTGTAAAACCTCATCCAAAGTTAAACTTCAATCATTCCATAAAAGTAAAACAATATAATCCTTCTACAATTCAATATTTAAAAATAAAGACTCAAAATTTATAAAAATATACATACCATTAATCCCCCATAAATAATAAAGTATATTTTCCTTATCACAAACCAAACAGGTGAATACATTCATCATATATTCTCTTGAAACATAGTTATAACTTGATTAAACATAAAAAATTATTGAAATCATACATTCTTTCTTATTCCTTATAGCCAACTCAGTAATAAATTTCTCTAAAAAAATAGAGATGGAAATAAATAATTCTCATTCCTTACATAAAACAAATATTAACGGATATAAAAAATTGATGTAAACTCCATCAATGAGAAAATTAACAACTTTTTTAAAAAAAATGATTAATCTGTTCTAAGTAAATCAATACTATCTAATTGAATTATTCATATCTATCTTCTCTTTATCCCAAAATCATTATCTCACCATTAGGAACATATTATGGGTTATTTTCACTGAATCGTGTGTTTTCCCACCAAAGGTAACATTTCCATTAAATCACTTCTCATATTCATTAGTACCATTTTATATATTCTTTCAAGTATTTAATGAAAACATAATACAAAAAATTAATTATAAATTTTATGACTCCTTTAACATAATTGTTTAATTCTAATAAATAGACACTTTTTCATTCCAATTCATTCCTAAAACATTAACTATGATTCATCATCTTATTCCTTAATACATAATTCCAGTAATATAAAATATGAATCATGACATAACTTTCCTCAAAATCAGTTTAATCATGTTTCTTAAATTTTATTTAAAAAGTCTATTAGAATATCCCATACCTTTTACATGTCATTCGCAGTATCGTTATCATTAATATAAAAACCATTACTCATGCAGCCTTGATGATTATCTTCTTGAGCATTTCCCTTTAGACATTGATTTTCATAATGTCTATACCTTCCAAATTTAAAACATTCAATAATTTATGATACCTTAAATAATCAATTATTTTCATCCATTGTGTTAACTAAACATTCATTTTTTCCTTTTCATTTACACTCTTTGTTTTCTTCTTTTCCACACCCAAAACATCTTCTTTTCCCTATGAGATATTCCCTTGAGTTCTTATTCCAACATTTTCAACAAATAGGAAACTGAATCTTCTATCCTATATGGTTTCCACTACCTGAACTCTCAATGACCTATATCCTTCTCTTCATTAGTGAGTCTAAAAGTTCTTTAAGGTAAAAATTTAAAATCCTATTTTATGATAAATGATTTGGTATAATCAAAAAACCATTCACTCCAATTATCATCCCGTTCAGCATCTCATCTAAAAATTTTATATCATATTCAACATTAACCCAGTTTCTTCAAGTTCCAACCATTGAATAAAACTAAAAATAATTGTGTGAAAAACACCAATCATAGTGTAAAATTATATAAACATGGAAAATAACTTATAGGATTTATAAATTAAAAAACCTTCTTTTAAATCAATGAAACATTAGGTTTATCCTTGGTCATTAATATTCATTATCTATTTAAATATTTTATGATGGTTCACTAATAGTTTTTTAATTTCAAAAGCATATCCCTCGGGAATGTCAAACTTAGTGTACAGAAAGGACCAATTCCCTACATTAGGTGATGATCATGTCGAGATAAATGTGTCTTTTTGGGATTTATTACCCCTAGGTACTTATAGTCTTGTGACACATCCACTTGTAGTATCCATACAGGGATGTAATTTCTCAGAAACCACTTGCACTATCATTTTCCTAAATTCTATTACATTTTCCTATACTTTAACCCATACATATACATATCCTTAGAGAGATCAGTAGACAAATCCTTAGAAATATCCATATGTATATCACTAAATATTTATCATCATAGTTTAAAATGGTTAACTAAACATTTCCTTTAATACTAACTATAGTTATCCAAGATTTACATAAATAGATATTACATCTTTTTAGATGAATATTGAATTAATTACACAATAACATTCATGAGGACCATAATAGTTTACTGTCTTTGGAGACTAAGTAAATAATCTTATTATCTAGAGAAATATATTAAATATTTTCCATAATGATATTCCCATTTATTAATCTTCAAATACATTCCATATATAAAACCATTCTGTATAACCTGGGGATAGGAAACATACGAAAGGGTAAGATTAGATTCTCAATAAGGGTACACAATGGAAATACATAAACATAATGTGACCATACGAGTATGAGTATGTAATAATAAAATATTAAAACTATACCCTACATATCAAAGATCAAAATATTGAGTCAGGAAATAAAGTTTAGATGTTTATAAGAGATGAATCGTAATTGAATAAACTAGCATGAGTCATTAGAGAATAAAATTGGCATAAGACATAGAATTGTGTCATACACATAATCATAGAAAATTATTTACTTTGTATTCATGGATCATTTTGAAAAATTATTAGGGAACTCCATGGGAGGCTACACCTCCTTGGTAGGACAGAACACCATCCTCAGCGGAATACCTTTCCCCATATTGGAATGGATTCAATCTGAAAACCAACATAGTAGTCAAGGTTTACTCCCAATAGCATCATTGTAGAAAAATTACCTTATTGAGCCATGTTTACTCCCTATTTTTGTCCTATATATATCTTGAGATATAAATCTTTATCCAATTCATTAGAGATATATATAGGTCCCACCTATCATTGGAAATAAAGTAACCACAGTCCTTTGTTATAACATAACCATCGTCCTTGTTTATAACATAACTACCATTACATAATGAAAATAAAAAATATGTGATATTTAAGATCATAGAACATTCAACATATAAAAACCCATGAAATGAAATGGGTTTTAAAAAAAATTTATCATAAAATAACCTGTTGAAAACAAATAGTTTTCATAATCATTTCATCATTTAATCAAAGAATAACCCATGGAAAAATAAATAGCATTCATAGGAATTTTATCGTTCTTTAACCCATGGAAGAGAAACTATTTTCATTAAAGTATTTTCATTATAAATATAAACTATTCAAATAAAGAAGAATAAGTGTATCCTTGGATCATATCTCCAGTAAACCATAAGTAACATCAAAGGATTTTAACTTAGATAGAAAATTATTTTGAAAGATAACTTTGGAAATTTCATGAGAAGAATAGACTTTACACATTGAAAAAAAAGCCTTTTTAAAACATAAAATTTTATTAAAATGTTTTAATTTTAAAACAACCATTTAAACTTATACAGAAAGCTTTAAAAATATTTTAAAACTTTTTTTGAAGAAAATAATATTTTCAGTTTGGAAAAAAAAATTAAAGATAAAAAATTATGAAATAATTTTCCTTTAAAGTAACCCTAAAAAATTATAATGTATTCTTAAAATAAAATAATGTTCATAATGTTAGTAAATTATGTTCACGTCATGCATGTTGAAACAAATATTCCTTTCACATTTTAAGTAAAACCCAAAAATCATTGTTTCTAGAAAAAGACATGAAGATTCTATTTAAAAAAATAAAAAATGCTAACAATGGATAAAATTTTCTTCAATAAATCATTTTTATAATGTTAAAAATATTTTTGTACTAATTTTTAGAGAACATGATTTTGGAAAAGAATAGGTTTTTGATCGAAGAGAGAAAAAAAGAAAATATTTCTTAAAAACATCTTCTCAGTTATTTAAAGTACAAAAGAGTGTGAAAATGGTACTATTACTTGAATATATAATTAATAAACATTGGATAATAAAATTCATGAGAATTATTGAGAGTTAGACTATAATATTTCATCATTGTAATACTAATCATAAACATTACTAATAAATGATGATATTGTAACATACAACTCTTACCACTGTGGTGTCTTTGGAATCATAATTGCTATGAAATAATATGATTAAATAAAACATTTAATATCATTAAAATAATTATATCCCTGATATGAAATATAATAGGATCTGTATATAAACCTCATAAAATATTATAGTTTCATAACATGATATATGTATTAAAGAAGGAAAACTAAGATAATAATCCCCTACCACTTTAGTAACATTGAATTGTAATCCCCGTGAAATAGGTATAAAAAAATGATAATTTAATTACCCATAATATTAATTATAATCATTATAAAATAAATTCATGTTTTTTATATACACCACATATAACAAATGGGTGGTTATTATGGAATGTGTGTCACAGAAATAAGAAGTGAGATGAAAATCCCTTACCTTAGGTTTTAACTTCTTTCGTACACGTCCAAATATCCTTTATAATAAATATAATTATATTATAAATCATTTACATAACAATAAATATTTTTATCATTCCATATATTATTTCATTATCACTTTTTACCCATTATTTATTAATTTCTTGTAAAAATCACATTTCATGTAATAACAACTTTTCTTTTCATATATGTTTTGATTTTTCATTTTTTTACTTCCACCTAATTTGATAATGGTTAAATCATCTATAGAATGATAATAATTAAGTAATTATCATATTTATATTTAAATTATACATTTATGAGCAATCATTAAATATGTTTTTGGGAAATTAATTATGTTATGATCATGCATATGGTATGTCATACGTACATATGAGTAACTTTTCCATTTTTCATAAATCATTATGGAAGGGAGGTAATTGTTATGTTATCATTATAGATTTAGTATAGTATCATAAGTACCATATTATTCCCCTAAATATTCTTATACATTTCATATATGTGGTGTGGTGATGAAAAGAGAGTCGCACCACTTTGTAATGGTGGTAGTCCACACATTCACAAACAATGTTACCATCATTCAGTGAGTAAAAAGGTAAGAAATGAAAAAGATATATTATAATTAAAAAATGATAAATATTTCATGAATATAATAATTATTTCAATTATATCACATATTTTCATTAACTTTATCTTTTTTATTTTACATGTAAAGCGTTAGTCAAAACAAATCACATCACTTCATGAGGCGGTAGTCCATCGTACAAATGATCATTGTTATTGTATCCCATATGAAATGGAAATTAAAATTTTATATATGATAAAATGACTCTAGAGGTATAGTTATTTCATAAATATCTAATATATTCTTTATATCCATCACCATACCCAACCATGAGAGGTGGTAATGAAAAAATTATTGACTTTGGTTCGTAAGGAGGAAGTCTGTTATACACAAGAATGGGGATTTTTAACCCATTAGATATAACTTGAAATGGATTTAGGTAACTACCTAAATATAAAAACATCTCAACATATGTAATATAATTAAATTATTATACATGTATGGTTTAAAAGGAATTGAACATGGTGGGGGAATAAATAAAATAATTATTCTTATTAAAGAACATTACCTCTTATTTGGGTAACCACCTTAGGTTTACAACAAAAACCTTCATAGGATTTATTTATTCCAAAAATAAAGATTCAATTATGATATAGGGAATATTATATGTTTTTTGGGAGGTTATTGGCCAAATAAAAAGATTTTGAAGGTGTGAATAAGAGAGGAGGGTGGCCTTTTTTAATTGAGCGGTCACATTTTTTTAAATACCCACAAGAATCCAATAATGGGTTGTCAATATCTCCTCATGTGACTCAAAAATTGATAAATAATGGAGTTTAGGGATGAAGGTTTGTATCCATATTTCCACCAAAAAACATTTATTAAACATTTTTTGAACATGTTTTCCATTAACCTTTAAGTTTTACTAACTTTTACCATTTTATTTTTCGCTATAGTAAATAGTTTTTTATTAACCTTGTTAATTTATCCTTTAATACTAAAATAAAATTATAATTATTAGATAATTTATAAATAATTATTATTAATATTAAATCCAATTTATTATATTAAAAACCTATTTGTGTGGAATGTTAATTTTAACCTAAGCGCATGTAACACACAAACCCATGTTTTAACCTTAATTGTAGAAATTAATTTTTATCTTTGCTCACTAATCATTATAATAAAAAATAAATCTTAACTTACTAGATTATATTAAATATTTAAAATATAAATACTAAATTCATTTTGAAAAATTCAACTCACAGAACATTCAGAATTTAATTTTAAATTAATCCCTCAGATGTGATGAGAAAGAGGGTTTTTAAAGTGAAAATGTTCACATGTTTACAATGTTTTTATACCTATATTCAATATGAAAATTAATAAAATGAACCAAATTCTATTATTAGATGAAAAACTTAACCAATATTACTTTAAACCCAATTTAAAATATAATTTAACGTTATAAATTATTTAAACGAAAAGGAAGGTCTCAATTAAAATTCATTATTTTTCATTATTCATCAAAAAATGAATTTTTTTTTTGGAAAAATCCCAAAAATTAACTGTTAGATAATTTTTTTATACTTATTTAAAAATTAATTTTTATTTATTCAAACACACTTTTTAAAAGTGTAAAATTTTAATTTTTTTGCTCAAAAAAAGAAATATATAGAATATTTTTTGAGAAAATCATATTTTCAAAACATATAAGGAATTTATTAAAATATTAAGTAATTTTTTAACAACAATTATTCATTTTATTTTTAAATTATTCATAATATTTAAAAAATACAATTTATTCCACCAATTTATTGCCTTAGTAATAATGGTTTTTTGAAATAATAATATTAATTATTTATTTCATTTAAAAAAAACGGATGTTACATGTAACGCACGATAAAATCGATGTTTCATGAAACACAAAATAAACTCATTGTTATGTGTAAAAAATATATAAACTATTTTTTCATGAAACACAAGATAAACAAAATATTTATTTTAATTAAACATATAGAAAAAATAAATTTATATGAAAAAAATATTGCACAAAATCATACGGTGTTACAAATATATCTCTCCAAACCCGATAAATTACATGAATATGTTAAAATAAATTTATTAGGACTTAACAACACCATATAAAATATTTTATGCTTTATAATAATAAATATGTATCAATATATTAAATTAGAGACAAATAAAACATTTATCATAATTCAACCATTCCCCTAAAGCGCTTTAATCTTCTATATAATAAAAAATTATCTTAAACACCTATTTGAGAGATGTATTAATATCTATAAAATTTTATAAACTATATTAAATATTATTATTTATATTAATATTATTTAGTTGTTTTTTATTTTTAATATCTGGTTCAAGAAATCTTGTTCGTTTTAAACTAGATTTGCAATCATTTTGTTTTTAATTGTTCTTCACCAAAATTTCAACATTACTAGATATTAAAATGTACCAAAATTGATGATTTTTAATTATTTTTAGCATTAAAATTTCATTATATGTATGTTTTTTTAGGGTTATTGTAAATTAATTTAAAACTATAATTGTTTGGATATTTTTAAAAAATAAATAGTGTAATCTTAATAAATGAGTCTAATAATAACATTAAAATTCCATAAAAATAAAACTTTTATTTTTTATTAATATCATATATTATTAGTAATTAATTTCCCATATTTATCCATGGTATTATTATATAAAATCATTCAATTATATAGTTCGACTCATCCAAACAATAACATAAAATAGTTAATAGATGAGTATGCTTATGAAAGTGGCTTATTTTGGAATAATATCATTATTTTAGGAGAATAGTTTTATCTTTTAAATAATTTTTAATTTATTTAATTATATTTTAATATAATTTAATAAATAATAATTAAGCTATATGAAAAATTATATACATTATTTCTTGGAGGTGGTAGTCCTCATAATACACGATTAAGGTTTTCTTTTCTTGAGGAAGGATGGGGGAGGTTCTATTATAATTTGTCACTAAATAATAATAATTATATTATATATTTCAAATTTATTCTTCAACTTCACCCATATAATCAATGAAGAGAGGAGTTAGTGAAAAATGTAATTTGTTTCTTCGTGTTGGTAGTAGTTCGCACAACACATGAATAACAATATCATTTATCTTAATAGAAAATTTGAAATGTGGTTAATAGTTATTATCTAGGAATAATAAAATTAATTATACAAAAAATACCAATTTTATTATATATTTATTATAAAATAATATGTTAATAAGTATTAAATAAAGGAAAATATTTTAGGAAAAAGGAATAATCACACAGAAATCTGTGTGTTTTCCTTGGTCGATTTCTTGAAAAAAGGTGTCTTAAGACAATATCATATGAATATAGTCTCAAAGAAATCGAATATGATTATAGTTGAATGAATAATTTTAGAGTTTTATGAGGGAAATAATTTTTTTTAATTTTGAATGGGTGACAATATGCCCTTTTTATAAGTGGTGAGAATCAACTTTTGGTAAATATTTCAACTTAATATATAAACAGTACATGTTTTACGTGTCAAGAAGACTCTAATATTTATAATAATGGAGTTTTGGTAGATATAGTTTCAATAAAACACCAACAATTAATATTAAAACATGTTTTAAAAAAAATTATGTCCATTACTCTAAGAATTTTAACATTTACCATTGTTGGTTCTACCATGGTAGATAATTTTTACCGTGGTGATTTAATTATAATTAATAAAAATAAAAAATGAAATTATTAAATAATTTTTATCTAATTATTAAAAATATAAAATGAATTTTATCATTCAAAATTTATATTTGTAAGAAAAATTAATTTTATCGATAGTCCATTTAACATGTAAAAACTTATTTTTAGAAAAAATGTATTCTCATGATTAAAATTTATGTTTAGGGTTTAATTATAAATGTCCTATATTTTCATGATTTAAATTGGTTTATAATTAAAAAAATTAAAATTCACATGGAATTAAAATCATCAAAAAACCTAAATTTACCAAAATTATATATAAATAAATTAGAAGAGAAAAAAACTATTTTTATGGGAAAATATTAATTATTTTGTTAATCAAATGTTTTATAATTTAATAATATTATTCTTAAATGTATATTTTTACTCTATAAATAAATATTTTTTCATTAAAATTGATATATATGTTTTTAAGTTATACTATCTTCTTTATATAGTCATAAAAGATATGATTATATTAAAAAGTGTATTTTTAATTACTCACCGAAAATGAATTAATTTAGAAAAATATAAAAAAGAAAATTATTAGTAAAAATTTGATATATATAATTCCAAATTGAAGTTATTTTTTTAGAATTAAAATTCAAAAATTTATAAATTTGTAATTTAAATAAATATTCAAAATATTAACAAAAAATGTTTTAATGAAAACTTATGTTTTAAAATAATAAGCATTCATAATATTAATTTCTACCAATTTTTAATTTAAATAATATTAATTTTTTAGTTCATTTATTTTAAAATCATATATTATTATAATAATCAAAAGTTTATTTATTTAATTTATAAACACTTCAAACTATTATTTATGAATGAACAATTAAATCATATTAATTACTTATAATCTAAACATGATAAATTTTAATTGATAACTATATTTTTATTTACTAGTGGTTTTATTCTTCCTATAATTTCTTTAAAAAGTTCTCTTAATGCATTTTGAATCATTTGGGTCAAGTATTGTGTATGGATAAAGATATAAAATATGTTATGAATTTATAAAAAATATCTTCCAAAATGCAGGGGTGTTGCACAGTGTGATCAAAATAACTGAATGAGTAGTTTTTAAAGATTTTATAATCAATAAGGATTTTAATTAGGGGTTCATGAATATCTAAAAACCCTATAATTTTATTTAAATTATAGTAAAAAAATTATGTTAATTTATGAAGTTTAGGAATTGGTGGTATGTCAATTCAAGTTACCTTTTTCTCAGGATGACAGAAAACCCCTTTTTTACATTTAAACTTGCATGTAATGATCAAACCCATATAAAATGATCTCATATTAATGTAAAACCATAAGAAAATTTATTAAAATTATTTTTTATGAGTAAACTATGATAAAATAACAATCGGGCATCAACTATTCTTGGACTAACTAAATAATAAATTTTTAATGAATTGGTAGTACTGTATCAGGAACTGTAGCAGAAACTATATCAGCTGTAGTAATTGTTAATATCATGTAGTCTCTTTTTTTCTTATGTTAAACCAACACTCATGTATGTTAACATAACTCAATTTGAATTTCACATATCATTATGAGTATAAATATCATTTGTTATAACTATTTTAATATTTCTATATATAAACAATACCTTTATTTATCTACTTTATGTTATTTAACAGTTATGTAATGACTTCTATATTATTTTTCTCATGATCAAAAATATAAATAGACTACATGAATGAATAGTTAATTTATCCTAGGTTTAATTCAAAAAATATTTCAAATGATTTTTGATAATTTATTTGGTAATAACATTATTTTTATATTAGATGGGAATATTAGGTTATGAATTAGGGTAAGTAATGTTAGATTAAATATATCAAATGTGCGATACAAGTAAATGGAAACTAAGGGTAAAATAATCATAGGATTTTAAAAAAAAATTCTCATTTGATAACGAAGTAAATGAATCATGTGTGATGATAAATTTATGTTTTATCATTCAGTATTTTGTTGAATATATTATATGAAATATATAATATTTTTAGAATGATTAGGTTTTTAAAAAAAATGTATATAATTTTTATATAATGAATGAATTTATTTAGTATATGGAATAACCATGTGTTTGGTTATGATGAATAATATAAATTTACTTAGGCTATGATTAAAAAAACTGTAGTTTAAGAAATTGAATGATTTAAGAAACAAGTAGATTATTTCCTCACTTTAGTAATTATGTGAATTCATCAACATAGGAAATGTGTCATGTATTTAAAATATTATGTGTTTAACCTTGATATCAATAATTCTATGTGTTTGGAAGTTAGTCATTTTTTATAAAGACATTTTGGTTCTTATTAGCATTGTCTGAAAAAAGTTCAAACTTATCTTAGTGTGGATTATGTAACATCCCCCAATTTGGCACTCACTCTCAGGGCCAAATTAGTTTTGTTACTGGTTCTCAAGCACAGCTTCCCATACACCAGAGTTTTCTAACGTAACACCCTGACCCCAGTTTCTTAGAACCAGTGCATTGTTTTAATAAATTAGAATACTTATAAGAATGTTTTATCTCAAAGGACCAATTAGTTTAATAGTTTAGTAAAACCATATACATACATATGTCCAATAATACTACTTGAAATGAAATGTAACATGTAAATTTTATTGAAAACATCTACAACTCTAAGTCTATCCCTAAAGGTCATCCATAATAAACTTCTTCATTTCATGAAAAAATAAATCATAAGGGGTGAGGTCATATGCTCATTAAGGGTAATAAATTTGACAGAAGATATCATAAACATAAACATTAGGCATGATGAATAACTAAAAACACATGCCTTCAAAAATAATCTTGAACATGTTATGGTAGGAATAAGAGCTGAATAAATAATTCCATAATAAAGCATAATCATGTGTATTCTAATAGTTGAACAATGAAATGAAAATTTAATTACTAGTTTCATAATGATGTAATTTATAATGCGGGACAACATAACCCTATTATCAAGTCCTTGTGCCAAGACCATAAATATTCATTTTGTCAAGGCTTTGTGCCAAGACAAAATTTTGTCTCACGAGACCTACCGATGCACAAACGGTCTATAGAGGGCCCCACCCAACACATATTAAGTCCAATGAATTCATATTCTGAATTAAGTTAAACATAATCAATATATACATTCAACATGAAACTAACATATGAAGTGTAAATAACTTTCGTTGTACATTAAATATAGACACTAACCACTCGAAGTAAATTAGTGAATGTTATCAACATAGAATATTCACAATCAAACTAATCAAAAAAATTCAAAAATATATTGTAGATGATATCATATGATATAAACCTATATTAAATAAAATATTAATTAATCTATGTTGACATAAATAAATATACTTTTAAATGAGCCCTTTGAGAAATTCTTGAGTAAATAATCCTAAAACATTCTGAAGTTTACCATACCACCATGAAACATTCAAAAAATAATACCTTAGAATATAATTAGAATAAGGAGACTCTTTTTTTGATATAACATGTCTATTTACATAATTCATATGTAAAGAATAATTGTTGAACAAGGCATATATCTCTTAAAAGTTAAACTAAGGTGAGAAAATTCAATTTCACTTTAGAAAGAAGAGTTCTTTTGGGAAATCATTTGTATTTTTCATAAATATGTATTTAAACATGTATAATATAGAAAATAAAATATAAATACATTGATATTACATTTTAAGAATAAATGATTTCCTACCTAAGTGAAATCATGTAATAAGTGTTTTTAAAGATGATTTAGAATTAAAGCATTTTTGTACGGTTTAGGGAATTCGTTAAAGAGATTTTAAATTGAAATGGAAGGTTTGCTTTCATAAAACTAGAAATGAACAAAAATATCAATTTCATGTTAAAATGTGTTATTTTAGAAAGATAAATATGAATTAAAATATATTATAGAGTGAACATCAATATAGGTTAGAATTCGAGAAGTTCCTTCAATCGGGATTGCATTTCGGAATAATTTTTTAAAGATTGTTTTAGAACAAGTAAATCCCTATAAAATAAAGGAGAGTTATTATTTTTAAACATATATATATATAATTCACACAGAATTTATGAGGAGTATATAATAATAAATAATAATTTAATTTAGGTGAGTAGAGAATAGGAGCAACCCGAATGAAATTGGAGGTTCGGTTAGAAAATAATAACAACTTTGAAATCAATTGAATCATATGCCCAAAAAATTAATAATCATCCAATGATACATTTAATACCATGAAAATAAATATATTAATGATATTAAAAATCAATGGGAAGTATATATACACTATAAAAAATTAATAGAAGATAATACGGAATATCTCACAAAAATGGAAGTGAGATGAAGAAACCCTTACCTTAAGTCTGAAGGTGTTCTCCACTTGATCTTGATGACCTGAATAATCAAATTTAGGTTCATTAATTAATAATTAAATAACTTCATATAAATTTAATTTATTTATTATAATATTATTAAGTTCATTCATGGCATTTTTGATTGGTTAAGAGGTTAAATTTCATTGTTCGGGACTATTTGTTTCAAGATTGGTATACTTATGTATATGAACAAAGAATCATATAAAATGTGGATGGTTCTCTAGAATTTATGTTATATGTTATTATTTCCCATCCATAGGTATACATGGTTTTAAATTTTATTTGCTTACTTGGAGTGTATATGAAACAATATATAAATTATTTAATGATAACCGTTTGGGTTAATTGGCGGTTTTTTGACACACCGATCTAATTTTTCTTTATAAATCCAAAACATGTGTACAAAAATAATCCAAAAAAATATATGAGTCATAATAAATATATAATATTCTGGTTCAACTATAAAAATTTTTTCATGGATTAATTTTAATATAGTGATAGAAGCTAAAAACCCGTCGTCCTTGAATGTGGTAAATTAGCACATCTCATATGGTGTTTTTTTACTACTAGCATAAAATAAGAGTAAAGGAGATATGATAATAAATTATTCTATAATAGAAACAAAATTATATTATATTTAAGGTATTTTATTTTTCATAACATTTGGATGAGGATAGGTGAGTATAGAAAAGAAAACAAAATAACTTGAAAAGAAAGTAAAACAATTGAAAAGAGGAATTTTCCTCTTAAATTAATATTACTTGTGATAAAGTGCTGATGGAAGTGAGGAGGATATTTGGAGGATATTTGAGTACAATTTATACAAGGATAAAGTCTTGAGATAGGTGAATAGAGAAGGGAGTGAGAGGGGGTTTTATAGTGGAGGAGAGCAGTAATTTTTGAATATCTTAATCACTATTTTATTATTTTTCTCAAGACCAGCAATAACATTGATTCTTCTGACTAATAATTGTAGTATGTGCATGTTAGTTCTAACCATGTGGTCTTAAATCATCCTTATATCAACTATGACTCAATAAATCATATATTTAGTATTTATCACAAATTATCATATTTTATTATTCACCTAAAATTGATGTATTTTTGAAAAATCTGAAAATTTCACCATAACCATTTTCAATTTGTAGAATCCAAAAAATTTGTCCATTTTATCAAAATAATTATCTAAAGATTTTAAATTTAATTTTTAAATAAAATCATTATTTAATTAAAAAATAAAGATTTTAAATTTAAAACTAATCTTGTAACACTTTCAAAAATTAACTATGGTATCATAAAATTATCCCATAATAATTCAACAAAAAAAATATTTATTTTCGAACATATTTTATGAAAATAAATTTTAAATTCATTTATTAATTTTAAACTATAATTAAATATTTATCAATCAAAAAAATACCATTACTTAATTAATAATTTATAAAACACTCTATTTCATTTATAATGTGCCTAAATTTTATTTATACATCCATGGGTGAGGTAACTATTCATAAGGATATATTACTATTCATGATGGTACATTACTATTCATAAGGGTAACTTACTACTCATTTTGGTTGGTTACTATTCACCAAAAAATAATTCTATTCTATCAGACTCCAAAAATCACCCTGAACACAACTGTGTTTATCAGATTTTTGAAATTCAAATCACAAAAGTGGAAAAATTATTTTTATTGTCTTCGTTATAAAAAAGTATTTTTTTGTAGATTCTTAGTGTTTCATGCATGAAATATTAAATTTATCCGTAAATCCTTGTGGTGTTACATTCTCCACACCTTACAAAAAAAATTTCCTCAAATATTTGAACTTGAATTTTGAAAGTTAATGGTTGATACCTAAAAATTCCCTTGTGGGAAGCCCACATCAGAAATATTGTTAAAATATCCTCTTAATAAGAGGGAAAGGGAAATTCATCGGTTACAACAAAAATATGTATTCTAATTGGATAACATGGTCGTGGAAGAACAATCAAACCATCATGTTCTAATGGAAAGTGATAGATACCATGCTCAGATGAAAGATCATTACCACAAAACCATAAACTACAGTTTCTAAAAAATGATAATAGGACAACATTTTTTGTTTAAGACTCTTTTCCTAGAGTTGAGGAATTGTTCCACTCTATATGAGTATAAATATATATTTCTATTTTATAAACACAATATTATCCTTTGTTTGTTCCTTGAACTATCTATACTTCATCTCTTTGCATAGGTCGCATCATGTGGAGACATTAAACTTAAATCCTTCTATAATGATCAACATAAACCATTTCATAAATTGTTTAACATTCAAACATATCATGATCCAACACATTAGAATAATTCTCATATCCATCCTTTCTAGATCCATATACACAGGGTCCTTTGAAATACTCATTTTGTTTATAACCCCATGATCCATCCTACTCAATGCATTTGCTACTTTATTTTTCGTTGATCAACATGAAGCATCCCTAAATTTTCACATTCCAAACATGTGAATATCTTCATCATATATCCTCTTGAAATATGGTAATAACATAAATTACAATAAAAACTTATTAGAAACATGAACCCATCCTTATACATTCTATTGGATATATTCCTTATAACCATAAATGTTGTTAAATCCATCAATGATAGTATATACCACAAGTAGACAAGTCAATAATCAGTTTTGAGGTAGTGAGTACTTATCCAAATCAATCATTTCATCATCATTATCTTAATCATCGGGAATATATTTTGGATTTTTTCCCCTCATCCATATACTTTCCCAAGATATTAATATTCTATTGAGTCACTTATCCTTAGGAAAATTCATCATATGACCTAAAATTCTTAATTAAATAGTATTGTACTACAATCCTCATATATTACATAATTCTTATAACCCGTACATTGCTGATAAAATTTTCAAATGACATGATTCTCAATAGGTCATATTAATCAATCCACTTCATATGTGGTAGTATCATGAGTGGATCATTATCCAGTAACATTATTTAAGGAATATTCATTGACGCTTGGGACATTGATTCGCATAGTGTCTCATTTCCTTGCAATTGAAGTACTTTACAATGAAAACCATTTTATTACACTCACAATGATGAACGTTGTGTCCCTTTTCACTACACTTGTAACGGACTCCTTTTTCTTTTAAGAAGGATTTGGTTTGTTTCCTTCCACAAGTACCACTTGTTGTAAAACTACCCTTTTCATCCTCCCCTTTATCTATTCTTTCCTTTACCACCCTATTCTTCTCTTGCTTCCCTTAAACTCCATAGGACTCAGAGAATTTTTTATATACCATGTTATCACATGATATTATCTCCTCATATGATGAGGATACTTTTTATAATATCTTCCTTAAAAATGATGGCTTAAGGCTGTAGGAGATATGATCCTTCTTACTCATTAAATCACATTAATTGGTGAAGTTCTCATTCCTTCTACTGGGTTCCATTTCTAATCAATTCCACAAAATAAATTAGATCATAAAATTATGAACTATAAATAACTATAAACATGGTATAGTATATAATATATATTTATGCATCCCAAATCTTAGAACCATATCCTTTGGATACTTTAGGGCCAATAATCTTTCAAAATGGATTGTAATGAAAATGTGATTTATACTATGAATATCCCATGGGAGAGTTAAATTAGGTGCACAATAAGGCCCATTTTCATTTACTAGGCTACTTCAGACCAAGCCCAAAACACCTTGTTGGAGTCATTACTCTGGGGTACATCTATGCTAGAACCACATCCACTTATAGAATCCAGACATGAATTTATTTCCTAGGAAGATCCAATTAATATATTCCTTGTGAAAATTCTAGGATGTTCTTGTACATTTATCATCAAATTCTATCTTAAGGTTTTTTTCCCTATTCTATGTTTTCTAAATCTAATTTCCATATTTTCTACAAAACCTTTTTTGATACCAACTGTAATGCCCTGACCCTAGTTGCCCAGAGCCGGTGCATTATTTCATTACATAGGCATGATTATAAGAAATTCATATCCTGAAGGACCATGTAGTTTAATATTTTTGGAAAACCAAATATATAAATAGGTTCAACATTACAACTTAAAATGAAATACAACAAATGTTTTTTATTGTAAACATACAAAACTCAAAGTTTATCCCTATAGTTCATCCATAATAAACTTCTTTATGTCTTGATAAAATGAAACATAAGAAAGGGGTGTGCTAAGATGCTCAGTAAGGGTATGTAATACAATGGAAGATATAATAAACATTAACAATAGGCATGGTGAATTTCTAAAAACACATGCATTTAAAAATTAACTTGAACACATTATGGTAGGAATAAGAGCAGAATAAATAATTCCATAATAAAGCATAATCATGGGTATTCATCTAGTCGAATAACCACATGAACCTTCAATTACTAGTTTTATAATATAGGAATGCATAATTCCGGACATCATAACCATACCATTGATTCCTTGTGAAAAGACCCTAAATTTCAATTTTGTCAAGTCTATATGTTAAAACCATAGTTTTTCTGATGAGACCTACTGATGCACCGAGGGGATATAGAGGTCCCCACACAACACTTACTAAGTACCATGAATTCTTCTTATTAATGGGGATAAACATAAACTACACATATATTTATATTGAAACTAATGTATGAAATGTAAATAACTTTCCCCGTACATTAAACATAAACACTAACAATTAAAAGTAAATTGGTGAATGGTGTCAAGATAGAATATCCACAATCAAATTAATCAGAAACCCTTAAAAAGATATTTTATATAATATTGTAATATTTAAATCACTATGAAATATAAGATTCATCAAAGGATGTTGACATAAATAAATATACTCCTAATGATACTATTAATAAATTCTTGGGGAAATGATCCTTAAACATTCCAAAGTGTCTCATACAACCATGAAACATTCAAATAATAATCCCTTATAATATTATTAGAATAATGAGACTCTTGATATGGTATTCTAAGGGACATTACATACACCACATGTAATAAATAAGTGTTGAAGAAGGTATATATCTCATCAAAGTTAAAGTGAGGTGAGAAAAATCTATTTTACTTTGGAAAGAAGAGTTCTTCTGAAAAATAATGTGTATTTTTCATAAACAAGGTTTCAAAAAAATTTATCAAAAAAAGGAAAAGTTAAGGACATTGATATTACATTTAATTCATAAATTATGTCCCACTAAAGTGAAATCATGTAATAAATGATTTTAAATAAGCTTTAGAATTAAAACATTTTAGTGCGGTTTAAGGAATTCAATAAAAAGATTTTAAAGTGAAAAGGCATGATTGCTTTAATAAAACTATAAATGAAGCAAAAAATATTTTTCATGTAGAAATGTGTGATTTTATAAATTTAAATCTTTCTTAAAATAGATTATAGAGTGAACTTCAAAACATGTAAGATTTCAAGAAGTTCCTTGAATCGGGCTTTCATTTCGAAATAATTTTTGAAAGATTCTTCTAAAACATTTAACTCTCTATAAAATAAAGAAGGACTTTGATTGGTAAATAGATATATAATATTATCACCGAATTTATGATGAGTACATAAGAATAAATAATAAATTCATTGAGGTGAGTAGAGAAGAATTCCAACCCAAATGAAAATGGAGGTTCATATAGAAAATACTTACAAATTTTCACTCAATTGAATCATATTCCCCAAAATTAATAATAATAAAATAATACCTTTAATATAATGAAAATAAATAGATTAATTATATTAAACATCAATGGGATATATATATACACCATAAACAAGTAATTGTAATGAATACGGAATATCTCACAAAAATGGATGTGAGGTGAAGAAACTCATACCTTAAGTCTGAGAGTGTTCTCTACTTGATCTTAATTACTTGAATAATAAAATTTAGGTTCATTGAAAAATAATTCCAGAACCTTTTCTACATGTCAATTGTGTATTATATCCTCTTTAATTTCACTCATGGCCTTTTTTATGGGTTAAGAAGTTCAAATTCATTGTTCGGTTCTGTTTGTTTCGTGGTTGATATACTTATATACATGAAAGGAGAATCATGTAAAATGAGGATGGTTTTCATAATTGAAGTTATGTGTTATTAGTCAACATTCATATGGATATATTTTAGTAAATTTTATTTTGGTTACTTTTAGTTAATATGTATCACTATATTAATTATTTAATTATAACTGTTAGGGTTAATAGGTGGTTTTTGAACACAATGAACTCAATTTGCTATATAAATCAAAACCATGTGTACAAAAAAAATATCGAACCACAGATGAGAAATAATAAATATATTATAGTCTATTTCAAATATAATAATGGTTTCATTACCATAATTGAATACAGTAATAGAAATTGAAAACCCATCGTCCTTGAATGTGGTAAATTAGCACATCTCTGATAGTGTTTTTTACCACTAGCATAAAACTAGAGTAAAGGAAAGATGATAATGAATTATTACATAATCAAAAAACATTTTAGTACATGTAATGTACTATATTTTTCATAATATTTGGATGAGGAGAGGTGAGTATAGAAAAGAAAACAATGGAACTTGAAAATAAAGTAAAATAATTGAAAAGTGGAATTTACCTCTTGAATTAATCTTCCTTGAGTGCCTCTTTTGGAGATAGGATTTGGTATTTTTTTGAGACCAAGGGATGATGGACATGGGAAAGGATCTTTGGAGAATATTTTAATATAATTAAGGTAAGGAACAAGGCTTGAGAGGAGTGAATAGAAGAGGGAGTGAGGGGTTTATAGTAGAGGAGAGGAGTAATTTCTAAATATCTCAGTCATTATTTTATTATTTTTCTCAAGAATTGTAATAGTATTGATTCGTGTGACCAAGAATAGTAATATATACATGTGATTTAGAACCAAGTGGTCTTACATCAGCTTTAAATCACCTCTGACTCAATAAATCATTTATTTTGAATTTATCATAAATTATCATATGTTACTATTGACCTAAAATTCAAGTATTTAAGAAAAAACCCAATTAATTCACCATAATAATTTTTTGACAAGTAGAATCTGAAAATGAAGTCTATTTTATCAATATAATTTTTTAAATATGTGAAATTTAATTTTTAAATAATAACATTATTTAATTGAAAAATACAGATTTTAAATTTAAAACTGATTTTGTAATTATTTCAAAAATTAACTATGGTCTCATAAAATTATCTGAAAATCTTTGGAACAATATTTATTTAGGAAAATATTTTACAAAAATAAATTTAAATCCATTTATTAATTTAAAATTGTAATTTAATATTTAGCACTCCAAAAATTCCAATACTTAATCAATAATTCATAAAATGTTCTATTTCATATATAATGTGCCTAAATATTATTTATTCATCTATGGGTGAGGTAAGTATTGATAAGGTTATATTACTATTTATAAGGATACATTAATATTTATAATGTTATGTTTTTATGCATAAGGTATGTTACTATTCACCAAAAATTTTGTGTGTTGTATAAAACTCCAAAAATCACCCTGAACGCAACCGTGTATATTAGATATTTGAAATTAAAATCATAGAAATAGACACATTATGTTTATTGGATCAGCTATAAAAAGGTGTTTTTTTGTATAGACTCAATGTATCATGCATTCAATATAAATATTTATTTATAAATCCTTCGGGTGTTATAGCTAACTAGCCTCAGGGGTGTGATGATAAAGTTGGGAGACTACATGGCTTAGTTCAGATTTACAATATAATAGAAAAAAATATATATACTTAAATATTATAGTAATGTAAATAGAAGAAATAGTAAAACATACAACGGGGAAGTAAAAGGATGAACCAATAAACTAAATAATAGTGAACAATTTAATGGAATTCTATAATGTATCTAAATGTCAAATTTATGTAATACAAATAAAGGAATCGGCTGAAAAAAATAAATCAAAAAAACCCTGGCCCCAAATCAGTTGTCATTCCTACATACATGCTAAAACCTATCCAACAATCAACAATAACCTTCAAGTTCCATTTCCCTTATCAGATCATACATACATGTAATTTTCTTGAGTACCAAATGGGGGTCTAAAAATGGTGTGTGCAAAACTCAGTGGGTTGACACCCCCATTTCTATAAAAAACCAATATAGTAGGAAGTACATGAAATAAAGAGATAAATATATGTATTAATTATTCAACTTCATATAATACAACAATCAACTAGATTCAGCACCATGTTGGAATATCTTTGATCATGTTGCACAACCATGCCAATCATAAACACATATCCACAGTATAATTAAATAAATAGGAAATCCCAATATATAAGCATTTCAACAACCAGTCCAAGCCCTCTATATAACTATTTTAATATCCCAATCATAGTCCTTTATATAAGCATTATAGCATGAAACTAGTCCATTCATTCTATATAAGTGTTACAGTATGAAACTGGGCCACACCCACTATATAAACATTAAAGCGTGAAAATGGGACACGCACACAATATAATCATTATAGCATGAAATTTATCCAAGACATCTACATAATAATTATTTAATAAAACATAACATAAGTAATAACAATAAGGATATCACAATATCATACCAAAATCCCTTAATGGTTAGTTCTTAAAATTACAAGTCTTATTTTAATTTCACATATCATTTATCAATTGGGTTTTAAACCATTCATAGTCCAATTTCCACCCAATCATATTATATCAAACATAGAAATTTCTAAAATCAAATTATCCATTTAGGGAGGTGAAACTATTATAGGAAAATCACATGACGTATCATGTCATGCTAAACAAACATTAATCTATTATCTAATTCAATATTATTCTAGGGTGGGCTTACCCAACAGGTAGTCAAAAGCCAGATCTCAACATCAATAAAACTAAAGGAATCCAAGGAATAATCCAATCCACAATTTATCATTATTTATCATTAAATTAATTAATTTTCATTTTGTGTTGGAACAATTGCAATATTTCACATACTTAATAATAAAAATAGACCATAAAGTTAGGTTTTATAACAACTACCTTTAACTAGAAATTAATAAATCACATCCAAATAGTAACACCAATATGGAAGAAGTCTTAAAAGATTGTAATAAGTAACCTAGATCAAATAAAATCAAGATCCACACCCAATCCAACCATGGTCAGGAGTTTCTACCACTATAATCGGAGAACAATGTAAGAGAGGGGAAAACCTAATAAACACCACTCACCAGAGATTGATCGATTGAACAGTACATTCGAAAGAGAATAATAACCTCCAAAATCATATGTAAATTTCCTATGGATCAAGATATAAGGGTTTTTCATGAAACAATAATGAATCATACTTGGGGAGAGGATTTAAAACCATTGACCAAGAGAAATACATAGCGTGGAATCTTTTCACATTGTGAATATACCAAAATATGAGTTATGCCCAAAAATACATATCCTTGGGTTAAAATAAACATGATCAAACATTACATTACATGAACCGGTTTCATGGAATGTATTTATTTTACATCATGAACCATTTCAACACATCTTCCTATAAATAGATATATGTTGTTTAACTTTTCCCTATATGTTTATGATATGCAGACATCTCCAAGACCAGCTTCTTCCAAAGAGCCTAAACCACCTATAAATCCATCCAAACTCCCAACAAACCCCCAAAATCATTTTTTAAAAATTTATTCCCGGTCTCCATCAAATCGAACAAGATTTAGGTCGCTTCCCTTGTGAAATATCTCATTATCCTAATTAGACACAACCACCAAGGTTTAAAGAAGGAATAAAACCCAAATAAAATAAATTTAATTAAAAAAATAGAGATGTACCTGAAAAAAGGTAAGATCCTAAAACCTCCCCACCCTATAGAAACTATCCTCGAGCTTCTTCAATAATCATTTTGGGGTCTCTATGAACTAGTTTGACCACTATACTCACATATCATACTCCCTCTCTTATGTATCCCCATGAACACTCCCATGCTACACTTCAATAAATGTATAGGTATGTTCCTACCCCATAGATACTTCTAAAAATAGTCCACAATCGGTATTTGTAACCTCTCGACCCAACTCACCACTAAGATGGTGGTCGTACAGGTGGGTTACATTACCACAGGTAGGTATCCCCATACGCCAGATGCTGCCGACTACAACGAGTGTCTAGGGAGGTGATAGTGGGGAGACTATACACCCTTATCATGTTTTCACAGTAGTATAATATAATATAAATAGAATACATGTATTATAAGCCATAAATAAATGAATACAGTAGCGGAAGACATATGGTAAAACTCAGATATCACCAGAAGACAATAATTAAAAATTTAATAAAAGTGGCCAACACCATTTTATACAATAGATTAATGAATGGCATTGTAACGATACATGATGTAAAGCAGTAAACAATACAGAATGGTTTTCAATATAGTACAATAATAAATAAAAGACACCAAACCCCAAGGGCGATATCCATGAGCATCCGGAGCTCCAACTCAGTCCTTTATTTCTAAATTCTAGGTACAACAGCACAAAATAAGCAATCGATCATGGTCTACAGTCTTGAAAACACTAAATTTCTACTCGAGTACTCCAGTCTAATAGCATCCTGAGTTGGTTGTGAGATATAAATCTCAATAGGATGGCACCACCAGTTTGTAGCACAATCCAGAAAAAGCATTATAAAATTATAAGTGCACCATATATAATAAATACAGAAAGATAATAAATTAAATAATAAAAACTTGGTTTGGGTTTTTAAAAAAACTCATCCCATACCACTTGCTTCGGCCTAATACGAAGATTAGAAATATGGAAACTGCATAAGAAATATATGTATATCAATTCCAAGAGTAACAAAGAAACTCAAAGAGGTTCACCTGAAGGCTTTCTCTTAGGCATTGGGTCTAATTACCATGTCATCACATAATAATGATAATAAGAAAGAGAGATGTCCCAAGTACATGCTATAATATAAATAGTAGCAACAATCAGAGCCTGAGCAATTAACCCAATCAATCATTCAATGCAATTCAAACAAAACTAGAGTTGGATTCTGAGACTGCCCTTAAGGTATCGCTATGGTAAATGCATTCAATTTTATCCAATTCCACTATGCCTGACCAAGGAAACACTTTCTGAGGTACAAGTATCACTCATAGTGTGGTAACCATGAGTCTTTACCATGTATCTTACATAAGGTATCAAGTCTCAACTGATTCCTGACATATTCATCTTTCCAACAGATTTCCCCTTGTTTTCCCCTTAAGGATCTGATGTCACTCAATAGTATATGAAAATCCCAGTAGAGCCCATTCCTGGTGAGACTAAATCATCACTTCCCCATTACATAGTTTTGTAACATATCGAGCACAGTAGTCCATCCATGAGTCCTTAATATGGAACCCATGTCCTAACCCGACCAATATTAAGTGATCCATAGAAGAAAGGCACATATCAATTTATATAAGTAGTTTAAAAACATAAGAAAAAGGCATAGCCTTACCACCATTATAAACCATTGTAAATGAGTTATTACATTTAATATATAATTCTTGAGGTGGTACCTCCTATGAAAATAAAAATCCATGATAAATTTCATTTCAACCAAGAATTAAATTAATTTAAAGAAAATAATATCATTATATCAAATCAATTACATTTATACAAAATTATCTTAATAGTAACTATTCAATTATAATAAGAAGCATGGTCATACTATCCTATTCAAATCATTTAATCAACTGGTTTAACAAGTCAAGGTCATCACCAAGAACCATTCTTAAACATCTCGTCTCAAATGGTAACTCAAGGCATTTGGAAAAGGCCATTTAGGTAGGGTACACCCCAAAGGGGTTGGTAAGAGGAAAGGGGAAGACTTCAAATGGTTTTATTCATAAGTGAAGGCCATAACAGACATGATAGAACAAACTAGAAAATTTAATAATTGACAAAAAGGTATCATAGGAAGGTTGTAGTGATCGGAAAAAAGGTACGACATGACATAAGCGAAGAAGTAATGGGGAGAGGGTAGACACCATACATTGTTAATTCTAATTGAATGTTGAGCCACTATCTTAGGAGGTGTTTTAGCTTATCTATCATTTTTCAAGGAAGAAATTTCATTTCGAAATAACTAATATGAATCATGTTCAATCATTACATTTAAAAATTATAATCTCAAGCATAAAGATACACTAAGTCATTAAAGAAGGAAAGACTAAAAGTCTATCACTAATTTTTTATCTTGAAGGAAACACACCTCAATAGAGGGATTTTATTAGAAAACATGACATAATTTATCAACACTTCCTTTGTGCATGTTTATAAATTGATTCTAAAATTATAATTCATATAAATAAGGGTAAACACTAACCTACCTTGTGTAAATAAATAAAAGATACACACCAATATAATAGGCACAACAAACATGATATAAATATGTAATCTATACTTTTTAGATTGAAGGAAACACACCTCAATAGATGGATTTTATTATAAAATCATGTCTTTTTTATCAAAAAATTCCTTTTTCCACTTTAAACATTTTATTCAAGAACTCTGATTCAATATAAAAAATAATAATTAAGAAGCAGATAAATAAAATTTGAATCACTCTTTAATTAAAGTGGAAAACAGAGGGACCTTACCTCATGAATACCAAGAAAACATTGTACATTCATTGCTTTCTAACTCAACTAGTAGCCCACTCTCTTGAATGCACTTATATATATATATATCCTTAAACTGATGTGTGTGTTTCCCACGCCGTGAGTGAACCCGCACATGTAATATATATATATATACCTATAAATATGCATGCATTCCCTAGGAATCGATCACAACACCCTAAAAAATTCTCATAGGTCTCATAAAAACCACTAAACCCTTAAAAAGGGTGAAAAAAATTTAACGGTATAAAACCCTGCGTCAAATTAATGACGGTAGACTGAATCGACCCAAATCACCTCTCCTTTGGTAGCGGTTTACGGAACGTGGTCCAATGGGTCCAAAGAGGCCCTTTTTACAACCTAGAACTAGAATAATTGAAGAAAAATTCATCAAACCTAAGCTAGGGTTTTGGACATGTGGCCTTGGGTGACAGATAGGCCAAAATCATCCAAAGCGGTATATGATAACAAGGGAGAAGGTCGTTCCATTGAGGATCAATGGATAACCCAGTGGAAATCCAAACGAAATCAACATGCATGGAGTAGGCCGGAAGGTGCGTTGTGCTCTTCCTGGAGGAATGGGGTTGGAGTGTGGTTTGTGTCATGCATCAAAGGGAGAAAGAGAGACACTGACAATTTGTTTTCTTAAAACCATGATTAAACTCATAATAATAATAATATTATTATTATTATTATTATTATTCCTCAACATCATCATCATCATAATAACAATTATATTTTTATTATTATTTACTAAAATATTTCTTTATTATTATTTTCCAACTTAATTAAAATTTTATTTACATTCAATTTTATCTTTAATTAAATTAATTTAATTTCTTTAACAAAGACACACATCATAGTGCCAACACTTGGAATGAAAAAGTTTTTATTCTCGGGTTTTTAAAAATGGCCTACCCAGCTAATGGATAATTTTAATTTCCTTCACATTTTCATCTAGTTCAAAACATTGGACATTAATACCTTCTCAACTAAGAACTTCTTATCCGATAGAAGCCTTCAACAACAACATAACCCTCATCTAATCTACAAGGGTCGTGAAGTCTTACAAAAATTGTCATGTTGCATCTCCAAATTCCCAACACACCATGAAGTATATATTAGGCAAGCGGAACATAGGCCAATAAGATCTAATCCAATGCTTGTTTTCCAATCCAAACATGGAGATGACACTTACCTGAGCTTGTTTAGTTAAAGACATGACCATGTCCTCATCTCATTAAACATCTAGCCAAATATACTTCCCACCTTAGTCTTTAACATTATAAATGGGAAAAATTATGAGCCACAACACCTTACACCATTGGAATTTCCCACAATATATGACCTTAATCATTCCTACAACACTTCTCGCATGATTTTAAAAATAAATGAGATAGTTGATTCCCCATCAATCTCAAATCCCAAATCAAGCCATATTTTCTAAAAAAGCCATCACTGACACAAAATACACTCTTCTCATCTGATAATGTGCCCGAATTTTTTTTTCACAGACCCCTCCATTGATCAAGAGAGGCAACTATTCAAGCCACTCCATCTGACCATTCTAGAAGATGTTTCTCCTAGATAGTCAGAGTTTTACGAAATGAACGGTGATGCCTTTTTCAAATGTATCTTGCTTTCACCCTGAACATGTCCACTAAAGTCCATAACTAGATTCGGATGACATTCCTTGATTTAAGAATCATTGATCTTGACAACAAGTCCATGATAAACTCAGATTGGAATGATAAGAGTATTAGGAACTAACCTAATGTGGTCCATACTCCATGTTTACAAGTGAGATGTTGGTACAGAGCCAAGACGTCCACATAAGAAAATTGACTGAGCCTAGAGTGGAATCATCCTGGAAGTCATGATAGATGAAATAGATGGTGTTCAAGAGTTCTTTCAAGGTATTCCTATATGGGAATCCAAGGGTCAATCATGACTAAAGAAGATTCAATTAGAACCACACATTTAGCATGGAAAACTGAAAGAACCAATCGAACAAGCCCAATGGATTTAAAAAATTAGTGTGTCATAAGTCTGACACACTCTTAGTGCACCTAAACAATCTCAAGATAGAGGTAATTATCATTTCGCAATAAAGAGTACACTAGGAGGATTAGTAAATTACCAAGAAGATTAGTTAAACAACTTCTAGTCAACTTCTGTTACAAGAATCTAATCTTCACCTACTAATGCACTATTGTTACCTGATCACCAAGCCTTTACTACCCTCGAAATCCCATGATCATTCATGATTAACCACAATAGTCCACCCATGACCAGTGGTGTCACTAAAAGGTTTCACACACCGCTAACCACACTGACATCGTGTTGCCAAGAAAGCACTAACATAATTTGAAATGTACAAACTTTACATCATTTAAGACAGCCCGACCACTCTCTAATGGACTAATTTGGTTATGTTACTTCTACCCATATTTAAATGTATTTAAAAAAACTATGAAAATCTACCCACCTTAATAGTATCCTAATTGTCAAAATGAATAGATATACTAGCTTCTCAAAATAATGCTAGGTCAGAAGTGTCATAAGCACAAACATTTAAACAATAGTCCTGGAAACCAAAACCAAACTGATATGTGTGTCAAAACACTAGAGTCTCTGGAAGTCATTCTTAGCATTGTAATGAACTTGATTTATTTATGCCTAGGTCCCTATACTCTAGATATGACCTAAGACTGCACGCAACAATACAAGGCTCAATGATTCCGCCAAACTCAATCGATTCATCACAACATTAAACACTAAACGATTACTATGTACATTGACTCATAATACCCACTAGGTGATATAGAATCAAGATGAATTTTAACTTCGATGATGACGTACTAAATCATCCATAATTGTGGAGAAGAGAGGGTCGAACTTCTTATGAAGCATTTGACCATGTCTAAGGCATGTATAACCAGCTAAAACTGAGCATCACTCGGTTCTCATACCTATATCAAAATCCAAGAAAAACATGACCACCTATCTGAACAAGGGTTTATTTTTAAGAAAGGGTGCCTAACTAGGGACAAAGACATAAAAATGGAACCAAAAGGTAGAAAACTCACAGTTTTAACAAGGATTCTATGTTCTAAGGGTGCTGCCTACCAATGGTTATCCCCTTACAAATAATCAGCTTCAACCCTAACACTAGGTCGCACTAAATAAAGTCACTAGGATCAAAATTAAATTATTTAATACATTTCTAAAAGAAATATCACCTATGGAAAATTCTCTCACTTTCATTCCAAGAAAACTCAAAAAATATTATATCTACCCACACATGAGGGTCTTAAATAGAGGACATCACTAAAGGTTCCTTTTCCAATACCTTTTCATCTAAAACCATTTCATAATAAAACATGCACATGTTCAGTATTTTATTCATGTGGGTGGCCATATACCAATCCATAATGCATTCATACACATTACATGTGGCATTTGGCTCACATTAAATTTCAACCAATAATTTTTAGCAAAATTAACCATTTATATATCAAACTAGATAGCATGTAATTACAATATGGTAATAGAGGGAGACATGTTGTAATCAAAAAAGCATGAAATTTTAATCACAGAGACATGTTAATATACATAGATACATGATACAAGGAAAACATGGTATTAATCAGGCAGCATGGATACAGGATAGCATGGAAAATATTTCACTGA
This sequence comes from Viscum album, assembly GCA_963277665.1. NCBI lineage: Eukaryota > Viridiplantae > Streptophyta > Magnoliopsida > Santalales > Viscaceae > Viscum > Viscum album. The sequence goes on from OY728125.1 coordinate 1,710,064,259, forward strand.
AGCATGGTATCTAAATAGGCATGCTAAAAATTAAAATACATGGAATGGAATTCAAGGAACTCAATCATACCATGAGGTAAACTAAAATGAAACTACATGGCATGGAACTATGAATGGCATGTGAATTTCTATGTGCCCAATATTATGCATGTTTTGTTTTATCATTGCCTTAATAGGCTAAGGGTAAAATACCATAAACTCTCTAAATCATAAGTATCATAAATTACACCAATAACTTGAGGTGAAATAATATCAACTATAATATCAAAAATCATGAACATAAATTCCTAGCCCGAGAAACTTTTCCATTTCCCATATGTGCGGTGATTAGTCCCAGGAATAGCTATTAACCAAGAACTAACACATTCATATTCTCATGTATACCTACCCAAAAAATAGTAAGACAATGTAAAAATACCCCTCTAATATCAATTTTTAACATCCTGACATGGCTCACCTCTAAGACGGTGACCAGACCGTTAGGTCACATGACCACAAGAATGTCTCCCCATACACCATAGGCTACAGACTAGTAGTGAGGGTCTTAAGAGGTGACAGTGGGGTGACTATACCCTCTTATCAGAGTTTCACAATAGTATAATTGAATTTAAATATAAGACAAGCATTGTAAGATGTAAATAAATGAAGACAATAATAGAAGATAGATGGTTAAACTCAGATATCAGCATTAGAAAATAATTAAAAATTTAATAAAAGTGGCCAACACTAGTTTATACAATAGATGAATGCATGAAATTGTAATGATACATGATGGAAAATTGTAAACAATACAGCATACTTTACAATATAGTAAAAAAATAAAGAAAATAAAGTAATCCCCAAGGGAGATCTCCATGACCATTTTAAGCTCCAAATAAGTCCTTTTCTCTTAACATCTAGGTACAATAGCACATCATAAGAAATTAATCATGGTCTCTGGTCCTGCAAACAAGAATGTTCTACTCGGGTACCCTAGTGCAATGGATTCTTAAGTAGGGTGTGAGATATAAATCTTAGTATGCTGGAGCCACCAATGTCTCACCCTATCCAAATAATAAATTATAAATTTAGAAGTGCACTATAAAAAATAAAGGAAAAAAATTGATAAATTAAATAATAGAAACTTGGTCTGGGTTTCTAAATGGACAACCTTCTCATACAATATTGTTCATCCTAAGTTGTAGATTATAAATAAGACATTTTCACAAGAAATATATGTATTCCAGTGCCAAGAGTAACAAGGAAAATCAAAGAGTCCCCCCCCCCAATATTATTCTTAGGCTTGGGGTCTAATTATCATGCCATCACATAAGTATTCTAATAAGAAAGAGGTAATTCAAAAGTACATCCTATAATATAAATAGAATAAACAAGAAGACCATGACAAATTAACCCAATTTGTCATTCAATTCAATTAAAAAATCTATATTTAGAGTCTGATCCCATCCCAGAGTTATCGCTATGATACATCCATTTAGTTTTCTCTGATTCCATCAATCCCAACCAAGGAGATCCTTTCAAAGGTCCAAGTATCACTTGTGGTAAGTTTACCATGAGTCCATACCAAGTATCTCACATAAGGGAATGAGTATCAACTGATGCTTGGAATAGCCATGTTTTTAATGGGTCTATCCCCAGTTCCCCCTTAAGAAACCAGTATCACTCAATAGTATATGAAAATCGCGGGAGAACCCATGTCTGGAAAGCCTAAAACATCGATTCCCTAGCACATCATTAAATAAAGTATCATGCACTGGATTCCATCCACGAGTCCTTAATATGGAACCAATGTTCTCACCGAACCCGTATTAGGTGATCCATATAAGCAAGGCACATATCAATTTACATAAGTAGTTTCAAAACATAAGAAAATAGTGTGGCCTTACCACCCTTATAAACCATTGTAAATGAGTCATTACATTTAATATATAATTCATGAGGAATTACCTCTTATGAAATTCAAAATTAATGATAAATTTAATTTCAACCAGGCATTAAATTAATTTAAAGAAAAGTATAACATTATGACCATTCTATTCCATTTGTTAACAAATTATCTTAACCATTCCCATTTGATTATACTAAGAGTCATGGTTGTACCACCCTATTTAAATAATTTAATCAACTCATTTAACAAGTAAAGGTCAACACCATGAACCCTTTCTAAACATCTCACCTCAAATGGTAACTCAAGGCTTTAGGAAATAGGTCATTTAGGTTCGACACACCCCAAAGGGGTGGCCAAGATGCAAGGAGAACAACCCGAATGGGTTTTTAAATAATATAATGCCACAATGGGTATGATAGAATAAATCGAACAATTTAGTAAGAGACCACAAGGAATCATAGGAAGGTTATATTGAGCGGCACAAAGGTGCAACATGACATAAGTGATGAAGTAAGGAGAAGAGGGTAGATGCCCTATGCTGGGAATTCTAATTAAAAGTTTACCCATGCACTTATTAGTTTACTTGGATCATCTATCATTTTTCAAGGAAGAAACATCATTTAGAAATAACCAAGAATGGCCATGTCCAAGCATTATATTTTACAGTTATAATCTCAAGCATCCAGAGACACAAAGGCATTAAAGAAGTCAAGCATAATAGTCTATCACTACATTTTTATCTTGATGGTGGTGTACCTCAACAGAGGGGTTTTATTAGAAAACATGAAATCATTTATCAACACTTACTTTTTTCAAATTTAAACATTTATTCTAAAATTATAATTCATATAATAGAGGGTAAACATTAACCTACCATGCCTAAATCAATGAAATAGAAACACCAATGTAAAAAGATAAAAAAACATGACATAAATATATAATCTATACTTTTTAGATTGAAGGAAGTGAACCTCAACAGATGGGTTTTATTAGAAACCCATGTCTTTATTTTTGAAATATTTAATTTTTCCTCTTTAAAAAATTTATTCAAGAAATGAAATTCAATTTAAAAAATAATAATTAAGAAGAAGAAAAATGCAATTTGAAGCCATTTTTTAATTAATGAGGTAAGGAGAGGGACCCTACCTCATGCATACCAAGAAAAATCTTGGCATTTAGTGATTTTTAACTCTAGAAGCATCCCACTCGCACGCACATAGTTCTATATATAAATATATCCTTAAATCAATCCATGTCTTTCCCACGCTATGAGAGAACCTACACACAGAAGATATGTATATCTATATATAAATTCATTCCTGTAAATATGTGTGTGCACCCTTGGAATCCATTACAACACCCTAAAAAATTCTCTAGGGTCTCATAAACACCACTAGACCCTGAATAATGGGTGAGAAAAAAATTAGTGGTATAAAAACATACCTAAAATCGACGACGGCAGACCAAATCGACCTGAACCGCCTTCGCTTCAATAGAGGTTACTGGAACACATATCAATGGGTCTTGAGAGGCCCCTTTCACAACCTGGAACTATAATAATTGAATAAAAATGTATCAATCCTATGATAGGTTTTTGGCCAAGTGTCCTAGGGTGACAAATAGGCCCCAATCGTCTAAAGTGATGTAAGATAACAAGGGTGAAGGCCTAACCATGGCAGATCAAAGGAGAAATCAGTGGAAATCCAGATGAAATCAATGCGTAAGGAGGTGGATTGAAGGTGAATCATGCACTACCTAGAGTGGGCAGGTGTGTGGTCTGTGATGCACCTTATAGGGAGAAATAAAGAGAATATGTTTTTTTTTCTTAAAACTATAATTAATCTCCTTATAATAATAATATTATTCATAATAATTTTAATAATAATAATCATTATAATCATAAAAAATATAATATTTTTATTATAATTTATTACAATATTTATTATTTTTTTATTTTCCCACATAATTAACATTTAATTTATTTTCCATTTTATCATAAATTTAATTAATATAATTTCTTTATAAAAAATACCCATCGTAGTTCCAACACTCAGAAACAAAAAGTTTTGGCACTCGTGTTTTTATAAATGACCATCCCAGCTAACCGAAAAATTTAATTTCCTCCACTAATTTGAATGGTTCAAAAAAATAGGACATAAAAGTATTATATGCTTCATAAAGGATGCATCAACACAAAGCTTGATGACCACAAATTCTACCACATGATAAGTTTCTTAATGGTATCTATAAATCTGTGAAATGTGAAGCATGTCATGCATAGAAGTATCTAATTTAGGAAGGGTTAATTAGTACACAACTAGACTATCCCTTTCCACTACCTCAAATAGACCAACGATCCTAGGCTCTAGATTTCTTGGTTTCCTAATACGGAATTTCCCCAACCTTGTATATACTCAAAGGAAATCATGTTGACCAACCTCTAACTATATATGTTGTCTTTGATGGAAAACCTAATATTTCTACCTACTCTTCATGGTCACCAACTGCCTCTTGAACAATTGAACCTACTAAAACGTCACCTATGTGATACTATGTCCAACAACTTGTTATTCACCTATCTCAAACCAACAGAGAGGCAAAGGGAACATCCATCCATACAAATACTCAAAATGTCCCATTTAGATAGATTCATGGAAGTTATTATTATATGGAAAATATATGAGTGACATATATTTCTCCCAAATACAACAAAAATAAAAAAATGTAGGCTCATAACATATCCTCTAAAATCTAAATAGTCCACTTAGAATGTCTATCAGTTTGAGGATGACAGGATATGTTCGAAATAACTTCAATCTCATAGCCTTCTAAAGACCCTTCCAAAATCAGGATGCGAAATGAGGATCTTTATCAAACACATTAATCCTCAGAACAATATGAAAATGGAATATCTCCCACATGTAAAGACTACCTAGACCATCAATGAAAATAGACTCCTTGATAGGAAATAATTGGGCTACCATCATCATTGATCCATGATCACCCACACTAAATTTTTCTTGTGAGGTGTCCTAGGTAATCCTATCACAATATCCATACTGACATCATCCCACTTCCACAATGAAATAGGTAGTGGTTACAATAGCCCAAGAGGACTGTCATGTTCAACCTTCACTAGCTGAGAGGTGAAACATCTTGCCCCAATGATTACTACCTCCTTCATCTTCCATGACCGCTAGTACTTCCTATGGATATTATGATACAGATTTGTCATACAAGGATGTACCACCCATCTTGGAGCATGAAACTCTCCCATTATCTCCTCACAAAAGCTCGTATGAACCCATACTCAGCCACAAAAAAGATGATAATTACAACTTTCCAGAGACTATACAGCTGATGGCATCCCACCATATATGTTATCTCTCAAAATAATCCTTATGGATCATGTAACTGATTAGTCTTGATTTGGTCAAGAAGCATGGGTATGATAGATTACAAATTCAGAGCTACCCATCCTTGGGTCTCCTGAACATCTAGATATGTGTCTACAAAGAGTGATATCATATGTCACTAATCGTAATACTCCTTCACTACCTCTATCAGTGTATTTCAACTCAACGTTTTGGTAATAATGTTTCCCTTTAATTGTGTATAATATACCTTGATGTCTAAAGGATGGAGATACTTGACCTACCTCTTATTCTGAATGTTTTTGTCTCACTAATAGTAGATATACCTAATGCTACTATGTTATATGCACACCACAAAACACTCCCACAAATGATAGTGTCTCCAACATACCAGTACATCTACTACCTTAGATAACTCTAGGTCATTAGTAGGGTAATTCCTCTCATGTGGTCTCATCTATCTAGAGCCATAAGAGACCACCTGATCCTCATGCATCATAATTTCTTTAGGTTCAATTCCAGATGTATCAAAGTACATGTTATATGATTTACCATGAATATGTAGAGTTAGGATAGGTTATAGGATCTTCCTACCATTCATCTCTTTTATAGAATTCTCACAGGATTCTAACTTAACAAACCTCACCCCTTTCTAGGTCAGTCCATACATCAGTGCTTCTGGATAAGAGAAGTCCTAGATAAAACACCGATAATAACCTACTAAACCCAAAAAAACATTGAATCTCAAAAAAAATTCATGTGTTTTTTCCAATATACCATGGATATAACCATCTATGTTCCCACTGAAACCCCATCCTCGAATATGTAATGACCCAATAGGTCTGTTTTATCAATCCAGACACTGAATTTGATTGGCTTGGAATAAATCCAATTCTCTCTCAATGTACTCAAGATGATGTCAATATGTTGTTCATGATCATCTTCTAACTAGTAGTGAAATAATATATCATCAAAAAGAACCCCCCAAAACTAATCCCAATAATGATGAAATATTTGATTCATTAAGGCCATGAATATCAGTGGTGAATTTTTTAAACCAAATGGAATCACTGCAAACTCATATAAGTCATGCCTACTTCAGAAATCGGTATGAGTTATGTCTGATGGTCTCACCCTCAAATGGTGGTATCCTAATATCAAATAAATATTTGAGAATTATCAACTGATTAAAGATCTCGTCCATGGATAAAGGGGATATAGTTTCTTAATTATCATATTATTTAACCTCTGACAATCCTCACATAAGCACAATGTTGTGTTAGCCATCTTGGAGAAAAGAACTAGAGAACCACATTGGCATATACTAGGGTGTATGAAACCTTAAATTACATATCTTACAACTAAAAATTCAAATTCCAAATCTCTATAGGTGTCATCCTATAAGATGGGATAGAAACTAGTTTTTCTCTTATAACCAACTTCATTGAGAACTCGATCTCTCACTCGGTTGGTAAACCACAGAAATCATTAGGAAAGACATCATAAATTGTGTAATAATGGAGGAAAAGTACTTTAATTCATTCCACCATCATCCAAAACACCACTTGGTGTATGATCCATGGGACAATCCAATCGATAATGAATAGGTCAGACACAACCTTCCTAAAGATTCCACACAACCGAGTGAAAATATCATCTACCTTCTACAGAGAATGGAAACTCTCCTTTGGTGATATTCTGTATGAGACTGGTATAGAACTAACCAATCTATACAAATATTCAAATCTAAACATATTATTTCTATCAAAAATGTTTCCCAAATGGAATTTTAATGACAAATCTCTAGGGAACGCACCTTCCAACATTTGATACCCTTTAACCATACTATGAATGGTGTATCAATGGTCAAGATACCATTTATGATTTCCAATATAAGGCCTAAACCATTTAATGAAAGAGTAGATAAAAAAGGTATTGAATGCTTCAATATCAGGAATAAAAGCATGAAAGGTTTGGTAATACAAGAATCGTACATCTGAAGGTATAAGGTCCTTCATCTACACTAGTCATAATAGAATAAATAGCATGTAGCTGATTAGCTTCTTATCTATGGGCTCCACTCTGAATCCCCTGGGATATTCCCTCTGCCTAGTACTAACACTCCTAACCTAGGGTACCATGTCCCCTACCTCAACAGAAACATCTAGTGGAACTCCAACTGCCTTATATATTGATGGTTATTTGTGTCTTTTTTACACTTTGGTACCTATCATGATACCCTAACACTAATCTGCTACTCTATACCCATAAAAACCTCTACAAGTGACCCAACCTATTGTACGAATGGAACTCTAAATAAGGATAAAGACACTGAGGATTCTTATGGCCAAACTTGACACACTAATATCATTTCAACAAAACATGGTATTGAGCTACATTTCAATTTCCTTATCTACACTTCCCATTATTATGTTGGTGAAAACTATAATAGAATCACTTCTTGACACTAGAAGAAGAGCTACCAATTATCCCTGCTAAAATAGAATGGTTGATTCTTAGTGCCTCTCTCAGATTCCCTTACATGATGAATTCATGAACAATCAATTCTAAAAAACTAATGATGTGAAATATGTTCACCTGATACCTAATATCATAGATAACCCCATCAAGAAAAATTATCACCCAATAGATCTCATCAATATCTAAATATGGAATAAAACATTGTAAGTTGGTGAAACATACAACATAGTTAGTCCCTGACTTTCCCACTTGTGGAATATGAATGAAATCTAGCTCCTTATCATCCCTCAACATCTTTGGAGATAATTATCTAATGAATATCTCCACAAATTCCATTTAGGGATAACTATTAATGCAACCCATTTTCTCTAAAATATCCCACCAATACCTGGTAGGTCCACCAAACATATATGAAATAGGAATCACCCTCCTATCAGTGGGTGTCTCATAGTGCTTAAATATCATCTAGATAGACTCAATCAAGAACTTAGTTTCTTGGGGGAATCCCTCTATAGTGAACATAGGCAGATTTTGTATCTAAAAATCTCTTTTCATGTTAGATATCGAAAGCATGGTGTGAATAGTTTGTCTTCCAATGGATCTCATGACACTTAAGAAACTATCACAAAGTTTATCATCTATTTGATCCTTAGGAGACACTAGAATCTATGGTTTAATTATATTATTAGTGTGATTATTACCACTATCCTGATGCTCAATTAAAATATGATGTGGAGGAATTTTCTCTACAAGATAAAAAACCACCTTTGAAAACTAGATAACAAAAATTTCAGACTCAAAATTTGATAAAAACATAGAACCACTGGAACACAGTCTCCTTAAGCATAACATAAAAGTCTGTTTGCATATCATAATAGTTCATTTATATCATTCATAGAATATAATCAAAATCTCATTCCACAGTTCATATAGGAAAATATATCTTATACAATAAATATTTCCCTACCATTAACAATGAATGACAAGATATATACCTATGTTCCTTTCAGGATTCATGAATACTCATCACATGCCATACTGGTCCATTTGTATAAATATTAAGAAATAATAACATCACACAACATGTGAATCATCCTGTGTGAAATAACATCAACCAAGAGAACATCATGAACAACAACTGCATCCCTAGGTACTCATATTTCCCTAGTACATGGGTTAGCTACTCCCATGAACAAGAAAATTACCAAGTATCAACACATCACAATCTCCTTTTTAACTTTCCAAAATATTAAGGCAATAAAATAGAAAAACTTTCTCCTTTGATACCACTTTGTAACATCCCCTGATCTAGCACTCTATCACATGGACAAATCAGGTTGGTTAAGGGTCCTCAATTGTTCCTCACCATACACCAAAGGTTATAGAGTAGTAGCGAGGGTGTGGTAAGTATATTGGGAATATTATACCCCTAGTACAAAGTTAAAATATAGTGGAAAGAAACAATATAAATTAATATCATAGTAATGGAAATAGAACAAATAGTACAACATACTACTGAGAAGTAAAAGGGGGAACCAACAAACTAAATAATAGTGAACCATATAACGATAGGGTAAATGCATCTAAATGTAAAACATCTATGATACAAATAAAGAAACAATCTATCAAAAATAACAAAATGACCTCAGTCTTGAACCCCATATCCGTCCTGCCTCTATGATCCAACCCATATAGCAAGAAATAATCAAATACAAGGTCATTTTCCTTTGTCCAATATGACATCCATGTAATCTTATCAGGCACCAAACAGAGGCTCGAATAGGGTGTGAGTAAAACTCAGCAGGTGGAAAACACTTTGTCTAAACAGAACCATCCTCATAATAAATGCATGAAATAAATTAATAAATATGTGTGTTAACTAATCAATTTAATATAATATAATAATCAACCTACTTTGGCAACACAGCAAAATATCTCTGAACATATAGCACAACCATGACAACCCTGACCAAGTATGCATCGTACAATCAAATAACTAGAAAAATCTCTCTGTATAGGCATTTCAACATCTGACCCAAGCCCTCTATATAAGAATTTCACCATCTTGGGCATATCCCTCTATATAATCATTATCGAATGAAACTGTTACACACCATATATATATATATTACAGCATGAAACTAGGGTAGGCCCACAATATAAGAATCATTACATCATGAAATTTGGTCATGCCCACTATAAAATAATTTCTAGATGAAATTAGGCCAAGCCCACTATATAAAAATTACCACATGAAACTCAACAGAAGTCATAACAGAAAGGATATTACAATATCATACCATAAGACTCCAAGGGTTAATTCTTCAAATTACCATTTGTTATTAAATTTCATTTTTCATTTTTCAAATGGGTCTTAGACAATTAACTTGGCAGTCTTCACCTAATCATAAAATATCAAACATATCCATTTTTATAATCAAATTAGACATTTTTCTTGGTTAATCTGTCATAAAAAAATCAATTGAGGTCCGATGTAATTCTAAACACACTTTAAACAATTATACAATTCATTATTATTGTAGGGTATTCTTACCCAGTGGGTAGCCAAAAGATAGGTCTTATCACCAATGAATCCAAAGGGTTCCAAGGAATAATCCAATCCATGATTTGTCTTTATTCATCATTCAATGAATTAATGTGAGTGTTGTGTCAATGAAATCTCAATATTTTACATAATTAACCATTAAATAGTCCATAGGGTTGGGTTATTGACCACCTAACCTTAACCAGTTATTAAGACAATGTTGTAATGGTAGAAATCCTAAGAAGGAACCTAGACCAAAGAAGATCACGACTAATACCCAAGACAACCGTGGTCATGAGTTTCCACTACCACACTCAAAGAATATTATAAGAGAGGTATAAACTGATAAAAATAACTCACTATAGATTGATCGCTTAAACAAGGCATCAAAAATAGAGGAAGAGATTATAAATTCTTTCGTAAATCAACTATTGCTCAATAGAGAAGGGTTATATGCAAAATCATACTGAATCATACATGTGGAGAGGAATTAAATATTTTTAACCAAATAATTACATGGGTTGTAATATTTTCACAATATTTATTTTCCAAAATATGATTTGTGATGAAAAAAACAATACCTTAGGTTAAAATAACCCTTCTCAAACCATGCACAACGTGAACCAGTTTCAGGATATGTATTTATTTCACTTCTTTAATGTTTCATAGAATCTTCCTGGAAACATTTAAATGTTATGTATCATTTACATGGTGTGTAAATTTCCTATATAGATCTTCAATACCAGCTACTACAAAAGATCCAAAACCACCTCTAAATCTCCCCAAACTCTTCAAAGTTCTTTATAATCACTTTTCAAAAATTTATACCTTGACACAATAAAATAATAAAAATACATCCTGAAACATTAGGTGATTTATCTAGTGAATGTTCTCTACCTCTAAATGAGACTCATCTAGTAAGGTTTAAAAAAGAAAGAAATCCCAAATGAAAGACGTTTCATGAAACCCACAGAGAGAGACATGCCTGAAAAAACAAGGGATCTTACATCTTGGTATTCACTTGATAATATTTTATGTATGCTAATTTTTTTTGTTAAATTCAATGGATTAATTTTACTATACACATATGAGTATTTTAGGATCCAAGATATTTTTAGGATCTTTGGTTATTATCAACTATCGTGTATTTATCCCACCTTATAAGTTCAATACTTGTAAATGTTTTAATAAAAATTTCACTAAAAAATATAGGGAGTGACTCTTAGTAGTTATTATTGTTGGTGATTTACTATATTAAGACTGAATGGGGGGAAAAGGTTATTTAAATTTTTTTTCACTTATAAAAACCACCCTATCATGTTTTTGACATATTTATGACCTGTTATTTAATATATAATGCAATGTAAATAAGATAGTAAAGAAAAGAAATTGATATTCGGATATTTATAGTGGTTTGGGGAAAAGAAGTCCCCTAGTCCACTCCCCCACCACTCTTCTCCATGAGTGTGATGATTTTCACTAGACCTACCCTTTTTTGACAATTTTTAGTCCTTTTTATAGGGTCTAGATGACTCAGTACAAGGATTCGAAACATGGTAGAAGCACATGAACATTCAACTGGGATCTAGAAATCATTTATAAGTAGAATCCTTAAAAGGTTATTTTACTAAGAATATTTGAAACAAAAGATTAATACAGAAATATGTTATAGATTTCATCTCACATCTATAAGATATAGCAGAAAAAGAAGGATCTCTAAGAGAATCATTTGAAGAATTATAATCTCAAGTTGAGACTTACGAACTAAAAATTAATCTTCAATAAGCATAGATTATGAAATGATACTTCTTATTCCTTGTTGGTGAGGAAAAATTGAGTGTCATTTTATGAAGAGATTTGAAAATGAGTTCATTGTATTCTCCTGTGTTCTTCATTAATGATGAATAAAGTTATTCTCTTGTGTACAATTACCCTTTTTATGTTTATCCACTACCTCTTATTTAATTTCGTAGTACATGATCCATAGAAAAAAATAGGGATGAGTGACATGTCCTTATACTTGAAAAAAAACCTTGTCAACAGTGGAGAAAATAAAATATATCATCCTTTTCTTATATATCTATACTTATCTATTATTTTATTTGATTTTATATTAAAGTGGATATGTTTCATTTAATGAATTTACAAAAACACTAAAAACTTCACTCGAGTGCGTCAATGGTAATAAATACCAACATAACGTGAAATGTATCCAATTTGATGAATTTAATCAATAGAGCTGAGTTATGAATTTGAATCCACATAGTTAATATTACTTCATGTTGAAAAATTGAATCACATAGGCATTTCACTAAAATATATGATTGAAATTACATAGTAAATTTATTCATGTTGATGATTCATCAAAACTAAAGTAGCCAATTTAATTGACATAGATATTTTCATCATGTAAGAAACTCAGATAACAGGTTTATTCATGAAATCTGATTTACCAAGATGTTTGATCGAATAAGAGATTTCTCACGTATCTAATTTATCCACATTTCCATTTTTCATAGCTGGTTGATCAAGTAGGCAATGTATCACATAGATGATCTTGTCAAAATATTCAATTTGCACATAGGTTGTCCCGATATATATAAAATTTTATGTAGTTGTTTCTGAAACATATCCAAAAACCATCACGTAGTTGATTTTTCATAATTAGGTAGATTTCATCCGAAAACATCTAGAATCCATATTTAAAGAAATTAAAAACCCAAAATCCGATAATAGAATAAAACTTGATAAAATCACTAATAAAACAAGATTTTCATTATAGTGTGAGGGGTACATAATATCATCAAAACATAAAGTGCATGGGATAAGTTGAATTAACCTTATTAATCTAATAATCTCCTAGTTTTTTATGATCACAAAACCCATAAAATGCATAAAACCCTATTATATATTCTGGTAAATTTTAAATAATTTTTTTTAAAAGGTTTAATGGAAGTTAAATTATATTGTTTAAAAATATAGTATGTATTCCCCTTATATAGTTAATTCATATATTTTTAAAAGGTAGAGACTTATCCCATTTTTAAAATACATTTTTACATTTTTGTTAAAGGATAAAAGGTATAAAAATTATCCCCTTTTTAAGAGATATCACTTCTCCCACTTTTTTAAGAGAGAACACTTCACCCCCTTTTTAGGAGAGAACACTGATCCCACTTTTTTAATATAGAACACTTTTCACCATTTAGTTTCATTAAAAATTATGGGTAAAAGAGATAAAACACATGTTAATATAGAACATTAGAGTAATGAGTTATTTAAATGTAGTGTGAAAACTCAATTATTGAATTATGGAAAGACTAAATATCATAAAATAAAAAAAATTCAAATGAAAACAGTCAATATGATACACATTAAAAACATAGAAATAATGAAGCAAAATTTTAATTATGTTGATGTAAAAATAAAAATCAACTTAGCGTAGTTACAAAATATCAGTCAAGGAACCCATTTTTTGTTTGGGTAAAGCTTCTTTTATGGTAGGAGTTGTTCTAGAGGTAGATGGTGTTGTAATTTATGGCACTGAAGGATCATATACACCTAATATTCTCTACCTGGCTTATTATGATGTACTAGTATGATCAAGACCAATATGTCTTCTTCTTATCATTTGAAAAAAGGCTTAATCACACATATCAATCTTCATAATTACATCTAACTTACAAAAGTCAAGGATCAAGAGAGACTCTTGTTTATGCATTTGAGATACCAATTATAATACATTTCAGAGATATATCATAGGATGCTCTACTTTCCCTAAATAGAAACTTGTAGAGTCACTACCAGTAAGAGGGTGAAGTAGAGGGGAAATATCTACAGCTGAAATTCCAGAAGTCATATCCACAAGATATTTTTCACAATGACATTTAATGACATATTCCTATATATTATCCTACTAGTCAGCTCCATTAATTTCTGATATGTTCTATTAACTTATTCTATAAAACTCTAAACTACTTTTCTAACATCATTCATAGTATATTTAAAAACTTGATCACTAATATACATTTGTAGTTCAACTGAAATTGAATCAATAATAGGTTTTTAATCAACCAAATCCCTTCCTATAATAGAAACTAACACATTTAAAGATTATTTGGAATATTCTTTGGAATCTATATCTGAATATATTTTTTCCTATGAATATAGAACAATAAAAATAAAGTAGATAGATTTCTTCTTTTTGAAAAACACTTGATTGTTTTTATCATTAATTTTAATGAAGCATGTAAGTAAATATATTACTTCATTTGAAACACTCATATTTTCTTCTAACATATCTCTAAGTCATTTCTCAAGGTGACCAATGTAGTCATTCATAAACATATCTAATCCAATATTAACATTCTTAATGGATTCCAAAGAACCATGAAAATGAAAAAAAAAATATTTCCCCTTTTCATCCAATAACACTGGAAAAAATATTTCATCATAAAGACACCAACTATGAGAATAAATAGAACCCAACCCTAACATTATCTGAATAAATACATTCTATAAATATGGAAGAACTAGAGAAATAGAAGGAGAACCAAAATAGGGTGTAATTTATTTATAAATTAAAGCTGAATTGATGAAATAATTTTTAGAGTGTGTAGAGTCTCTATCAATTCCACTTGAAAAACATTGATTTCATCAAGCACTTCTTAAGATAGTCTAGATTGAATTGGTTAATGATTCTAAGAAACATCCATTATATATGAAACAAAGATACTATGTTCAAAAAACTCCACCTTTAAAAAGAAAATGTATTTCAAACAACATATCAAGGATTTAACTTCCTCAATTTTCTTAGTACATACATCAGAACTAGATTATTCCATAGGTGGATCTATCCAAAAACTATTGATCAACACTAATTGGGAAACCACCATCCCAAATAAGTTAATAAAATTTTTCATGGTGATAGAGGACCATTTTTTTGTTCTTTTATCTCATATTTTTATAAAACTAGCTCTTATTTTATATAAAATAAATATACTCTTAGATTGTGAAGCTCCATCATTACTTCATTATAAAACACTTCATTTTCCATGATTTTAGAACTATTTTTGATATAAGGATCTAATTCATGAGAAGTTAATGGTGAAGACAGTGCTGATGGTGTATGGGAATGATTTTACGACTTAATAACCACATAAACATTCCTTATTCTATAAACATGTGATCCCATCAGAATTGGATCATATTTTTCGGGAACTTATTCTATCTCTTTAATTTTCTAAACATCATAAGAAACTAGCCCAATATTAGTTGTCATATCTTCTTAAAATGTATCAAATGTAGAAAAAACTATCTCCACATGCTAATATTCGTCATAATAAAAAGAAACTTCTCCAGTATCTTGGATCTGAGCAACCACATACTCTTAAATCTACACAGCCTCACCAATTGAAAAACTTCTGAATAAATACTCTCCTAGTAGAAACCATCTCAATAGATGTTGCAATACTAGGTAGTGAGGTATGAGCTGACCCCCCCCCCCCCCATTAGTCTCACATTCTTACACAACAGCCTTCAAATAACTTATAGAAGAATCCCATAAATATCAAATTTTATTCAAGAGAACTGATGATAGGGTATTAATTTTATAAAATATCACCGCAACACCTTCATTTAAAAATACTTATTTCTTATTAAAAACTAAAGTAATAAATCTACCCTAAGAATAATAGTATAACTTCCATTTTTTATAAAAATGATGCATGAATCAAACCATGTATCTTCAAGAACATAAATTTTCATTATTGATCAGTCATAAATCAAATACACATCTTGACATAAAAATTTCACTATCTCTCCTTCTCATTGTGCGATACTAGTCTCCACAAACATACATAAAAATATCCACTTAAGAGGCATTTATTTAAAAAGTTTCCTTTCACAAATAGAGTTTCTAAATGTAAAATTGAACATATTATTTGGACCAACTCGGATTTTCCTAACCAAGTTATTTATAAAAGAAAACTACCCCTCATAGGGACATTGAAAGATATAAGTCATTTCAATAGAAGAAACTAAAACTGTATTTCCTTTAACATTTCACAGGATAATGTCTTATATTTTAATGAAGTTAATTTATACATTCATCAAGAAAACATTATTTTATTCCTATTAATGAAGACCTAACTTATTCTCATCAAACAAAAAATCCCAACCATGAAGCTCAAGAACTTTCTTTAATACTGTTTCAATTATCTTCTACCATGCCATATTTAGGGATTTTCCCACAAGATATATTCTTACACTTTGATTGGATTTCATAGATATACCTAAGCTTCCTTCATCGACACACTTCTACTTTCTTATTTTGAACTGATCAGTTGATGGTCAAACATGAATTGAGAGGTTAGAGAAGATGGTTTCGATTTAATGGGAGGTTGTGTGAGCGAATGGAAAAAGGTTTAATATCCTATTTTGAGTTAAGTCGCATACTCGAATACCAATTTTCTTACAATCATAGTGTTTTTAGGTTACTTATGACTGATAGACAAATAATATAAATAAACAAAGAAAATAAAAGAAAAAGATTTATATTCTCTAAATTTAAATGCACAAACAATACGAAAAGGATTAATTTTCATATAGAATTAAAAAAATTAATATAACTAAATAATCAATTTAAAATTTCCACAATAATAGAGATAATAAAATTAATTAATTAATTTGAAGCTGAATAAATAAAATATATGAAATGTACATAAAAATAAACACAATTCTCGTTTAATATAATCAAAATTCCTACATGTTAGGGGTTCAGTAAAAATATATGCTAACTGATTCATTTTAGAGATAAACTCAAATTAAATAACACCTTTTTGAGTGTGATCTTTTAAAAAAAGATGTTTCAAGTATAAATTATCTTCTCTTTAATGATTTATTGGATTCATAAAAATGTTTATAGAACTAGTGTTATAACATATAATTGATAAATGATAACTATTGAATAAAAAATATATTAAGGTGTGTTTTATCCACAAAAAATTTGATAAAAACTACCAATAGTATTATATTATGATTCGATAGAATATAATGAAACTAATTGTTAATTTTAACTAGACCAGGATACTTGGAATTTACCTAGAAAATGGAATGTTCTTGAAGTACTCTTCATATCTAGTTTAAAACCACCAATGTTTCCATTTGAGTATGATATTAATTTAAAATAAAAGGTTTCTAGAAAAGTTAAGAAAATGGAAATTGTTCCTTTAAAATATCATAAAATCATTTTGGCAGCTTTGAAATGAAATTATTTATGATTATTGTATAATCGAGCACAAATACCTACTAAAAACATAATGAGAATAAAATTTAAATTATTATTCTATAAATCTTATTATCAACTAGTTTTCTAGCTATAACTTAGTAAAATAATTCATTATAACTCATAGGGATAGTATGCACATTACTTATTTCAATTCTAAACCTTTTCATTAAATTTAGTATGCATTTTATTTGATTTATCAAATTTTGAATGTTCTTTTTTTTAATTTAAACCTATAAAATATTTTAATTATACCATCATTCTCATTTAAAATTATTTTTACATTAGTTTTGAACATTAATTACACATTTTTTTAATTTATAGAACCAAAAATTATATAATCAACATATATTTTCTCAAACTAGATATCTAATATGATGTTTTCTTAAAAAATGTAGAACATTCCGTACCTATTGAAAATAAATTTTCAAAAGAAAAGTACTTAAATGCTAGTAACAAGATCTAGGTTCTTTTTTAAGATGATATATTTCTTTGGTATGTTTAAAAATAGATTTTGAAAAATTGATATTTTCAAAACCATGAGGTTATTTAACATAAACATCTTATTTTATAAAATGATTTAGAAAATTTTATTTTTCATCCATATGATATAATTTAAAAGTCATATAATATAAATAGGCTAAAATAATCGTAATGGATTCTAATCTTGATATTGGGGATAAGGTATCTGCATATTTTATAAATTATTTTTAAGTATACCCTTTAACTACTAATCTTGCCTTGTTTTTAGTTATCACACTATGATCATCATTTTTATTTATAGAAATCCATTTCTCTTATAATTCGATATCCATATGTCTAACAGCTGATTCTCATACCTTTTTTATCTTGATTTGGTTAAATTCCTATTTAATAGTTATAATCTAAATTTCATATAATATGGATTCTTTCATAGACATAGGTTCTAAATGAGATAAAATGGAAGAAAACTATAAAATATTTCCTACACTCCTTCTATTTCTAATTCCACTATCTAATATTCCTACAATAGTTTCTGAATGATGGTTTTTAATTTTTTTAGGTTATCTAGGAAGCACACATTCAGGTTCACTGACATCCATCATTTTCGGATTTAGTTCTAGAAAATAAAGTTCCAATTATTCTCCTTTTTTGTCAGGACAAAGACATTATGATATCATCTTTTTAAAATAATCACTTATTTCATTAATTTGATATAATTTTTGATCAAAATGATCGGTTTCATAAAATTTCACATGTGCTTATTATTCTATAATTTTTTAAATTTTATTGAAAATTATATATTCTTTTGAATTATAATAATATCCTAGAAATATTACTTTATATAGTTTTTTATTAAACATACCAAGTTTATCTTTTGTGTTTTGAATATAAAAATTTTATCCAAAAACCATATATTATCAAATTTTGGGAATTCTATTATTTTATAGCTCACAGGGTGTTTTCTTTAAAAAATATCTAATTATAAATATTTTTATTACATAACATATTTTATTAACAACTTCATCCCAAAAATGTGTAGGTGGGTTATATTTTCATAATATTATTATAGATATTTATTGAATGTTCTTATTCCTCCTTTCAATAACACCATTTAATTAAGGAGTCCTTGGGGAATAAAAGGTATGGTTGATAACATGTTTTGAAAAATTGGAATTGAACTAACTATTTTCAAATTCTCCTCCATGATCAGTTCTTAATGTACTAATTTTTTAATCTTTCTCTTTTTGAACCAATTTTAAAAAACTTATACAAATAGAACAAGCAATGATTTTAACACATAAAAAATAAAAGATAAAGAAATATAGAAAAAGAATTAACTAAAACATAAACAATCTTATTTTCTTCTTAGGATTGCAACTCTAGATGGGCCAAAAATCTATATGAATATGTTCTAGGGGTATAAAAATAAAAAAACTTATCAATTTGTTAAGAGGATTACAGGTGTTGCTTTCCCATTAGGAATGCATCACATGGCTTATTTCCATTCAATTTTAGTTGAGGTAAATCTGAAACCAAATATATTTAGGAAATTTTTCTTCAAGAATACATATTACAATTTCCCAATAATTTATTCCACATCCAAAATTTATTTTCTTCATCATTTAAACAATTAGGATTTTTATAACAAAATAATTATGATTAGTAGTATATACATTTTCTATTCTTGGTGACTTAAATTTTTGACTTTCTTCATTAAAAATAGAACATGTATTATATAAAAATTCAATAAAATTACCTTTATCATAAAGTTTATATATACTTATTTTATATTAAACCATCCAAAGAGATAACTTTGTTGATATGTAAAGAGTTTAAATTTTCAACTAATCCGACTCCCATAACATTTCCTTTATCATTTTCCCCAAAAGTGGCATGGCCTCAACATATCTATGTTAAAGACTGAAAATTAGTTAAATATTCACTCATATTCCTTGAGTATCCACTATCCATATACTATCTTTAATTGGTGCTCTTGGAAATTTGTATATAAGAAAGAAAACTTAAACAAGAAATTGTTTTTCTACCCATATTTTCTTGGGCCTAGAAATGGTAGAAAATAATGATTTATGAACAAAAATCTATTTGGTGTGTCCAAAACCTTCACCACTAAATTTTGAAAAAAATCATAAAAAGGTATTTTAAACACTACGGAACTATGGGTTTCAAAAACTGAAATCATTTTCAAAGTTTCATATCTCATCATAATGAAAAAAAGTAATTTTTGAAAGATTTTTATTCTTAAAACTATGGGAAATAGTTCTTGTAAATTTTTCTGTATTAAAATTTATTTCCAATTACAAATCTATTTTTTGGAGTTTTATTGTTATTAAGAATTTTATTTAAATAATTTTCCCCTTCTGTAAATACACAAGAAGCATATTTAAAATATTCAATAACTTTTTTAAAGTTTTTAATTTTATTTCCACAATCACTACATGTGGAAATATAATATTCCAATTTTGTTTTTAATTTTAGAATTTTAGTTAATCATTACTTTTCATTTACAATCACTTCATATGATTTTTGAATTTTTGTTTTTTGTTTTTTATTTTTTAAATATTCATATTTATCTTCTGACATAGAGAAATATTTATCCCGTTCCTAGAATTATAAATTTCAATTTGTTGTTTCATTTTCATGATCAGAAGAATATTAAAAATGTACCAAATCATTATGCGGCATAAAACACATGTTGGATTTATTATTAGAATTTTAATGTTCTAATTTTGAAGATGAAACATCAGTAGAATCCTCCAAATCAATCCATGTTTCCTTCAGGGATTTCTTATCCTTTTTCTTGTAACCAACTATCTTGAAGTATTTCTTTTTTAACTTTTTTTCATCCTAATGTATTGGAAAATCAGTCTTGATGTGTCAAAGATTCTTACACTCATAACTTCTCAAAAACATAGAATTTGAATATGACCAATTATTTTTATTTAATGGTTTTTTAAAACCACTTCCTTATTTAAAAGAATTCCTGAATTTTCAAGGAAAATTTGAAATATCACTATCGGAATTAGATTTACTTGAATAATATTCATCAGATGACTCGGCTATCGAAAACTCGTTACACTTCATTTCATCTATTAAAGTTGAGAGTTATAAAGAAACATTTTCTTAATTAATTATCTAATGTTCTCCAGTTTTAGCATCCATATCTTCTTTATACATCATCAAAGTTACAATAAGATCTTTTATTTTAAAGTTGTTTACCTCTTTTTATTGTCTGATATCATCTGAAATACCTCTCCACCTGGGTGGAAGTATTCTAAGAACTTTTTTATCCTAATCTTTTTCAATAATAGGTGTCTCAAAACAAGAGAAATTATTGACAATTTTTTTATTCTTCCATTAAAATTTATAATATTCTCACTATCCAACATTCTAAAAGTATCAAAATATATTTTGGTATTATTATATCTAAAATCTCATGAGTTCTATATTTCATAAAAAGAAACTGAAATAGTAGACAACATTTCATAAGATGTTTCACATTAAGAAACACTATTGAACTCATCTGAAACTAATCCACAAGTTATAGAATTAATATATTAAGAATTTAGATTATATTTTTCATCAATTTCATCTTCCTAGGTTTTTGGTTCTCTCTCTGGAATTTAGTGAGGCTTCACATCTTTGAGATAAACCTTTATACCAAGGTTCATTAGATATATAATCATTCATACCTTCCAAAATCCATAATTATCACCAGTGAAATAACATTCTATGACCATAGACATTCATTCTATATTGTCATTAATAGTGTCCATTGTCAAATATATCTTCAGATTTTGATGTTTTACTATTATTAAATCAAGAATCACAAACTCTAATAAAAAAATATTGTCAGAGACTGGCCATATTATGACTAGAAAGGGGTGATTTGATTTCTTTAAATTTTTCTTCACTTTGAAAAAAAAACATCTCTAGTTTATGACTAGTGTCAGATCTATCCTTTAATAGATAATGAGGTATAAATAATATTATAAATAAAAGAAACAGACGTTGAGAGATTTATAGTGGTTCGGGGAATAGATGTACCCTAGTCCACTCTACCAACTCTCTTCTCTATGAGTGTGATGACATTCACTAGACCAGCAATTTTTTTGGGGACTTAAAATCCTTTTTTATGTATTTAATGACTAAGTGTATGTATTTGACACTTGTTATAAGCATATGAGCTTTCAACCAGGCTTCATAAAGTCTTAATAAGTATCACCCTTCAAATTTTCATTTATTAGGAACCTTTATAGAAAAATATTATAATAGAATGAGTTAATAGATTTAAAATCAAAATGGTAAGATATAAAAAATAAAAAAATATAGAGCTCCAAAAGAAATTATCTAAAAAAACAAGATGCTGAAGTAGATCTTTTTTAACACAAAAATCATAAATAAGCACAGCTAATGAAATGATATTTCTTCTTACTTGTTTTTATAGAAAAATTGACTACCGTTTTCTAGATATCATTGAGAATATATTCACTATATTCTCTTATGTTGTTTTCTTATCATGAATAAATGTATTCCCTACCATAACATTACCCTTGTTATATGCATGAACTACCCCTTATTTAAATGTACAACACTGGATCCGTAGGAAAAACTTAGATTAGTGATTCATAATTCTTATTGAAAAAAAACATTGGAAATCGTGGAGAAAAATAAAATATATCATCTTTTTCTTATGTATAGATACATGGATCTTACTATATTTGATTTTATATAAAAGTGGAGATTTATAATTTATGGATTGTACAATAGCATTAAAAACTTCAATTGAGTGCTTCAACGATAATAAATACCAAATTGTAGCATGACATAGTAAATTTGAATAATTAAATCCACATAGATGAATTATGGATTTAAATACAGTAAAAAAACTTTGCTTCATGTAGACAAATTGAATCATGTTATCATTTTATTCACATAGATAATTCTGATGTAATCAATTGGAATGATGTATCCACTTTCTTCACATAGATGATTCACCAAAACCAATGTATCCAATTGAAACAACATAGCTAATTTCATCACATAGGCAATTAACATAACCAATTTCTTTACATAACCAATTTATGTAGTGGTTTAATCATGTAGGTGACTGATCACATATCTAATTACTCAATGTAACCATTTTACATAGATAATTTATCATGTTGGAGATGTCTCGCATAAGCAATCTTGTTGGCATAAAAAATTTCCACATAGACAATCTCGTAACATCGTAAATTTGATGTAGCCATTTCTACAACATAGCAAAAAACCATCACAAATACGATTTTCCATATATAGGAATATTTTAGTCAAAAACATCCATTATCCATATTTAATGAAATTAACAACTGAAAACATAGAATGCGAATAAAACCTGAGAAACATAGTTTTAAAGCAAGATCATTAGTAAAGTATGAAGGGTATTTGAGATCATCAAATCTTAAAGTATATGGGATATGTTGGATCAATATTAATAGTACAACAGTTTTGATTTGGAATATGATATCATTATAATGATTTATGATAGGGTTGGAGTGGAATTTTTAAGTTTTTTTAATTTATTGTTGACTTATTTTAGTGGAATTAATTTTTTATAGATGTGTCAATATCATTATTTTTATTTAATATAGATGATTATCTTATGTTCCCTTTTCAGGTAAATCTTGTAGTTATAGTTGTTGATGATTGGTATTAGTTTTCATTGTGTTTTGTATTATTATGATTTTAATCAACGTTATTTGAGATTATATATCAATATGTAAATTAATTTCTAAGTGATACGTTAAACCCTCAATGTTGGTCACCATCCTCTAGTGATTGGAGAGCCCACAAGAGACTATGTGATGTTTCACATCAGTTATACATCCATGGAGGGGGAATTATAGTGACTGACAATAACACACACAATAACATACTTAAAATCAACATGATAGAAAATGAAAAATAATACTATTAAATCCATATATTTGGAATTATTTGATAAATTAATATAATATATGAAATATTAATTTATTATATTAACTATCCCAATAAAACAATGACATAAAAAATAAATTCATGGTATTCTTTTAGTGACATAGAGATTTTTATTTGTTGGGTTCCTGAAGAAATATTTTCACTTAAGAGAGAAAATTTATATGTAATGTCAAAAATTTCCTTTAGAATATTTCAATGGTATTATTATGAAATATATGTCACTAAATATGAGTTTCAACTCTCTATTTTTAGCTCAGAGTCCATATTTTAAATGCAGGTGATGAAAGATTGTGTACTTTTATCTATTTATTTTGGAAATTATTAGGGATATTCTGTACAAAATTCATAGAAAATCCCAAAATCAAGAGGATTGATGAAAAAAATATCTCATTGCATTCAACTAAAATATTAGAAGCTTAAATTCATAACCAAATTGTCTCATATATATATAGGGAACTATTTTTCAACTATAGTATTAAATTTATCTTCATGAAAGGGTTGAAATACATCGATAATTTATCTCAAGCCTTAAGACCACAAGGATGATTTCAGTCTACATGCATTTAACATGTATTTATTCTTCTATAAAAGTTATAGATAATTTATTTTAAATATCATGTAAAATATATACCTTCTTTATATTTTAACATTAATGTTAACAACTTATCCTATAAATTTGTACTTCTAGAAAATATTTTAATTTAAAATATATTAATCCTTCTAATTATATTTTTTTTATAATATAATGGAATTTTTTCGGTACGAATATAATGAAATGGGGAATGGTAAAAAATATACATTAAAATATGTAGATAAATTTTATTCTTTGTCATAATTTTATTTTAAATTGGATTACAATTGAATATAGAATGTCTTTTTTATTCCATTATATTTTATGTAGTATTTTAAATTCAATATATTAATATGTATTGTTATCTAATCAAATTATACTATTCCTTCTATTTTATTTTTTTCTTGTTTTTAAAAAATTATCATGTTACATTTTTATATAATTTAACAATAAATATTTTATCACCTTTGTTATATTAGTAAAATTTGGTAAAGATAAATTAAATTGTGAATAAGTGACATAATAAATTATTTTCCACATCATCTATTAAAATAAAACATATTAAAAGTTAATGAAATAATTTTTTTCACAACATTTTGTTTCATAACATACGTGAAATAATGTTGATTTCATTGGTTATAAAGTAAAACTAAATTGGTAAACCTATAAAAAATATAATATTTCTTATGTTCATAGATAGATTTTTAAATAAATATGTCATAAATTAGTCTTAATAAAGTTATAGAATCCACTTTTGTCAGTAGTAAAAATGATCATTGATGGTTCTAAAAATTATTGACATGATTAGAACCCTTAAAATATTGGGGCCTTTATGACCACTAATAAAAGAACTTAAAAATTCCACCTTTATCAATGCTAAAAAGAGTGCTGAAAAGACTTCCTTTTTCAGCGCTAAAAAGTACTGATAAAAATAGAAACAAAAAATTATGCAGGTCACCCCCCCTTCCCCTTAGTTAGATACTAGCCCAACTTCTAGTGATTTTATATATCTCTCATTCATGTTTTCTAGCACCAAACGTTAGTTAGTGCTTATGACCCAACTTTGTTAGTGCTCGATTACTGCCCATTAAAATGCTCGACCCTATACATACCGGGACACGAACCTAGTACCTCTGGGTGTTAAGGAACCCCTTTACCATATCCTTATCTTGTGTTATTATATGTATTACAATATTATCATTTTTTATATTTATTTAAAGGCATATTTTTATCCAAATGTATATATTATTATTTTTAAATAAATTTATAAAATTTATGTTTGCATGTGTGTGTATTTATACATGTGTATGTCTATGAATATATATATATATATATATAATTATATAAATTTAATTAAATATATTATATATTAATATTTATTTAAATATATTATAATATATTTAATTATTTATTTATTTATTAATACACACATGTATATATAAACTTTATATATACATTTGTAAATGTATATTTTTACTAATACATTTTCATAATGTAAAAAATAATTAGATCATGGGTTAAATAAAATGGATAATAATAATTCCCATTTGATTTATATATTGTGAAATATATTTTATGCCAAAAAATGTTAAAAAAATTATTAATACAATTAAAAAAATATGTATATATGTGCATATATTTAATTATTAATAACACTACAATTCGAAAATTGTAAAATCTGAACATCATAATATTTATATAAATGTATTCCCTCATAATATATCCATTATTCATTGAAAAAACAAATGAATAACCTCTTAAATAAGGGTGAAATTCAGTCGATAGTTAAAAATTTGTGGTACCTTGATAGAAAATTCAGTTTTCACAAGTTTCTAATTGATATGTGGTACATCCCATATTGGCACTCAAATCAAATGTTATGGTCGCTTTATGTTTAAGTCATTGTTCCAACTTATTTTCCATCATTAGTTATTTTATTGAATTTTTATATCATTAAATTGTTACTAAATTAATATTACTCAATAATAAGGAGTGAGTTATTAATTAATATTTATTTCTAATTATTCCATAGAATATTTTTAGAAAAATATATTATATATTAAGTGTAAATAAATATTAATTATTATATAAATCATATTTAATAAAATATTATATATATTTATATCAATATATTTATATTTATATATTAATAAATGATTTTGAATGATATATAATTTTTTATGAAATAGATCTGGTAATGGTATGGATAAAGGCCACCATTTATGAGTGCTAAAAAAGTTATGATAAAAGCATATTTTATTATAACTAAAAAAATCACTGCCAAAGGGGAGTTTTTACCAACACTGATAAAAGCACCCACTATCCATGCATTAAGCTATCACTGAAACGTATTCCACTATATTGGATTAGTGGAAAGGGATAAAGTCACCGACTTTGTGAGCTAGATTTGTTATCTGATCCACAATCACCCAAATGAAATTGTGTTTCTGAACCATTCTCAATATATTAGTGACAAATTACTTAAAAATTGACTCTCATTTAACATTGTTATAGGTAAATATTTTAATATAATAGTTATATATTACTGATCTTCCTTGAATTGTGGATATATAAGGAATCTCAAGACAAACTCCTCTAGTTTCCAATTCATTCCAACCACCAAAACCATTCTCACTAAACCTTATATATCTTCTGAATTCTATGATGAACAACCCATCTGGAATGGTGGTAGCTAGAGAGAATCTATTTTGGATTAGTTTACGTAAGCATAATCTAATCTCTAAAACACTATATAGATATACAATCTTTTATCCATCCCTCTATGGTCCCCCAACCATTGAGTTTTGACCTCATGGTTACACATTCATGATCAGATGAATGAGCATATTTAACATGCTTAATCAAATAAGGAATAAAATAAACAAAAATAAAACCATAACATCACCTTGTTCAGTAAAATAAATATGTATATTAGTTATGACCATCACTAATTTCCACGGCTCTGAAGCCTCTTTAGTGAACAGACGATATCACTTCCTACTCAATGCCTCCGCCATATAATTTCCTTTACTCGGTGTATACATCAATTCAAATTAAAAAATTTGATGGTATTTAATTTATCATTATTTCTATAGATTCCAATATCTTTGTGAGAAAATGTGTTTCAAGATTTTATGATCCATTGACACTATGAATTTCACACAAAAATGTAATGATTCCATGTTTTCATGGAATACACCACTTTAGGTAATTCCAAATCATGTGTCATATAATTATTCTCATATACTCAAAACATTCATGGTCCTTAATCTACAACATGATATCCTTGAATGACAAAACATCCCAACCCAGATACATATGAATCATAATAAATAACATAGCCTTATCTTGAAACCGGTAATGTAAGGATAGGTGTTGATATAAGATGAACATTAATCTCTTGGAAATATTTATTTCATTCATTAATCTATTAGAAAGAACCAATTTTCCATATCAAATATATCATTGGTCAGTGAATTTGTTAAAAATCATAAAAGAACATTGATAATATTTTTCTAAGTTAAGGAAATTGAAAATCTCAAAGGAATTATTTGGTATTTTCCAATAAATAAAATCTTTTACCTTTTCAGGATCTATAGAGACTTATATTTTATAAATTATGTGGCTAATAAAAAATACATCTTGTATCCAGATATCACAATTTGAAAGAATATTAAAAGTAAATGTTCATTTAATATTCCCAACACTATGGCTAAGTATTGTTCATGATTGGACATAGTCCTAGAATAATCTAGAATATCATTCACAAACACCATTAGAAATGAGTCTGGATTCTTATGAATGATACGATTCATCAATTCCATAATCATTTTCAATGTATTTTTAAGAGTGAAATGTATAAGCACATATTCATAATGTAACACCCGATATTTTTATGAGAAATATTTTGTTTTTATGTTATATAAATCATCAAAGGAATCTTTCACTACACATAAAACTAGCTTATCTTACTTTACATGCAACTGAGGCCTTCCTCGATAGCTTGCGTTGTACGCAATACTGAGTTTCACTAATCAACGATATGCTATTAAAATATTATTAAATCTAACCGTTATGAATAGTAATACCCACATTTTGAAATTTTTTAAATTTTATCTTTCAAAATGGACTTCATTTTTTGTTTCAGAATATCAATATTAGCCTGGGGTGAAATTTTGGTATTTTTCTGAAAACATTCAATTTTTGATGAATAGGGAAAACACTGGGTTACTATTTAAAAACCGACATTTTATTTAAATAATTATTTATTTTATTTAAATTTATTTTAGGTCAAAATTGATACATAATACTAATATAAGTTCAATGTAATTCATTGGAGTCATTTTATAATAATTTTAGATATATAAAAAGTTTATTGAACTTTTCACCGTCTTTTCCCCACCTCCTATGAGAATTTGCAAATTCACATAAAACATAATTTTACCACTTCTGTGAGTGTAATTTTGAAAATTCGAGAGACACGGTTAATATCAAGGACTAAAATGTGGTTCAATGAGATGAAACTAATTTTTAGTGAATAGTAACTTATTATTATTTTTACCACAGTTAAAAGTAAATAGGGTAATTAAGGTAAAAATGATATTATTATTACCCTAACACATGTTCTAATTCTATTGGATAAGTTTAAATCGACCAAAAACAATCTTATGAATAATATATGACCATTTAGGTCCACCTGTATTAGATTACGACATTTATTATTAATTTATTTAAAGAATGTTTTAAATAGTTAAAATCAAAGTTTAATGCCTAAATCATTTTTAATATAGGGTTATACATAAGATAAATTAGACTATAAATATTAATTATAAATCTAAAAATGTTTCCTATATAATGGTATTTAATTTATAATTTTTAGAAATTATATAATTTAATTTATTTATGACACAATGATGATGCAATAATTATCTTATTAATGAAATATTAACATAATTGATGTTATAAATACCAAAATAAATGTAAGTTGAGACTTTTTATGAATTAAAATAATTTTATAGGTTAATATGACATATTATAATTGATTTAGTTAACTTTTTTTGAACTAATCATGCTGTTATGATTTTCACAAAAAATCAAGTACCAAATAGTGTCAAAATTGACATAAATAGTTTTTCAAACAAATATTATATTATTAAATGTTATTTTATTCTTAAAAATATAAGGATCATCCAAATGACATATATAAGGTTATATATATCAATAATGAACAACTTGGGGTTCGTTTGTCTTGTTATAGTAAGTTTATTAACCTTATAGTGTAAGAAAACAAGAAGACACGGTAAAAGTAAAATTATTTAACGTAAAGTTAAATCTAAATGATAAGGTTAAAATAAAAACCTAAACATGTATAAATTATATTTTATGAGATTATTTAGAACCATACCCACCTTATTATCAAAATAAATCAATTTTTAGCTATTACAAACCGAATATGACTTTATAATAAAATAATATTTTTAGTTTTTCTTAAGGTGACCCTCTCCTCCCTTATAAAAGGGAACCTCCTCCCTCTCCTCCTCACACCACCTTGAGCATTAAAGCTCCGCCAACCCCTGCCAATTTTTCTTCTCCACTTCCCTAGAATAATCCTAGAGGTTCTGGTCTTCTTTGAATACCATCTTTAGTATCCTAAGAGGAGGTTAAGAAGAGGCGCTTCAAAGAAGAGGTACTGTCTGTTACCGATTCTTTCAACTTTATTTATTATTCTACTTATTTTTATTTAGTTGTTTAATTATGTTGTAATAACACCAGTATCAATAATATAATAATATGTTATTATAAATATGAAACAACCCTATTTTACCTTCTATCCATCCTATGGAAAATGAAATCACCGCGCGTGCGTACGTACGGAATACCGTCTCCACGACGTGGTGTAATCTGTTTTCCACCACCACCTTACTTGGATGGGTATAATGGTGTAAAGAATAACTATATATGATTATTTTAAAGTGATATTGATTATGAAATACTATACATACACTTCAATAAAATTCCACGATCAAGGGAACAATATCATCGCTCGTGCGTACGTATGGCCTACCATCTCCACGATGTGATGCGACTCATTCTACATGATCTTCATTACATAATGATTATATAAATTAATTGAATGAATAAATATGATATATTTTACACTAATAAAATTATGGAAATGAGTTATCTATAACCTAAAGAGAAGAATAAGAATTGTTTCGACAAAACACGCATAAGAACAAAAAGCAACAAACACCCGAATAACAAGCAGCAATGAAATATTACTAATAAGAAGCTAAGAATATGACCATATATGATATCATAACAATGAATATGATTCTGGAATAAGTCAATGACATTTTTTAAATCATTATACAAGAGTTTCAGACACTTATGAAGCAAATCAGACCTAAGGTAAGGGAAAATATCGAAATCTCAATTTTTATCCGAGATTGTTTATACTTCAGAATTTACTGGGGAATATATATCATCCACATTCATGTTTCCTCAATATGTAATATTATTTATATCCTCCTAAAATTTTTTAAATCCAATTTTACCCTTCAGTGAGTTTTTACTAAAAGATATGAAAGGAATCTTTTGTCGTTTTTCGTACGAGGTACTTATTGACATTTCCGGCCAAAGTATGAGAAGAATGTTTTTTTAACTTATACGGCCTGAATAGAATTTTAGAACATTATTTCCATGACACTTCATTTACAAGTTTTCAATTTTATTTTTAATCAATTTTTTTATCTTAAAATTGTATGACATTTTAAGAAAGGAAAAATGTTTTTGAAGTAGAAAGGATATTTTCCACAAGAATGGAGTTCAGGTGTTTTATCAAAATTATTTTCCATCTAAGGTAATATGGGGATCTATTTCTATCCATATTTTTAAATTGATTTTTTTATGTTATGATGGAATTATTCTTATGATGTCCTTTTATTTTATATGGATTATGTCATGATGGAATGATATTTAAGAAACCCATTTTTATTACATGGGTTATGCTATGATGTATGTTTTAGGATTTTGTGACACACATAAGAATGGTTTCATTATGAGATTGGTGGGACCTATATCTCCCTCCAATTCATTGGGTATTGATTTATATCTCATGAGATAGACATGGCTGGAATGGCAGGTTAATCTGGTTCAGTGAAACAGGACTGAAATGAGGAGTGAACTCAGTTCAGAAATGGACTTTGTCTGCTAAGATAGTCTTGGCAACGAGTCTTGACTACTAAGAAATGATTCTCTATGATTATGTGTGTATGACACAAATTTTCATGTTTTATGTTATGGTTATTGGGATTACAATTCACTACTATGATTTATACCATGTTATGATATTATGATCTCTTTTGCAGGTTAAGATTTTCAAAATGTTATGTTCTTATGAATATGATATGAATGATATTTCTTTTTTTACCCTTAGTGAGAATTTGAGCTCACATTTTTGTATGTTTTCTTTCCCCAGGTCAGAAAGAAGGTTATTAAGTAGGATATGCCAAAAGGGACTCTAGATATTATGAAATAAATGGGATACAATGTAGATGCTTTATGAACCAGTTGTTTATGTTTCCCAGTTTCTAAAGATAATATACCTATATGGTCCTACCATGGTTTTGTTATATGTTGTAATAAGTGTTCTTCAATTTTGAAGTATTAATAATGTATCTAAAGTATGGGTTGTTATAGTTGGTATCTGAGGCAAATGAGGTAGGAATGAATTTGATCCTTGGGAACTCTCACATGTGAGCGTTGGAGGAAGCATGGCTCTCCACCCAAGGTCTTCATGAGAAAATGGCTGTCACTGGGGATGGTGGTGTGTCCCACCCAGGGGGTGTAGCTGCCCATGGAGTTTCCTTATAGGTATCCATTATAGTCTACTGGAAGTAATTCCAGACGGTTATAATTGGTATCATAGGAAAGGTATAGTCAACATTTGGAAAATAGGATGTGAAAGCCGTAGTAAGAACTCTAAGGATATATATAAGCATAGAATACAATCTTAGTGTTTTAAAAATGGCCATGAATAACCTAAGATAATACCTTAAGTGTAAAAATTTATTCTTGATTATGTGTTTTCCCTATTATAATTAGGGTTGCTCACACTATTCTTCTTGGTTTTAGTCAATGGCTAGAACCTGAGGGAACCGTGTTAATGTGGAATGCGACAGGCAATGAAATGATTGTCCCCCATAGCAACCAAACGTTATGGGAGCTGGAATGAAAAATTTTGTAGCCATGCTCACACAACTTTCTCAAGCTATGAATCATGCAGGACTTCCAAACTAACAAAGGAAGGAGCAACATTCTATTGAATCCTTCATGAGGCAGCGTACACCTTCGTTCAGTGGGACTACTGATCCATTAGTTGCTGAATAATGGATCAGTACTACTGAGAAGATATTTTTAGTTCTTCAATGTTCTGACCATGACAAAGTTATCATACTAGTGTATCGTTTGGAAGGTGATTCTGATAAATGGTGGAATCTTATCAAGAATACGAGGCAAAGAGATGAAATTGAGTACATGGAATGGGATGAGTTCAAGAACTTATTTTTCAATAAGTAATTCCCTTGTATTCTTCGAACAAATATGGAGAAGGTGTTTCTTGAACTAAATCAAATGGATGATGAATCTGTTGGTACCTATGAAGAAAATTTTACAAGACTTTCAATGTAAATTTATGGGATTATTATCCAACCTGAGAGTAAGATCGATCGATTCTTTAATGGCTTAAAACCAAGTCTTCGAAGGGCGTTAGACATAAGGGACATCAACACCTACAAGGAAATCGTTCGATGTGATCTCAAGGTTGAGATGGAGATTAGAGTAACCCATTAGTCATATGGGTTTGATAAGAAGAGGATAATGGAATTAAATGGAAAATCTAAAGAGCACTCTGAAAATAAGATTAGTTTTCCCTTATACTCAAAGTGTAGAAAGAAACATAGAGGGAGTTGTCTTAAAAGGAAAAGTAAATGTTTCAAATGTGGAAAGGAAGGTCATCAGGCATTTTAATGTCGCAATGATGGGAAGAATATGTCTAGTGATGTGAACAAAGAAAAGGCTACACAGAGTGCACCTCTTACACTTCAATGTTACAAGTGAAAGGAAATGGGGCATTATTCCAATCAATGCCCTAATCCAAGGTTTGTTGATGATGATTGATGTCAACAAAATCTTAAGTCTAAAGACAAAGGAAAGTCACATGCAATTTCTATCAACGATGTTGAGTATGATAAGGAAGTTGTGAAAGGTACACTTACCATCCACTCTAAAGTAGCAAATGTTTTATTTGATTCTAGATCCACCCACTCTTTTATTTCTGAATAATTTTCTAAGGTTATCGACGTATGACCTCAACAATTAGATGTTGAGTTAGCTATGACAACTCTTAATGGCACATTAGTCGCATTAAATGTTTATAATTCTTCTCCGATTGATTTTTGTGGGAAAGTGCTTCCTGTAAATCTTGTGATCCTTCCTATAGTGGAATTTGATGTGATTCTTGGAATGGATTGGCTTTCTTTATATGGAGCTCGTATCAATTTCCAAAGAATGGAAGTCACAATTCATATTCCAGATCAATCTATTAACGTCTATCGATGCAAGGATGAACATAACCTTCCAGTGGAAATTTCTTCCATATTATGGGTCTTGATTCCACTAAATGAAGGTTTTTTATCTAAAATGGTTGGAGAGAAACTCACGATTAAGAATACACCCATTTTATGGGAGTTTGATGATGTCTTTTCGGGGGAATTGCCGAGTCTTCCACCAAATCGTGAAGTTGAGTTTTCAATAGAACTCATACCAGGAGCTTTACCTATTTCAAATACAACTTATAGAATTGCCCCAATTGAGTTGCAGAAATTGAAGAACCAACTCCAAGAGAATCTTGATAAGTGATTCATACACCCTAGTGTGTCACCTTGGGGAGAACTTGTTCTGTTTGTTAGGAATAAAGATGGATCAATGAGACTTTGCATTGATTATTGAGAACTTAACAAGATCACTATCAAGAAAAAATATCCTCTCCCATGCATTGATGACTTATTTGACCAACTACGCGGAGCTCAATACTTTTCCAAGATTGATCCTCATTCAGGGTATCATCAATTAAGGGTCAAAAGGGAGGATATACCAAAGGAATCTTTCCGTAAAAGGTATGGACACTATGAATTTATAGTTATTCCATTTGGCCTTACTAATTCCCCTGATATCTTCATGGATCTAATGAATAGAGTCTTTAGAGACTATCTTTATAAGTTTGTGGTAGTCTTTATTGACGATATTCTTGTCTATTAAAAGAGAATGGAAGAACATGAAGATCACTTGAGAATTGTATTGAAGACCCTGAGAAAGGATATGCTTTATGCCAAATTTACCAAGTGTGAATTTTGGCTTCAAAAAGTTGCATTTTTGGGTCACATAATCTCAAAATAGGGGATATATATAGATCCAGCAAAAACAGAGGTTATCGAAAGATGGTTGAGACCGACAACAGTAACAGAGATCCGAATTTTTCTTGGTTTTGCTGGATATTATCGACGTTTTGTGAAAGATTTTTCACCATTATCTAACCCACTCACCAGGTTGACTCGAAAAGGAGTTATGTTTATGTGGACGGAGGAATGTGAAGATAATTTTAAGGAGTTGAAAAGAAGTTTATACAGTGCACCTATACTCACACTTCCTTGTAGTGGAGAAAGGATTGTGATCTATAGTGATGCATCCAAGAAGGGGTTGGGGTGTGTTCTTATGCAAAATGATATGGTGATAGCATATGCCTCATGACAGTTGAAAATACATGAGAAAAATTACCCAACTCAGGATTTGGAGTTAGCTGCGGTAATCTTTGCATTTAAGATTTGGAGGCATTATCTTTATGGTGAAAGGTGTGATATTTATACTAGACATAAAAGTTTAAAGTATATTTTCACACAAAAGAAGCTGAATATGGGCCAAAGAAGATGGTTGGAGCTGATTAAGGATCACGACTGCTCAATTCATTACCACCTAGGGAAATCAAACAAGGTGGCAGACGCATTAAGTCGACACGACCATGCTAGCTTATCCATGATGAGGATCATAAAAGATCCAATATTTATGGATTTAAAAAGGATTGATCTTGGAATTAAAATAGAAGGGGAGAAATCGTTTCATTCTAAAATGAATGCTCAACCATCTATACATGTGAAGATTAAAGAGGCACAGAAAGATGATATAGAGTTACAAAAGAAGGTGAGAAATGTTCCTGAATTCAACCTTGATTGTGATGGGATAATAAAGTTTAGGAATCGGGTTTGTGTTCCTCCCATACCAGAATTTAAGAAGGAGCTGCTGGTTGAGGCTCATAGTTCTTCATTCTCTATTCATCCTAGAAGCATGAAGATGTATAAGGACCTAAAAGAGTACTTCTGGTGGGATGGAATGAAAAGAGATGTTGCTGAATATATCTCTCGATGCTTGGTTTTCTAGTAAGTTAAAGCTGAGAGATAGAAGTCTAAGGGGATGTTACAACCATTACCCATACCCGAATGGAAATGGGAAAACATCACTATGGACTTTGTCACCGGACTTCCTAAAACATCAACAGGAAATAATGCTATCAGGGTCATAGTTGATCGTCTTACAAAGTCGGCACACCTCATTGCTATTAGAGAAGATTTATCTTTGGATCAGCTTGTCAGGATATATGTAAAAGAAGTGGTAAGATTGCATGGAGTACCACATTCCATTATATATGATTGGGATCTGAGGTTTACCTCAATGTTCTGGAGAAGTCTTCAGCATACTCTGGATACAGAGTTGAGTTTCAGCACTACTTATCATCCTCAAATAGACGGTCAGTCTGAGAGAACAATTCAAACTCTAGAAGATATGTTAAGAGCTTGCTCTATGGATTTCAAAGGTGGTTGGGATCAACACCTACCTTTGGTGGAATTTTATTATAATAATAGCTTTCACTCCAATGTTCAGATGGCTCCTTATGAAGCTCTCTATGGAAATAAATTCAGGACTCCAACTTGCTGAGATGAAGTTGGGGAAAGAAATCTATTAGGACCTGATCTTGTTGATGAGATGGTAGAAAAGGTACGATCTATTCAACAACACATAAGAGAAGCTCAGAGTCGACAAAAAAGTTATGATGATAACCGAAGAAAAGACCTAGAGTTTGACGTGGGTGATAAATTGTTCTTACGAATATCTCCTTGGAAGAGAGCAATGAGATTTGAAAAGAAGAGAAAGCTGAGCCCTAGGTATATCAGTCCTTTCGAAATACTGGATCATGTTGGGAAGGTAGTGTAACACCCTGAGATTTTATGAGAAATGTTTTTTATACGCAACACCAAAGGAATATTTCATAGCACACAATACGGACATGGCTTGCATTACACGCAATCACGACCTTCCTCGATAGCGTGTATAGTACACAGTATCGGGTTTCACTAAACAATGATATATTATTATGGACTAGCCGTTATGAATAGTATTAACTACATTTTGAATTTTATGACATTATTATTCATCTTACACATTTTCTAGAACATGGTAAGAGAACAAAATAAATTTTTCTGGTAAAATAAGTATTTTAAAAAAAATGCAGTTTTGCCGCCTTTTGATGGATCACCCACATTAAATCTAGTTTTTTACATTGTTTATAAGTTCAATTTGGCAAAATAAAATTTTTATTTTGAATCTAGATACAAAAATTTACTTTGGATACATTTTTGATATTTTTCTGATAACTTTCATATTTTGATGAATAGTAAAAATACACTAATTTTTAATTAAAAATAACTTTTTTTGTTGAGATAATTTATATGGTTAAATTATAATATTTAATGGTTTTAAATTATAAATAGAATATATTTTTATCATTTAATAAAATGTATTTTATTAGCATTAATTTTACATTGAATTCATAGGTAAAAACATTTCAATCTTTGGCAATGTTTTAACTTCTAAAACCCGTTTTCTTAACAATGGGATTTATTTTAAATTAATTACTGCAACTTATATGTTTTGAATTTTGAAAAATGGATTCCATATTCGGAATCAGTGGGTCCAAATTATGTTAATAGACTACTTTTTATTTTTGGGCATTATGAATAGTAACTACGGTAAATTTTATTTACCATAGTTAAAGGTAAATCGAGTAATTAAGAGTAAATATAAGATTATAAAATTATTCTAACACCTGAAAAAATCTTATTGGATGACTAAAAGTTGACCCATATCACCTAAGGGTCGGATTAGATTCATTTAATGGACTTTTTTCCATGAAAATAATTTAATTATTATTAAAACCAAAGAATGTGACAACATGTCACCTTCTTAAATCTTATAAGTATAATTATTTTAATTTAGTGATAAACTTAATGAAACTTCGAACACGAATAGTCTCCAGAAATCTAGTACAATTATAGAGATCATAGAAATTTATTTAGAATTTTTAGGAATTAAATAATTATTACTAATTATGACACAATAGTGATGTTGAAATTAATTTATTAATTAAAATATCAAATAAATGGTTTCAAAAATATTAAAATAAATATTATATGTACTATTTAATGTTCTCCACTAATTTTCTAGATACATATGAAATTTTATGAATATATTAAAGCTTTTATTTCGAACATATCTTCTGTATATATTTTATTTAAATTCAAATAAATGAATAGTGTCAAAATTGACACTATTGTTATTTTATAAAAATAACATATTATAAAATCGTTTAAAAATCACAAAAATATTTAAAAATTATAAATTATAATTTATATGGTCGAAAGTATCATAAAGTGTCAAATTATGTAAAAGTCACAGCACATATGTAATTATTTATA
Source organism: Viscum album (assembly GCA_963277665.1). NCBI lineage: Eukaryota > Viridiplantae > Streptophyta > Magnoliopsida > Santalales > Viscaceae > Viscum > Viscum album. Next base: position 1,710,102,748 of record OY728125.1, read on the forward strand.
ATAATTTAAAATTTAGAATATTGTTACCACAAGTAAAATTAAATTGATAAATAAGGATAAATCAAGTTGATAATGTTTAAAATAAATTCCTAACATGTCTAAATTTTATTGGTTGATGAGATTACAACCCTATATCATATAATCTTCAGATATGAGTCATTTTGGAAGTTTTTATGTGGGGTTGGGATTTAATATAAAATAATATTTCCTATATTTTCAAAGGTGCCCCTCTCCTCCTTTATAAAAGGGAACCTCCTCCCTCTCCTCCTCACACCAATTTGAACCTTCAAGCTCAGCCAATACCTGCCCATTTCACTTCCCCACTTCTTTAGAAACACCCTAGATGTCCTGGTCTTCTTCAAAGACCAATTGTAGTTCCCTAAGAGGAGGTCTCAAAGAGGCGCTTCACAGAAGAGGTAATGTCTGTTACCGATTCTTTCAACATTATTTCTTCTTCCACTTCTTCTTCTTTAGTTGTTTCATTATTAATTAATAACATCAGTATCACTCATATACTTATATGTTATTATAATTATGACACAACCCTATTTCACTATCTATCCATCCTACGGAAAATGAAATCACCGCGCGTGCGTACGTACGGAATACCGTCTCCACGCCGTGGTGTAATCTATTTTCCACCACCACCTTACATGGATGGGTATAATGGTGTAAATAATAACTATATTTGATTATTTTAAAGTGTTATTGATTCTGAAATAGTATACATACACTCCAATGCAATTCCACGATCATGGGAACGATATCATCGCTCGTGCGTACATATGGAATACCATCTCCACGATATGATGTGATTTGTTATACATGATCATCATTGCATAATGATTATATAAATGAATTGAATGAATTAATATTATATATATTACACTAATACCATTCATGAAATGAGGTATCTATAACCTAAAGAGAAGAATAATAATTTATTCGACAAAACACGCATAAGAACAAAAAGTAATAAACACCCGAATAACAAGTAGTAATGAAATATTACTCATAAGAAGCTAATAATATGACCATATATGATATCATAACAATAATTATGATTTTTTAATAAGTAAATAACATTATTTAAATCATTATACAGGAGTTTCGGACACTTATGAAGCAAATCCGACCTAAGGTAAGGGAAAATATCACAATCTCATTTTTATCCGAGATTGTTTATACTTTTGTATTTACTGGGGTGTATTTTATCATCCACATCCATGTTTCCTCAATATTTGATATTGTTTCCATCCACCTACAATTTTTTAAATCCAATTTTACCCTTCGGTGAGTTTTTAGTAATGGATATGAATGGAATCTTTTGTTCGTTTTTTGTACGATGTACTTTTTTGACTTTTCCGACAAAAGTACGAGAAGAATGTTTTTTTAACTTATACGACATGAATGGATTTTTAAAACATCATTTCCAAGAATCTTCCTTTAAAATTTTTCAAGTTTATTTTTTGATCAACTTCTTTTAGTTTAAAATTGTATGACTTTTTAAGAATGGAAAATGTTTTTGAAGTAGAAAGGATATTTTCCTCAAGAATGTAGTTCAAGTGTTTTATCAAAATTATTTTCCTTCTAAGATAATATAGTGTTCTGTTTTTATCCCTATTATTACATTGATTTGATTATGTTGTGATGGAATTATTTTTATGAATTCCTTTATCTTATATGAATTTTTTTATTATGTCATGATGTTTAAGAATCCCATTTTTACTACATGGGTTATGCAATGATGTATGATTTATGATTTTGTGGAACACATAATAATGGTATCATTATGAGATGGGTGGGACCTATATCTCCCTCCAATGCATTGGGTAAAGATATTATATCTCGTGAGATAGACATGGCTGGAACGGCAGGTTAAACCGGTTCAGTGAAACAGGACTGAAACGAGGAGTGAAATTGGTTCAGAAATGGACTTTGTCCACTAAGATAGTCTTGGAAATGACTCTTGACTAATAAGAAATGATTATCTATGATTATTTGTGTATTCCACAAAGTTTCATGTTTTATTTTATGATTATTGGGATTACATTTCACTACCATGATTTATCCCATGTTATGAAATTATGATCTCTTTGGCAGGGTAAGATTTCCAAAATGTTATCTTCTTGTGAATTTGATGTGATTGATATTTCTTTTGTTTACCCTTACTAAGAATTTGAGATAACCATTTTGTATGTTTTCTTTCCCCAGGTCAGGAAGAAGGGTATTAAGTAAGATATCCCAAAAAGGGACTATAGATATGATGAAATAAATGGGAGATAGTGTAGATGCTTTATGAACCAGTTGTTTATGTTTCCCAGTTTCTAAAGACACTATACCTATACGGTCCTTTCATGGTATTGTTATATGTTGTAATAAGTATGCTTCAATTTTGAAGTATTAACCATGTATGTTAAGTATGGGTCGCTATAGTTGGTATCAAAGGAAAGGTATAGTCAACCTTTGGAAACTAGGGTGTGAAAGCCTTAGTAAGAAACCTAAGGATATGTCTAAGCATAGAACACAATCTTACTGATTTAGAAATGTCCATGAACAACCTATGATAAGACCTTAAGTGTGAAATTTTATTCTTGATTATGTGGTTTTCCTATTATAATTAGTGTTGATCACACTATTCTTCTTGGTTTTAGTCAATGGCTGGAACCCGAAGTAACCGTGTTAATACGGAATGCGACGGGCACTACAATGATTTTCCCCCTGAGAAACCAAACGATATGGGAGCTGGAATGAAAAATATTATAGCCATGCTCACACAACTTTCTCAAGCTATGAATCATGGAGGACTTCCAAATGAGCAAAGGAAGGAGCAACATTCTGTCGAATCCTTCATGAGGCAGTGTCCACCTTCATTCAGCGGGTCTTCTGATCCATTAGTGGCTGAACATTGGATCAGTACCACTAAAAAGATATTTTCAGTTCTTCAATGTTCTGAACATGATAAAGTCATATTAGTAGTGTATCTTTTGGAAGGTGATACTGATCAATGGTGGAATCTTATTAAGAATACAAGACAAAGGGATGAAATTGAGTCCATGGAATAGGAAGAGTTCAATAACTTATTTTTCAATAAGTATTTACCTCGTATTATTCGAACAGAGATGGAGAAGGATTTTCTTGAACTGAAGCAAAAGGATGATGAATCTGTTGATACCTACGAATAAAATTTTACAAGACTTGAAAAGTACGCTTCTGGAATTATTATCCAACCTGAGAGTAAGATTGATCGATTCTTTAGTGGCATAAAACCAAGTCGTTAAAGGTCATTATCCATAAGGTATTTCAATATCTACGAGGAAATTGTTCAATGTTCTCTCAAGGTTGAGATGGAGATTGGTGTAACCCATCAGTCACATGGGTTTGATAAGAAGAAGAAAATGGAATTCAAAGAAAAAACTAAATACCACACTGAAAAAAAGATGTGTTTTCCCTTATGGTCAATGTGTGGAAAGAAACATGGAGGAAATTGTCTTAAGGGGACAAGAAAATGTTATAAGTGTGGAAAAGAAGGTCATCGGGAAATTGAATGTCGAAATAATGGGAAGAAGATGTCTAATGATGCAAACAAAGGAAGGGATACACAGAATGAACCTATTACATGTCAATGTTTCATGTTCAAGGAGATGGGGCATTATGCCAATCAATTCCCAAATCCAAGGGTTGATGATCATGATCGACGTCAACAAACTCTTAAGGTAAAAGACAAAGGAATGTCACATGCAATTACTATCGGCGATGTGGAGTACGACAACGAAGTGGTGAGAGGTACACCTAACATCCACTCTAAAGTAGAAAATGTTTTATTTGATTCTGGATCCACCCACTCTTTTATTTCTGAAGAATTTTCTAAGGGTATCACCGTATTACCTCAACAATTAGATGTTGAGTTGGCTGTGACAACTCCTAATGGCTCAACAGTCGCATCAAAAGTTTACAATTCTTCTCTGATTGAAGTTTGTGGGAAAGTGCTTCCTGAAAATCTTGTGATCCTTCCTATAGTGGAATTTGATGTGATTCTTGGCATGGATTGGCTTTCTTTATATAGATCTCATATCAATTGCCAAAGAAGGGAAGTCACATTTCATATTCCAGATCAATCTATGATCTTCTATCAATGCAAGGATGAATATAACCTTCTAGTGGAAATTTCTTCTATCTTATGGGTCTTGATTATACTAAATGAAGGTTATTTATCTCAAATGGTTGGAGAGAAACTCATGATTAATAATATGCCCATTGTACGGGAATTTGATGATGTCTTTCTGGAAGAATTTCCAGGTCTTCCACCAAATCGTGAAGTTGAGTTTTCAATAGAACTCGTATCGGGTGCTTTGCCTATTTCAAAGACACCTTATAGAATGGCCCCAATTCAGTTGCAGGAATTGAAGAAGCAACTCCAAGAGAATCTTGATAAAGGATCCATACGACCTAGTGTATCACCTTGGGGGGAACCTGTTCTATTTGTTAAGAAGAAAGATGGATCAATGAGACTCTGCATTGATTACCGAGAACTTAACAAGATCACTATCAAGAACAAATATCCTCTCCCACGCATTGATGACCTATTTGACCAACTACATGGAGCTCAATACTTTTCCAAGATTGATCTTCATTCAGGGTATCATCAATTAACGGTCAAAAGGGAGGATGTACCAAAGATGGATTTCCGTAAAAGGTATGGACAGTAAGAATTTATAGTGATGACATTTGGTCTTACTAATTCCCCTGCTATCTTCATGGATCTGATGAATAGAGTCTTTAGGGACTATATTGATCAGTTTGTGGTAGTCTTTATAGATGATATTCTTGTCTATTAAAAGAGAAAGGAAGAACATGAAGATCACTTGAGAATTGTATTAAAGACCCTAATAAAGGAGAAGATTTATTCCAAATTTACCAAGTGTGAATTTTGGCTTCAAAAAGTCGCATTTTTGGGTCACATAATCTCAAAATAGGGGATATCTATGGATCCAGCAAAAACAGAGGTTATCAAAAGATGGTTGAGACCAACAACAATAACTAAGATACGAAGTTTTCTTGGTTTGGATAGATATTACTGACTTTTTGTGAAATATTTTTCATGGTTATCTAACGCACTCACCACTTTGACTCGAAAATGAGTTAAGTTTGTTTGGACGGAGGAATGTGAATAAAATTTCAAAGAGCTAAAAAGAAGGTTAGCCAGTGCACCTGTGCCCACACTACCTTGCAGTGGAGAAAGGTTTGTGATCTATAGTGATGCATCCAAGATGGGACTGGGGTGTGTTCTCATGCAAAATGATATAATGATAGCTTATGCCTCACGACAGTTGAAAATCCATGAGAAAAATTACCCAACTCATGATTTGGGGTTAGCTGTGGTAATCTTTTCACTAAAGATTTGGAGGCATTACCTTTATGGTGAAAGGTGTGATATTTATACTGATCATAAAAGTTTAAAGTATATTTTCACACAAAAAGAGATGAATATGCGTCAAAAAAGATGGTTACTGTTGATTAAGGATTACGACTGCTCAATTCATTACCACCCTGGGAAAGCAAACTAGGCAGCAGACGCATTAAGTCGACAAGACCATGCTAGCTTATCCATGATGAGGATCACAAAAGATCCAATATTTATGGATTTACAAATGATGGATCTTGGCATTTTAATGGAAGGGGAGAAATCTTATCTTTCTCAAATGAATGTTCAACTATCTATACATGTGAAGATTCAAGAGGCACAGAAAGAAGATGTTGAGTTACAAAAGAAGGTGAGAAATGTTCCTGAATTCAACCTTGATTGTGATGGGACAATAAAGTTCAGGAATCGGGTTTGTGTTCCTCCCATCCCTGAATTAAAGAAGGAGCTGCTGGATGAGGCTCATAGTTATTCATTCTCTATTCATCCTGGAAGCACGAAGATGTATAGGGACCTAAAAGAGTACTTCTGGTGGGATGGAATGAAGAGAGATGTTGCTGAATATGTCTCTCGATTCTTGGTTTGTGAGAAAGTTAATGCTGAGAGACAGAAGTCTAAGGGGATGTTACAACCATTACCCATACCAGAATGAAAATGGGAAAACATCACTATGGACTTTTTCACTGGACTTCCTAAAACATCCAAAGGAAATAATGCTATCTGGGTCATAGTTTATCGTCTTACAAAGTCTGCACACTTCATTGCTATTAGAGAGGATTTCTCTCTAGATCAGCTTGCTAGGATATATGTAAAGGAAGTGGTAATATTGCATAGAGTACCACTTTCTATTATATCTGATCAGGATCCAAGGTTTACCTCAAAGTTCTGGCGAAGTCTTCAGTATACTCTAGATACATAGTTGAGTTTCATCACTGCTTTTCCTCCTCAGACAGACGGTCAGTCTGAGAGGACAATTCAAACACTAGAAGATATGTTGAGAGCTTGCTCTATAGATTTCAAAGGTGGTTGGGATCAACACCTACCTTTGGTGGAATTTTCTTATAATAATAGCTTTCACTCTAGTATTCAGATGGCTCCTTATGAAGCTCTCTTTGTAGAAGAAATGCAGGACTCCAACTTGCTAGGATGAAGTTGGGGAAAGAAAGCTATTAGGACCTGATCTTGTTGATGAAATGGAAGAAAAGGTCAGATCTATTCAACAACACATAAGAGCAGCTCAGAGTCGACAAAAAAGTTATGCCAACAACCGAAATAAGACCTAGAGTTTGAAGTGCGTGATAAAGTGTTCTTACGAATATCTTCATGGAAGAGGGTCATGAGATTTGGATAGAAGGTAAAGTGGAGCCCTAGATATATCGGTCCTTTTGAAATTATGGATCGTGTTGGAAAGGTAGCATACCGATTGGCGCTTCCACCGAATCTCTCTCAAGTTCACGATGTGTTCCATGTATCTCTCCTGAGAAAATAAATACCTCATCCTTCACATGTACTCAGCTCAGAAGTTGTACCGTTGGAGCAAGATATTTCTTATGAAGAACAACCGATAGATATTCTGGATCGTAGAGAAAAAGTCCTACAGAACAAGACCACTCGCTTGGTGAATGTTTTATAGAGGAACCACCAATTAGAAAAACCTACATGGGAACTTGACAATATGATGAGGGAGAGGTATCCTCATCTATTTGTAATGAAGTGACAAATTTCGAGGGCGAAATTCATTTTAAGGGGGGTAGAATGTAACACCCTGAGATTTTATGAGAAATTTTTTTTATACGCAACACCAAAGGAATATTTCACAGCACACAATACGGACTTGGCTTGCATTACACGCAATCGCGACCTTCCTCGATAGCGTGTGTAGTACACAATACCGGGTTTGACTAAACAACGATATATTATTATGGACTAGACGTTATGAATAGTATTAACTAAATTTTTAATTTTATAACATTATTGTTCATCTTACACATTTTCTAGAACATGGTAAGAGAACAAAATAAATTTTTCGGGTAAAATAAGTATTTTTAAAAAAATGCAGTTTTGCCGCCTTTTGATGGCGCACCCACATTAAATCTAGTTTTTGACATTTTTATAAGTTCAATTTGGAAAAATAAAATTCTTATTTTGAATCAGGATATAAAAATTAACTTTGGATAAATTTTGGATTTTTTTCTGATAACTTTCATATTTTGATGAATAGTAAAAATACGCTTATTTTTAATTAAAAACAACTTTTTTCATTGAGATAATTTATATGGTTAAATTATAATATTTAATGGTTTTAAATTATAAATTGAATATATTTTTACCATTTAATATAATGTATGTCATTACCATTAATTTCACATTGAATTCATAGGTAAAAACATTTCAATCTTTGGCAATGTTTTAACTTCTAAAACCCGTTTTCTTAACAACGGGATTTATTTTAAATTAAATACTGCAACTTATATGTTTTGAATTTTGAAAAATGGATTCCATATTCAAAATAAGTGGGTCCAAATTATGTTAATAGGCTACTTTTTATTTTTGGGCATTATGAATAGTAACTACGGTAAATTTTATTTACCATAGTTAAAGGTAAATCGGGTAATTAAGGGTAAATATAAGATTATAAAATTACCCTAACACTTGGTGAAATCCTATTGGATGACTAAAAGTCGACCCATATCACCTAAGGGTAAGATTAGATTCATTTAATGGACTTTTATCCTTGAAAATAATTTAATTATTATTAAAACCAAAGAATGTGACAACATGTCACTTTCTTAAATCTTATAAGTATAATAATTTTAATTTAGTGATAAAATTAATGAAACTTTGAACAAGAATAGTCTCCAGAATTCTAATACAATTATATACATCATATAAATTTATTTAGAATTTTTAGGGATTAACTAATTATCATTAATTATGACACAATAGTGATGTTGAAATTATTTTATTAATTAAAATATCAAATAAATGGTTTTAAAAATATTAAAATAAATATTATATTAACTATTAAATGTGCTCCACTATTTTTCTAGAAACATATGACATATTATTAATATATTAAAGCTTTTAGTTTGAACATATCTTCTGTATATATTTTATTTAAATTCAAATAAATGAATAGTGTCAAAATTGACACTATTGTTATTTTATAAAAATAACATATTATAAAATTGTTTAAAAATAAAAAAAAATATTTAAAAATTATAAATTAAAATTTATATGGTCGAAAATGTCATAAAGTGTCAAATTATGGAAAATTCACAACACATATGTAATTATTTATAATAATTTAAAATTTAAAATAGTATTACCACAAATAAAATTAAATTGATAAATAAGGATAAATCAAGTTGATAGTGTTTAAAATAAATTCCTAACATGTCTAAATTTTAATGTTTGATGTGATTACCACCCTATATCATCTAATATTTGGATATGAGTCATTTTGGATGTTTTTATGTGGGGTTGGGATTTAATATAAACTAATATTTCTTATATTTCCAAAGGTGCCCCTCTCCTCCTTTATAAAAGGGATCCTCCTCCCTCTCCACCTCACACCAATTTTAGCCTTCAAGCTCAGCCAATATCTACCCATTTCACTTCCCTGTTTCCCTAGAAACACCCTAGAGGTCCTGGTCTTCTTCAAAGACCAATTGTAGTGCCCTAAGAGGAGGTCTCAAAGAGGCACTTCAAAGAAGAGGTAATGTCCGTTACCGATTCTTTCAACTTTATTTCTTCTTACACATATTCTTCTTTAGTTGTTTCATTATGAATTAATAACATCAGTATCACTAATATACTGATATGTTATTGTAAGTATGAAACAACCCTACTCACCATCTATCCATCCTACGGAAAATGAAATCACCGCGTGTGTGTACGTACAAAATACCGTCTCCACGCCGTGGTGTAATCTATTTTCCACCACCACCTTACATTCATGGGTATAATGATGTAAATAATAACTATATGTGATTATTGTAAAGTGTTATTGATTCTGAAATAGTATTCATACACTCCAATGAAATTCCACGATCATGGGAATGATATCATCGCTCGTGTGTACGTACGGAATACCGTCTCCACGATATGATGTGATTCGTTCTACATGATCTTCATTGCATAATGATTATATAAATGAATTTAATGAATGAATATGATATATATTACACTAATACCATTCTGGAAATGAGGTATCTATAACCTAAAGTGAAGAATAAGAATTTATTCGACAAAACACGCATAAGAACAAAAAGTAATAAACACCCGAATCACAAGTAGTAATGAAATATTACTAATAAGAAGCTAAGAATATGACCATATATGATATCATAACAATAATTATGATTCTGGAATAAGTCAATAACATTATTTAAATCATTATACAGGAGGTTCAGACACTTATGTAGCAAATCGGACCTATGGTAAGAGAAAATATCACAATCTCATTTTTATCCGAGATTGTTTATACTTTGGTATTTACTGGGGTGTATTTTATCATCCAAATCCATGTTCCCTCAATATGTAATATTGTTTCCATCCACCTAAAATTGGTTAAATCCAATTTTACCCTTCGGTGAGTTTTTAGTAAAGGATATGAAAGGAATCTTTTGTCGTTTTTCGTATGAGGTACTTTTTTTACTTTTCCAACAAAAGTACGAGAAGAATGTTTTTTTAACTTATACGACATGAATGGATTTTTAAAACATTATTTCCAAGAATAATCCTCTACAAGTTTTCAAGTTTATTTTTAATCAACTTATTTTAGTTTAAAATTTTATGACATGTTAAGAAAGGAAAATGTTTTTGAAGTAGAAAAAATATTTTCCTCAAGAATGGAGATCAAGTGTTTTATCAAAATTATTTCCCATCTAAGATAATATAGGGTTCTGTTTCAATCCCTATTATTACATTGATTTTATTATGTTGTGATGCAATTATTTTTATGATTTCCTTTATCTTATATTAATTGTTTTATGATGTCATGATGTTTAAGAATCCCATTTTTATTTCATGGGTTATGCAATGATGTATGATTTATGATTTTTTGGCACACATAAGAATGGTATCATTATGAGATGGGTGGGACCTATATCTCCCTCCAATGCATTGGGTAAATATTTTATATCTCATGAGATAGACATGGATGGAACGGTAGGTTAAACCGGTTCAGTGAAATAGGATTGAAATGAGGAGTGAACTTGGTTTAGAAATGGACTTTGTCCACTAAGATAGTCTTGGTAATGAGTCCTGACTAATAAGAAATGATTCTCTATGATTATGTGTGTATGCCCCAAAGTTTCATGTTTAAAGTTATGATTATTGGGATTACATTTCACTACAATGATTTATCCCATGTTAAGAAATTATGATCTCTTTGGCAGGGTAAGATTTCCAAAAGGGTATGTTCTTGTGAATTTGATGTGATTGATATTTCTTTTGTTTACCCTTACTGGGCATTTGAGCTCACCCTTTTGTATGTTTTCTTTCCCCAGGTCAGGAAGAAGAGTATTAAGTAAGATATGTCAAAAAGGGACTATAGATATGATGAAATAAATGGGAGACAGTGTAGATGGTTTATGAACCATTTGTTTATGTTTCCCAGTTTCTAAAGACATTATACCTATATAGTCCTTTCATGGTTTTGTTATATGTTGTAATAAGTATGCTTCAATTTTGAAGTAATAACCATGTATGTAAAGTATGGGTTGCTATAGGTATCTTACCGATTGGTGCATCCACCAAATCTCTCTCAAGTTCATGGTGTGTTCCATGTATCACTCCTGAGAAAGTACATACCTGATCCTCCACATGTACTCAGCTCAAAAGTTGTACCGCTGGAGCAAGATCTTTCTTATGAAGAACAGCCGATATAGATTCTAGATCATAGTGAAAAATTCCTACGGAACAAGTCCACTCACTTTGTGAAAGTTTTATGGAGGAACCACAAATTAGAAAAAGCTACATGGGAGATTGAGGATATGATTAGGGAGAGGTATCCTCATCTGTTTGTTACAAAGTGAGAAATTTCGAGGGCGAAATTCATTTTAAGGGGGTAGAATGTTACACCCGATATTTTTATGAGAAATATTTTGTTTTTATTTTATATAAATCATCAAAGGAATATTTTACTACACACAACACTAGCTTGGCTTGCTTTACAGGCAACCACGACCTTCCTCAATAGCTCGTGTTGTACGCAATACCGAGTTTCACTAAAGAACGATATGCTATTAAAATATTATTAAAACTAGCCGTTATGAATAGTAATACCCACTTTTTGAATTTTTTTTAATTTTATCTCTCAAAATGGAATTCACTTTTGGTTTCGGAATATCTAAATTATCCTAGGGTGAAATTTTCATATTTTTCTGAAAACTTTCAATTTTTGATGAATAGTTAAAACAGTGGGTTACTATTTAAAAACCGACTTTTTATTTAAATAATATTTTATTTTATTTAAATTTATTTTAGGTCAAAATTTATACATAATACCTATATAATTTCATTTTAATTCATTTCAGTCATATTATAATAATTTTAGATATATAAAAATTTTATTGAACTTTTCACCGTCTTTTACCCATCTCCTAGGAGAATTAGCAAATTCACATAAAGCATAATTTTTCCGCTTCTCTAAGTGGAATTTCGAAACACTGAGAGAAAAGGTTAATATCAAGGACTAAAATGTGGTTCAATGGGATGAAAATAATTTTTGGTGAATAGTATCTTTTTATTTTTTTTACCACGGTTAAAAGTAAATAGGGTAATTAAGGGTAAAAATGATATTATTATTACCCTAACACATGTCCTAATTCTATTGTATAAGTTTAATTCAACCAAAAACAACCTTAGGAATAACATATGACCATTTAGGTCCACTTATATTATATTATGACTTTTATTATTAATTTATTTAAAGAAGGGTTAAAATAATTAAAATCAATTTTTAATAACTAAATCATTTTTAATATAGGTTTATACATAAGATAAATTCTATTATAAATATTCATTAGAAAGATAAAAATATTTATTACATAATTGTATTTTATTTATAATTTTTATACATTAAATAAGTTTATTTATTTACGACACAATGATGATGCAGTAATTATCTAATTAATGAAATATTAACATAATTGATGTTATAAATACCCTAATGAATGTAATTTGAGACTTTTTATGAATTAAAATAATTTTATAGGTTAATATGACATATTATAATTGATTTACTTAAATGTTTTCGAACTAATCATGCTGTTATTATTTTCACAAAAAATCAAGTGCCAAACAGTGTCAAAATTGACAAAAAATTGTTTTTTAAAAAATATTATATTATTAATAGTTATTTTATTCATAAAAATCTAAGTTTAGGCAAAATGACTTAGATAAGGTTATATATATTAATAATTAACAACTTGGGGTTCGTTTGGATTATTATAGTAAGATTATTAACCTTATAGTGTAAGAAAACAAGAAGACACGGTAAAAGTAAAATTATTTAACTTAAAGTTAAATCTAAATGATAAGGTTAAAATAGAAACCTAAACTTGTCTAAATTCTATTGGATGAGATTATTTCGAACCATACCCACATTAGCTTAAAAATAAATCAATTTTGAGCTATTAAAAACCGAATATTACTTTATAAGAAAATAATATTGTTTGTTTTTCCTAAGGTGCCCCTCTCCTCCCTTATAAAAGGGCACCTCCTCCCTATCCTCCTCACACCAATTTGAGAATTAAAGCTCGGCCAAACCCTGAAAAGTTTTCTTCTAAACTTCCCTAGAAACATCCTAGAGGTTCCAGTCTTCTCAAAAGACCATCTTTAGTACCCTAAGAAGAGGTTAAGAAGAGGCGCTTCAAAGAAGAGGTAATGTCTGTTACCGATTCTTTCAAATTTATTTCTTCCTCTACTTCTTCTTATTTAGTTGTTTCATTATGAAGTAATAACATAAGTATCACTAATATATTTATATTTTATTATAAATACAAAACAACCCAATTTCACCTTCTATCCATCCTAAAGAAAATGAAATCACCGCACATGCGTACGTACGGAATACCGTCTCTACGTCGTGGTGTAATCTGTTTTCCACCACCACCTTACTTGGATGGGTATAATGGTGTAATTAATAACTATATATGATTATTGTAAAGTGATATTGATTCTGAAATAGTATACATACACTTCAATACAATTCCACGATCATGGGAACGATATCATCGCTCGTGTGTGCGTACGGTCTACCGTCTCCATGATGTGATGCGACTCATTCTACATGATCTTCATTACATAATGATTATATAAACGAATTAAATGAATAAATATGATATATATTACACTAATACCATTCTATAAATGAGGTATCTATAACCTAAAGAGAATAATAAGAATTTATTCGACAAAACACGCATAAGAACAAAAAGAAATAAACACCCGACTAACAAGAAGCACTGAAATATTACTTATAAGAAGCTAAGAATATGACCATATATGATACCATAACAATGAGTATGATTCTGGAATAATTAAATGACATTATTGGAATCATTATACATGAGTTGTGGATACTTACGTAGCAAATCAGACGTAAGGTAAGGGAAAATCTCGCAATCTCAATTTTTATCTGAGATTGTTTATACTTCAGAATTTACTGGGGAATATTTATCATCCACATCTATGTTTCCTCAATATGTAATATTATTTATATCATCATACAATTTTTTAAATCCAATTTTACCCTTTAGTGAGTTTTTATTAAAAGACATGAAAGGAATCTTTTGTCATTTTTCGTACGAGGTACTTTTTGACTTTTCCGGCCAAAGTATGAGAAGAATGTTTTTTTAATTTATACAGCCTGAATGGACTTTTAGAAAATTATTTACATGAACATTAATTTACAATTTTTCAAGTTTATTTTTAATCAACTTATTTTAGCTTAAAATTTTTTGACATTTTAAGAAAGGAAAAAAAATTGAAGTAGAAAGGATATTTTCCTCAAGAATGGAGTTTAAGTGTTTTATCATAATTATTTTCCATCTAAGATAATATGGGGTTCTTTTTCTGTCCCTATTTTTAAATTTATTTGTTTATGTTATGATGGAATTATTTTTATTATTTCCTTTTATTTTATATGTATTATGTTATGATGGCATGATATTTAAGAATCCCATTTTTATTACATGGGTTATGCTATGATGTATGATTTATGATTTTTTAGCACACATAATAATAGTTTCATTATGAGATGGGTGGTACCTATATCTCCCTTCAATTCATTGGGTAATGATTTATATCTCATGAGATAGACATGGCTGGAACGGCAGGTTAATCCGGTTCAGTGAAACAGGACTGAAACAAGGAGTGAACTCTGTTTAGAAATGGACATTGTCCGGTAAGATAGTCTTGGAAATGATTCTTGACTACTAAGAAATGATTCTCTATGATTATGTGTGTATGCCACAATATTTCTTGTTTTAAGTTATGGTTATTAGGATTACATTTCACTACTATGATTTATCCCATGTTATGATATTATGATATCTTTTGCACGTTAATATTTTTAAAATGTTATTTTCTTATGAATATGATATGAATGATTTTTCTTTTGTTTACCCTAACTGAGAATTTGAGCTCACCTTTTTGTATGTTTTCTTTCCCCAGGTGAGGAAGTAGTTTATTAAGTAGGATATGCCTAAAGGGACTCTAGATATGATGAAATAAACGGGATAAAATGTAGATGCTTTATGAACCAGTTGTTTATGTTTCCTAGTTTCTAAAGACACTATACCTATACGGTCCTACCATGGTTTTGTTATATGTAGTAATAAGTGTTCCTAAATTTTTAAGCAATAACAATGTATGTAAAGTATGGGTTGTTATACATAATATCCATAATGACTCCAGAAATTTCTCTTTCGAATATCCTCTTTCTGGACTCTAATTTGATGGTACCCAGATCCTAAATCAGTATGGGAGAACCATGTGGTTCTCCTTAATTAATAAAATTGGTCATCAATTTTTAGAATATGATATCAATTATTTATATTATGTTAGTTTATTTTATGAAAATACACACAAATTTGGCACCTTATTTAAAAAATGAACTAGTGATTCCCATTGATATGTACTTAGTCAAATAAACCCTTGGCTTTATAACTCTTATAGATGAGATTTAAATTCCATTAATTCTATTGATCCCATAAAATAGGATGAAAATTAAATAATACTGGTCCATGATAGGAAATCAATCAAAAATTCCACTTTTCTTTAGGGTGGTAAAACATGGAAACTTTCATGAATGAAATTGGGAATTAGATAAAAATGGTTAGAAAAAGTCAATGTGTAATCATATCGGTATAAGACAATCTAACTACTACCAACTGGAATTATATAGTCCCAACCACCAGTAAAAAAGGTCTTGATCAACTTGAATTCACATCCCTTTCTCCTTTAAAGATATTTCAAACACTATCTAAATAAGTGAAAATGACCTGTTAGGAAGAACAGTTGATGTAGGCCTTAAATGATGTCAAAAAATACATTACCAAAATCTGTTCATAGATGTCCATCTCAAGAATAGATAAATCCAAAACAACATTATATTTAATGATAGATATAGAATACGATGCACTCTTAAAGGTGTGACACTTCAATTGGACAAGGATTGTTTGATGTTTCAATATTAGAGGAATCATTTAAACATGAAATCCCATATGATACATAATATGATAATAAATAAAATATTGGTACACACATGTATCAAACAACGCTTTCGTTAAAGTATAATTCAAGAGAATAGTACCTCTCAACTTCGAAGGACCAGATTAATTCATTGTGATCATCTTCTCAGCACCATACAATTTTTTACTCACTCCCCCTTATTCCTCGATTCCATGTAATGATTATATTACTTGAGGATACATGGTTTTTCTAGAATCACCTTGGCTCACCTGAATATGAGGGAAAGTTTTTTTCTTGAGAGTTTATTTAGTCGAAGTATAATCTTTCTAATATATATGACATATATCTCCAAAAATAGAATTTTGTGTGTTATTATAATAACATTGATTATTTTTAATTTGATAATAGTTGTGAAAAAAATTTAGATGGTTTTTTACAATATTGATTCAAATATGAAAATGAACTCTATTAGAAAAACCATACTTGATATTGGGTCTTGAGTGAAGGTTAACTGGTTCATGGTTTGAGTTTTAACTATACCACCTCCTTGAGAATAGGTGTTCCTCTTCTAAATATTCTAATTATTTTACTTCTCATATATTCTTTTGGATAAAAACATACTTACTCCTACCAAATTCCTAGCAACAACCCTTTATTCCACTATCACCCTATGAAAAATATGATTATTATACCTAATATAGAGGAAAACTATCTTATAGTTAACATTGGGTTAGATTCCAGATATGATGATGTGTGCCTTTAAGGATGTCATATCAGCTACTTCTAGAGAAAATAAAACTATGTTCACAAACATAGATACATTTTCATTCACTGGTAAATTTTATTTCTTTTTTTCAAGTAAATAATTTATTATTGTTGTCTTGAATGTCTAAATATATAATTTTTTATTGAATAATTTCTCAAAATCATCCCATATAAGACTTGAATTTATTTTTACATTGACATATAAATCCCACCATTAGCATTCAGTATAATCTAGCATATACATTTCTATATTATCCTTTATTACAATTGGTGTTCCATGAAAATATAAATTTGGGTTCATTATATTGAGCCACACTTTTATTTTTTTAGTTATCGAATCCCATTGAAATACTAGTAGATTTTGATTTTGAAAATGTACAAAATGATCCAATTATATAGGTATGTTATTTCCATTTCTATTTTCAAGGGTTTTAAAAGATTGAATAATTCTCTGAACTAGTGGATGGTTCACATATGCCTTAGGTGTAATCATGTTTTCTATAGATAATTCTTGTAGGTTTATATGATGTCGACCCAATGACTTTTCTCTATATTGATAAAAAATACCACTTAGTCATCACTCACTAGTAACTGAAGGACTATAATATTCCAAATAACCATGGGAAATAGATATAATAAGCATCGTTTCCAAAAAGCACTTTAACCATTTTCCAAAACATATCAAATGTAAGATGAAGAATGTAGTCCTTGTGGTAAGTCTCATTCCTAATGCATGATATGCTACACTCATCGGCTAAACCAATTATAACATGATAAAACACACCTAGAAGTCTCGTGAAGCACTTTTTATACTGAAAACATTTTGGTAACTTTAATCTCCTCATAAAAAAGTTACCTAAAACTTTTAATGTCGTATATTTTATGTTATGAAATTCCTATAACCTTACTTTCATCCCAAAAAGAGAGTTTTATTGGCCAAGACCAATATCATTTGTGAAATTCTACACTAAACCATTGGATAGGGCCGTGTAAGAGGTGATAAAAACCTTTGGTGACATCCCAAATATACCAAAGGTGAACAATAAATGGAAATGGACAGGTAGAATGTTGTGGAAGATTTCCCCTAAATAACAAACATAATCTTACAAGATAATATCCAAGCAACCAAAACAAACTATATGATTCATGGGTAATAATGATACAATAAAAATTAAGAACAATTAAAAATAAACATCAAATTAAAAATGACAAAGTAATAAAAGATGACACAAAGAAACCAAAGGAAATACAATGTAGTAACACCGATGTGACATCACCTTTGGACTCTAAGAGAAAACCCTTATCTCCAAACATCAACTTGTGGAAGAAGAATCATGATATTTCACTAGATAAGTGATATAACTTTTTTTTCCTTTTTATATGTAAAAAACATCTACAAATGCACCAATGTGCACAAGCAATGGGAGAATATAACACTCAGTGGTCTTTACACAACAGTCTTCCTAACTCATACCACTCAGATAAGAACACATTAGCTCATAGTTTAAAACATATTTTATACCCATATGATAGATATAAAAAAATTATTCAATTTAAAATAGTTTAAATTGAATATAGAAAATTTTATTTATAAGAAACAAATTTAATAAAAACAATTGAACTAAATCAATTTTTCCATTCTTTCCATTACTTTGGTATACCCGTCCATGTATCTCCCACTTATTAATGAATGAATATACATGCTATAAGATAGACCCATACACATGATTAATCTCTCATCCCCCACTGAGTTTTCACAATGTGATAAATCTCATGTTCCCTTACACATTTGTCCCCGAGCACCATGTTTATTTCAACAAGGCCTCGTATAATGCAATATGAACACATGCCATTATATATGACATCACCATATTCAAAATAATTTCATTACAAATAAAAAAATTCATCAAATAACTTTTTTTCATCAAACCATACAAAAAATATAAAATTATAAACAAAGGGGTTTCCCAAAATCCAATCAAATTATCATGTTCTAAATTAATCAATCAAAGGGATTCCATGAATAAATATTTAACATTTTCATTGTAATATAAGAATGTTTTTTAATAAAACTAACCCTTTAACTTTTAGAATAATTTGATAAGGGAGAGAACCCACCTACCTCTGAATAGATGATTATAACGAAGAACAAAACTGAGAAACCTCTATATCCAGGCTCACAATAACTTCCCTTCAATAGATCCTAACAATATCTCTTTAAAACAAATCACAGACTATATATCTATAAATAATGTATTAGATCTACTGATATACGTGAGTTCAGATAATATTATCTAAAGAGAAAGAGAAGAAATAGAGTCATTCCATTGACTTTGGAGATCCAACGCACTTTTATTCAATAATAAGACATTCATATCAAAGTGAATCACAAAGGATTCCTATGAGGGATGATGAGTTTGAGAGTATTGGACAAAAAGAGAAACATGAGTGTTTCAGTGGTAAAAAATAATTTTAACACTCATTTTTCAGCATTACCTTCATACCAAAATGTTATAATGCATAGTTTATCAAACTAAACATCAACGATGAACATGATACTGGATAACACCCAAAGTGTCACATGGTTGTGCCACATAGTTTAACCTACTATTTATTTCTACTGTATATTTTACGTGGGGCACAATTGTTTCGCACTATTTGGACAAACCATGTGATAAATATGAATAGCCATTTTCCCAAAAGACTAATCTCAAATAATTTCCTAGGAAAGTTCATGTTTTCTCCAATCCATAATCAAAAAATGCACCCAAACAAACCCTACCAAAACACTCCAAACTCCTCCAAAAACCCCCAAAACTCAATCAAAGTATTATATAACTTCATAATAAATAATAAAAGGATAAATTACCAAAATATGAGGTTGTTACAATGTCTACATTGGGAGAAAAATAAAATTATTATGATATATCAATGAACAAGACATCCTCAATTGAATTTTCATTTAAACCTACAGATTTTTTATTCTCTAACAAAAAAATTGAAAAACTCATATTTTATAGATATGAGATATTAAATTAATTGTATGATTTTGATTCTATTATGAATGTTTTTTCTTAAACCCTTTTACAATGAAATTCACCTTCATGAAGCCCAATTCATCAACTTTAACTACATTCTTATTGTCAAGACATTTGAAATGGAAAATCACCCCTTATATTATTCTATAATCCAAATCATATATTTCTTTATGATGCTGAAGTATGACATATTTACATAAATTTGATTTCAATCATTGGAACCAGATTCATGAATAACTTCTACCACAAGTGTAACTCTACTATTTTGCATCATAATGTGTCTAACGCCCTGACCTGAGTTACCCAGAGTCGGTGCTTTATTACATAACATTGGAATGATATAAGGAATCATGTCCCAAAAGACCGATCAGTTTAGTATTATTGGAAACAAGATACATACATAAGTTCAACATTAAAACATGAAAAGAAATACAACTCTAATTTGTTCCATTAGAAACATCCCAGTTTCCTAGATTATTCCTCCAAGTCACTCATAACTAACTTCTTCATATCCTGGGAAAATGAAACATAAGAAAGGGGGGATCTCAAACACTCAGTAAGGGTACATAATATAGTGGAAGATAACATAAACATTTGGCATGATGAATAATTAGAAACACATGGCTTTACGAATAATAAACATGAAAACTTTATGGCAGGAATATGAGCTGAGTAAATAATTCCATAATAAAATATAGTCATGGGTATTCTACTAGTCTAATAACCACATGAACCATCATTATTATTTTCATAATGAGGGAATGTATAATGCTAGACATTCTGAAACATCTTTTCAAGGCCTCGGCCAAGACGTCTAAAAAATATTTAGGCCTCGGCCAAAACCATATATTAAATTGGGAAAGCCCTTGGCCAATTCCACGTCTAATTGTATCATGAGACCTACCGATGCATCGAGAAGCTATATTGGGCTCTACCTATCACTTACTATGTCCAATACATTCCTCTTATGAAAAGGTTGAAACATAACATAAAAATTCATATTAAAACTAGCATAAAAATATCAATACTTTAACCATAAACCATTAATGGTATAAAAATAACACACCCACAGTCAAACATGTCACAAAACCTTGAATACAGTATGGAAGAATTTTATCATAATAAATCAACTTCAAAAAAGTATAAAATCCATCAAAGGATGTTGACATAGATGAAATGAAAACTATTTGAAAGAAATACCTCTTTCTATTTTGAAACCATTTAAGAGTCACATAATTATATAGGAAAAAATATTAAAATAAATATTCCTATAATCTTTTAAGGTAATCTTAAATGATTTTATAATGACAGAATATAGCTGCACATGCCGTATAAGTTAAAAAAACATTCTTACCTTATTTGTTTTTGAAAAGTTCATAAAGTACCTTGTTTGAAAAACGATGAAAAGATTCCTTTAAAATCAAATAAGTTAAAATAAGGGAATAATTGACTTAAACCCATATTCTAGTAAATAGAAAAAATGTTCTGGAATACATTTTTAAGAAAACATGGATGTGGATGATATAGAGGTCCTAGTAGATATTTATGTAAAAACAACCTCGTATAATAAAGATATTGTGGAATTAACCCTTAACTTATACTTTTACTTAATAGAGGGTAAGTTAACCTCTTGAATAATAGTTAAATAATTGTTATTAAATTATACAAGAACTATATACATAAATATAATATCATATATTATCCACTAATATTTCTTTGTTAATAATATTTTAGTTGTATCATCGTTTTGGGTGTTAACTAATTCATTTCCCTTTATATGCTTGGTTACGTAAGCCATGTTTTTTATGGATAGGATGTATTTTATTCTTATAAATATTTATATTATGTTCATAAACATTATTTTTAGTCATCAAATGAAAATTATTCTTGAATGGTTATGATGGGGAAATGAATCCCATCGCGTCCATGGAGACGGTAATCCGTACGTATGCACGAGCGACAATATCATTATATTAATGGTAAAATAGTATGTAATTAAATGAAATATCATATATAAATAATCATTAAAATTTTATATTTATTATTTACATCAGTTATACTCATTATTATACCAATCCAAATAATGAAGTGTTTGAATAACAAACTACACCCCGATGTGGAGACGGTAAGCCGTACGTACGCACGTATGGTGACTTTGATAAAAAGGGCATATTAGGTTGCCTTTATGATAAATTTAATGCATATAGGTTTAATGTAGGATAGTTGTAAGGATATTTGGGCTGGGGTAGGGTGAGCCAAATGGCATTTTAGGTGTGAAATTAAGAGAAGGTGAAGTACCCTTTTATAAGAGAGGTGAGGGTCACTTTTGAAAAAGATTGAAATATTATTTGATAATAAAATCATTTTCGGTTTCTAATGGATCCAAAATGAGTTATTTATATAATAATGTGGGTATGGGTCTAAAAACACTCAAACATTAGGTTTTATACAGGTTTATGTCACCATATTAACCTTATCCTTTTTATTTAACTCTTAGTTAAATAGTTTGACATTAACCATGTCTCTTTGTATTTTTATATTATATGGTTAACAAACATACTATAAAAATCCAAGGGAACAAAAAGTGGTTCATTATTAATATATATAACCTTATCTATGTCCTTTGGCCAAACCATATATTTTTAGTAATGTTATATCAATTATTAATATAGTATTTGTTTTAAAACTCAATTATGTAAATTTTGACACAATTTAGTAATTGGTTTTTTTGAAAATCATAAAAACATTATTACTTCAAAAACAATATTTAATAAACCCTAAAATGTCATATTAACCTATAAAATTATTTTAATTCATTAAAAGTACCAATTACATTTATTTGGTTATTTAAAATTTCATTTATTTTAATCTTTTATTAATATGGTAATTATGGAATCATCAGTGTGTCATAACTAAATTAAATTATTTAATGTCTAAAAATAATAAATAAAATACCATTATATATTAAATATTTCTATCTTTCCAATGATTATTTATAGTCGAATTTATCTTATGTGAAACCCTATATTAAAAATGGTTTAGTTACAAAACATTGAATTTAACTCTTTTAACTATTCTTTAAATAAAATAATAATAAATATCCTAATCTAATCCAATTGGACCAAAGAGGATAATATTTTATTCCTAAGGTTTTTTTGGTCGAATTATACTTATCAAATATAATTATGACCTGTCTTAGGGTAATTATGATATAATTTTTACCATTAATTACCATATTTACTTTTAACCTTGGTAATTAAAAGTCAAAAGTTACTATTCACCAAAAAATTATTTTTCATCTTATTGAACTACATTTTACTTACTAATATTAAACATTTCTCTTGGATTTTTTAAATTCAAATCATAGAAGCGGTAAAATTATGTTTTATGCAAATTTGTAAATGCTCCTTGGAGGTAGGTAGAAGACAGTAAAAAGTTCAATGAAATTTTTATATATCTGAACTTATTATAAAATGACTCAAATTAATTACATTAAACTTATATAGGTATTATGTATCTATTTTGACCTAAAATATATTTAAATAAAATAAATAATTATTTAAATAAAAAGTCTGTTTTAACCAATAACGTAGTGTTTTTCACTATTCATCAAAAATTGAAAGTTTTCAGAAAAATACCAAAAATTCACCCTAAGCTAATTTCAATATTCCAAATTCAAAAAAGAAGTCCATTTTGAAAAATAAAATTTCAAAAATTTCAAAAACTGGTTATTACTATTCATAACGGCTAGTTTGATTGGCCACAATGTGTTAGAATCTCGAAGTTGCGTACAATGCAAGCTATTGCATTATTTAAAGGGAAAGGTACCATGGAATCTTGGGGTGTTAAAATGTGTTAATATTTTTCCTTTATATATAATATATAACCACTAATTGCAAAACCAATTTATGATAATACATTTACATATGCTCCTCTGGCTATACATCGATGTCATTGGGCAATTGAATTTGGATTTTTATCCAACTTCTTATAAATAAAATTTCAGAACCATCCAATAAATTATTGATTATCTGTATCCAATATCTATATTTCATCACTTTATGGATTCACATATCCAATAATTACTTTGTGGGATTCATCCTATAGAAAAACCTTTATACTATTATGTAAAATGTTAAGGTGATATTTCTCTCACTCTATAATGGTAATTGTAAAAACAACTCTTTTTGAAATCCCTTGGCCCATAAGGGGTCTAATATAATGAGATTTTGGGAGACCAATTCCATCAATATCTTATAGTTAATTGGTATATAATTCAATAGATTCTTCAAAAAATATATCTCTATAACAATACAATATGTATGAATTCAATTCTTGAAGTACCATTTAAAAATATTCATATACCATCTACTATGGTACATTGATCTATAATGTACAGGACCACATTATTGAATCCCTAAAAACTATTGAATCATTAAATTGAATAATTTTCTTGGTATGAATATCTCCAGTTAATATAATATGAGTACAATTTACTTATTCAGGATTGGAAACTTTGTCGAGCCTATAACTTTTCTGGATATGGAATTTAGAAAAGAATCAAAGTCTAGTTAATGTATGTCATGAATTTTTAGGTAGAATGATTTTTAAAATTACATGTATTAAATCATGCAATAAAACATGAGTATCCAATGATTCTAGACCCTATAAATTCAAATTAGTAATTGACATGACATTCTACCCTAAAAAATTATTACACTATTAAATATGTTACCAAATTATTTTTTTTGTATGGATGGAGTGTAAGATGTTGTAGGAAGAAAAGTTCATCTGTTACCCATCAGTGATTCCAAATCTTCCTTTATCCCCATGTAAATAATTACCAACAAAACCATAATTCTACATTTTATTTTTTTCTCTAGTATATTTCATAACATTCCAATAATGTTATCAAATAAATTTTTCATAAATTAATGACATCATGAAACCATCTAACATAAAAACAATTCTAGTATGGTAATGAAAATAATACTGATCTTTTTTTTCCAACCTAATTTCATTAGGTTAATTAAAAAAGTTTGACAAAAATAGTTTCAATATATTTTAGTTTCTCAAACTGTTGATCACCCATTAGTGGAGACGGTTTTGTGCCTTGTTCTATATTTCCATCAAATGATGTCAGCAAGGATCGGTGTTTATATCATCAGGGTAAAAAATATGATGTCCTAAAAACACATTATTCAAATAAATCATCAACCTAACTGAGTTTTTACCTTCTTCACAATTAAGACACCCCAATATTCCTTTAAGCATATAACCCAACAAATTTTTAGAAGAAATAAATTCATTTATCGTCCAATACAACATGACTCTCATTATTATCTCTTCACTTCTATGAGTGTCATATAATGTAAAAAATTCATCCCAAATTAATTTAAGATATTTAATCAATGAATCCAAATAGACACCAATATCAATACCATATAGTTTTGGTCTAGATATAAGAAAAGGCAACATAATGTATTTGGGTTTTATGCATAACCATGGTGGAAAGTTATAACTTACAAAGATAATTGAATATATACTATGGGTACTACTTTATACATCCAAATGTTTTATTCCATATTTATATAATGCAAGACATAGGTATCTTATCTTTTTTCCAAAATCAAGATACCCATAATCAATTTTCTTCCAGTGAGTATAGAATTTTGGGTGACATATATTCACTTCATCAATTCTTGTATATGTGTGTGCTGTTAGTTGTCTAGTTGTTTCCAAACATTCATAAAGTCATCAAAACATTAGAATGATATGAAAGTACCTTACAACTTATGAATTAATTGATTCTTCGTTATTGCCTTGAACCACACATAGGGAATTTGCTGAGTGATTCCGGGTCCTTGCCAAATAATATACAATCATTTATAAATATAACACCTCAACCCCAGTTTCTCGAAGTCGGTGCATTATTTCATTATATTGGCATGATTATAAGGAATCAAATACCAAAGGACTGAGTAGTTTATTGTTTTGGAAAACCAAGTATATACATAGGTTCAAATTTACAACTGTAAATGAAATAAAACGTATAAAATAAATCGTTTTGATATGCATAAAGAAAATTTACCATTAAATGGAATTAGGTAAAACACTATATATTCTTTAATTATCAATTAAATTCATGGTTTTTTAGAGGACTGTAAAAGGTAATGTTTTATCAGTTTAGGAGGATTACATTATACAGTCATCAAACTAAACTGTAATTAGAACAAACCACAATGTCATTTCAAAACATGTCATTAAATTTAATATTTTACATTTAGTGACCATTAAATTATAATCTTTGAATGTTTTTTTAGTAAACCAAAATATAATGAAATATGGCTTAATTATAAACTCAATTTCCTTTTAATATTGGTGGAAATGTTTTTCACAATTCATTAATAAAGGTGGAATTCTTATTTATTTTTAGTGACTTTATTATTGTTTTAATATAATTCTCAATATTCTATGAAATTATTTTATATTAATATATTATTCTTTAATAAGTTTTTTGGAATTATATTTTACCAATTCATGTTCTTTTAATTTTAACAAAATTAAAAGATTCATGTTTGGTGTATAAAATTAATAGAATTCTTTTCAATACTGAATACATGTTCTATGATTATTTTTTTATTTATTATTGATTATTACATGTCATGTACTTATTATATTCTTCCTTATTAAATCATACCATATGTATTATGGGTTAGGACATATATTCTCTGGGAAATTTTTTTATAAAGGCATGACTTTATCATAATGTTCTATGCTTTATTGAGTTGTGCTTTTTTTCTTTAGATGTGTTTTCTAATAAATTTTTGATATTTTTTATTATATTTAACAAATATATTTATTAATAGTTTATATTTTGATACATAAAGTTATTTTTTAGAGATGATGAACTATTTTTTAAATTATAGAAAATATTAGTTCTCTATATTCTGACATTATATTTTTTCAATATATAATTATTTTCTCTATAAATTTTTTATATATTAAAAATTATATTATATATACTAATAAATTTATATATTCTGTATATTATGTTTATCTTTTTTGGGTTATGTAACTTTTCTATTTAATTAAAGTTTTAATAAGTTACATATGGGAAAATATTTTGATGAAAAATTAAACTATCATGCTTTAAAATTTTATTTTTCATAGTTATTAATTGTTAGAGTGTTGAATTTGAATGGTACATGTTATGTTTTTTCTCATTGGTATATAATATTTTATTTTAGCCTCTTATATATGTGAACTAATCTAATATTCCATAAAATGGTCTCATGTGAACATAAATCAATTGTTATTAAATTTTCTACCTTTAGGTGTTTTTTTATCAAATAATTTCCTTGAATATTAATTTGTTTTGAATGAAATTATTTCAATTAAATGATATAGGCCCTATTTTAGGATTCAATTATTAATTTTTATGATTAAATAATCCCATCAACTAACATTATTATCATTGTTTATCCCCCATGTGCTATTAAAAAATATTTACAGTTGATTAAGTTCATCATATATCCAAAATTCAAAACCCATAATTATACTATATTATTTATATTTAATCCTAAATTGATTAACTGTGATATGGTTTATTCTTTTGAGAATCATTTTTTAGGGGAAGAAATTATTATGTTTATGGGAGTGGGTTAGTTGTAGTGAGGGGAGACATTTTTCTTCGTTTTATTTTTTATTATGTCATTCGATTATTAATTCATTAATTTATGATGTCTCAATATCATGGCATATTAGAAGAAAGATTCAAGAGTCACTGTTAATTTCATTATTGAATCAATAGTAGTTCTAATGGTGTTGGGTCTTAAAAATGTTCTTCTTTAGGATAAATACTTATTTATTTGAGAATATATTTGTATTCTTATCTTGGAGTGAGAGTCTTCAAATTCAATAAATTCACTTATTTGGAAGACCCATAATTAGGAATAAAAAAATAGAATTAATGTATATGTCAGGACACTAGGAATGGATAATGGTGATAAAATTATTAAATTTAATAATTTCTAAAATGAAATAATATTCTTATAAAGAATAATTATTTATCAAACTGATTCATTTTATAGAAAGTATGTTCTACAAAATATTAAGATAGACAATTCTAAATTTTACCAATTGTAATTTTTTTATGATTCTGTTTATCAAGATTTGACATATATAGATAGTTTTGAAGTATTATATTAAAGGATATATGTTTATCACCTCTATGTTGGGTTTTGATAGGGGAGTAATCTCTCTTGGGACCTAAATTAGTGCATGAGATTGTATATTAGGTTCATATAATATTGAAAAGATTAATGATAACTCACATAAATAAATGCATAACCATTAATAAACTAATTCATGCCTTTATAATCACAACCATAAATAATTTTACCTTACACTAATATTTTAATCATAAGATCATCTTTTTTATGAAATTTTTTACGCATTATTTACATTGATAAATTATAATATCATCAAATAAAATATTATGGATATTAATTAAAAATGGATGGTTGTAAATTTTATGATAAAAGAGTCTTAGGATGGGGTGAAAGTGTTTTTCATTTTTGAAAAACATCATGTATATGATACTTATCGAATCAATTCTCTATGTTTACACTATTGTTATTCAAGACTAATTAGTCCAGATGTTATGGAAGAACACTTGATCTATTATGGAATAGATCAAAGTTATAAATTTTGGAATAAACATGGGGAAACTAAATTTAGCTACTGAATGTGATAGGCCTACATTTTATGGACCATTTGATATTATTGAATGATTGGAAAATGATTAAGACTATATCACAGATGTGTTTACATGTGTGAATATTGATGAATATCATATTAAAGAAATAAAAATCACAGCTAAATATGAACTTAGTTATTTTAAGCATAACTTTTTGAGGTTAGAGAGTCGTACATAGACACCATTATATACTGGTATTACTAAATAAACAACATTTTTATCCATGCTGAAGCGGTATGATTTAAAAGAAACCAACAGAAGGAGTGACACCAATTTTACTAATCTAATTTCTCTCTTGAATGATATGATATAATAATATAATGAGATTCCTTGATAAAAATATTATTCTAAAAGAATTATATTTTCAATGGGTATGATATCTAAAAGAATACATGCCTATACAAATGATTGTATATTGTTTCTCAAAGACCACAAGTCACATAAAAATGCCAAAGTGCGGTGAATCTCAATACAAGAATGATGAATTGAGTCCTATGAAAGTTTTATGGTGCTTCCGATCATTAAAAGGTTTAGTAACTTATATATAAGTGAGGATACTATATGAAAATTGATGTTGAATGTAGATAAAATAAATAAATATGGGAAAATTCATCTCCTGGAAGAATCTCCTTAGGGGAATAAAATCAATCATGAGTATTCTGTATTTGGAAATAGGAAGAGATACCTTCATCATGAATTTTCTACAGATGCATTGAATCGTTTTGGTTTTCAAAGAATCACTCATAGTTGGTAAATTATAACTTTACACTATGGTCATGCATGAAATGAAAATTTAATATGTTATTTCTACTTGTATCAGGACCAAAACAATTAGGTAATGATATTGATGTTTTTTAGATCCATTGATTGATGATTTGAAATTATTGTGGGATTCAAGTGTTAAATTTTATGATGCCTATAGAAATGAAGATTTCATATTGATAGATATCTTGTATGGGGTAAAAAATGAATTCCTTGCTTATGTAAATTTTTCGGGATATAGAATTAAAGGAACTAAAGGGTTTCTCATTTTTGAACAAGGTACATAATTATTTAAGTTGAAACATTCATCATAGATTTTTTCCTAGGACATAATATATTTATACCCTGGTGACATAAGTACTAAAGAAGGAAGACATCATTAAATGGGATTTATGAATAACATACAACACTGTCTCTACTAACAAGAGATAAATTTTTTGAGAAAGTAAAATAAATTGACACTTCTAGTAAGCCATTTTCAAAAAACCTTACCAAAAATAGTTGGAAAAAGAGATCAGTTTTTTTTTGAATTACCATACAATAATTTTTTCTACAACAGTCCTTTTTTTGATGTTATATATGTTAAAAAAATATATGTGATAGTGTCATTGGCTTGTTACTAAATTAACCCAAAAAAATAAAGGATGGAATTAAAGCTAGGTTTCACATGATTGACATTAGAATACGAGAAGATTTGGTGCTAGTGAAGTGTGAAAATGGAATTTTATTCCTCCAGCTGCTTACACTCTTTCTAAAAAAGAGATATATTAGTTTTGAAACATCATGAATGATGTAAAGGATCTATAGGGGTATTCATAAAATATTAAGTTTTTCAATTTAGTGATTTATTTAACGTAAAGGGTCTAAAATCACATGACCAGCTTATTTTGATGCAAGATCTAATGCATGTAGCTTGACATTTAATTTATTACAAGAATATATACCAAACATTAACCAAGATTTTTTACTTTTTCAAATATGTATTCAGAAAATTTTTAGACTTGATGAAATTTCCAACTATTGAAAAGGAAGTCTCTATCATATTTTGTGAATAGTAGAATTTCTTCCAACTGACATTCGTTGATATGATGTTTCACTTGATGGTTCACTTGGTATGAGATATTCAACTAAGTGGTACTATAAATGATAGGGGGATGTACCCTATTCAATGGTATATGAAAATTTTGAATGGGTAAATAAAAATTTTAAGTCAAGTAGAATGTTGTATTATAAAGTTATACGTTATTGAGGAAGCCATTGTATTATATACTGACTACCTATCTGATGTGGAAATAATTTTTGTTATTAAATCTCATCACACCATGTGGGTTATAGGTGATGGAATGTATAGAATATATATTTTCACAATTATTATTAGAGATTGGGAGTAGTCCCACCTTTATGTTTTTTATAATAGTTTAGAGTTTATCTTGTATTTTAAAATCCACAAAGTAATACTTAGGTGTTTGAATCCATAAAGGGTTGAAATATAGATATAAAATACCCATAATCAATATTTTATAAGATAGTTTTGAGACTGTATTTTTATAGAGTCTGCTAAAAATATGGATTCAATTTCAAAATGATTTCAATGGATAAACAGAGGAAAAAGTGTGCATTTATTGTCTTAAAATGGTTATACATTCTATAGAAATGAACTCGATGAACACAATATAATGAAAAATAGTGGATTTACACATGTAGTTGATTCATTAAATGTATCTGGTACCAAGGATATAAAACAAATTTATATGAATTTTTAATACTTTGGTAATATCAATAAAATGTGGGATTTGGATTATACAACATTCCAAGTGATGATTTTTTGATGTGAGTTGGTTGATAACATAATTCCTATTAAAATATATAAATTTTATTTCATGAAATTGGATTTTATTGAATAAGGGTACAAAGATGAACCATTTACAATGGATTCACAAGTAGTACAAGTATTTTATGTTCAAGATCCCACAGATGAAAAGTGGTAAATTGTTCTTTTCTCAAACAAAACCACGAAAGGGTCATATGTAAATTAAATTAAGTATGGCCTTTTGATTTGGATTTGGAAATTATTTCATAGCAGTCCCAATGTATACGAGGTCTTTAATTTTATACGATACCATAATGAATGGATTTGGATACTCGATAGGGGGTATAAACTCGTCATCCTTTTAAAAAGTGATTTCAATAATCATGGTATATTTTTTTAATATACATTGTGTTACCTCATATTATTATATGTTCAAGTTTAAATTTATGTGATCTAGATTAAATGTTAAAAAAAATTATATATAATGATATGTTGATTCTCCCAATCGTGAGGAACAATAGGTTTCCCAATATGCTAGTGCTCCTAATGCATAGGAACAACGACCTTCAACACATGTCGGTGCTACCAATCAAGAGGAACATCATATTGATGATGTTGAAGCTTGAGAAATGGTAGATGGTGAACAAACATTTTCCCATAAAAAATAGGATTGTCTTAGAATGATGGTGTAAGAAGTAATTATTAATGTGAGAAACAAATGCATAAAATATATGATTTGATGGAATGCCCATGAACAGCAGGTTAACTCCAACAAGGCCATTTTTAATAGTTAAATTAGGCTCAACACTCGCATGCATGTCTGAATTGATATATATTCATTCCAAAATGTTGTGATCATTCTTAAGACACAAATTTGGAACGTTATTAGGGTAATATTATGATGTACTTTCTTTATTTTACGAAAAAAATAATGAAATGTTGATATAATCTTCATTATCCCTTGAAGAGTTCATTTATAGTCGATGACTCCAGAATTAATTTTGTATTAATGATCATTGGAAAGTCTCATTGAGGGTTTCACATAATTATTATGATGTATCATCTCAAAAATGATGATGGAAAAATGAACCCAAACCTACCACATATGTATGCACACCTGATAAACCAACAAGCATGTGATGCATTTATTAGTCATTATAAGGAAACATATTTTCAGTTCCATTATGATTGTAAATGTATTTCATGAAAATAAATGTATTAATCACTTTTATTTATAATTATTAATTTATGAAACAAAAATTGAGTTCTGAAAATAAGCAATGAGCAGCAAAAAAATGTACCCCTAGCATAAAGCAAGGACGGGGTATGCTTCACTTGAAAAAAAAATGGTAGGTATTTTAAATCTAACATATTAATTTAATTTGAAATGAAATAAAAACGTAATTATGTTCAGTTTTATATGTATATTGATGAATTGAAATCAAAATCCACTTTCACCTCACTTAGTATACTATGGTATGAGTCATGTGTAAATAAATAATGGATACTAATAGATGAAAACACATAAATATTGAGGGAAGTATGTGTAAGTATGATATATAAAATTTTGGTTTTCTTCAAATTAGTATTAAATAATAATGATAACATATTTTCCTTTATTTTTTATCTAACTTAGACTTAAGAATCATCATCAAATATAACTGATGAACATATTCTATCAGTTTCCTTGAAGCGGCCAGAGTAATATGGTCATGTAATTGGGTTGGGTTTTGGGTGCCAACCTAAACATATTTTGAGATAAGAACTAAAAAGGGGGATAAAAATAAGAAAACGAAAGAGTTTCTGGTGAAATTATATTCTCTAGAAGAAAAACATAATTAGAGGTCATAGTTTTTAGAAAATTTTATTGGAAGGAATCAAAGAGAAGAAACTGCAGAAGAACTACATGAATATCCCCCCACCCTCCACCTTCTTTGAGGTGAACCATTCCCCTATAAGAGATATCATAGAAGCAGTAATTAATATTTTCATAATTGTTTCTATTAAATGTGAATTATTTAGACACTGATACCATTCCTATACTAATATTCTATAGGGTAAAAATTATTGTGATTTATATCTATCAACATCTACCCATCACCTTATTATGATGGGTACTATGTACAATATCCAACGATATATTCTACACAACAATGAACTTATAATATTTCATGTGAGAATGGGGATTAAAGTAGATCATGATCCGAGTGTCGCGCTACCTATTCCACTTGATGTTGCACATATTCATACGGTCAAGCAAGATATTATAGTTTTATATAATGTCCATTAAATCTTGTAAAAATACATGTCGATAAGGAGGTATTCATTTACAATTAGTTTTTTAAGAAAAAATAATAATAATTAATGAAAAAACGAAAAATGGATGAATGTTATTATAGATGTACAAAGAGAAGGGGGTAAAATGGAAGGTAAAATCAAAACTATCGAAAGGATCAACCAGACAATCGAAATGGTCTTCATAGAGAACTTTTACCCCTCCTGTTCAACTTTTACATTTACTAATATTAATGGTTCATATAGATACAATGTTAGAAATTGGTGATACAACCATGATTGATTATGAAGAATAGATACAAGGAGACCATTATAGCCTATATTGGTTTTGAGAATGTATATAAAATCATCAGGCATGAATGGCATGGAGTATCAGTTGTAAATGTATACATGAGATTTGTTTTCATGATTGTTTTTTCCAATAGCTGATCTAATAGGTTAGTTATGAATACAAAAAAATCATATTTTCTATATTCTTATATATGAATACTATTTTATGGGAAAACCTTGTGAACATAAATTTGGACTCATTAGTATTCACATCACTTCCCAAAATAATTTTCATTTGAACCAAATAAATATGAAGTAATAATTTGAAAAATTATCCACAATGTTTGAAATAAAATTTATATATTAAAAAATCTTATTAATACCAATGATGTTGTGTTAAAACTCTTCAATTTAATTGTATCATATATATTTTCAATAATTTCATTACTTTTTGGTTTGTAGGTATAATTGGTTACTCATTTCGGTCAATTTGGATCCTCCAAATATTTATTTTCTGGATTCAATACATGAATACCAAATAAATTGACCACACATGATGACATTTATCAATTTAAAATACACAACATGAAACATTTTACAAATAACCTTCAGGTTGTACATTTTATATTATGTTTTAGTGAAAAATATGTTATGATAGGGCAATGTTTAAATATCATTAAATTCATGGCATGAGGACCGTCCATGAACACAAAAATCTTATCAACTTCTACAAATGGATAAGTATTATGGTATATATAATAACATTACACACAAAAAAACATATATAAAAAAATTGCTTATTTTCATAAATGTTTCTAAAATTCCTAGAATAAACTAATGGAAAATATTTTGGTAACTATATTTGAAAATTTATGAAATATATCATATTTCATCAAAAAAATATCCTTTTCCAAATAGGTAAATCCAATCATAATTTTGATTTTATTTAAAATATTAACTAATCCTTTATTTATTTATATTTTTCTAGTTCTACCTAAACTATCGATAGTTCTCATATTCAAAAGAGGAAATAGATTTGTTTATAAATTAATGGGCAGAATACATGGTGTTACATTATATACAAACATCATGATGAGGTGACTTACTAGTACTTATTTAGTAAATTTTCCCTTCATTTTACCTACTTTTTTAGTTAATTTCCATTTATAAAATGAATCATAAGTCATTTGTGACATGTAGGAATTAATCTCACATCACTTTGATGCCTGGTGTTTCCAATATGTCTCAAAGTGCACATTTTTAGTTTCACTACTCAAAAAATAGCATATATCAATGGTTTGGAACCATTGGTATAGGCCTCCAAACCATTGGGGTAGCCTATAACAATGATTTAGTGGGTCATTGGATATTATTCTATTATTATATACCTACACACAAAAAATTCCTAAAAACCATTGATACAAGTCTATATAAATGTTTTCCAGACAACAATAATGACCTTTGGGGATATAATTTGATATATATAAATATATATTTTTTTTTTGATTTATTTAATTTTATTTGAATAAATAATCCAAAACAAATGGGCACCTATACAAATTATTTTTAAAACCATTGGAATAGACCTATAGCAAAAATTTTCAAACCCATTAGTATTAGTACATAGATTTTTGGGACTTATACCATTGGTTTTTAGGGGTACCCTATATCGATGGTTTTATAAAAAAATTTGGTACATGGTTTGAATATGTTTTCTATACTCATATCATTTTCAAATCCATGGGTATATGGTATGAATAAGATACCTATACAAATGGTTTTTCCAAAATCGTGGGTATAGGTTTCGAATAAGTTTCTGATAAAAGGTTTTTGAAGAAATGTGGGTATAGGGTTTGAATAAATTCTCTACACCCATAATTTTACCAAAACTGTGGGTATAGGGTTCGAATAAGCCACATATACCCATGGTTATTTCAAAACCATGGGTATAGGGGACTTATACCAAATTTTTTATCAAACCATTTTTATAGGTCCATTGGTATAGTTATTATTTCTATTAGTGTTTAAAATTGATATTTTAGTTCAAAACAGACATCACATACTCAAAACTGAGGAAACACATTGATATTATTTGGATACTTTAGGAAATGATCCATAAGTAATTTTTGATGTGTGGGAATCATCTATACATAAATCAAGTATATGGTGTTCCTTATATGACTCAAAGAATTTTTTATCAGTTTAAATTTGACTATTTATTTCAAAACATGTGTCACTCCCTGAAAACTAAGAAAACATCCTTGGATTATCTTGATACATTAAGAAAATTATTAATAAGTCATTTTTGACATGTAGGAATTGGTATCATGTCAAACCAACACATGAGGTGTCCCTTATGACTCCAAGTGCCTGTTTCCAGTTTAAATTGGCATTTTAGTAAAAAAGAAACATTGCATACTCAAAATGGAGCTAACACATTCATATTGTCTTGATAATTTAGGAAATTTATCCATAAGTCATTTTTTGATGTTTAGGATTCATCCACACATCAATATGATGAATGGTGTGACAGGTATAAATCCAAGTGTATATTTTTATTTATAATTGAAATTTTTGTTTGAAATAAACATCACACAGTCGAAAAATGAGAAAACACATTTAGATTGTTTTAATGCATTAGAAAAATTATCCACAAGTCATTTTTTACATGTAGGAATTAGTCCTATATCAATCTGATACATAGTGTTTCAAGTATGAATCAAAGTGTCTATTGTCCATTTAAAATTGATAATTTAGTTTAAAATGTGTGTCACATACTGAAAATAGAGAAAATAAGCTCATATTGTCTTTATAATTTAGTACAATAATTCATAAGTCATTTTTTACATGTATTATTCAGTCTCATGTTAAACTATCGTATGATGTGACTAGTATGACTCACGTTTCTTGTTTTAAATTTGAATTGACATTTTAGAATAAAGGACACGTGAAATACTCAAAACCAAGTAAAAAAATTTAGAGTGTATTGATAATTTAAGAAAATTATCCACAAGTCATTTTTGACATGTTGGAATCATCTTCATTCTAATCTGATGCCTTGTTTGATGGGTATTATCATGAACTATGTTGGATACCCTAGTACCTTGATACTTGAGCTGGAACTGACATGGCTCGAATGGCATTCACGATCCCCATGGGTTGGTGACTAGCACCTGACATCATTAAATATTAAGAGGGAACAAATTTTCCAAAAAAATAGAAAATTTTAAAACAATACAAGTTGATATATCTACACTCAAGCAGAAATAAGAGAAGTCAAATAGGTAAAACAGTACCAAGGAGGATAGATATTCATCTCAACAGAATATCAACCCAAACTACCATCAAGAAACCATGAAAAGTCTCAAATCCATGTGTAATAAGTGGAACGCATATCCACTGGTAACCATCACCACTCCATAGTCCCAAACATCAAGAAAATCCACCAACTCTAAGTGGTGCACTTCCTTTTCTCGGGTTTGGTATTAAAAAATCTAAAAATTCCAAAGGTAAAAGGTAGGGTATGAGATATAAATCCCAGTAGGGCATCACCATGTGTTACATAATACATTTCATAAAAATAAACTAATCATGATTTCAATTTATATAAAAAAGGGCATGGAACAACATATAATTTTCATATTTAAATTAAAACATTCTTTCTTTCAATAGATGGAAAACATGTCAAACATGGCTTAAATAAAGATGGTCCCCCTGATGATGGATTCAAGCTGAATACAGATGATTCTGGAAAAGTGGGTATTTCTTGAGGGGGAGGAGTCATTCAAGAATAGAGAGGGAGTGTTATAATGGATTTTAGGGAACACAATAGAAATGGAACAAGTATTCAGGAAGAGGCCAATTCTTTGTTGACTGGGATTAAATTGATCATCTAGAAAAACATTAATCTATCCCAAGTGGAGACAGACTCGATGATCATCCATGGATATTTACAAGGTAAAATCCATACCTCATGTTCGATATCATATATTATTAGGGAATGAATATATCTTCTTAAAAATGGAATAAATGTCACTCACACCTAGTGAGAAGGAAATAAAGTAGTGGATCATCTCGCCTCCCAAGTTGAACAATCCCTTGAATTCATTGGTTCTCCTAACAAGTATTTATTCAATCCTGAGGGTGTGTCTTTAATCTGAGGGGATTCCCTCAGCCTGTACCATTTTAGGCCTCCTTAGGCCAGGTTTCCTTCTTGTTGTTCATTTCTTAATTCAATAAAAATTGACCTGATGATGATGAAATAAAATCATATATATAAATCATTTTCCATAAGTAAAATAGTTATATAATCAATGTCATACATAATCAAATCAAAAACAGCATTCACCATGGTCATCTTCTATAAAGTATGTTAAATTTTTTTTTATTATCCTCACACTACTCAAATTAGTGATCACATATAAATATGTGAGAACATATCTCTCAGGATGAGGCCTAATAGGATCCATCCACATTCTCTTAGGGATAATCATTCTGAACTAGGTTTTTATTAGAGTTGTTGTCATAAATATATTTATAGGGGATTAAAATCATAGAATTTTTTTCCTGAATAACCAACTAACTACCTAGGCTCACTTGTACTCAATCAATCAATCAATAATGATCAAATCATATCATTTCAAATCAAACATAATTTACGATTCAATTTCGCAATTTTTAGCTTCAATATGCCAATTGAATTGAAATACCAAAAAATGGAAGTTTTGATCATTTCATTCCTTTTAAATAAAAACCCAAAAATGGGTTTTCAAAATTTAAATTTAATCCATTTCCATAAAATAAATCTCAAATAATTTCATCGATTCCATTATTCTCAAAATTCATCCCACAATTCCAATTCAATTTGAATTGGGGGGTGGGGTGAAAATCCATTCCATTTCAAATTTTGTAATTTAATCATTCATAATTAAGGTTTTGTAAATTAATTGAAATCTATTTCATAAAAATAAAGGCAATTAACATTTAATTTAATGGAAAATCTCTAATGGAACCACCTACCTTTAAATCATGGGAACAAATGATCAACAACTACAACAAGAATGCCAATGATAATAAAAGGAAAAAAAGATATATGAATAGAATCTAGAATCAAGATATAACAAGACAATCATTAGATCTATAAAAATGGTTGATCCATAAAAACAGGATGATATAATACTATATAAGGAGGAGATAAGGGTATATTCTAATAGAACACCCAAGAGGATATCCACTTACCAGAGAGGGATCAGATCTTCCACCGACACTTTGATCCACCAATGGATGGGATTGGAGGAGACAAAATCAATTTTTGAGAGCCTCCAAGGAACGAAATGATGAATTAGGGTTAATTTGGGTGATTAACCTCATAAAACATGGGTGTGATTTTTTAAAATTATTTATTAAAATTATTAAAATCTATGGGGATTGGTTATCTAGAGGGGGAACATGGTTAGGAGAAAACTATGCACCATATGCGCTCCCCTACAGCTATGGGAATATGCTTTCCCCTTGGTGGGATCATGTTTTGGGAAACCATACACTAATAATTCATTCCCCACTATCCAGTGAGTGCATGATTTTCACTAGGGGTGCACGGTTTGGGGAATCTATGCACCAACCTTGCAGAACACAACAAGCTTCTGAAATTTCCCAAATAGACCACAAAAAAAGAACCATCTTAAAGGAGATAAAAACAAAGGTTGAGGAATACCTGAAACTAGGTAAAGTGATGATATAACCTCCCCCACCATAAAAACATTCTATCCTTAGAAATCCCATCATTAAGCTTCAATATTGAAGAGATGAAGCAGCTGCACTCTCACCAGTGCTTCATGCTCCCAATTATCTTGAAAATGAAAACCCTAATTCTATATCACAAAGATCAAATATTTCATCCTCACAAAAAGTGCCACTTTAAAAGATTCAACAATACTGACTGGATACTTATTCATTTATAAATCAGACTCAATATAAAGATCCTCCCAACTCAATACAAGAGATGGTTCAGAAAGATATTTCTGAAACTATGATAAATGGAACAGATTTTGTATCAACATCAACTATAGTGGAAGTGATAAAATGGTAAAACACTTTCCATGCCTACTCAAAACCCTCAAAAGGTCACAAAAACCATGATGTAGGCTTTCCCTTTTTTCCAAGATGTCATTGACCCAACCAAGTTGAAACTCTCAAAAACACCTAGTCACCAATTAAAACTCCAATTTTCATTAAAGAAAATAATCATAAGATTTATATCATTTATGTACTGTTACCATCCTCTAATGAATCAAATGAATCTTTGATTCTATCTCTTCGACAAAACTTGGTCTAACCAAATAATCTTCCCCGCTCTTTGACCAACACAATGGAGATCTATATAAGAGGCCACATAAGTCCTCATGGAGATCCATATGAATTGATGATTGTTAACTGTTGTTATAAGAAAGATAAACCCAACCAAAGTGGTTATCCCAAGAGCCATAGAAATCAAGGATGAAATTATAGAGCATGTTTTCTAAAATCTATATAACATGTTCTATCTAGACATCTATCTGTGGATGATACATTGTTCTCAAGCTCACCTGAGTTCCTAGTTCCTCTTGGAGAACTATCCAAAAACAAGAAATTAACTAGGGATATCTATTAGGGACTATCCCAGACGGAACATCATGTATCCTAAAAACCTCCTTTATGTAAAATCCTCCCAATTACACATATTTATTCATATCATAGATGGGTAAAAATTGATCAGATTTGGTCATACAATAGATCAAAATCTATGTCACATTCTTTTTTAAGGGGTAAAAGTCAATCCCACCATGAATTCCACCCACTTCCATGTTAGAAATGGAATAGTATGGAGAAAAACTAAAGGTTTGTGGTGCTCGTCATTAACCTATTCAAAAGTATAATAATGTGAAACAAAGTCAGTGATGTCTCATCTCATACCTGGCCACAAGAATCATCTTATCATATCATTGAACATCTTCATGGTACCTGGGTGCACTATCCATTAAGAACTATGATAGTCTACTATCACATCCTTACTTATAGAAAAATGCATAATGTACTAGTTATGTAATCATAAAATACCCTGTATGGAGAAATGTCACTCAACAACTTCCTACCTACCATGAAGAGAGTCTCTAATTCCACGAAACTCAACATCATGTTGTTGGTCCTGAAGAATCATCTCAATAAGAGAGTATCTCAACTAAGAACTAGTAAAAATATACCAAGACTCATTCTCATAGACTCCCAAGTGAAACTGCTCAATGAGAACCATGAAATTTATCTCTAATAATGATTCATTCATAGCTTAGGTCAGACGTTTTATTCTCAGAGCATCAGTGATGGAATTACCCTTTCCCAGGGTATAAGAAATTTTGAAATCAAATGACAATAATTAATCCACCCAATGCCTCTAATGGGGATTCAAATATTCTATAGAGAATATATAACATAGGATTTATTATCCAAATAAACGGTTAACCTTTATATGAAAAGGTAATTTCACCATCTCTTAAGACCATGTGTCACATATGCGAGTTTGATATCATGGTTTGGATAATTCTTTACATGTTTCCTAAAATTTATAGGGTCATAGGAAATGATTTGGTCACACTGTGTAAAAAAACAAATACCTGAACCGGATGTGTAAGAAAAGGCCACATAGCGCTACCTAGCCTTTTGAAAATTCAACACTAGAACATGAGTCAAAATGAATTTCGACTTAATGAAAGAACTCTGAAACTTATCATCCTAAAGGAACATCACTCCTTTCTAACCAAGGGCAGTCAAGGAGAAGTTATATTTTAGAAATACATAAAAAATGGTGAAAATACCCCTATAAACCCAAGAACCATCGAATCTTGAGAACATTTCATGGTTTCTCTCATGTCATATTAGCATTCACATTATTAGGGTCACCTGAGATACCATATTTTCAGACAACATGTCCCAATAACTTCATTTCCCAAATATAGAACCAATATTTTGAAATATTGCCTTAAAGTCTATGATATCTCAAAATTTCCAGTACTATCCTCAAATAACATGCATTACTCTCCTCAGGTTTTGAGTAAATTTAGATTTAATCCAAAAAGACTAAAAATAATGTGTTGAGGAACTAATGGAAAACTCTTTCCATAAAATAAATTAAAATTGTAGAAGCATTAGTCATTCCAAAAGGAAAAACAATGTACTCAAAAAGGCCATACCTACACCTAAAGTTGGTTTTTGGGGTGTCAGGTTCATTAATTTGAAATTGGTGATATCTAGATCAAGTATCATTCTTTGAGAACCACTTCACCCCTTTAAAATGGTCAAATAGATCATTTATCCATGTAAACATATACTTTTTATTAATAATATCTTGGTTGGGATTCCAATAATCTACACAAAGGTGAAGCATGCCATCATATTTCAACACAAAGAGAAGAGGTTTCATCTAAGGTGACATAATTGGTTTATAAGTCCTTTCTCATAAATATCATCCAACTAAGCCTTAAGCTCTTTCAAATCTAAATTTTTTATACTTTAAGATGGAATAAACACTATATGAGTACCATACATCACATTAATAGAAAACACTACCTCTCTTACCATGGAAAAACTAGAGAAATCAGAATAAAACACATCTGTAAATTTCAAAAAAAATTGAGGTAGGTCATCATTGAATTATTATCACTCCAAATACAAATCAATCCCTGATATTACTTTCCCTAATTCTAGATAGGTGGGTTTGGCTCTACTCGAACTCAGGTCCCATTGTACTTGAAAGACATGGACCACCTCATTAGGTGTGGTAAAAGAGACCCACCACATACAATAGTCAGTTTAATCCTGGTAGTCAAATAACCAATCTATACTATGAATGAAATAAAGATATTTCATATCAAGGATAATAAAATCCCATATAAGCACAATCACTAGTAAGGATACAACACATGTAGTACCTTGAAGACCTTACATTCTCTTCATTTTAAGGGGCTCAGTGATATCCATTACATAAGATAAAATCTCCATAAGAAGGGTAAGATAATCTACCACATGGTTCAATATTAATGAGTGATATGAACCGTTATCAAATAAATAAGTAACTAAGGATGAACTTATAGTGTTGGAACCTTTCACAGTCACTGGACCCGTGTCTACTTCCTCTAGAGACCCTTCCATTGTGTTAAGAAGCTTTGTTCTGGATGTCTATGGTTGGAAACCCTTTGTTCTTGAGGAATATTATTTCACTATAGTAATTTTAAGTTCCAATGATATCATGATACTGCATGAGGAAGAAAATATATAATATTAATTATAAAAGTTACATGATTGTTCTTAGTAAATAAATATCTTTGGTG
This sequence comes from Viscum album, assembly GCA_963277665.1. Classification (NCBI taxonomy): domain Eukaryota; kingdom Viridiplantae; phylum Streptophyta; class Magnoliopsida; order Santalales; family Viscaceae; genus Viscum; species Viscum album. Next base: position 1,710,145,934 of record OY728125.1, read on the forward strand.
ACTTAGTGTAAACCTATTTCAAATGCCCAGCCTTTCCACACTAGAAGCATGTCAATGGGCCTCTACCAGAGACTGCAGGAGGTATTGAAGAACCTTTCTATCAAGATCCATCATGAGATTCATCACACTTCTTCTTTCTCTTAAAGGAACTCATAGAACTTTCACTAGGATAAAAATGAACTCCCACCAAACCTGACATTCTAGTAAGGTCAGGCTCAATCATCAACTCTCTATCTAGTACATTATAATAATAAATCAACTTTAACATGAAAAAAATGGATTGAATATCATCTCGAATCCCCATATAAAATCTCCATGCCTATAACTTATCATTACTCATAATATCAAGAGAAAAATGCATTGGATCAATAAAGTATTTTTCATTCACATTCACAGTCATGTCAATTTTCTAGAGGTTAATAAACTCCACTGACTTTTCTAGAACCACGGATCCTGGATATAACTAATTTATAAAAAGGAACTTTATTCCTTTCCACTCCAATCCTTAATGATTCTTCGACATCACTATTGAATCTCACAATATCATTCTTGGTCCCTCAAGCTTGAAGGTAGAAAACATTATATCAATTAAATTAGACATTTTAATAAACTCAAAAAATAGATCAATTCCTTTCAGCCAATCCTCACCCTCTTGAGGATATTTAAAGGCTAGTAAATCTAGTGATTTTTTGAAAATAAAATCTTTTGAATGATCTACATAGTTATCCCTTAAAGGATCCACGATTGGATCTTGAATTGGAATGGGTGAGGTTTCTTTTCTCAGATCTTTGATCGAACACAACATTATTTCAATGATATTATAGTCAACTAGAGGGTTCACTTTCTAAGTTTCATCAGTAGTTCCCTCCTTTGGTTAGTTCAAACATGTTATTTAAGGCATGATGCTACACACCATAAATAAAACACAAGAAAATGTTAACCCCAACAATCAGTTAAAAAACTCAAATGGGAGCTAAAAGTCTTGGAATTTCATAACACGCTAATCAAGAATAGAAAAGACTAGAAACAGATCAAAATACTCCTCAAATACACTTTTACCTTACCAAACATGGTGACATAAGGCATTTTATGACATGTTTTGTCCAGGAAACTTCTCATAACTACCTCTAAATTCCCAAAATACATCCTTCTATCAACTAGAAAATCCTATACCACATACAAAGTTTAATGAAATATTCTTATCCTGGCCCTTTGACACCACAGAATCAGAAACCAGCCCAGATACCTTGGTACCCTGGTATCTGAGAAGGAATTGACATGGTACAAATGGATTTACCAATATTCCAAAAATGGTGAATGGAACCTATAATCATACAAGATAAATATAGAATCAGTTTTACATAAAAAAGTGGAATATAATAGAATAAGCGTCATTATATCAATACTCCGCATCGAGAACGTATCCGAAGTAAAACAAGTAATATAGTACCCCCAAGAAGATAGATAGACAACTCAATGAAACATAAATCCAGAATACCATCAAGAAACCATCAAAAGTCACAAATCCAGGAATAATAAGTGGAACTCTGCTCCACTGGTCACTATCACCACTCCACGGACCTGAGGATCAAGAATATCCACCACCTCTAAGTGGTGATTATCCTTTGCTCAGAACTGGTATAAGAAAATCTAAAAATATAAAAAGGAAAAGGAGTTTTCTAGAAATAAATCCTAATAGAGTCTCACTATGTTTTCCCAAATACATGTCATAATAATAGACCAATCTTTCTTTCAATTTAAATAAAATAAGGCATGAAAAAACATAAAATATTCATATTTAAAAAAATCATGCTTTCTTTCAACATACAGAAAACCATTCAAACATGGATTAAATAAAATAATTTAATAAAATAATTTATATATATCATTTTACATTAGAAATATATTTCTATAATCAATGCCATACATAATAAAATAGAAAGAAATAAGCACTATGGTTAAGTTACCTGAAGTAAATTAATTTCTATTGATAGGATCCTCACACTTCTCAAATTAGTGATCATAACTAAATATATGTTCCCATACCCCTCAGGCTGAGGCCTAATAGGACTCATCAATATCCCATCAGAGATAATCATGTCATAATAGGGGTTTGTTAGAGATTTCATCACAAATCAATTACTATGTGATCAAGAGCCTAGTGTTTTTATCCTAAATAACCCAATAAATACCCAGGATCACATGTGCTCAATAATTCAATAAATAATTGGTAAATAGTCTCATTTAAAATACAACATCATTTATAGTTCAATTGCTCAATTTTCCATTTCAACGTTCAAATTCAATTTCAAAACCAAAACATGTGTTTATCATTAATACATACCATTTCAATCCAAAACTAATCATGGGTTTTCATCAATTAAATTTAATACATTTCTTCAAATCAAATATCAAATCATTTAATTAATTAAATATTTCTCAAAATTCATCCCACGCTTCCAATTCCATTAGAATTTTGGAGTTTTCTCAAAATCCATGCAATTTCAAATTTAAAAATAAAATTATTTTAAAAAAATATAAATCTATTGAAATAGTTTTAATAAAATCAAGAAAATCAATGTTCTAATTACATGGAAAATATAAAATAGAACTTCTTACCTTTAAATCATGGGAATAAATGATCAGCAACCACAACGGGAAGTCTAAATATGATCCAAGGTGAAGAAGATTTATAAATCAGATCTATAATCAAGATTTAACAAGATAACAATTAGGAAAATAAAAATGGATTTTATATCCATAAAAACATGATCATATAATACTCTATAAGGATGAGATAAATGATGATTGGAAGAGAACAACCAAGAGTATTACACTTATCAGAGATGATATGATCTTCCACTAGCACTTTGATTCACTAAAATAGGTGTTTTAAGGATCCAAATAAGTTATAGGGAGCCTTGAAGGAAGAAAAAATAAAATTACTTCCAAATGAGAGTGATTATACTCTTAAATATGGGGTTTTTTCCTGACCCCCTCCCCTCAAGGTGAACCCTTCTAGCCTGGAAATGTGATAAGGGAGATAATGATCCATGAGTCCTGCCTCCAGTAGACCCTAGGTTGGTGACTAGCACCGAGGGTATAGGAAACACACAAATTGGAGGCATATCCCTATATGAGAACACATGCGAAAGAGTAAGATAATACTAACACCAACCAACTCCAACCCATGAATATAATATAATAGAAAACACATGTATACCTATTTAATGTCATGAAAAACAACTACAGTTGAAAGGAAAAACTACAAGTACCAAAGGAAAGTAAAAACAGCAGCAACAATGAAGCCCGAACAGCTCCTACAACCCCAAGAAAGTAGTAACTAGACTGATACCCATCCTTCTCCAAGTGACCTTAAAAACAGTTTATATATACATATGGTGAGTATAACATTATACTCAGAAGGATACTCCCTGGAGCCTCTTGTGAAAACGTAATGAAATTAGGCTAAAGCATAGTGAACAAAAATTGAACTAACTTTTCACCTAAATAGGTATAATAAGTTCTCAGCCTCACCATGGATACTCTTACCAATTATCGCATACAATAGTATATAATATAATAAAGAATATCAATGGTACCCAACAATCACTTCCCCAATAGTTTTCTACTTTTCCACAATGTCGCATGTCCTAAGCATCTCTCTCCAAAAAGGATTTTCTTGTAGACACCTGGGCATAGCACGACAATATGTAATTCATGAAACAAAACCACCACATCCACATAAGTAATGTAACGAGGTAGTTTTCGGGAGCCACCACAACTCACATAACTTTTATCATACGTTGGGTATTAAACCTCAAGCCATTATAGCCCATACTTTGAGTAAGGATCCTCAATCCATTATAGCATATACACATTAAACCAATAATATTCCATATAAAACTATTTCCTAAATATATGTGTTTGAATAACCATAAGACATTACAGCCCTCTACACACATATATGGGTAAAACTAACCACTATGCCTACCATCACAAGTAACTACCAAGAAAAGAGGGTGGGGCCAAAGGTGGTATTCAGCCATCCATCCTCCCACTGGAATGTTGGGGAAATCACCCCCCAAGACTTAGATTCCTTGGGGTGTCACCTTTTGTAACTGATGGGGTGGGGTAGCTTATGGAAACCCCAAAAGTGAAAAATATATTATAGCTCATAACTACACTATGGGCATAAGCTATTATTATACTCAACTGCAAGCAACGTCTCTCATACTCTTGGATTCCACTTCTAAGACTACGTATCCTATATGCACACAATAATTTAAAGAGATTTATTACATTACTTAATTACCTTTTTAGCAGTTGCACTTTACATTAATTTATTATTTAAACATCAATTAGCCATTAACAATTCCATATTATATTTCATTAGCGTCACACCCAAAATCCACTATTACTTTAAATTGCAACCTCATCATTGGATCCCAGCAAACTCCAACCCCATGGGTTAAATCATTTATTAAATCATTTATTAATAGTATTATTACTTTCCCATATTCCCAAGCATTCTAGATAAACATTATAAGCTAATAAACACAAGGGGCTCAACATGGTGGGTAGTTTAAGTACATATCCAGTGTTTTCCACCTATAAAAAGAGAGTAGACCCATCCTTTCTTGAGAAGCTAAACACAGAAATCATGTGGAATACCCCACATGTCATCACCCCTTTTGGAAGGAGGGTATGAAAACCAGATGAATTGAGAGATTGGGAAAGTAAAGAAGATAAAAAACCAACAAGAATAAAAAAGAATCCAAACATTCACATCCAACTTGTTTCAACATCTCTGGTGTCCTCCCTGACACCCACATGCATAAACTGATGCATCTCGCCACTCTAGGCATCAATAGCTACCATAACCAATGGGCCTCCTTTCCCCCAATATCACAACAGCCATCTAGGATCACATCACAACACAAGAATTAGGAAAGGAAACATCATATTTGTTGGGCTATTGGACCTTAAACAAGGCATCCAACCTTAAAACACAATGAGTTGTCATAGCTCTAAGCATAAGGATCATGGCCTTTACACGCAAGAGGGTAACTCTGAACCCAACGAGGCATTAACTATTTATCAAACATCTGGATCTTTAATCCATCAGTAATTAATCGATTTATTATTTGTAGGTTCCAACTATGGTTAACCTAAACAACAATCTATCATAGGTATATCAAATTGATTAAACATTCTTACTGCATCAATTTGATTAACATCAAATTACAACAACAAAAACTGGATTCATTTACCTGTCTCTTTACCTTTATCCAAATAATTATAAATTAATTCTTTCTTTACGGTCCATACCAATTTCCATCAAGAAAAAAAACTATACAAAGAAATCATAGATATCAGACTATCTAGAAAAACAAGAGGTAATAACATACTATCGATATCAATTTATTTATCAAGTTAAAATATTTATTATGTCAATCCCATTGTGATCTAGTGGGATAAAACATGATAACTCTATAGCTGCATGTAAAAGAAAAGAGAGACCATGAATCCCCTACTTCAAAAGGTTCTTGATGTTCATTATACGAGAATATACCAACCAAATAGATCACGATCACCTCTCTTAGAGAACTGCATCCACCCAATGATGCAGAGACACCACCCCACTGGCCAACACCCAAGAAAATTTCATTAGGAATGTATAGATAGCACACCATAATAGGTCAAGTAGAAACAGAAGGAAATGAACCCCAAAGAACGACGATAAATCATACCTTAAATCAAATATTGATCGATACCGCTTTGTTCCACCAAAATAGGGGGTGCACATGTTGAAATATGAACTTCAAGGGGAACCAATCCAAGGAGGAAAGTTTGATTGCACGAATCCTACATGAAGGAATGAAAGGTTTGAGCATCTCGCACCAAAGAACAATGATGAAGAACAAGGGAGGAAGATATCTTGTCCCTTTAGAAGATTTAATGGAGTAGTGGTTTAAGATATGATGGATTTTTTATTAAAAAAGGATTGCATTAAACCATGCAGTTTGACCATGTAGAGGCAAAATGATCCTTAGTAAAGTTAATATATGGGTTATGGGCTTTGAATCAGCCTTAAATCCCTTAAAACACGGTTTTTAATGGATTTTTCGTCAAAGAAAACGTGTAATCAGTGAATCTGAAAAAAACTAGAGATTTGGTAAAGGAAATATTCGACAATATATGTGAAATAGTAATTGTGAGACAGTATCTACGACGCCATTTCTTTGAAACCGTTTATGTGACACCCTTTCTGTGACACTAATTCTGTGACACCGTTTCTATAACACCGTTTCTGTGACACCATTTCTGTGACACCGTTTCTATGACATAATTTTTATGACACAGTTTCTGTGACACTTTTTTTTTTGAGAAAACATTTATGTGACACTGTTTCTATGACACCATTTCTGTGACACCATTTCATGAAACAATTTTTAATTTTGGAAAAGTAAAAGTGACACGGTTTCATGAAACAGTTTTTTATTTTGGCTATGTTTTGGGGATAAGTTACTGTGACCTCCCAAAACACCTCAAACACCAAATTTTAGACAAGGATTAGACTGGATAGGTCTCTTCCATTACATTATATACCTATCAAAACATTATTGTCCTTGAGAAATCAAAATCAACCTAAAAATAAACAAAAAAGAGTTACGCATCAAACAACTCTGGGGTACTAAGCATGTATTTGAGACTCACATTCCTAGGTACTCTCCTATACACCACCATGTCACCACAAGACATGAACCAAGGGGATAGAATTCCCACACAACACCTTCTCTTTGTAGTCCTAGATCTCCATAGGCCGCTCCTCGAAGGTCGCATCATCGTCAACATTCATATCTCCCCAATCGATGGTGTGAGAGTCATCATGAAAATAATTAAGGAGTTGTGAAACATGAAAAACATCATGTATCCAGCTCATCTATGGGGTATGTTCTACTTGATAAGACACATCTCCAAAATGATCCAACACCTCGAAAGGCCCAAAAAACCTGGGAGAAAGCTTACTCCCACGACCAAACATTCACTGCCCACGATGGGGAGTCCCCTTCAGAAACACATGATCCCCAAAATTAAACTCTAAAGGTCTCATCCTTGGATAAGAATATGATTTCTGACGATCCTACGCTGCCTTCATTCTCTTATGAATCACAGAAACAATCTCTATTATATTCTACACTAGTTCTGGTTTGAGAATTACTAACTCTCCAACCCCAGTCCAGCACAACAGAGAATGGAAAGGTCGACCATACAAGGCTTAAAATAGCTCTATACCGATGGTGGGGCGAAAAATATTTTTTTAAGAGAACTCCTCCAAGGGTAATTTCCTTATCCACGAACCTCCAAAATCTAGGATACAATAGTGAAACATGTCTTCATGAGCCTAGATGTTCTGCTCTGTCTAACCATATGTTTGCAGATGAAAAGCAATGGTAAGGCATAGTTGAGAGTTGAAATCATTCTACAGACCTATCCACACCATTGAGGTCAAATGAGGATCTCGGTCAGAAGTGATCATCCTTGTGACTCCATAGAGTCTCACCACCTCTTCTGTATATTGCCTCGACAAAACTTCCACTAAGCTCGACTCCTTGATCACTATAAAGTGGGATGATTTTGTTAAACAATCCACTACAACCGAAATAGCATCATGTCTTCCTTGATCTTGAGGTAGACCTGTAACAAGTTCATTGAAATTTACTCCCAATTCTACTGAGGAATATCTAATGGCTGGAGCAAACCTCTTGGGACATAATGATCGACCTTCACCTTTTGGAAGACCAAACATCCAGACACAAACTTTGCAACAGCATGCTTCAGCCCAGGCCACCAAAACTGACTGCTCAAGCCTCAGTATATCTTTTTCATGCTAGGATGCACAACTAATGTTGAAGAATGGAAGTCTCTCAGAACCGTATCATGCATCTCCAAAGGAAAAAATATCCTTTCGTGATATTACACTTGGTGTTGTTCATCCTCAAACCAACCATTAGGGGCCTCACCACAAAAAACTCGGTCTCTCCAGACCTCCACCTCTAGATAACCCAATTGGTACTCTTCCATCTGTTGCACCATAGATGATCACACCATCATCTAAAAAAGACAACTTCTTCCCCAAACTTCTCCCATATTGGGATTTAATGTTTAATGTTCCTCCATCACTCTCCAAGAATCACCAAATTCATGCACTGCATCACTACATGACTTCCTACTCTGCGCATTAGCTAAAACATTCCCCTTTCCATGGGTATAATATATTTTGAAGTCGTATTCTTGTAATAATTCCATCCACCAATATTTCTGCAAGTTCAAGTCACACTGGGAGAAAACATACCTCAGGCTCTTATGATCAGTGAAAACCAGAAAGTGCTCAACAATGAGGTAATGTATTCACAACTTCAGAGAAAACACCATTGCTACCAACTCAATATCATGTGTGGAATAGGTACATATATGGGGATGCATCTGCCGAGACCCATAATAAAAAACTGATCTTGGCTTCATTAAAACACATCCTAACCCCAGATATGAAGCATTGCAGAAAATATCTAGTTGAACTCTCTCTATTGGAAGAAAAAGAACATAAGAACTTACCAACTTCTCTTTCAGATACTCAAAAGATATCTGACACTAATCAGTCTACATGAATGCTAGATCCTTCCTGGTCAATGCTGTCAGAGAATTCAAAACCTGAGATAAATCAGCTACAAACTTTCTGTAGTAGCCTGTAAGACTACGGAAACTTCATACCTCTTCCACTATCTTGCGGGATTCCTAGGACACAATTGGTTCTATCTTTGATGGATCCAAAACTACTCCCTAATAGGACACCACATGCCCCAAGAAACTGACTTCTCGAGCCCAAAACTCACACTTTAACAACTTCCCAAACAATTTATGTAGACTAAGAACTCCCAAATGGGGTATAGATGTTCTGCATGCTCCTCCTCACACATGGAGTACACAAATATGTCATTAATGAAAACCACCAAGAACTTATCCAGGAACTTGTGGAGCATAGAGTTCATCAATACCATGAACACAGCTGTAGAATTCATCACACCGAACGACATTACAACAAACTCATAATTCCCATGACGATAACAGAAAGTATTTTTTGGGATATCCTTATCCTTAACACGCATTTGATGATATTCTGACAATAATTCGATCTTCAATAACAAAATTTCACCCTTCAATAGATTGAATAAATCAAATCCATGGAATATGATAGTGATTCTTCACTCTCACTTTGTTTAAGCGGTGATAATCGATACACAACCACAAACTGTTGTCAGCCTTCTTCACGAACAAAACTAGTGCACTCCATGGTGAAAGACTTGGTCAAAAAAAACTGCACTGTAACAGACCCCCAATATGTATACACACCTACCGTATCTTTTAAGGGGCCATCCTATATAGAGACATATAGATAAGATATTTTTCTAGTGGTTGGTTGATCCCAAACATGATCTCTTATCGAGGGGGTAGTGCTAAAAACTCTTCTAGAAAGTCATTAGGGTACTCTTATATGACCCTGGGAAACACAAACTACTGAACCTCCAAATAACTCAGCATCATCTCATCCATCAAGGATGATAAGGACTGAACATGCCTATAACCCCTCTTAGGGTCTCAATCAACAACAAACACTGTTGTCTCTCTATCAGCATCGAAGAACACCACCTGCCTCCTGAAAAAATCCATGATAGCCTGAACCACATACAACCAATCCATGTTGAGGATAAAATCATATGGTTGTATCAATAAACAGAGGAAATATCCCAATGAGAGGTTCTACCCTAGCACTAGCTCATAGTCTCTACATACTTCAAACAAGTCAGCTCAACCTCCAACTGGCATAGTCAACACCAAGGGCACTGTAAGCCTCTCTACCTCAAGTCCCAAAGCATGGAAAAGGGTAGGTGATATGAAGGATTATTTCACTCTTTAATCAAAAAAGCAATATACCCAAGTAGAAAATAAGAAAAGGGTACCTCGAACAATGTCTGGATCACCTGGCGCTGGAAAAGCTAAAGCATGAAGTTGACCACAACCTATCTGACCCTGATGATGACCACCACCAAAGTTGTTCTCTACTCACTAAGGAAGGGAAGCATCACGGTGTTTTCCTCTTCCTTCCCCATCTACTCTCTACTGATCTAAAGTTGGTGCAACCTTCTACTACTACCTCGGCTAGAACTGCCTCAATGGAGGAACCTGAAGTGGAACACCTAGTGAACAATGAAGGCTCTGAAAGGGCTGGAACTCTCGTTGATGATGACCTAGACCACCACAAGAAAAATGAGTGTATGGTCCCTTGGCATATTCCTGAGAGTCGACACCCTAGGATAAACGAGATGCTGAGGGATGGGACCAACCACTGGCTGAACAAAAACTCTGTTTCCATAAAAATCGGGAACCTCGGACCATAGCTCTACTTCGTGAGGAATCATGATGACTCCCCTCTCGTGATGATCTGGTTCTGTCCAATGTCCTCTTTATGACCTATGCTCTCTCTAGCGCTTCTAGATATGTCTTCAATATAAATGGGGTGACCTGGCGCTGGATCATTGGATGCAAAGCCTCCTTGAAATGCCTCACCCTAGACTCCTCATATGGAAAAATGTTTGAAGCATATTGTAAAAGCTTCCTAAAATGGATTCCCAAATCTCTCACACTAGAGCTCCCCTGTCGAAGGGTAAGAAGATCTTAGTGACTGGACACCATCATGTTTGATGAAAGAGAATCGAATCTGAACTTTTATTGTAACTCCTTCCATGAGATTTCCAACTCCTCATGATCATTAAGGAACAAGAATCACCATTTCCTTACTTCTCCAAGCAAAATCGTCACAACCAAAGACACCCAGTGCTCCTTCTGAGCAGAGATAAAACTAAATTCTATCTCAACCTCCTCCAACTAGACTTCCATGATAGAATCTGAAATAGATCCCTCATAATTCTACAGACTCTCATGTTAAAACTCTTGGAGTGTCGTCGCCATCAACCTCTACTCTACGGTGATCTGCTAGCACAGCCTGCAGGACATCTTTAGCATGAACCTGAGGAGGACGTTGACCTGGAGCCATACCTACAAAATAAGAAATAGTTAGAGCTCCTAAACATGGAATATGTAAGAGTCAAAATTAATTAATTAATTGTTTTCTTTTATTCATTTTTGGTTAACCTATCCCAGGTTCTACCCATTCAAACACAGGCACAAATAAGAATGATAAATGATCCTTTCCTAGGTATCTACCCTACAAGTATTATCACCTTGTTTAATATCCACTCTAAACTTAAAAGTTCATGCATCAGATCACAGGGGGGCATAAACGACTATGTCTGAGCTGGTATCCAGTGTGTACATCACATTCTAAGCTTAACTGACATTATTTCCATACCTACCCATGCAACCTCACATATTCCTAACACCAAACTCCATCTTATCCCTTAACCAGAACATTGATACCACTCCATCATGGCCCCCTCCCCACAAGGTGTACCCCTCCTAGGAAATAAATGTGATAAGGGAGATAATGACCCCTGAGTCCTACCTTCAGTAGGCCCCAGGTTGAAGATTAGCACTGAGGGTATAGTAAACACACAAATGGATGGAATTACCCTCTAAGAGAACACATGTGAAAGATAGAGATAAGACAGACACAAACCAACTCCAACCCATGACTAAATTATTAAAAAACCCCAAGTACACATATGTAATGTCATGAAAAACTACTACCACCAAAAGGAAAAACTGCAAGTACCAAAGGAAAGTAAAAAATAGTAGCATCCATGAAGCATGAACATCTCCTGCAACCCCAATCTAGTAGTAACCAACATTATCTCACACAAGAGTATACAATATAATAAATAATATCAAGGGTACCCTACTACCACTTCCCCAGTGGTTTTCTGCTTTTCCCCAATGTCGCACATCCTAAGCATCTCTCTCCAAAAAGGCTTGCCCACAGACACTGGGCGTAGCACTACAACATGAACCTCATACAAAAAACCACCACATACACATAAGAAATGAAACTAGGTAGTTTCCTAGAGACAAAACAGCTTGCATAACATGTATCATACATCGGGTATTAAACATCAATCCATTATATCCCATACACCATGTAAGGATCCTCAAGCCATTACAGCCTATACACATTACATCTATAGTAGTCCATATAAAACTATATCTAGAATATATGTGTGTGAATAAGAAAAATTCATTATAGCCCTCTACACACATATATGGGGACGACTAACCACTATGCCTACCAGCACAACTAACTACCAAGAGAAGAGAGTGGGGGAAAAGGGGTTAGTCAGCCATCCATCCTCCCATTGGAATGTTGGGGAAAATACACCCTAGGGCTTAGAATCCATGGGGTGTTAGTTTCCCTAACTGATGGGGTGGGGTTTCTTACAAAAACACAGAAAGTATAGAATATACTATAGCACACAACCACACTATGGGAATAAACTAGTCTTAGACTCAAATGTATCTAACATCTCTCGGACTCACAGCTTCCACTTCTAAGACTAGTTATCCTATAAGCACACAACAATTTAAAGAGATTTATTACATTACTTCATTACCTTTTTATCAGTTACACTTTATATTAATTAATTATTTATACATGAGTTAACCATTAACAATTCCACAATATATTTCATTATCATCTCACCTAATGTCCATTGTTCCTTTAAATTGGAACCTCAGCATTGCGTCCCAGCAAGCTCCTACCCCATGGGTTAACATCATTTATTCAATCATTTAATAACAGTATTATTACTTTCCCATATTCCTAGGAATTCTAGATAAACATTCTAATATACTAAACACAAGGGGGATCAACATGGTGGGTAGTTGAACTACCCATTAAGTATTTTCAACCTATAACAAGAGTGTAGACCCATCCTCCCTTAAAAAGCTAAATAGGGAAAGCACATGGAATACCCCACGTTTCTTCGTCCCTTTTGGAAGAATGGTAAGAAAACCAGCTACCTTGAGTAGTGGGGAAATTAAAGAATATAAACATCCAATAAGAATTCTAAAGCATCCAAACATTCACATCCAACCAGTTTCATCATCTATGGTGTCCACCCAGATACCCACATGTATAAACCGAAGCATCTTGGTGCTCTAGGAATCAACAGTTGCCACAAACAATGGCCCTACCTGCCCCCACATATCACAATAGCCATCCAAGATCACATCACAACACAAGCATTATGAAAACAAATACAATATTGAATGGGATATTGGCCCTTAAATTTAGAATCCAACCTTCAAACACAATGAGCTCTCATAACTCCAAGCATAAGGCTCTTGTCCTTTACCAGCAAGAGGGTAACTCAAACCCCTAAGAGGTGTTATCTTTTTATCAAACAGCTGGTTCTTTAATCCATATGGAATTAAAAAATTTATTATTTGTAGGTTACAACTATGGGTAACCTAAACAGTAAGATATCATAGCTATCAGAAATTGATTAAACATGCCTACTACATCCATTTGATTAACATCAAATTAAAATAACAACAATCAGGTTAATTTACAAGCCTCTTTATCTTTATCCAAATAATTATCAATCAATTAAAGATTTACATTATTTAACAATTTCCATCATGAATGAAAATATAAACAAATCAAGAATAGATATCACACTATCTATCAAAACAAGAGGCAATAACATATGATCGATATCAATTTATTTATCCTATTAAAATATTTATTATGTCAATTCCATTGTGACCTAGTGGGATAAAACATGCTAACTCTGTAGTTTCATGTAAATGAAAAGAGAGACCATGAATCCACTACCACAAAAGGTTCTTGAAATTCTTTATATGAGAAGAGGCCAACAAAAAAGATCATGATCACCTATCTTGGAGGATTGCGTACACCTGAGGATGCAGAGACACCACCACACTAGACAACACCAAATAAAAGTCCATTAGGAACATGGAGATAGAGTTCCATAATAGGGAAAGGAGAAACAGAAGGAGATGAAACCAAAATAAGGATGATAAATCAAACCTTATATCGAAGATTTATTGTTACTTCTTGGTTTCACCAAAATAGGGGGGTGCACTTGCAGCAAGAAGAACTTTAAGGGGAACTAATACAAGGAGGAAATTTTGATCACTCTACTCCTACGGGAAAGAAGGAAAGTTCTGAGAATCTCTTGCTAGAGAACAGATAGAAAGAAAAAGGGAGGAAGATATCTCATCCCTTAAGAAGATTTAACTGAGAAACGTTTTAAGATATGTTGTATTTTCCATTAAAATAGGATCACGTTAAACCGTGTGGCTTGACCAAGTAAAGTCATCCTAATACTTATGAAAATTAAAATAGGATTTATTGGATTTGAATTATCCTTAAATCCCTAGAAAAGTATTTTAATGTGTTTTTCATTAAATAAAATGTTAAATCAGTGAGTGTGGAAAAATCAAGATATTTGGAAAAAGAAATATGAAATAGTATCTGTGAGATAGTATCTGTGACACCATTTCTGGGAAACCATTTTGGTGACACTGTTTCGATGACACCATTTCTATGACACCGTTTCTATGACATCGTTTCTGTGACAATGTTTCTATGAAACCGTTTCTATGACACTATTTTTGTGACACCATTTCTGTGCCACTATTTCATGAAATAATTTGGAATTTTGGCAAATGAAAAGTGACACAGTTTCATGAAATAGAGTAATTTGGGCTAAGTGTTGGGGATAACTCACCTTGACCTCCCAGAACACCTCAAACACCAAATTTCAGTAATAGAATGGGCTGAAGAGGTCCAATCCATTACAAGTTTGGTATTTTGAAATTAATTTTATAAATAATTAAAATATTCACACATGGTTATCTAGAGGGGGAGCATGGTTTTTGGAAACTATGCGCCAGCCAAGCCCACTTACTATTTGGGGTGCATGGATTCTCATGGGTGGGAACATAGTTTCGGAAAATATGTTCCAACCTTGAATTCTCCATTTTCCAAGGGGTACACGGTTTTCACTAGGGGGCATATGGTTTGGGAAAATTGTTCCCCAATCATGCACATCTAAATAACCTTCCAATTTTTTCTAAAATCTTCTAGAATGACCTCAAAACAAGACCCAACTTTAAGGAGATCAAAATAAGGGTCAATAATTACCTAAAAATGTTGAAGGATGTTATAGATATAACTCCAATTTTTTATTTTTATTTATAGTTGATAATTTAGTTCAAAATAACGTAACATACTCAATATGATCAAACACATTCATATTGTTTTGAAAATTTAGAAAAATAATACATAATTCATTTATGATGTGTAGGAATTGGCCTCACCTCAATATAATACACAGTGTGGTCAGTATGACTCAAACTGTCTGTTATCATTTTAAAATTGGTAATTTAATTCAAAACATGTTTCAATCACTAAAAACAAATAAAATTCACTTGTAATGTCCTGATAATTTAGGAAAATAATTCATAAGATATTTGTGGAATTTGTGAATCAGTCTCACATCAAACTGACATGCGATGTGACCGGTGTGACTCAAAGTGTCTGTTTTTAGTTTAAATTGAAATTTTAATAAAAAATACATGTGGCATACATAAAATTGAGGAAATTAATTTTGATTATCTTGATATGTTAGAAAGTTGATCTGTATGTTATTTATGATGTGTAAGAATTAGCCGCATGCCTGTTTGATGCATGATGTGACATGTATGACTCTAAGTGAGTTTTTTATTTAAAATCGCCATTCTATTTCAAAACACACATCCCATACTCAAAACTGATAAAAAACATTTGGATTGTTTTTATACTTTATATAAATTATCCATATGTCATTTGTGATGTTTAGGAATTATTCTCACCTCAATCCAATACATAGCGTTCGTGTTATCCATTTAAAATTTATAATTTAGTTCAAAACAAGTGTCACTCATTGAAAAATGAGAAAATATAGTAAAAATTTCAAGATATTTTATTAAAATAGTTCAGAATTCATTTTTTATAGGTAGGAATCAGTCTCACATAAAACAAACACACGATGTGACAGGTATGACTCAAAGTTCATGTTTTCAGTTTAAATTGAAATTTTTATAAATAAGGCACATAAAATACTCAAAACTAAGAAAACACATTCGGAATATTTTGATACTTCATAGAAATAATCCATAATTCATTTTTGACATGTAGAAATCAATCGTACATCAATATGACTTATGGTTTGACCGGTATGACTAAAAGTGTGATTTTTTATTTAAAATTCATGATTTAGTTCAAAAACACATCACAAACTCAAAACTAATTAAACTCATTCCAATTTCTTTGATACTTTATTATAACAATCTATATTTCATTTTTGATGTTTAATAATTATTCGCGCCTCAATTTGATACACAGTATACCTGGTATGACTCAACGTGTCCATTATCGGTTTAAAATTGAAAATTTAGTTTAAAATGTTTTTCACTCACTAAAAACTAAGAAAACATTATCGGGTTATCTTTATACATTAGGAAAATGATTCATGAGTCATTTATGATCCGTAGGAAGTAGTATCATGTCAAAATGGAACATGATGAGACACGTATGACTCACACTACATGTTTTTATTTTAATTTGAAAATTTTGTAAAAAAGAAATGTGGAATACTCAAAACTAAGAAAACACATTCTAGTTGTTTTGATAAATTGGGAAAATAATCCTTAAGTCATTTGTGACATTTAGGAATCAAATTCACATCAATCTGATGCAGATTGTGACCAGTATGACTCCAAGTGTGTCTATTTATTTAAAATTGACATTTTATTAATGTAATGTTTCATATTTATGTTTAATTTCATTATTTATAGTATTATAAATATTATAATTGTTTGCTTATATAGGTGGATTCTTTTCATCAATTTGGTGTGGTTGTTTGGAAACTGATACCATGAATGGGATTTTTTAGAGGGGTTCAGGTTCCAAAGACAGCAAAACCATTTATTTTTTTGAATGTTTGTGACAATACATGCTGATGTAATTGTACAAAACAGTATGTGACATGTGTATAATATAGTGTTTTTTCTTGTATTTATTATGTAATTTTATATCACTTAAATTATGAATTTTATATACATGTGTATTTACTATTATAGTGTGCTATAATTTTAATAGCACATTGCAGTAGGTCAACCTTTATCAGCTCTACTTTTAACACTGATAAAGGGTACCCTTTTTCATTGCTAAAATTATCACTAATAAAAGCAGACCATTTTTAACGGTATATTGATCAAAATCTCTTTTCTATCACTGATTAAAACTTTATATAGATCTTTTATAAGACATTTCTATAGTAGTGGGTTTCAAGTAATTCATAACTACCATTTATTTTATAGAAAAAAAATATGTGAAAATGAAAAATGAAAAAACACATTTAAATCTAGTGTTATAAACATTTTACATGGATTTTTTTTATCAAACTCTAAAAATAATAGTATATATCAACTAACTGGTACATAATAATAATTCATTAATTTTTGATAAATCTTATTCAATTCAATATCCTTGTATTTTTTTCATCTATAGGTTTTCAGTTTTTTAGGGACATCAAATGGTATGATTACTTATTTTATTCTACAAAAAATGGGATGTTATTTGATCAAATAATAAAACTTCAACTTTGAATGTTTTTCATATATCAATGAAAATTTTGTTGAAAGATAATCACATAATGAAACTTATAATTCCATATATATCTCATGAACTCAATGAAGCTATGATGAAAAAAATGAACTTGATGAAGCTCCAAATTCTCTCCACGTATCAAACTATATATTAAGGATCTGGAACCATTATTCATTTTCACAGGGAAAAAACAAGGCGTCTAAAATATATTAACAAGTTAGAACTAAAGCATTAGAAAAAACTAAATGTTACTATACATATTGTGTTAAATTAATGACTCATTAGTAATGTAGTGTATATTTTTTCTTTTGTTAAAATAATGATACTTTTCAATCCTTAACAAATATATGTTATTTTTATTTTCCTACCTTAAGTGAGTTGACACACTTCTAATGACCCCTGTATCACCTTTCTCTTGCTCAAGAAGATAATTATCCCATGCAAAATCAGCACATAAATTTCATACTATATAGTTAAAATAAATTTTTTTTCTATTAAATACATAAATATTGAATGATTATACCAATAAATAAAATATAAACAATGATAGTTCAATAAATTAGCTAAATTAATTAGAAAACAATAAAAAATATACATTCATTGTTGAATCATGGTGACGAAAACAATGTTTAGCAACTAACTAGATCATGAAAGAATAAAATAAAATAAATATTATTTATAGATATAAATATGGAAATGGTGAATAAAACCCAGACATAAAAATTTAAAAGGGTATATATGGGGTTGAAATGACCATCCTTCACAGTTGGATCACTATTTTGACAAATAAAAGCAAGTGCAAGGTGAAGCTCAAACTTAAACCAGAAGTCCCACACTTGTATACTCATGACATAGAGGAGGTTGTTTCTTCAAGAAATATTGTTCCAGTTGTTATTCAATAGCAGAATATAAGAGCACCTACCGATGGATTTCCTCATTTTCCACTAATTTAGCATCACCATGCCCTGGCAGAATCCAGCCGGCTCGACCAACTTCACCCATATCCCCTCATCCCCCATCACCGCCACATGAAAATATGACATCCTTCTTTTTCATCTTTGACAGAAACCTAAAAGTTCCCCCTGCAAAAGTAATCCAAATGCCTAAGTCTTATTCATACCTATTTCTATACCTTCAATACTAGAATCAAAAATATCTATCTCCCTCATAATTGTGATCAGTATATAATATGGAGCACCTGCAGGAAAAAATTTCTCCCCCTGCTCAAAATCCTGAGCACCTACTACATCACCTCGATCTTCAAATTTTAATTCTTTCTTCACCAGTAGCACATTCTGATGAAAATAATTAGGTGTAAGATCTAGAACACCTCCATCAACCTGATTTTCAAATTTTATTCTACCTCATGCACATGCCATCAATCCTCTTAGATGCTTTGAATAAATTCTCACAACAAATTGAAAGCCCAAACCATCACCTCTGATACCAGATGTTGGGTCAGAAGTGGAATGGTTTCAAAATAAACTCAGTTGTGACAATAATATTTTGTGAGAATAAACAATGTAGATGAAGTTCCAAACCAAATAGCCGAACAAAAAAAGGAACACAAATTTTTAACGTAGAAACCCCCTCCTTTCGAAGGATTAAAATCCACAGGGAAGCTCTGAGAAAATTCTCTATGAATTAGAGAGTACAAAATTCCAATTCAAGACCCAAGACTTGAATAAAAAATGAAGCGTAAAAACCTATGTGAAAAACAACACCCTGATACACCTCTCTTGCATCTCTAATAATAGTTTTTGATAAGACAACACCCTTCAGAGATCAAAATCGAACTCGCAATGTCATTGCAGCACCTTGTTGCACAGCCTGATTTGCCACTGCTTGCTGCTGCCTATGCCCAGAAACTATCACCCAAGTATATGCTCTCCTTGGTTTGTTGTGCACCACAAAATCATTACATTCATTGATTTTTTGCTTCCCCGTTTTATAGGATTCATTGTTTATTTTTTCAAATACAGATAAGATATGAAATATAATATCTTAAATCTCCAAATCACCATGTATATTCCAAGTTAATATTTAAACACATATCTAATCTAAATAGATATAAAAGATATATCTTCCCATGAGATGAATTTTTATCCTTATATATGTGATATGATAAAATATATTTTAAATTACAAAACATATCTTATCTCAAGTCTGGAAACACCCAAGTGTGGGATGAACCCCAACAATCCCCTCATCCCCTATCACCACCACCTGCTCCACACTGACCATAAACTCTATTTTCCTCATTCCCTACAACAACATTGAAATATAATTATGAGTCTTTCTCACATCCTTTTCCATTACCACCTTCTCAATAACTAGTGTCACCTATATTCTGCCAAATTGAAAAGATCAAATTCTAGATGACTTTAAGTGTTTCGATGGTCATCATGGAACTTCCCTCCATTTCCATTGCAACCCACCATATAGTTGGTTCACTAATTTTTATTTTCATCTCTTTATACTTCTTATTATTACCAAATAGTGAATCGACCATAGCTATAGATGTTTCTAGCAAGACATATTTGATCAGGTGAATGGGGATAAAGTGGGGTCCACTCCCAATTAAGGGAGTTGTTTGAGGGAAGAAACTATATGCAAATTTTTTCCTTCATATGGGAACCACCTGGTGATGGTTTTTCTTCATGTGGAAATTAATCAAGACAGCCTAATAAACTGTGGATACAACTAGTGGCAATGGTGTTTTTCAAGGGTTGATCAACCACCCAAAACCAACCCTTGGACTGCTGTAAAGCATTCATCTACAAAATGGGATGAAATCCTGTGAATTTTAATTAGTGTATGTGATCCTATGGTGATTTATCCAGGGAGAGATAATCAATAATGGTGCTCTTTATCTTATGGACATAAGATCCATCACTGAACCACATTGAATCCTTGCGTTCTTCCGTTTTTATTATTTTGTTTTGTGTTTTTTGACCATCTAGATCTTCCATTTTCCAAACAAAGTGGTATCAGATCCACCAAGGTTGAAATGACGATATGAATAGATATTTTATGGGGATTAAAAAATTTATGGGGGTTAGAAAAGCCTTTTTGATGACATATCCATGAAGAGCTCATCGATATAATTCCAAAAAAACAAATTGAATAAAAAAGAGATCTAAAATAAAGTTGGGAAAGGCGGTCAAACTTATAATCAAACCTTAGGTGCTACAGTACCACCTTACTGGAGAAGAAGGTATTGTTCACTCCAGTAGCAACTTTCTGGTGGGTTATCCACAGACTACTCTGGCATGCCACGTCAGCGTCACCTCATCGGTAAATCTAAACCGTTGAAAATATTTTGGTTATATCTTGACCTATAAGAGACCATTTTCAGTGATTCAGGATTCATTTCTAGATTTTGACTATTCTGGACATATCTGTATGGTTATATTTTTGTAATTATCAGTCTATCGATAGAAGAAAATACCAGTAATATTATTAAGCTTACCACTTTTAATTATTCCATTTGGAAACCTAAAATGAAGGATATTTTTCATATTAAATATTTGTGGAAACCAATAGTGAATACCACTAGTCCCATTTTAGTTCAATCAAAGGAATATTCAAAAAGTGGTAAATCTAGTGAGAAGATGTCAACTAGTACCCCACCAGTTGATGCGAAGTGGGTTGTTCTCAATAAGAAGTGCACCGCTCAAATCATTTAGTGGATATACAAGAGTATCTTATATAATTTTTCCAGTGAACACAATTCTTCCATTATATAGAAAAGATTGGATAAGATTTATGAAAGTACAATCATGCAGAACAAATAATACTTGATACACTAACTTGTCAACTTAAAGTAAAAAATAATGGACCAATGTATCAGAGCACATGAGAAAGTTCCATGGTTCCATTGATCAGTTGAATTCCATGAAAATGATTATTGATGATGAGATTTAGGCACTATGTTTTTGTGTTCTTTACTAAAGACACGGAAAACACTAGTTATGTCGGTTAGTAATTCAACTCAAGATAAAACATCACCATCGAGATGGTAAAATATAGAATGTTGAATGAAGAGTATCAAAGAAAAGATGAGGTATGTACACCTAAATCAGGGGATCTTATCACTAAAAACATGGTAATAAAAAATGGTTGAGAAGAATTAGAGTAAGAGAATCCTGTAACCAAAGTCTACAAAGAAGGAAGCATTCAAAATCCCAATCGAGATGAGACATGAAGTTCAACCATGAGGGAAATCCCAGACACATCATCCAGGAGTGTAGAAGTATAAAGGTAGATTAGAGGAATCAGGTAGGTAAAACCTAAAATAATGATGTTTCAGTTGTCAATTAAGGGATCATTATTTTTTAGAAAGATAATCAAGTCAATCTTGCAATACAAGACTTGACATGGGTGATTGAATTAGGTGCCTCATACCATATCATTGGAAGAAGATATTTCATATCATTTTACACTTTACAGAGTTTTCTACATATAAATATTGGAAATTATTGTGCATCCAAAATCGTAGGTATTGGGAATAATTTTATGAAAATTAATATTAGATTCAAGTTACTTCTTAAGGATGTGAGTCATGTTCTTGATATTCACCTCAATTTGATATCCACTAAATTATTTATGATGATGGATATTATAGTTTCTTTGGTGATGGGAAATGGAATCTTAAAAAAATTAACTTGGTAATTGAAAAAGGAAATAATGATACTTCTCTTTCTCTCATATATTCCAAACCATGTTGAGGATAAGTTAATATAGCCAGAAAATATGTTCCTACAGAAGTTTGGCATTGTCGGATTGGCCACATGAATGAGAGATAAATATAAATGATCTCCAGGAAGGATCTCCTACCTGGAATAAAAGGTAAATATTTGGATACTTGTGTTGAATACATCGTGGGAAAACAACACAAAGTGTCATTTAATTGTTTTATACCATCTAGAAAAGAAAATGTTTTAGATTTTATTTGCACTGATGTATTCATGATGAGAACTAAGTCGATGGGATATTTTATTTATTTTGTTACCTTCAAAGATGATTATTCTAGAAAAGTTTGGGCCTTTTATTTGAATAATAATGATCAAGTGAAATATGTTTTCAACTAGTTTCATGTGAAGGTGGAATGATAAATATGAAGACTGTTAAAGTTTGTGTGAGTAGACAATGGAGGAGAGTAAATTGGTCTGTTTGAGGAGTATTGTAAGAGTTTTGGAATTATCCTAGAAAAAAATTTCAAAGACACCTCAGAATAATGGTTTTGCTAAGAGGATGAACATGACAATTTTTTAGAGAGTCGGGTATATTCTCTCAATTGTAAATCTATCAAACACTTTTTGGGTGGATGAGGACCATAGTTTATCATATCAACCTTTCTCCCTCAGTTCCACTAAACTATGATATTCTAAAAAAGGATTGGACAGGTAAAGATGTTTCATAAAAACACTTGAGAGTATTTGGATGAAGGTAACTTATTCACATATTGAAAGATGAGAAAGTGAAGCATGATGGAAAAGGAAATCAGTGTATCTTTTTGGGATATATTAATGAGGAGTTTGGATAACATCTCTAGGATCCTATTAGTAGGAGGATCATAAAAAGTAGATATCTGAAATTTCTTAAGGATTAGATGATTGAATACTCTGAGAAGGAAGAAAATTTATAGAATTTATGGTCTGAGGAAATTACAGTCAATCTAAAACCAGTCCCACCACCATCTATTCCAGCTATTTTGAGTGAGATACGCAACACTAATGATACATCACTACTAGGTAAAATCTATCTATCTACTAATATGTCTCCATCATGTGATATTATAGAACATATTCCCCCATAATCATAGTTGAGGAGATCCACTAGAGAATAATAACTGGGTCGTAGATACTCATCACATAAGTATGTGATGCTCATTGATGGGGGAGATCCAGATAGTTATGCTAATGCGATCAGGATTAAGTAGAAGATGTAATGGAAAAAATGTTATGATAGAGGGGATTAGATCCTTGCATAAGAACCATAAATTTTATTTTGTGGAGTTACCACATGGTAATATGTAACTCCAGAATAAGTGGGTGTACAGAATCAAAGGAGTAGATGGAAGCTCATGGCCACGCTACAATGCCAGAAATTCAGTGAAGGAATTCATTCAAAAAAAAGGTATTATCATAGGTGAAATTTTTTCCCCTGTGGTTAAAATGTATTTTATCAAAAAAAATTAGTATTGGTGGCTAGTATGGACCTAGAGGTTCAAAAACTAGATGTAAAGACATCATTCTTACACTGTGATCTTGATATAGTGTTATGCATGGAGTAGCCAAAGGGATTTCATGTGAAAGGTAAATAAAACCTAGTATGAAAACATTGTAAAAGTTTTTAGGGTTTGAAAAAGGAATTGAGGTAATGATGAAAAAAATTAAACTCATTCATAGAGAAAAATGACTACAGGAGGCTGAATGATGATCATATTATTTTTGTTAAACTATTTTATGATGGTTATTCCATTATCTTATTGTTTTATGTTGATGGTATGATAATTATTGGTAGATATATCACTAGTATTCATAGGTTGAATAAGTAGTTAAAAAGTATTTTTAAATTAAGTACTTGGGAGATGCTACTCAGATTCTTGGTGTGACCATTACTCATTATAGGATGAATTATAAGATTTGGATATCTCAGGAGCAGTACATTGACAAGTTTCTTGAACGCTTTATCATGAGAATGTAGAAATCAGTTAGCACTCTACTTATGATTCATTTCAGGCTCATAACAATTCCTATTCCTTCAATTGAGGAGGAAAAATTAGAGATGGAAAAACTTCCTTATCAATCAGTACTTGGAAATCTTATGTATGTCATGGTGTGAACTAGAATAGATATTTCACAAGCTATTTCCATTGTGAGAATATTCTTATCAAATCCAATAAAATATCGTTGGACAATTGTTAAAAGGATATCAATGTTTCTCCAAAGTACGTCTAGTCACTGTTTATGTTTTGGAAGTGGTAAAATTGTTTTGAAAGGATACGAAGATGCTGATATGGTTGGAGATGTTGACACAAGGAAATCCATATCTGGGTACCTGATATCATTTTTAGGGGGAGAAGTCTCATGGAAATCATGAATCTAGAAGTATTTTTCCTTGTATACCACAAAAGCATAGTATATCTTGTTCATTGAAATATGCAAGGATATGTGGTGGAGGAAGAAGTTTTTACAGGGGTTGGGATAGAGTCTAGAGAATTATATTATCTATTGCGATAGTCATAGCATCGTTCATGTCAAAACTGACAAATCATTCAAGGTCCAAACACATAGATGTGTGATATCAATGGATCCTTAATGTGTTGGAAGAATGATTGTTGATAGTTGAAAGAAATTCACACCAATGATAATGGTTTATACATGACGGTGAAGGTTTTACTAATAGAGATGCTAAATACCTACCAGAAGATGGAGGTTCTATATTCTAACTCAAATTGATCGCAAGGGGGAGAGTTTTGGTGGGGAATTCTAATTAAGGTAGTTGATGGAGGGAATAAATTGTCGGAATATTTTTTTCCTCCTTATTGACACAACCTAGTGGTGGTTTTTCTTCAGGTGTCAACCATCCCAGGCAACCTCATGAATGATGGACATAACCGTTGGTGAGGGAGTTTTTCAAGGGTTGTTAAAACACCCCTAACCAACCCATAGACTACTGAAAATATTTAATCTATAAAATGGTATCAAATCCCATGAATTTTAATCACTGTATGTGATCCTTCGATGATTTATATGGAGAAAAATAATTACAAACGTCGCCCTTCCTCCCATGAATGTTGGAACCCTTTCCAAAACATGTAAAATCCTTATATTATTCAATTTTTAGTCTTTAATTTTGTGTGTTTTCATCATCTGTATCTTCCCCTTCCCCAACATATACTACATGACAAGTGGAGTTCAATATCAATTTGTGAAGCACTAACGCATGGGTTGTTTTGGGTCACCGATAATAGTGCTCTAGGGAGAAGACACGCGTTGAATGATGGCCTGACCCCTAAATGTCATATGATGATAAGTACACCCCTTGTACATTAAAAAGTACTTAGATACATCTTTTGTACATGGGAACTCCTTGAGTACACAACCATGCCTTGAGTAAACAGGCACAATCTATAGTACCCAATCATGACCAAATGACACGCTGAGTTCCAGACCATTCTCAACATGTTGTGTATCATAAAGAACAATTCGTGTATTTGGAGAAATGCATGTCATGTGTGATAATGAAACATGGGACGTTCTAGACTTATAGAGACATTTCATGTACTCTAAGAACACACTATGTACTTTTTATATTGAAGTTTGAGGCCCCTCATCTCTTCAGTGACCCATATCAGTTGGGTGTATTCCATTGGTCCATCCAATTGAGGGTACTATAATCCATTATGTATTGAGAATTGGATTGTGATACCATACACAAAAATTTACATGGATTGAGTATGATAATCCATACATGTTACTTAGGGTGTGATCCTCTATCAATTCTTATTCTTCTATAGTGAGGTTTTTAAGAATCTTCATGACCAATATACACAGGCGTATGAGCCCCTATGTAGCAGGTTATTCTAGGTTCGGTCTGAAGAGACCCCGACCCCACAAACCCAGGAGTCAGTGCCTTCTGAACATGATGTGTTATCTTAAAATAAAACACACTTGGTTAACAACACATCATGCCCCATACAGAGGATCATGTGCAGTTCGGGTTCTGGGAAACCGGCAACTTCTAAAATAGTTCATCTTTTAGGAGCTGGTACATGAAAATTTTAAATCAAAATGTAGGGTGAGCATTGAAATACTCAGTAAGAAGTTTTTAAAAATAAAAACAGTGTAACATTTGAAATCATTTTTTGAAAATAATTCTTTTAAATGAAATTGAACATTCACTAAAGGAAGATTGTAACACATAACATCAAAACGCTAAATCAATGATTTCAAGTTTGTATGAAACCTGTGTGTCATTTCTCAAAGGAGTAATCATAACAAGTAAAACATGTGATTATATAAAATCAACCAGTTAAGAGTAATGCATAATCATAGTTGCACATAAAAGAAACAACTAAATTTTCATATGTTGGTTACTATACTATTAAGTGATAACACCAATCATCCTCCTAGCTTATACCAGTTAAATAATAACTTTATGAAAACATAGAGGCCTTAGTCATGAAAGAACATTATCTTTAGAAAGAACTTATTACATAACTTGAATTATGTGGCATCAACATTCAATATTGATAATCATTTAGTTTCACCAAGGTCCATGCCCAAGGTGTCATTAAAAATTACCAAGGTTATTCACCAAGGTATCAGTCTAAAAGGTCATCTCTAGAGATTAAGTCTTTACCCAATGCATTGGAGCGCTATCTAGGCGCACCCTTGACAAGTCTTTATTATTATGTGAGCCACATCGTTCATGTTGTACTTAAACCATTTATATATTCAAGATGTCCCATACCACCTTGAATATCTCATTCATTTTTATTTTACCCAAGGTGTCCCATACCACTTTGGGTAATCTAATTTCTTAGCTCATTTAGTGATATTTCATAAGAACGCATTATGTACAATAATAAATAATGAACCACCACAAATTTTTCTAATACAAGGTATGATAGGTAACTTTGCAACATGTGTCAATAACTAATCAAAGGCATACATAGCTTAGTAAAACATCCTTTTCACTAAAGCATATAAAATAATGATATACTAAATGATGAATCTTTGTCATTATAAGTCCATAGGAAAAGGAATTATTAAGGAAAACACTTGAAATCAGTTACGGTGATAAATAGGCCCTTGAACCAAAATATATATTTTATCATAAAACTCATCAGGGCAATGTTAGATAAACCTTTTTAATAAAACATGCCCATTTGTGTGTATTTTAAAAAAACATGTTGGTTTAGAAATCACACAAATCATATCTTAATAAAATCTTACCTGAATCAAGGAATAAATTAAGCCCTGTTATTTATAAAAGAATATAATGGGGTTTTGAAATTATTCCTATAAATACATATACATATACCTATATATATCCAAAGTGTATATATGGGTTTTACATAATTCAAAAAAAAAGTCTATTAAATCCCTTAGCTAACTGAAGGTTTCCAACCATAAATTGCTTACATGTTTGACAACTAAATCCATATAAAGTTTTTCATAAATGTAACCATATGTATAAAATTTTTGTTTTACAAACATAACTCCACTTAAACCAAAAAATACATAGCTTTCAAATATATTTATAAAAAAAATTTATTTAAAGATTGATACCCAAAATAGGCCGGGTTAGGTTATGAGAAAACATTCATGAAACTATATGTATATATATACCATATACATTAAATATAAGTTTGAGATTTCTAGAAAACTGTAAAATAAAACTGTATATACCGTTAAAAAACAATATACAACCCGGGGAATTTGTAAATATGCATATATAAACTGCATATACCGTCTACATATATATGAAACCATATATACACAATATAAAAACTGATGGATTTCTATTATATACATATATATGTAGTATATACCGTATACAGGTTTCTGAAAATGAAAAACAAGGTATATACACACCCTTACATATGCGCCCTAATGGAAACACGAAGGCCAAACTCCTTGAAGGAAAAACCGATGGGTATACATTTGATTTTATAATGTATATAAAATTTATATCTACACACCGGGGGTAAAAAAAGAGAACGAAGGTTTTCTCCGAATGAATGCATGCAAGAACCCTTACATTTCTTGAGGAGAGAACTCGGACCAGGGTACGTCACTGATCTTGCTGGGAGTTCGTGGGAGGGAAGGAGGAGGAGCAACCGCCGTGGTTTCATGAGGCCGGAGGCATTTATATAGGCCTCGTTATCCAAAGGTGACTCGACCCAAGAGGCTTGACCGGTGTGGGGAAGATGAAGGAACAGAGCCCTAGGAGGGGGGTGTTCGGAAGTCAAGGGGAGCAGTGCGGGGGAGAGGTCGAGGCATCCTTGCGCAGGCCTACTGGTCGGGTGCTGTTGCGAGGAAGAAGACGACGGGGGTCGACGCGGTAAAGGAAAGGACGGCCAGGATTAGATCTCGGGGAAGATCTAATGGTCGCGGTGATACGTGGGGAGATCGTGCAGCGAATAGGTTCGGATGGTCAAGATCGACATGGGAGTCGATCGGACGGTCCCGATCGCACGGAGCACGTCCCACATCGAAACAGAACGCGGTTGGGGAGAGGTTTATAAATCAAAGTGTGCCGGCTTCGGTTCGATAACACAAACACACACACACGGGGGTCTTACACACGGACCCCAGGCGGGCTTTGGCCCACCCCTACGCAACGCGCACCACGGGCCATATACACGGGCCTGCGTGGGACTAGACAAACCCATGCTCAAACCGGGCCTCGGTACCTGGTTGGACACCTCTGGTCTCTTGGGTCCTGGTCTCAGCCTAGAGGGCTTGTCCCTTAAGGGATTCCCTCGAATTGGCTGGGCCCCCAGCATATTTTTTTGTTAAAAACTTATTTAAATTTACAACAACCAGAATAAGTTTGCTTTAAAAAAGTGTAGTGTAAGTATTTGTTCAAAATGAGTTAATATAAAAATAAATAGTTTTAACTAAAAATCTAAATCTTTTTACTAGCTTATGTAAAATATATCATATCAACATAATTTTTAATAAAAATTTATTTATACTTTTGAAATAACTAGTTTAAGTATACGTAGTTCAAAATAGTGTGTAATATAAATATTTGTACAACAATGAGTAAATATAAAATAAAAACAAATAGTTTTAACTTAAAATTCAAATCCCTTTTCTATAAATCTTTTAAAAGATCTACCTCTCGTATTTTTCATACAAAACCAGTATAACTATTTAGATCTTTAAAATAAACTACTATTTGTCTCATAAACTTTAAAAGTCCAAAAGTTTACCCCAATTCATAATTATAGTGGTCAAAAGATACAATTATTATAGATACCCTTTAAACATATCTTTTACAAAAAGAAAAATATGTTTTCAATATACAAGTATCCATTGGGATTTTTTGAAAACAAAAGGATTTATTTCCAAGAATAATCTTTTTATTTTAAAACTATGATACTTTTTTGAAACATATTATAATAGTTGAAATATTATAAAATTATAAGAGCATTAAAACAAGTTTTTATAAATTTATCAACGGTACCCAAAGGTTTTTTTGAAACCCAGCGGCTATATATCTAATGGTCATATCCCTAAGGACCATTATAAAAGCAGGGGAATTTTACAAAATCAAAACACTTGAACCGGGAAGGATGGCTCTCCTCATACCATTGGTGTTGAGTATGTGTGTCGTGGATCTGGCTGTTATATTTTTCACACTGATGGACTCTGAAGACAATGACTATCTGATTACTCATGTTGTGATTCTTAGTAGTCTCGTTGTGGTTGTGTTAGGTCTTGTGCATGGTATTTTCAACTAGTTGGGTCTTGTTGTAATGTAATATTTTAATATATATCAGTTTACCTTATTCTCCATGTTTTATATCGTTTCAAATTCTTCATTAGCACACAAAACACAAGAAATAAAACAAGAGACATCATTAAAGGAATAACATTCCTCACCTGAACTAGTTCATAAAACCTGGGGTGTCACATTATTCCCCCCTTTTGAAAATTGTGTCCTCACAATTTATTTCACAACACAACAAGGTTCTGCAACGTTCTTACCACCTCCACCAACGTATAGGTTCAACAGGTGCATTTAGCGGAATCCCTGTAGCGATGCTCAACTCTTCCAGCTCCCTAATCCAGATACACCTAAGATAGGAGGGGTTTCACTTATGTTCCGGGCCTTCAGGCTTCCAGAGGGAAGCTCGAACAGTACAAAGTTCTGAAATGTCTTTGCCGACCAAAGTACGAAGGACTTGCCGAATCATGTCTCAGTCGAACACATTGAAGCCATAGATACGGTCAAATAGGATAAAGCTAAGAAGTTGGAGCATATAAGCCGCATAATGATTTCCCTCTAATGCAGCCTCCTAAAATTTCACTCTGGCTGTTTAGATCTGGCCTAGGGTGAAACAAAAGAAGAGCCCTTCATGGTAACTTCCTCGTCGTTCACGTCCGGCTAGCTTTGCAGAGCCAATGCGGTAATAGATGGAGGCATTCCCCTGGAAGGTGCGGAGAATCTCCGGACCATTTGTTACCTCAAACCTATTCTTGCACGTTTTTTGAAAATTTGTGAAGAGGTCATACTCGTCCTCACACGTTTTGATTGTAATGATTTCCAGAATCTCAATGGGAAGAGATAACAGGTGGGTTTGTCCTTCCATCTGAAAGTTTTAAGACGGGAATTCAATCACTTAAAAACCATTCAAAGGTATACACAAAGTAAGGACAAGGGGAAAGACAACATTTCAATAAACATACGTTTATTATTATTAGTGATTGAGTTTACCTTATCCACCGACTAAACGAACTCTACACAGAGAAGCAAAACTCCCCAACTCCTCGAACCAAACACAGGCCGAGCATTCAGGGGAAAACTCATGGGGGGAACCTATGACATCTTATGAGTCTAGCATGAGGGGTATGAAGTTAAGATATATCTTCATACAATTTTTGTCTGCACGATAGTCGGGTGGACTCGTCTTCTAACCTTCCGAAGTCCAACAACTGACCCCAGAAGCCATAGTTTAAAATCTAAAAAAGGTATCCTTCTTGGAGGTCTCCGTCAGCAGCAGATTCTTGAAAAGGGTTATCAATCATAGTGCCAAAGCTCTCACCTACCGTGAAAATTTGGAAAAGTCCCTCATAGTACCTTCCCCAACGTACATAGGAGTGAAACTGGGTTATCATCATACGGAGGTAATCTATTCCTACCCCTTGGTGTAACTGAAGCACCTGTGGTGAGTTGGATACATCATAAAGGTGTTTTCATGTCATGCGGATATGGGCATAGTTTAGAAAATCCTCACGGGTAGCTAAAGACACAATGGTCTCTAGGGCCTCTCTAGGGATAGATAAGAGATTTGTGCCTTCGTTTTCCATATGAAATTTAAGAAAATCCAATTTTTAATAAAATTTAAGTACATATACATATATATATATTTGTTTCAGTTTCTGGCTTTCCAGAATTATCCAAACCTCCCTCTGATACAAACTGTAGAGACCCCAACCCCAGAAACCCAGGAGTCGGTGCCTTCTGAACATGATGTGTTATCTTAAAATAAAACACACTTGGTTAACAACACATCATGCCCCATACAGAGGATCATGTGTGGTTCGGGTTCTGGGAAACCGAAAACTTCTGAAACAGTTCATCTTTTAAGAGATGATACCTGAAAATTTTAAATCAAAATGTAGGGTGAGCATTGAAATACTCAGTAAGGGGTTTTTAAAAATAAAAACAGTGTAACCTTTGAAATCATTTGTTTAAAATCATTCTTTTAAAATAAATTGAACATTCACTAAAGGAATATTGTAACACAAAACAACAAAACACTAAATCAATGATTTCAAAAGTGTATGAAACATGTGTGTCATTTCTCAAATGAGTAATAATAACAAGTACAACATGTGATTATATAAAATCAAACAGTTAATAGTAATGCATAATCAGAGTTGTGCATAATGGAAACAACTAAATTTTCATATGTTGGTTACTATACTATTAAGTGATAACACCAATCATGCTCCAAGCTTATACTAGTGAAATAAGAACTTTATGAAAACATAAAGTCATTAGTCGTGAAAGAACTTTATATTTAGAAATAACTTGATACATAACATGAATTATGTGGGATCAACATTCAATATTGAAAATCATTTCGTTTCACCAAGGTCCATCCCCATGGTGTCATTAAAAATTACCATGGTTATTCACCAAGGTATCAGTCTAAAAGGTCATATCTAGAGATTAAGTCTTTCCCCAATGCATTGGAGTGCTATCTGGGTGCACCCTTACCATGCCTTTATTATTATGTGATCCACATCATTCATGTTGTACTTAAACCGTTTGTATATTCAAGATGTCCCATACCACCTTGAATATCTCATTCATTTTTATTTTACCCAAGGTGTCCCATACCACTTTGGGTAATCTAATTTCTTAGGTCATTTAATGATATTTCAAAAGCATGTATTATGTATAATAATAAATAATGAACCACCACAAATTTTGCTAATACAGGGTATGATAGGTAACTTTGCAACATGTGTCAATATCTAATCAAAGGCATAGATAGCTTAGTAAAACATCCTTTTCACTAAAGCATATAAAATAATGATATACTAAATGATGAATCTTTGTCATTAAAAGTCCATAGAAAAAGGAATGCTAAAGGAAAACACTTGAAATCAGTTACGGTGATAAATAGTCCCTTGAACCAAAATACATATTTTATCATAAAACTCATCCGGGAAATGCTAGATAAACCTTTTTAATAAAACATTCCCATTTGTGTGTATTTTAAAAAAACATGTTGGTTTAGCAATCACACAAATCATATCTTTATAAAATCTTACCTGCATCAAGGAATAAATTAAGTCTTGTTATTTATAAAATAATATAATGGGGATTTGAAATTATTCCTATAAATACATATACACGTACCTATATATACCCAAAGTGTATATATGGGTTTTACATAATTCAAAAACAAAGTCTATTAAATCCCTTAGGTAACTAAATTTTTCCAACCATAAATTGCTTACATGGTTGAAAACTAAATCCATATAAGGTTTGTCATAAATATAACCATATGTATAAAATTTTTGTTTTACAAACATAACCCCACTTAAACAAAAAAAACATAGTTTTCAAATATATTTATAAAAAAATTATTTAAATATTGATACCAAAAATTGGCCGGGTTAGGTTATGAGAAAACATTCATGAAACTATATGTATATACATACCATATACATTAAATAAAAGTTTGAGATTTTTAGAAATCCGTAAAATAAAACTATATATACCATTTAAAAAAACAATATACAACCCGGGGAATTTGTAAATATGCATATATAAACTGCATATACCGTCTACATATTTATGAAATTGTATATACACAATATACAAACCGTTGGATTTGTATTATATACATATATATGTAGTATATACCATATATAGGTTTCTCAAAATGAAAAACAAGTTATATACACCCCCTTACATATGTTCCCCACTGGAAACACGAAGTCAAAACTCCTTGAAGGCAAAACCGAGGGGTATACATTTGATTTTATAATTTATATAAACTGTATATCTACACACCGAGGGTAAAAAAAAGAACGAAGGTTTTCTCCGAAAGAATGCATGCAACAACCCTTACATTGCTTGAGGAGAGAACTCAGACCAGGGTACGTCGCTGATCTTGCTGGGAGTTCGTGGGAGGGAAGGAGGAGGAGGAACCGCCGCTGTTTCATGAGGCCGGAGGCATTTATATAGGCCTCAGTATCCAAAGGTGACTCGACCCAAGAGGCTAGACCGACGTGGGGAAGACGAAGGAACAGAGCCCTAGGAGGGGGGTGTTCGGAAGTCAAGGGGAGCAGTGCGGGGGAGAGGCCGAGGCATCCTTGTGCAGGCCTACTGGTCAGGTGCTGCTGCGAGGAAGAATATGACGGGGGTCGACATGGTAAAGTAAAGGACGGTCGGGATTAGATCTCGGGGAAGATCGAATGGTCGTGGTGATACATGGGGCGATCATGCGGCTAATAGGTTCGGACAGTCGAGATTCACCCAGGAGTCGATCGGACAATACCGATCGCACAAAGTGCGTCCCACATCGAAACGGAACGCGGTTGGGGAGAGGTTTATTAATCAAAGTGTGACGGCTTCGGTTCGATAACACGAACGCACACACACGGGGGTCTTACACACAGACCCCATGCGGGCTTTGGCCCACCCCTATACAATGCGCACTGCGGGCCTTATACACGGGCCCACGTGCGACTGGAAAAACCCATGCTCGAACCGGGCCTCGGTACCTGGTTGGACACCTATGGTCCCTTGGGGCCTAGTCTCGTCCTAGAGGGCTTTTCCCTTAAAGGATGCCCTCGGCTTGGCCGGGCCCCATCATAATTTTTTGTTATAAACTTATTTAAATTTACAACAAACCGAATAAGTATGCTTTAAAAAAGTGTAGTATAAGTATTTGTTCAAAATGAGTTAATATAAAAATAAATTGTTTTAACTAAAAATCTAAATCTTTTTACTAGCTTATGTATAATATTTCATATCAACATAATTTTTAATAATAATTTATTTAGACTTTTGAAATAACTAGTTTAAGAATACTTAGTTAAAAATAGTGTGTAATATAAATATTTGTACAACAATGAGTAAATATACAATAAAAACAAATATTTTTAACTTAAAATTTAAATCCCTTTTCTATAAATCTTTTGAAAGATCTACCTCTCATATTTTTCATACAGAACCAGTATAACTATTTGGATCTTTAAAATAAACTAATATTTGTATCATAATCTTTAAATGACCAAATGTTTACCCCAATTCATAATTTTAGTGGTCAAAAGATAAAATTATTATAGATACCCTTTAAACATATCTTTTACAAAAAGAAAACTAAGTTTTCAATTTACAAGTATCCATCGGGATTTTGTGAAAACAAAATGATTTATTTCCGAGAATACTCTTTTTATTTTAAAACTATGATTCTTTTGTGAAACATTTTCTAATAGTTGAAATATTATAAAATTATAAGAGAATTAAGACAAGTTTTCCTAAATTTATCAACAGTACCCAAAGGTTGTTTTGAAACCCAATGGCTATATATCTAATGGCCATATCCCTAAGGACCATTATAAAAGCAGGGGCATTTTACAAAATCAAAACACTTGAACCGGGAAGGATGGCTATCCTCATACCATTGGTGTTGAGTATGTGTGTCGGGCTCTGGCTGTTATATTTTTCACACTGATGAACTCTGAAGACGATGACTATCCAATTACTCGCGTTGTGATTCTTAGTAGTCTCGCTATGGCTGTGTTAGGTCTTGTGCATGGTATTATCAACTAGTTGGGTCTTGTTGTAATTTAATATTTTAATATATATTATTTTACCTTATTCTCCATGCTTTATTTCATTTCAAATTCCTTATTAACACAAAAAACCCAACAAATAAAACAACAGACATCATTAAAGGAATAACATTGCTCACTTGAACTAGTTCATAAAACCTGGGGCGTCACAGGGTCTCATATACCCCAGAGGCCCTGGGTGAGATCCTCTATCTATGTATTGATATCTTTAGTGTTGAAATTAATTTGAGGTATACCCCATAGGTCATGGGTGTGATCCCATATTTTTATTTTGACATATGTAGTCTTCTAATTAGGTGTAGCCTGATCGAGTGTGTATATCAGACGAGCCCTCTCAATTTCCATCATGATTCTTCATGAATAGACCTGATGAGTGTGATGTCTTTGATGAGTTTCATAAATACAGAAAAACTTAATGAGTGAGACCTCTCTGATGGGAGCCATCGGGGATAAAAAGTCTTGTGGAGTGAGTTATCCTAGACAAGTGTTACCTTTGAGCTACTAATATAATCCTAGGATAGTAGTGAGTTCTTGACCTCACCCTTTAGTATTATTGTCTATCTTGAGCATATCTAGGTTTTATGGTTATATATTGTTATTTATCATATATTAATTGACATACATTCATAGTGATCAGCTGATTACTCTCTTGAGGCTTTATGTTAGGTGATTTTAGGGTGTCCTACTATGTATTGTTATACTCACCCCTACATGGGTTATACCTACACATGTATTGTATTATGTATAATATAGGATTTTTGTTGGATTTTTTGGTGGAATAGGAATAGGTGGAGCTTAGATGGAGCTTAGTTGTTCTAAAAAGACATCAGATGGATCCAAGAGTTACTTTAGGGTTTTCCCCCCATGTTGTTAACAAATTGGGTACTTTTTCAGTTTATGTGGGCTTGTATTTGGTCCATTTTACTTCATTATACTTCTTATTGTACATTTATGTGGGATAAATGTTATAAAAGATTTTACAATATGATTTTTTACCTTTCTGCATTATACTATTGTATGGAGATGTGTTCATGTGTACATGTACTTTAGGATAAGGCATATCATGTGTGTGATATGCCTACTCAGTGTCAGTTGTCATCCCCTGACCTATTGGAGGGGGGATTGGGGTGTCACATTCAGTTTAACATCAGCAAGGAAGGCTACGGTGGTTCATTTCGTTACACTATGTGACTATAACAGTAAGAGATTAAAGTTCTATGAAAAATCTACATTAGAATTCTCTATATATTCAAAAAATGTTTGGGGAGAATCCCAATATCGGGATAAAAACTTCTTGAAAAATAATTTTTGAGAAACCCAATGAAATATGGATTGATTTAAAGCAGAATAAATAAATTACCACATGGAATTTTTTACGTGAAAAAACTCGTTGATACGGAGGATTAGAAACCATGTGGCAATTCTGAAAAATTCCCTCTGATTCATAGATGATAAAATCCAAGTAATTCCAAAAACTTAATTACAAATGAGAGTGTAGAAAATCCTATTTTCAAACCAATCCATTATATTCCTCTCCCATCTCTTTGAAAACCAACTCATAATGCCATGCTTAAAAGATCCATTTGTTACAAACCATCACCCTTCTATGGATGAAATGTCACTACCTCCTAGATATTCGTCTGAACAAGCATCAAAATCACAATATATTTCAACACACAAAGGATTTTTCTCTCCCTCCCTCATGATATCTCAATCATTATATACCATCGATCATCAATCGTTACACGCTGCTTGATCACTACAATCAAGAAGACTCTCAAAATGTCCCCAGTCATTCATTACCATCATAGATCCACCGTTAATTCCCCGTTCACCATTGTTGATGAGCCACAGGGTCTACCATAAACATGGTGGACCTTTTCCCTTTGTTCTTAGTAGACTATATCACAAGAAGCTCTCTCTATTTTCCATAAAATTCTTCCCTTTTTAAATCCTTCACTGTTTTCTTTTTCAAAATAAAGATATGATATAAAATATTATATCTTAAATTTCCAAATCATCATGTATATTCCATGTTAAAAATCAAACAATTATCTCATCTAAATAGACATAAAATATATAACGTCCCGTGAAAAAAACATATATCCTTATCTGTGTGATAAGATAAAAGATATGTCAAATTTAAAAACTATGTTATCTCATATTTGGAAACTCCCACATGCTGAATCCTATCAACAAGTATCACTTCAGAACATTAAAAACCTAAGCATGCTAAGATATGTAGATAATTTTCTTATTTTTATCCCAAATTTTCACTATCCCCAGAATATGTTTAGAAATACCATGATCCTTTATTTCAAAAATATACTTATATTATGATTTAAGTACGAATACGATTTTAATGTCTTTAAAAATATTCAACATGTCATCAACATATAAAAGGAGATAAATCATGGAATTTTATAATAGACTTATAGTAAATACATTTATCATAATTTATCATATTAAATTTTTTATCTAACAAGAATGAATAAATTTTTTAATATAATTGATGTGAAGCTTGATTAAAGAAATATATTGATTTATTCAAAATACATTTCTGATTTTGATTGAATTAATTCGTGAAACCATTAGGAGGCTTCATATACAATTTCTCATCAATATCACCCTAAAAAAATAAACTATTTTTTATTTCATCATGTTTTATGTATTATTTCTAATTGAATATCTTTTTATGTATTCTTAATTATTTTAATTATATTGGTTTGTTATTTTTATTTTTTTCTATATTTATACAAACAGTTATTGTGCTAAATTTTTATATAATTTTAAAAAACAACATTTTTTCACCTCTCCTATTTTAATGACTGATGGGAGAGATAAATTACATCAATAAATAACATATTAAATTGTTTTCCACATCATCTTTAAAATAAATCAAGTGTAAAGTTAATAAAATGATTTCTAAAAAAATTACAGTTTACATCAGTTTGTTTCCAAACCTACATTGAAGCAATTTCATCACATCATTAATAAAAATAACTGATTTGGAAAACCTTTACCAATTATAATATTTCCTATTGTTCATAAATTAGTTTCAACCAATGCATGAAAACCACGTTTTTTATATACAAAACTATGTGAATATAAAAAAGAAAAGAAATTTTTTTAGCAAGTGTTGTACACCTTTTACATGGAAATTTTTTATTAAACCTCTTAAATGATCATGCTCTATGGCCAGCTCATTATTTTCACAAATAACAGTAAGCACAAGGTGAAGATAAACATTAACAAGGAAGTCCCATACTATTATACATGTTCTATACTGAAGGTTGTTTCTCTGTGTGATGGTGTTCAATGTGTTGTTCAGTGCCATCGTATAAGATCACCTGCCACTAGCATTCCTCGTCTCCCACCACTTTAGTATCATCATCCCATGGAAGACCTCATCCATCTCCAAAAACATCACCCACATCCCCTCCTCCCCCACCACCGCCTCTCGCTCCCCATCCCCTCTAACTCTATCATCCCCATCCAATGGTGTTAACATCTTTTTATGACACTTTCTCTCATCCACCCCCATCACCACCATCTCAATGTTAACTAATTTAGATAATTGGGATTTAATTCCAACATTATTTTTCTATCTCCCTCATTATTTTTCCCTCATTTAGGGGATAACACAGTTTGATATAATTAATATTTCTATAAGGTTTTAATTCCATTATAAATACATGTTGCTTTTATGTGTGTATATAAAGCAATGGAATCCTCCCCAGAAAATAATTCCACTTGGTGGTGTGCAAAAAAATCTAGTGTTCTATAATTTTCCTTCATCCTTCAAAGTATTTTTCTTGCGTTTCATGTTGACTAGGTAGGTATTTCCAAAATTTGGTATCATAACTATGTTTACTTGATCCATGATGCCGCACTTTGAGCCTGCATCGCCTCGACTCTCCCAAACATCATCAGCGTATCCTAGAGCCCTCATTGATAGTTGTAATGGCCTTGAAGTGGTACATCGAGTGGTGAAGGAGAACAGGGGGTCAGAAATTTATTTGATCCTCACGAATATCAAATACAATGATTGGTCATTGAAGATTAAGGTTATGCTCCGAGCATGCAGACTTTGGGATGTCTTTGAATCTAGCCATGTCGAACTTCAGGAAGATTAAATTGCACTAGAGGCCTTCCTAAAGACTATCCCACCAAAGATGATCTCCATACTCACTATCAAGGAAACTCCAAGGAAGTGTGGGACATTTTCAAGACCATTTTCATTGGAATTGATCATTTATTCAAGTAAAATTATCAAAAAACTTCACAAGGTGTATGAATCCATTGATTTTTTTAACTGAAAATAGGTGGACAACTTCGTGAGGTTGTTTATCGTGTTTTTCAACCAACTCGCAATCCTCAGTGATCCGGAGCCTCAATACAAGGTTGTTGAGAATTACCTATGCATCATCCCCTCTAGGTTCCCCTAAATATTTTTTCAATTAATACACTTCATGACATCTGGATGCTCTCTATAGAGGATGTAACAAGGATACTCAAAGCGACATAGGACCATTTTGAGCTGGCACCCACCACTACCTATGGAGATAATTTTCTCCTCACCGAGGAGGATTGGGATTCATGGATTGAGGATAAATGGATAAGGGAGGGACCCTTCAATGACTACATGTTTGAAAATCAGTTCCACTAATAGCCATGAAAAAATAAATAAAAGTAAAATGGAGGATATTTAAGAGATTTCTGTGGATCCAGTGGAAACAATGATGTCTCAAGAGACCAATGTCGTTATTTCATAAAAATAGTCCATTGGGAAAAATATTTTCACATCATGATGAAACATGTTAATACCCTTCTAACCCATGGTGACAAATATGGGAAAGCACTCATTATAGAAAGAGAGTACATTGTGGTGCCTGATACCCCACCACCACAATCAGCCACTTCCAATTCCCCACCACCACAATGTAGTCCTCTCCAGATAGTTGATGTGATATTCTTTTCACAAAAATATCAGGAGCCATGAGATGATGATATATGGTGCCTTTACACCAATTCCACAAACCACATGAACATTTCCCGCACTTTCTTCTATGAGTTTGACTCCAGGATCAGCAGGACCATCTAGTTTGATGACAGTTCTATCATCAATATTGAGGGGAGTAGGATTATCTTGTTCACCTGCAGGAACAAAGAACACCATGTTCTCAAGGGGGTGTACTTCATCCCAAGCCTCACCACCAACATCATAATCATTGGAAAACTTGACGATAATGGTTTTCATGTACTTATCGATGGATGCATTATAAAGATATGTGATAAGAAAAAATGCCTGCTTGATAGGGTGTAATGCTTCCCCGATCAATTGTACAAGTTAAGACTCTACATTTCATTGCCTAAATGATTTTCTAAAAGATGATTAGAGGTGTAATGGAACTGGCATGCAAGGTATGGCCACATGAATTTCCAGGCTCTGGGTAAGCTTGCTCAACACGAAATGGTGAGAGGGATTCTATGGATTGATCATGTGAATCAATTATGTGATATATTTATCATTGGAAACCAAATGTGAGTGTATTTATCTAATCAAGTGAAGTATCATGTGGAAAATGTCCTTAACCATGTTCATGGTGACCTATGTGGGTGGATCTTGCTGACGATGCTAAAAAAGAACTGCTACTTTCTCCTACTCATGGATGACATAAGTTGCTACATGTGGCTCAATATCCTCACAATCAAGGACCAGGCTCCAATAGTGATTAGATGATTTCAAGTCATATTGGAAGTGGATACACGATGAAAGAAGAATGTCCTCTGCATAGACCATGATGATGACTTTACTTCAGTGGAATTCAGTGAATACTGTACTGAGCATGGTGTACAATGAAAACTCAAGGATCCCTAGTCACAACAGAAGAATGGGTTCATTGAATAATACAACCAAACTGTGGTTTCCATGGATAAAATCATGCTAAAGTATATGTTTATTCCCATGATGTCATGGGGTGAGGTCATATCCACCTCCATCTGCATCCTTAACCAAGCACCAGCATACGACAATGATGAGATGACCCTGTAAAAGAAATGGCATGGTAAATGACAAGAGGTGCTCATTCTCCAAAACTTTGGTTTCATCACACATGTTAATAGCATGAATCCTCACTTGAAGAAGTTGGATGACCATAATACACTGATGATCTTTTTCATGTATCAGGTTGGATCCAAAGCCTACCACATGTACAAACCTATCAGTAATCATGTGCATGTAATGTATGATGTTATCTTTGATGAAGTGGAGTTGTGGGATTGGAGTGCTCATGATGAAAAAGGTGTGTTGAGTAGTGTGGAGAAATTCACCATTGAACACACAAGGGAATGTATACGAGGGACTGTAGAGGCTAGAAACGTTATTGGAGACCAAATATCATCACTCAAACCCACTAGTATTCACTCTGCAGATGTTGCAACACTAGATGTGGTCAAGGTGATTTTTGATCCATCATTCTTAGTTGAGTTCTCTTCTCCACCATCCAACATGATGGAATCACTAAATGTCTATCACAGTGATGCCCCACTTCTGTTTAGCACCATTAGAAAAATTATCGGGCCGACAATACTGCCTAGGTTTACATGATGCGAGCTTGAACATGGTGAGATACACTTCATTGCAGATGATGTTCCAAGTCCTCTTGCCTGTATGCCACATTCATCAAAGAATCTAGAAGAAATTAAGGAGAATTTTTTAGGGTAGGAAAAGAAGCCTATGAAAATTCTCACGAAGTCACATGGGTACGCTAGGTTCAGGATCTCTATGTAAAGATTGGTTTCACTGAGATCCAGTGAATGCAATAGAAATTATGGGGTGATTGTTGACT
The DNA here is from genome assembly GCA_963277665.1 of Viscum album. Lineage (NCBI taxonomy): Eukaryota > Viridiplantae > Streptophyta > Magnoliopsida > Santalales > Viscaceae > Viscum > Viscum album. The sequence goes on from OY728125.1 coordinate 1,710,188,551, forward strand.
AATTTCAATAATTAGGATTTAATTACACCCTTATTTTTCTCTTCCCCCACATTATTTTCCCCTCATTTATGGGTCATCACAGTTTTACCTCATTAAGGTTGTCACAAGATTTTAATTGTGTTGTAAATATATCTTTCTTTTTTTGTAGATAAAGTAATGGAAACCTATCTCGAAAATCATCCCACTTGGTGGTGTGATAAAATGATTCTTATGTTCTAATTCTTTCCTTCATCCTTCCAAGCATTTCTCTTGAATTTCTGGTTGATTTTTCAGGAATTTCCAACACTTGATAACCAGCATCACCGCCATCCCACCCATCCCCATGAACACATTTCAAATGAATATTGGTGGTTCGATAGTCATCCATAAACTCCCCTAAATTCAAATGGAATCTCGTCGTTATGCTAGTCACTCCTTTATTTTTTCTTCTTTCTAGCCTTCCTCTTCTTACTTGATAGTGAACTGATTAGGGCTTCCAAACTCCCCTACCAAATTGAATTTATTGGATGAATGGGGATAGAGCTTGACAGGTAGAATTGGAGATGTAGTTGTTCAGTACTGATGCATGGGTTGTTTTGGGTGACCAATAACAGTGCTCCGGGTAGTGATACCTTTGGGTCTGACCATCCACTATTGATTGGGAGTTGGGGGATGCATTCAAGGCGGAGTTCCAGATCTATTTCCACAGCACTGATGATGGGAGGTTTGTTTTCATTGAAATATGTAGTCTTTGTATCATGGATTATAGTTTATTATGGATCCTAGGGTTCCTCTCTGATTACACCAAGGAAAAAATTTCTCATGTGGGGTTTTTAATTTTTTTTAATGTTATGGGTATAGGGATTTGATATTTTGGGATATGGGGTATCCAAGCATCAATTCAATTGGCGCCCACCCACACCCACCCCCACCATATATAATATATATATTATATCATAAGAGTTACAAATAAATATAATATATATTTGTAATTTTAAATATAATCATAAATATATGATAAATATATAATTCTAAATATAATAATAAATATAATTAATATATAATTGAAAATATTTATTTTATTTATATATAATTATAAATAAACAAATTATAAATATAATAAATTTATTATAAATATATTAAATATATATTTTTAAATATATATTTTTATATTTATAATATTTTTTAAGGGTTGAGGCTCAAAATACCTCTTTATTAAATTATGAAAAAAATTAACAAAAATATGCATAGATAGTACCCACATGGGCCTCAAAAATAATAGAAACGCTTTTAACCTGCCTTAGAGTGGGTGGTCATATTATAGTGAGGGGGCATCCACCCCTACCACAAGGATGTCGACCTCATATCCAAGTCCTAACTTATATCAAATGGCCATCACTATCATCTGAATATTCAACCACAACAATATCCTTCAAGATTTTATCTCCATAAATAGAATCGTTCTTTGTTCCATCATCCTCACTGTTGTCAGTAGCAATCATGTCAAATGAATTATGTAACATAACATTTCATCTTACCTTCCAAATTTGAGATTGTGTACTTATGATTGGAACCAATGATTATCTTAAAATGGAATCATCTGGTCCTTTATATTGGTGGTTGGGTCTATGGTAAGAGAGACTAGAAATTGGGAGATTGTAGGGGGTAGGAGTCACCAGTTGGAGTCTGTTGTTGGAGTTATATTTCTCCTGCATGACAGACCTATTGAATTTTAGAAATAGCCACAGGGAATACTTAAATTTGGATGGTACTAAGGGGTTGGGAGTTACCCAATGTATACCCATGTTGGAGTTCAGGATTTTCAATAGGAGTGTCCTGGATTCTGGTGGAATCAAAAGTTTGTGCTGGCTATATGTGTCCAGTTTTTCTAGTAACAAAAAACTTCATTGGGTGTTGTCTTCTGGTGATTTAGAGTTCAACTTCATGTCTTACATTGTTTTCACAATAGGTATATCGTTATCAAAATGAATCACAAGTCTCATAATATTGTTTTTATTAGAATAAGTAACAGCCAAGAAGGAATTAGTTAATTACATCCACAGTATTAACTTCATTTCCCTTACTAGGAATTCTCTTAGGAATTAGAGAATTTATCTCTTTTGAATACAAGTTAGGTCCTTGCTATGACGTAGGGTCACAGGGGGATTTGGATCTAGGTGTAGTCTCCATAGTACCACTATGCTATTTTGTAAAATCTTTTGATGTCATAAAACCAATATTAGGATCCATGGAAATAGGTTCTACCAAAGATTCCTTTGACTTTGACTGACAAGAAGAGTCCTTATCAATTACTTTCACTGAAATATATTTCATGTTCTCTTTGATATGCACTCCTTTGTTTTTAGTTTTCATTTATGTATCATCCTCCAACATGGACTTTCCATTAAAATATTGTAGGGAATCAACTTGATTCTCTAATCTAAGTCTATTATAATATTTTTTCTATGCTGAAATATCATTCTCAATTTGAATTTCATCGGATTCAGATTCACTTTTCTCATCTTCTATGCCCCCAATTAGGTCCTCATTGAAGGAAAGTCCTACATCAATTGTAACTACCTCTTCAACCAATTATTCCCATCAGATAACAGGTTTATCATTCACTAGATGAGGGAAAGAATCCTTTTTAATTTCTTAAGAATAATATTACCCAGGAATTTTAATGTAAATTGTTTCTTATTGATCATCCATGGACCTTTTTATATCTTGAACCATCTACTTTTCCTGAGTATTCCGAAAGATTAAGATCCTAGTGGGAGAGTCACGGGAAGTCTCACCTCTAACTTTCTCTTTAGGATGCATGAAAATCTCTTGTGTTGACTTAAAACTATATTTCTTTCGATAATATAGCTCATCATGTCCTTTAATCATGAATTTATCACAAATGATATTTTCTCGATAGTTGGACCTCAAGTGTCTAACGATACAACAATAATCAGAGTAAATTAGCATTTTCTTATACACAATTCTAAGAACAATTTTCATCTTGGGTATTACAGAGGCCAAACTTGTGAATCAAGGAAGTGATTAAATCTACCTCAACTAGTATTCTATAAAAGTGACCAAAAAATTCTTTTTTATAGCTAAATCCATCTAAATTGGAATCCCTACCATAAAATAAATATTATATAATATTTCAGAGTGACACAAAACCAAGTTTAAACCATAAAATTTTATTGAAACCTGATAAAATGTGTCTTTAAAATCATTAAGGTTCATGTTTATGTTCCATTCATTGATCCTAAGAGTTATTGGCCTTAAATTTATTGAACCAAAACTCTATGACCGACCTTTCAAATTAGGGGTGGGGGAAATCATATGAAAAAATCTTCGACCCAAAGAGATTCATTTGAAATTATGAAAATTCCAAATATAAGCTAATCATGTGATCATATATGGAACTTTCCAAGGTTTCATATCATTGGATAAAGAAATATATGAGATAAAATAGTTCTTAAAAAGTTCAAAACCTTTTAATATTTCTCCATCTAATGTTGAGATGTAGGCAGTAGATCCTTTTTTGAAAATTATTTGTGTGACCTGCTTTTCTGGGAAGATGAAAGTTCCACTCGAAGCACCGGAAAAGGGGGATAAATCCTTTAAATATTTCACTTTAAAAGACTTCATATTCTGTTACTTTTTCGAAATATGGATAGAAAAATAGTGAATTGAATCATATGCATATTTATTCAAACCTTTTGTATGGCATCCCGCCTTTTTATTACCTAATTTTTCATTACTTTTTACAAAGAGGGGATCTTTAAAGTCTAGTTTCTTGGAAACAAGGAACATAATACATGAAAACATAAAACATTATTATAATACACTTATAAGGCTTCATAATAAGAAAAATTAATGCATCTCATAACCTGAAGACATACATCAAAGGAAATGGTGATCAGAAGGCCCAGTAATGAAATCTATGGAATCAGTTTACTTGTGATATCAATAAGAACTTGATGAAAAACACAAAGACATGAGAAATAGAAGAAGAGGAATATCATAAATAAAATAACATTAATCATAACTTGAATATGTGGATATAACATTTAATTTATTCATTCATGAGCATATCAATAAGGTTCATCCACAAGGTGTCATAAAAATTACCAAGGATATTCACTAAGGTATCGTCAGACTTGTCAATTTTAGAGATTAAATTATTTAACCAATGAATTGGAGCACTTTCAGGGTGCACCATTAATATGTATTTATTTTCATGTGATCCAAATAGATCATTATAATACATTCCATAAATAACCCAAAGAGAATAAAATAAATGGGTTTCATATCAAAACCGCGATGTTTTATAAAAATGCTTAAAAACTAGATCATTATGTCATTTTATAACCCATGTAAAGGGAATATGGTTTATATGAATGTCAATTCCAGAATAAATATATCAATTTTATGTATTTGTGAATACCCTTAGAAATTAAATAGGTTTGGGTATTCACTTAAATAAAATACAATAATTTCTTGAGAAAAAAGAGAGAGATGTTGAGACGAAAATTCTACACTATAACGGCTATATAACATGGTTTTAGAATATAATAACAATATAGGGGACAATGGTATTCCATCCATAAATGAATCATTTTACATTAGAGTTAAAGAATAAAATATAAATAAGATCATGGTGTGGATATTTTAATGACATACCACATGAAAAAAACATGACAAAAAAAGATGCGATGTCTTTTACGAAAATTCAACATCCTAAAGCCATCTCTTAAAAATTCAGAAAAAAATCAGTTGATGAGAGAAGAAAGGGTCTATCATAATTTGGAAATGAAATGGATATTAATAAGGATATAAAATAACATACCCCTCACATAATTAAATGGAAACTAGAAGACAAAACATAAAGGAATTCATGACTAAAAGATGAGGGTGAAAGGTTCCCTTACCTTGAAGAGTAAATTAAGAAACTCAAATGTTTGGAAATTGGGGGGCTTGAGGGATCCTTGTGAGGACTTCATAAGAGTTAAAAAGACTAGTGCTTATTTGAGGAGAAATTTGGAAATAAAGGAATTAATGGGTTGGTATTTATAGAAAAAGTGAGGGAATATTTTATTAATTTCCACGAGACACCTTATTAGTGGTATTTGAAAAACCATGGGCTTGACGATGTTATTTTACCATGGTATTGGCCCCTTGGGACACCTCATAACATATCTTACTATTCACACATCTACCAGAATTATTACATCATTAATGATGTCATTAAATGCATCGATACTCAAAAACGTATTTTCACTATTCACTAAAAAACAAAACATTTTATAAAAATATCATAAATTCACCCTAACCTAATATCGATGCTCTGAATTCAAAAATAAAATCCCTTTTATGAAAATAAATTTATAATTATGAGATGTTTAAATTTTAAGTAAAAACACTATTTACCTGAAAATATACTAATACTTAACTAATAATTTCTGAAATAGTTATTTACTTATGCTATTATATCACATTACTTAATCAAGATGCCTAAATTATATTTATACCTTTTTAAGTGAGGTTACTATTCCATTGGTCACATTACTATTCAAAAGGGTAATATTACTATTCATAATTTATTATTCACTAAAAATTTAATTGGTCTTATTAGAAACTAAATTTCTTACTGATCACAAGTGTAGAAGACTATTTTTCAAAAATTATTTCCCATTATTAATTATTGAAAGTTAAAAAAATATTTTATAATATCATTTTTACAATATTCATCAATAATATAGAACTTCTATAAATTCATCCTATATTTATCTTGACATTTGAAATTCAAAAATTTTATCATAATAAGAAACAACAATTTTATTTATAAAAAATGATTTACACAAAGTAACTAAGGCCTCCATACATATCCCTTTATAATAGCTGCATATGGCCTAAGAGTAAGGGGTGCAATGGTGATAGAATCTTGGGGTGGCTCAGACAACATTTCCCGACAGGTGATTTCTATCAGCTTGAACTTCTCCCTTAAGTGATTTAGTTCATGCTTAATGTGTTAGAGTTCAGCTTGGTCTTGGTCTATAGCAAATCCCAATGATGATACCTCCTTTCCATGTTCCGATAGATGGGCTCCGTACAACCTGAGTATATTGGATGAGGTCATCGACTCCTCTTTTTGGATTAATTAACCATGATCATTTGTATTTATAAACAATGATCATAATATTAAGAGTATAGTTTCCAATAGTCATATTGACCAATGGTCATATAACAGTCAAAACCCAATGGTATCATTTTAATTATACTCACTTCATTAATTAAAGGATATAGTTTTGTTGAGTATAAAATATAATGAGAAACAAATTTAGGAAACAAAAATTATTCAAAAGTTCAGGTCGCTACATTCTTCCCCCTTAAGAATTTTAGTCCCCAAAATTTCAAATGGTACACTCCAATGTGAAAAGGTGTGGGAACTTCTTCATCATAGAATCCTTTAGTTCCCATGTGGCTTCTTCACATTGCTAGTTCCACCACCACACCTTAACTATGTGGGATGTCTTGTTGCATAGAACCTTGTCCTTACAATCCAAGATCTCCCCCAGCTGCTCCTCATAAGAGAGGTCATGTTCCAGTTGTACCACCTATAGATTTAGTAAATGTTAAGGTTCAAGTATGTACTTCCTCAATAGGGATATATAGAATACATCATGAGCTTGTGATAGATTTGGAGGAAGTTAAAGATGATAGGCCACTATTCCTATGCAATCAAGGATTTCATAGGGGAAAATGTACCTAGGGTTGAGCTTCGATTTCTTCCCAAAACTCATGACTCTCTTCCAATGTGAACTTTTAAGAATGAATTTGTCACCAACATCAAACTCAAAGTCCCTTCGACGGTTGTCAACATAGCTCTTTTTCTGACTCTGAGCAGCCTTAATATGTTGCTGGATGGAATTAACCTTTTCTGTCATATATTGCATAAGATCAGGCCCAAGAATCTTTCTCTCACCATCTTCATCCCAACAAGTATGAGTTCTACATCACTTCTCATATAGAGCTTCATAAGGGGCCATTTTAATTATTTAGTGTAAGATCTTGTTGTAAGAGTACTCAACTAATGGGAGATATTGGTATCATCCACCTTTAAATTCCATTGAGCATGTTCTCAGCATGTCCTCTAGTGTTTGAATAGTCCTTTCTGATTGGCCATCATTTTGGGGGTGATAGGTTGTACTAAAATTCAATTTAGTACTCAGATCATGATGAATAATTCTCTATAATTTTGATGTGAACCATGGATCATGATCAGATACAATAGAAAGTGAAACTCCATACAGCCTTATAACTTCCTTCACGTAAATGCTAGCAAGTTGATCAAGAGATAAATCATCCTGAATAGATATAAAATTGGAAGCCTTGGTGAGATGATCCACAATAACCAATATCACATTATTTCCTTTAGAAGTTCTCGGGAGACCAGTGACAAATTCCATAGTGATATTATCCCACTTCAATGTTGGTATGGGTAGTAGTTGCAATACCCCTTTAGGAAGTTGTCACTCTGCTTTCACTTGCTAAAATACAAGACACTTGGAAGTGTAGTCAGCAATATCCCTTTTCATATTATCCCACAAAAAATGATCATGAAGGTCCCTAAACATTTTCGTACTTCCCGAATATATAGAGAAATTAGAGCTATGATCTTCATCCATCAACTCTTTCTTTATTTCTGTAATAGATAGAACACATAGTCTTGTATGAAATTTCAGTACAACTTCTTGATCAATATTGAACTTAGGAAACATCCCATCCTTTATAGCCTCAAACTTCTTCTATAACAATGGATATAATTTCTAAGATTTCTTGATCTTGTCTATTAATGATAGTTGAGAAATCATTTGGGTTAGGGTTGATGATTTACCTTACCCTATAATTCCCATGCCCAGCTTTACTAGGTCATTGATCTAATGATCTATTTGAATCCTCATCATGGACATAACAACTGGGTTTTTCCTACTTAATTCATCAGCGACTTTGTTTTCTCTTCTGGGATGATAATGAATTGAAAAATCATAGTCTTTAAGAATTTTCAACCATCTCCTTTGTCTCATGTTCAATTTATTTTTTGTAAAAACATACTTTGAACCTTTATGGTTTGTGTATATAGCACATTTCTACCCATAAATATAGTTCCTCCATATCTTCAAAGAAAAAATGACTGCTGCCAGCTCCAGATCATGTGTAGGATAGTTCTGCTCAGGAGTCTTCAACTATCGTGATACATAATAAATGACATTCTCATTTTTCATGATGACACACCCAAAACCTTTCTGAGATGAATCCCTAAAAATAACGAATCCTTCTCTACTTAAGGGAATATTTAACACAGTGTAGTAACCAATCTCTTCTTCAGCTCTTGAAAACATTCCTCACACTCCTTTGTCTTGATGAACTTGATCCCTTTTGAGTTAACATGGTTAATGGATTAGAAATTTGTGCAAAGTTTTTCACAAACCTCCTATAATGTCCCATTAATCCAAGGAAAGTACGAATTTCATTTATTTTTGTAAGCTGAGGCCACTCCTCTACAAATTTTGTCTTTGCAGGGTAAAATGTTATTCCTTCATTGGTTATAATGTTCCCCAACAAAGAAACTTATTGTAACCAAAATTCACATTTTCTAAACATTCCAAAAAGCCTCTCCTTTAATATAGTTTATAAAATAACCATTAGATGACCGTCATGCTCCTATTTTCATTTAGAATATATCATAATATCGTCAATAAAAACTACCACAAAGTTATCAAGGTAGCCCTTAAATACTCTGTTAATCAACTCCATAAAAATAGTGGGTGCATTAGTCAGTCTGAAGGGCATACCAACAAACTCGTGATGCCCATATCTTGATCGAAAGGTAGTTTTTGGAATATCTTCTTTATTCACCCTCAATTTATAATAACCAAATCAATAATCAATATTTGAGAAGAATTCAGACCCACGAAGTTGGAAAATAATACATCAATTCTTAGAAGAGCGTATTTCTTCTTCACTGTGATTTTTTTTAGTTCTCTATAATCAATACATAACTGCATTGATCCATCCTTCTTCTTTACACAGAGAACAGGTTCTCCCCAAGGATATACACTCGATCAGATAAACCCCTTCTCCAATAGATCTTGGAGTTGTTTCTTTAATTCCTCCAGCTCCACATTTTCAATCCTATATGGGGTCTTTGATATCGGATGATATCCAAGTACAAGTTCAATGGAGAACTATGCCTCTCTTTCTAGGGGAGGTTCGGGTAACTCCTCAAGAAATACGTCAACATATTTGTATAATATGGCGACATTTTCTATCCTTATACTCTCATTTCCTTATTTTTCTTCACTGATAAACTCCATAAAGAAGGATATAGGAGGTTCTTATAGACAAATATATGGTTGAGATATAGCTCCTTGCAAGACAATTGTCGGTTTTCCATTCAAGTCTAATGAGATTTCCTTAATTCTACATTTGATCTTAGCATTACACTTTGAGAGCCAGTCCATCCCTAGTATAATGTGGAATTCCATCATGGGAATGAATACTAGATTTTCAATAATATTGTTCTCAATAAATTAAATACTAGAGTTTCTAAATAGTGAAGATTCTTGGATAATCACACTAGGATTCTTGACAGATAATTCTAATTTTATCAACTCATGGGTTGATTCTAAATTATTTGAAAACATTAACGATATAAATGGATGTGTAAAACCAGAATCAAACAAAGTACTTTCTATCTTTTAGAGAAGAATAAGAGTACCTTACACTACATAATTTTGTGCTTCAACTTTAGTCGTAGTGATAGAAAAATCGCAACATTGTTCCCATGGCCTTTTCTGAGGCTGATGGTGATTCCCCTCCACTGCCCTTAGATTTGGATATTGATTGGAAAAATTCCAAAGTTGTCTGCACTTATAGCATTGGACATCAGGTAGGTCCTCCACCATCTTCCCCTTGTTGTTAGTGCTGTGAAGTTGAGGCTTCACCTCACTACAAAAATTCGGCGCAATGTGGACATCTCTTCCCCACTTTTATCACATCCTACTCTTGAGCAGGTAGTTCCCTGAATGATTCTTCCCACTTTTATTACACGTGGGACATTGAAATTTTTTGCCTCATCTTCCCTAATCAAAGGTCCTGCATAATCTAGGCACCATTTATCTATCCTTTTCATTGGATTTATGAGACCACTGCATCTCACCAAACTTCAGTTCGACTATTATTGAACTCTGTATGATCTCCTCAAAGCTATCATAGACTTTGTTGGCTAGATTCTTCCACAGATGAGGTCTTAGTCCATCAAATAATCTATAAACCTCCCCATTGGTATCCATGACAATGATAGAGGTGTATTTTGAAAGCCTTGTGATGTTCATCTCATAGCCTCCCATAGATTCATTCTCCTCCTGCTTCGGCTCGATAAATTATTTCTCCATATTTGTTCTCATAGAACGATGAAAATACTTATTGAAAAATGTCCCTCTAAACTCTTCCCACTCTATAGCTTCAACCTCCACTATTGGACTATCTTTTTTAATTAGTTCCCATGACTAATCAGATTCACCCTCTAAGTGATAAATAGCTAGGGTGACCTTCTCTTTCCTTGAACAACGGAGAACAAAAAAGATCTTCTCTATAGAGACGATCCACTGTTTAGAAAACAATGGGTCAGTTTATCCACTGAAGGTTGCTGTTCATTGATGCATAACGGACTCAACATAATGTAGTTCCCTTCACGGTGAGATCAGTCTCTCAGCTTGATTCATGTTATTTCCCATAACTTGAGTCAGTTGGTTCATCATTCTCATGAAAGTTTCCATTCTGGCTTCCATCGGAGGGCCATCAGTGCATGTTCCATTGTGGTCACCATTTGTATAGTTCCTCCTATTTCCCACCATTTCCAAAAATAATAAAACCTTAGTTAGAATCTTATTTTATTTTTAAATCTTTTAACTATAAAGGATTTTTATGTCTTAAACCTTCATGCTTGAACAATTACATTTCTCTTTAAACCCTTTATAATTATTCATAAAAATCTTGTGATTAACCAAACATATCCCCCAGGAGGGTCAAACCAGGATTTTAGAAAGTCCTATTGTCATGTACCAGGATACCTAGGGTCAAGCCCGAAACTCATTGTCAGATTTTTCACTCCTTGGTAAATCTGTGCGAGAGCCACATCCACCTTTTCATATCCAGATAAGGATTTATTTGTTCGGAAACAACTTACTTAATATTTCACCAAAATACCAGGAATTTTTCATATATTTAAACTTTTATATAGGTTCATTACTAATTTTTTCATAGTCTAATTTCCACAAATAACTAAACTATCATTTGATACCAACTATGGAATCCCGTCTTTTTATTACATAACTTTTCATTACCTTTTACCAATAGAGGATCCTTAAAGTCTAGTGTCTTGGAAATTATGAACATAATACATGAAAACATAAAGCATTCCTATAATCCCCTTGTAAGGCTTCACCCAAAGTACAATTACAGCATCTCATAACCTGGAGACATACATCAAAGGAAAGGGTGAGCAGAAGGCCTAGTAAGGAAAGAAAGGGAATCAATTTACTTGTGATATCAATAAGAACATTATGAAAAACATAAGGACATGATCAATGGGAGAAGAGACATGTCATAAATAAAATAATAGGAATAATAACTTTAATATTTGTATAAAACATTTAATTTAGATATTCATTAACATATCACCAAGGTTCATCCCCAAGGTGTCATAAATATTAACAAGGTTATTAACCAAGTTATCATGAAACTTGCCATCTCTAGAGATTAAATTCTTTACCCAATGCATTGGAGTGATATCAGGGAACACACATAATATTCCATTATTTTCATGTTATCCACAAATATAATAATCATAAATTTCATAAATATCCCAAATAGAATAAAATAAATGGGTTTCATATCAAAATTGTGACGTTTTAAAAAATATGCTTAAAACCAAGATCATTATTTCATTTATAACCAATGGAAAACTAATAAGGGTTATATTCATGTCAATTTCAGAATAAAATATATATAAATTTTATGTCTTTATGAATAACCTTATAAATGAAATATTTTTGGGTATTAACAAAAATAAAATAAGAGAATTTTATTGAGAAAAAGAGAGAGATTTTGAGACGGAAATTCTGCAGCATAACGGCTATATAACATGGCTCTAGAAAAATAAAAAAAGAGAGAGGACAAGGGTATCCCATACATAAAAGAATTATTTTACAGAATAGAGACAGAATAAAAAATAAATAAGATCATGGTGTGGATATTTGAATGACATACCACATGAAAAGAAAACTTGAAAAAAAATAAGATGTGGTTTCTTTTACGAAATTTCGGCAGCCTAGCAGTGTCACTTAAAAATTCATAAAAAAATAGTTGATGGGAGTGGAAATGGGATCTCATGATTTGGAAATGAAATGGATAGAAATAAAGATATATAAGAACATACCCCCACATAATAAAATGTAAACTAGAAGACATAACATAAATAAAGTCATGACTAAAAGAGGAGGGTGAATGGTTCCCTTACCTTGAAGAGTAACTTAAAAAACTCAAAGGTTGGGACCTTGGGTGGATTGAGGTAACCCTGGGAGGACTTCTTGGGAGGTAAAAAGACCATAGCTTCATTGAGGAAGAATTTTTAGGACCATGGGACACCCTGAGAGGGGAGGGGTGAATCAGGGTTTCAAGTTTTCTTTTAAAACCAAGGATCTTGTTCCCACGTTGGTACGAACTGGTTAAACCTGTATGATGGATATGATCATTAATGAAACATTCACATGTAAAGAGATAACACATCAATTTTACTTGGTTCACTACTAAGGGACACGTCCAAGGAGCATATGTCGACAAGTCGCCGATCATACCAAATTCCACTAAACTTCACTAGGTGTGGAATACAAAGGTTCGGGCACAGTCACTCTGTCCCAGGTTCACAGCCTTTACAAAAGTTCAGGGATAGCTCACCATGTCCCTCGTTTCACTCCCGTTGAATCCCCCTGGATCACTTCCCTTGGTGAAGTACTACTCGGTTTATAGACATGAAGGTCTCATTAATAGATTTTCATTGAAGTCATTGTCTCCTCTTCAGCATGAGACAATACATGCATCAGAGTACTAAGTTGATGATATTTTGTATTCAATCTTCTTATTTAGTGTAATAAATGAATGAACTGAATCTTATTCTTCTCTTCCCTTGATTCCCAATACCAACACCTGAGTGTATTGAAATAATCCCCTCTTTCTGTGCAGATCTGAGTTCAGTTTCATGAACCGTTCTTCTTCACTTCAGAAAGCACAAGGAGGGTATTAAACACCAGTCATGTGTGTGCGGTACCACTTCTATTCATAAAACCAAATTGTTCACTGTTCTTCCATCTTTTCAAATTAATACATCATCTATTGCACCAAAGGTATTGGGAAATCTTCCAGCTTTCATGCTGCTCTAAAAATACCGGCGTACATCAACCTCACTCAGCGCCCTTCTCCAAGCCCAATGTGCAAGTCCCAATACGGTGTGCAAGTCTTCGGAGTGCAATTCCAAACTAGCATGAAAGTATCACCAAACCACCTGCACGACACTGCCTTCTTCGACTTCAAACCGGCGTGACTCACTTCATTTCTCGCCCAAACCACCAGGGGCACGCAGCCAACAACCAGCGCACAAGTATCACCAAACTACTTGCGCGACCACACACCACTTGCACGACCACTACACCTGCGTGATGGGAGCTCTGATTTTCTCTAAGTGTTGAGGTCATGTCAAATGAGGTTGGGTTGACCTGTATTTATAGGCATTTCGACACCCTGTGTGACGACATGAAAGTCTCCCCTTAGCGCGCAAGTCTCTGCCCCTGCAAGCCACTTTCACGACCCATATCCAAACTTTGGCGCCCTTCTCCCTTTCCCATATTTTCATGTTCTGACTTTGAAAAACAATAGGCGTTAAAGTTCCCAAGCCTCCAACTAATCGGTGCGCATGTCCCTTCACGGCACACAGATCATTAGCATGACCAAACCAATACTTGTGTCACCCTCTTTATTTTTCCATATTTTGATGTCCTAATCATGAAAAACATTAGGCGCGCATGTTTCCAATCCTCCTAGGTACTGACACGCAAGTCCTCTCTCAGCGTGCAAGTCACTTGCGCGACCAACCAAATACTTGCGTGACCCTTATCCCTTTTCCATATTTTGATGTTTTGACATTGAAAAACATATGGCGCGTAAGTTTCCAAGCCTTCAAGTACACTGCTCAGAAGTCTCTTTGCCAAAAACCACCTTTCTTAATTTGTTGATTTTTATGCTCAAAAATTTGGAAAACACTGGAAAATGGTGACACCTTGTTTCTACTCTTTTTGTACCACCTCCAGATCATCCATTACTCTGTCGACGTTCCTGAATCAAACATGGATCGTTAACCACTGCCCTTGAACTTGACATGCCGCCATGAAACCCCCTTTGTTAACAAATTTGTATGTCATTGTTTTGCTTTGTCAACAATCACAATCACCTCAAAAAAATTCTTTCAAGTGATTTTCCTTATTCCACAACTCTCCTTATTTCATCACAAAATCCAATATTTTGATATATATCCTTTGATCGATCAGCTTTAGCATCATCATATTTTGATACAATGTGATGTGCATGGCCATCTCAGAATTCCAATCCCTTGCACATTGTCTTCTTCCTCAACTGCCATTCTCTACTTCATGCAAACCAAATGATTCTATTTGTCACAAAGTCTCTTTCATGGTTCTCATGCAATCATGAAGAATTGAATGGTCTTAATCAAATACCAATTCTTCTTTAATCATCCTTAGATTGATTATACCTCACCATTATTCACTGTTGTAAACAATGTGTCACCTTTGACACATGTTCTTTGAACTTATGATCAGTACAACAATCATCTGAATTCCTATTACTCAATTTCATTGGATTACTTTTTGATATCCTTCATTTTGATCTTCATTAACAACTATTGACAACAAATACAACCTTATACAAAAAGTGGTCCCAACAGAATTTGGAATGAAAGGAATGAAGGAATGGGCTATTATTTATAGAAAAAGTGAAGGAATATTTTATTAATTTTCAAGGGACACCTCATTAGTAGTATTTACATAACCATGGCCTTGAACATGGTATTTTCCCATGGTATTGGCCACTTGGTACACCTCATAACATATCTTACTATTCACAAGTCGAACACAATTATTACATCCTTAATGGTGTCATTAAATACACTAAAACTCAAAGTTGTATTTTCACTATTCATCGAAAAACAAAACATTTTATAAAAATATCATAAATTCACCCTAACCTATTATCAATGATATGAATTCTAAAATGAACCCCATTTTATAAAAATAATTTTCTAATTATGATACATTTAATTTTTAAGTAAAAACTCTATTTACCTAAAAAAATCCTAATACTTAACTAATAATTTCTAAAATGGTTACTAACTTATGTTATTATATAACATTACCTAATCAATATGCCTAAATTATATTTATACTTTCTTAAGTGAGGTTACTATTCCATTGGTCAAATTACTATTCATAAAGGTAATATTATTATTCATAATATACTATTCACCAAAAAATAAATTGATCTTATTAGAATCTAAATTTATTTCTGATCACAACTATAGAAGACCATTTTTCAAAAATCATTTCACATTATTAATTATTTATAGTTTAAAAAATACTTTATAATTCCATTTTTCTAGCATTCATCAATAATATGGAACTTCTATAAATTCATTCAATATTTATCTTGACATTTCAAATTCACAAATTTTACCATAATAAGAAACAACAATTTCATTTATACAAAAGGATTAACACAAAATAACTAAGGCCTCGATACATATCCCCTTATAACACCTGCATAAGACCAAAGAGTAAGGTGTTCAATGGTGATAGAATCTAGGGGTGACTTGGACAACATTGTCCAAGTGATGATTTCTATCAGCTTGAACTTCTCCCTTAAGCGATTTCATTCATACTTAACATGATGGAGTTCCTCTTGGGATTGGTACAGAGCAAAGCACAGTGATGTTACCTCCTTCCCAAACATCAACATATGGGATTTGTACGGCCCGAGTCTACTAGATGATGCCATCGACTTTTCTTTCAATATTAATTAACCGTGATCATTTGTATTTATAAACAATAATCATAACGTTAAGAGTATAGTTTCCAACAGTCATATTGACCAACGGTCATATAACAGTCAAAACACAATGGTAACATTTTAATTATACTCACTTAATTAGTTAAAGGATATAGTTTTGTTGAGTATAAAATAAAATAACACATAGATTCAGGAAACAAAAATTATTCAAAAGTTCAGTTCGATACATTTTGGATGGCTTGGGTTTACCTAATCATTCGGATGCTTTGGGATCTCCTTCTCTAGCTCTTCCATCTTAATATATTTATCGTATTTATAATTATATATTTATTATATTTTTAATTTTACATTTGTTATATTTTTTGTTTATAATATCTTTATTGTATTTTTAATTATATAATTATATATTCATTATATTTTTAACTATATATTTATTATATTTATAATATATTGATTACATTTATTAAACATTTATTATATTTATTATATTAATTATTATATTTACAATTATAGATTTATTATAAATTTATTATTTACAATTATATATTTATTATATTAATTTTATATATTATGTTGGTAATTATATAATTATAAATCTATCTTTATAAATAAAAATTTAAAATTATATCTATTTATAATTATATTTTATTTTAACAATGGAGAGATTCTCTCTCCTGATCCAAATGAGGATTCCTCTCTAAAATCTGATGATTATATTTTTGGGCATTTTGAAATGATTGTAGAATGTGGGTGTGGTGGGGTTCACCCTGTTGTTTCTGAAGCTGTGATTCTTATGGTTGAAGAGATGAAAAGTGTGGAATCTCCCTATAGAATTGGTGACATTTTGAAAAGGGGTTTGGACAGCCATTATGTTGCGTGACCGGTGATTTGAATCCTACCTTGTGGACATGGCTGGTGACGTAGTACCATGGTTGTTGGAGAACGATGGAGGGGCTGGCGGAAGAGTAACCCGAGGAGCAACATGGTCCCATTATCAAAGGGGTTGTTGTGGTGGATGGACAGCAAGAAAACACATCCAAAGAAACCAGAAATACTAGTCGGGTCACTGAAGTTGTGCGCAGATGATCGAATAAGAAAGACAAAATAAAATAGTGCAGAAAAAAAAGGGAACACAATTATTTACGTGCTTCGGCCCCTTTGGGACCTACTACATGGCAAGAACACCACCCAACGCATGTGATTTTATTAATTTCTCAAAAACAGAATCAGATTACAAGAACCGGACCAACCAGCTAGATATAATACGAGTAAAAAAAATTAAAACTCTAAAATGGAAAAGAAATTATAAACAATACTCACAATGTCGGACAGAAATTGGTCCGTCGGTCCTGATCGCTTCACACCGATGATGAAAATGAAGCCTCCTGGATCTTGTTGAAGCAGTAGTAACTTGATCCACTCACGGTTCTAAAAATCGTTGTCAAAGGTCGCATATCTTCCGTCGGGAAGGGTCGTTGTCTCCACCTAGATTTGACCATGGGGTAGGCGTCGAAGGAGAACTACAAGCCAGGATGAGAGAACTCCAAAAGGGAGAAACAGAACCAGCAAGGTGCTAGGGTTCACTGAGGAAGACCAAAGCACACCATCATGGGAGAGCCGATAAGACGAAGGGTGAAATGATTCACTGCCTCAGGAAGAGGCGTAGCATGGGTGATGAGACCACCTGCAAATGACCTAGCCCGATAACTGCATTCCATATCCGTAGGAACCACAAAACCAAGGCTGAACGTCCTGCCCAACAAAAAATGAACAGAACACCAAGCAGCACAAACAGATAGAGGGCTGGGATGATTTGGGTGGCCATGCTCATCAATGGCCAGGAATTAAGGAAACCAAAAAATAAACGGGATTTCCACCATGTAATCAATTGAGCATAAAATTATAAATGAAGAGCATGTTAAATAAAATGGACAATTTTAATATTAAAAAAACTGAAATTAAAAAACTAATTTCACAAATCTCCACCTTTTTATTTAAAATTGATGATGTTCTTTCACCTAACCTATCAATTGAATTGGGAAATCAAGCTAGACAACCTATGCAAAACATAAGAGACCATAACCAGTGCTAGTCAAACTATTCACTGCTTATGTCCAACATGTGTATCAATGTGATACAAATTTTCCTTCATCAATTCAATCTAAACTACTACTTAAACATTCTTAAAAGTAAAATCTCTATAGATAAACAAAATGCATACCTGGACTTACCTGGGCCTCCCTCTGAAACGATGTCATCGAGAAGGTCTCACACTGCTAACAAGTACCTACACGTAGGAAGCACACACAACAGTACCAATCCTCAAAGCATAACAGTTATACAAGATATGTACATAAACTCAACTGTTTATATGCATGAAGTTGCAGCAACGAAAATAGCTCATGCAAAATAAAGCAAATAAGCATACATAACATGAGACTCAGATCAAGGAAATCACGTACTCCACCTGAATCTATGACAGACCTAGAAGACTCTCCACCTAAGGAGAAGACACTACCTAGAACCGTGCAATAGGGGAAGACACCTCCTAACCTCAACTATTGTATAACCCATACAACCCCAATCATAGAGCCAACTCATAACCATGAGGAAACACACCCAGCAAGAAAGGTAAGCCTGCTACCAACCTAGGGAAAACCAATCCTAGTATAGCCCACCCATGAAATCAAGCACCTAAATCTGAGGTACCCGTCCAATGTCGACAAAGAGATACCAGCAACACCCCCATCATGAAGTTTGGTGATCAGCTAGACACCTCCCATGATCTGCTTCTCTAAACCACTACCCAACACTTCACTGTCCTCACACCAGGTTACCTCCTAAGAGGCCTAACACACCTAGGACACAATGAATGAAACAAACCTATAGTTAGACCCACAACTCTGCCCCCTTGAAGCACACTAGACACACTACATAATGACGACATCATCGAAACCATGCTCAACTAC
Source organism: Viscum album (assembly GCA_963277665.1). Lineage (NCBI taxonomy): Eukaryota > Viridiplantae > Streptophyta > Magnoliopsida > Santalales > Viscaceae > Viscum > Viscum album. The sequence goes on from OY728125.1 coordinate 1,710,207,696, forward strand.
ATTATATTGATCCCCATCACCCCTCAAACCATTCCTTTCAGGACAATCACTTTTAAAGTGTCCTAGTTTCCCACACTGATAGCACTTCAATGTCCTAAACTTACCAGCACCTTTATTTTTACCCTTATCACTGTTTTTCCCTTGGCCCCTATTATTTTTTTCTATCCATAGCATTAAGTCCCTCTCCCTGTGATCCTAATCCATTATTAATCTGCAACTCCTTTGAAAGAAGAGTAGACTTAACCTCTTCTAAGGTCAGTGTGTCCCTACCATACATCATAGTCTCTACCAAATAAATATAACTGTTGTCAAGATAAATCAAGAGGATTATTTCCTGACCCTCGTCATCAACTGTTGCATTTATATTGGCAAGGTCTAACATGATTTTATTAAATTCATCAAGAAGAGATTTGATAGAACTACCAGGTTTCATCTTAAAAGTAAACATACGATGTTTTTTATACAATATATAAACTAATGAAGCAGTCATATACAACATCTATAATTTCAACAAAATGTCGGCAGCAGTGGACTTGAAGGCAACTTCTCTAAAAACCCTATCTCCTAGAGAAAGCAGAAAAGGAGCTATGGGATTTAACTAGCACATCAAGGGGTACATCTTGGTATTCTACAACAGTCTGGCCAGCTTGATTAACAGACGTAACGGGTTTCTTGGGCCCACATAGGGCATCAATTAAACCTTGCTATATGAGCAGGGATCTCATTTTAATTCTCCACAAATTGAAATTGTTGTCTCCATCAAATTTCTCAATTTTGTATCGCATTGTAGTCATGTTTATCCAGATGAGTGGATGTCGAGTGGTTGGGGACAACATTAGGCATACACCCCCAAGAACTGACCAATCTCACTAGGTAAACGTATACCGTGAGATATAGAAAAACATAGGATTTCAATAAATACAATGGTTTCTATTAAAAAATAGAAATAAATTTAAACAGGCAGAATTAAACAGAAATACAGATGAAAATAAAATGCAAGAAACCCCAAAATTAATAAACTATAGTCAAAACTCAGCAATGCAACTTAACAGGGCTATAAGCAGAATACAACAAGGCAGGGTAAACAGAACGTAACAATGTAAATTGCAATTTAACGAATAGTAGGAACAAGGAAAACAACAGAAAACTAAAAAAATAGCAAAACAGGACGTGTGAGCTCCATGAACCAAGAGGCAGATAATGCTTAAAGCTAAATCACAAGGTAAAACAGCCACATTGGCTCTGATACCACATATTGTGGTGGGCGGAGAGTAAGAACATGCATCCAAAGCAACCACAAATACAATCCGGATCACTGGAGTTGTGCGTAGATGATCGAATAAGCAAGACACAATAAAACAATTCAGAAAAAAAAGGGAACACTAGTATTTATGTGCTTCGGCTCCTTTGGAACCTACTGCATGGCAAGAACACCACCCCACGCATGCGATTTTATTAATTACTCAAAAACAGAATCAGATTACAAGAACCGGACCAACCACCAAGACAGAAAACGAGCATAAAATTGGAAATATCAAATGGAAAAGAAATTGTAAACAATACTCACAATGTCGGGTGGCAACTGGCCCGACGGTCCTGATTGCTTCATGCCGATGACAAAAATGCAGCCTCCTGGATCTTGTTCAAGAATTAGTGACTTGCTCCACTCACAGTTCTGAAAAACATCGTCAAAGGCCACACATTGGGTGGAAACTAGTCTGACGGTCCTGATTACTTCATGCCGATGAAAAAAATGCAGCCTTCGGAATCTTGTTGAAGCAGTAGTGACTTGCTCCACTCAAAATTCTGAAAAACATCGTCAAAGGCCACCCATCTTCCATCGGGAAGGGTCTTTGTCTCCACCTAGATCCGACCACGGGGTAGGCGGCGAAGGATAACAACAGGCCAGGATGAGAGAACTCTAAAAGGGAGAAACAGAACTAGAAAGGCACTAAGGTTCAATGAGAAAGACCAAAGTACACCGTTGTGAGAGAACCGAGAAACCGAAGGCTGAAACGATTCACTGCCTTCAGAAGTGGCGCAGTAGGGGTGACGAAACCCCCTACGAATGACCTAGCCCTGTAACTGCATGCCCTATCCACAGCTGCCATGAAACCAAGGCTGGACGGCATGCCCAACAAAACCCAAAAAGAACACTAAGCAGCACAAACAGATGGAGGGTTTGGATGATTTGGGCGGCCATGCTCATCAACGGCCAAGAATGAAGGAAACCAAAAAATAAATGGGATTTCCATCATGTAATCAATTGAGCATAAAATTATAAATGAAGAGCGTGTTAAATAAAACGGATTATTTTAATATTAATAAAATGAAATTAAAAAACTAATTTCACCGGGGTCATTGCCCGATGACGGAGGTGGTGTTCAATGAGTTTTTTATGCATTTTTCTTAAAAAAAATTTACAAAAAACCGTTAGGGTGATTTCTTTTTTCAAAATACCCCTAAAAGGCGGCATCGTGGATGCCGCCATTCAATTTCGGGTGAAATGCAACACCCGTGGTGTCGCCTTCCCACTACCGGCGCGGATCGGTGACGTGGCAAAGGCGGCACCCGCGGTGTCACCTTTCCCTCCAAGCCCTATAAAAGGGCAGTGCCCCCACCCCTTTTCCTCACTTCCAAAGCTCCATTTCCTCTCAATTTTTCTCTACTGTGGTGGAGTTTTCCAGTTTAAAATATTTCGAAAGCTTTTAGAGGTATGATGTTTAATTTAATGTTTTCTATTTTGTAGAATGGTTTTTAGTTTATTTTGTAGAATTGTTTTTAGTTTAATATTTTTATAAATTTAATTTTTTTATTTAGTTTAATTGTCTATAATAGTTTTGTTTTAAATTTTTTTTCTTTATTAGATTGTTTAATTAGATTGTTTAATTAGTTGTATATATTTAGGAATTATTATTTGGTTGTTTAATTAGTTATACATATTAAAGAATAGTATTGTTTTAATGAAATTTTGGTAGCATAAAGACTATGTTATCTAAGTGATCAAATACTAGTCTGGATACAAACAAGTGAATGTGGCTCTGGAACAGATGTACCTAGGGGTAAAACCTGAATACACCGATTTGATCTAGACTCGAATGGGAACTGGTGCATGACAACGGGCCTTGCTGCATTCTGCTTTGACACTCTCGGAGGATTTGCTTAAGATGTGCATATTTCTTTATAAACTACTAAAATATCTAAGTAAAGAAATGATAAATTGATAATTTAGTATTACTTATTGTTATTAATGATTAATTAACAGATAACATAGAGTTAAAATAATATAAATAACATAGAGTCAAAATAATATAAATAGCATAGAGTTAAAATAATATAAATAACATAAAGTTACAATAATATAAATAACATAGAGTTAAAATAATATAAATAATATACAGTTAAAATAATATAAATAACATAGAGTTAAAATAATATAAATAACATAGAGTTAAAATAATATAAATAAAATAGAGTCAAAATAATATAAATAAGTAATATAAATAACATAGAGTTAAAAGTAATATAAATAACATAGAGTTAACAGTAATATAAATAACATAAGTAATATAAATAACATAAGAGTTAAAAATATAAGAAACATAAGAGTTAAAAATATAAATAACATAAGAGTTAAAAATATAAATAACATAAGAGTCAAAAATATAAATGATAGAAAGTTTCGAGCAACTAGCTTTTCTTGTAGTGAATTGAATATCAAAATTTCAGAAATCCCATGTGACAACGGGTTTTCTAAAATGTTGATATCCAATTCACTGGAAGAAAATCTAGTAGCTTAGAACTTGCTGTTATTTTTTTTATGTATATGGTATTTATATTTTAACTCTACTATCTTATTGAATAACTAATTAATAATTTAGTAAGTATCATAAGAAATATCTTATTTTGGGATATAAGATCTTTTAAAATTTAAGTATCATAAAGATTGTATAGTTTAGAAGTAATAGTTATTATTTGAATGTGAGGTAAAATCCAACTTATTTTTAATAAGTATTTTAATTAAATATTTAAAGTATAAAATCCAACTTATATTGGTAACCATCATTCTGAATTACACTTAAATTATCACAATCTTGATCAGAAACCTTTTTTTATGTAGAGCATAATGTTTGCTTGTGTGTACTACTATGGGGAGGTTATTCAAACTGAGCAAGGAGCTTCTTACAGAACACAACAAATAATAGTGGTTAATACAAGTGATTGTGTACCCCTAAGTGACCTTCAAGATAGAATTCATGGCTCATTAAATCTCAGACCCGATCAAAAGATCAAGTCAATGAGTTATAGACATTTGCAGTTCCCGTCAACATTGTGGCATCTAGCTTGTCCATTGGTTGATGATGCGCAATGGATCCAAACAGTTGGTTTGTTTTATCAACGATCGGATGGTACCATGATGGAGTTATATGTGGATGTTTATATTGTACAACAACAACATCCAATTGTTCGAAGATGTAGACTTACAAGAGTCGTTGAAGATAGTCTGCCTCATAAAGTTGAGACTATTCCAAATGATGCAGAAGATGACAACCTACTTGATCTCCTAGATATACATGTCAACCCGACATCAGATGAGGAGTTTCGTAATAACAAAACTGATGATGATAGTAGTGTTGATGAGGAAGGAACAACTGAAGTTTCGAGAGATGCATTAGTTGTACAACATTATTGACCTACAATAAATCATCCACCACTCTTTGCATCTTGGTCAGAAGCAATGAAACGTGTGCCTGAATTTGAAGATAATGTTCTCACACCGGCAACTAAGTTTCCCGGAGTTATAAGAGATTGGTTTAGTGAGATAGAAAAAACTTTATATGTTGGAAGGAATTTTCCAAGTAAAGATGCATTAAAAAGTACATTAAAGATATTTCACATTGAGAGGCACTATATATATGTAGTTTATGAATCAGACCGTAAACAATTTTCCATACGGTGTGAGAAGTATAGGGATTATTTTAGATTTCGATTGAGGGTGATTCCAGACATTGCATTTGGAGGTTAGAGAATCTCGAGGATTGAGGCGGCTCATACTTGCATTTATCCTATCCTGACACAAGATCATACCTCTTTGGATGCATAATTTGTTTCATCCATTGTTGTTGAGATGATTAGGACTTGTCAAGATGTTATGATAGCCCTTGTGCAAGAGAGGATACAACAAACATTTAGTTATAAGATATCCTATAATAAGGCATGGAAGGAAAAACAGAAGGAAATTGTGAAGGTCTATGGTTATCGGGATGACTCGTATCGGGTGTTTCTGCAATTGCTAGCCATACTGAGGCGTCATAACCAAGTTTTTTCTATATGGATACAAACGAACATGTGTCTCATGATAACCGAATTGATCCATCTCGTGTTCAATTTCATCGGTTGTTCTAGGCATTCCTTCCCTGTATCTCCGCCTTTCGTTTTTGCAAACAGTTTATTCATATTGATGGAACATTTTTATATGGAAAATACAGGGGCGTATTGTTGATTGTGGAAACCCAAGATGGAAACCGTTTACCTCTTCCACTTTCCTTTCCCATTGTAGAGAAATAAAACTATGAATCATGGAGTTGGTTTTTGGCATGTATCAACACCCATTTTCCCAACATTCCGGGTGTTTGTCTGATTTCTGATCGGCATCAGGCAATTAATGATGCAATCAATGCGGATCCTGATACATGGAGTTACCCAAATGCAAATCCTCGGTTCTTCATTAGACACATTTCTAGAAACTTGCATAAAAATTTTCACAATGAACCGATGAAGAAGGCAATCACAAGACTTGTTATACACTGTATTTGTTATTTTTTGTATATCAACGTAAAGATAAATTCAAAATATGTGATATATCATCTGTTCTGTGTAGCATATTGTTTCCTCTAGAATCAAGGATGATCTCATTGATTTAAGATTCAAACATTCAGAGTGGTTTCTAATGGGTTTGTTCGTAGAACTGAAAGCATCCAATGATTCCATATCCATTTGGACCTACTTTCCAGAGGTAGGTGCTCATTAGTTGTAAAATGATGAGACTTAAGAATTTTCATTGGTCGATAGGATGGGAGGTCGGACTCATCACACCTTTTTTAGGGGAATTATTGTCTACTCAGGGACTCTCTTTATAGATTTAAGTTAGGTTCGTGAATCCTTATTACATTACCAAGTACAAAATGTGCTTTTCTTTAGATCTAATAATCAATGATTAAATATGTAGGAAATTTTGAGAATATTTTATATGTATTCTTGTTTCTTCATCGATAGAGAATCATATGTATTTTTTAGCGATTCTTAGTCAATGGTATCCTTTAATACATAAAAGTCTCTTGGTCATTATGATGATCATACTGGTTTTAAAGCCACTCGGTGGGGAACTTGAAGATTATTGTCATTCATAAGGACATGGATTATTTCAGAGTTTGGATCATACCCAAAGATGGGCTACCTACATATCCTTTATTTAGAAAAGGAATCAGAACCCACGTAGTTCGAGTAAGGGGGTATGATGTTTATGTATGATTGATGGTTCAAAGAAAAGATGTCATAATTACATTTACACTCTAAGCTCATGTGAGTCATGCTCAGTGTGAGAAACAATAGGTATGGTAAAACCGGACAATTGTTCCATGAAAGATGCAATCATAAGAAATGATGTGGGGCTTATATATGTATGACTCCCCAAATAGATGAAGATTAAGATTTACTTCAGGGAATAAATCCAAGAACATTGTCCATAAAGGTATATGTACTTTATGGAGATTTGGATCCTCTAATATTGGGGCTTACTCCTAAGGAAGATTCCCAAGTTATGAGAGGACATATGATTGGGTTTTACTGCTGAGAAGGAAGCCCAGATCAAAAGTAAATTTGATTGGTTAAGAGAAATTAAGACTGAGGCTTACTCCTGAGAAGGAGGTCCAGGTTAAGGGACTTGAAAAATTAATGGGCTTGGGGCTTACTCCTAAAGAGGATGTCCATATTTGAGACTGGGGCTTACTCCTTAAAAGGATTCCCAGGTTAAGAGAATTAAGGTTGGGGATTACTCCTGAAGAGGATTCCCATATTTGAAAACTTTAAGACTGGGGCTTACTTTTGAGGAGGATGCCCAGGTTAAGAGAATTATGACTGGGGCTTTCTCCTAAGGAGGATACCCAGGTTAGGGGACTTGGGGCTTACTCCTGAAAAGGAGGCCCAAATTAATGAGGACTTGGGGCTTACTCCTAAGGAGGGTGCCCAGGTTAATGAAATGTTGGACTGGGGCTTACTCCTGAAAAGGAGGCCCCGGTTAAGGATTCTCTCATCTTAAAGGATGAGGTTGAATGAATGAACTCTCTAACTTTAGTGATCTAATGATTTGTAAATCACTAGGTTTAGAGATATGTTCTATAGAATTCATTACAGATAAGGAAACCAATAAGGAAATCATGACATAAATGGCTTTGGAGAGAGTTCTGAAGGCTTAATCCTGAAGAGGAGAGAGGGATAGGTGTAAGAGGGGTGAAATGGGCAGGAAGGGCACCCAAAAAGAGAGGGGCATGCAAGTCCTAGTGGGTGCGCAGGTACTGCCTGGGCGTGCAAGTTTGGGTCGCACAGGTATACCTGCGCGGCACATGGATACTTGCATGACTTTTAACCCCTGGGGTAATACTTGGGAGAGACTTGGCTCAATCCCTTAGTACTATCCCTAAGGGATTATAGAAGAGTGGTGTGAAAGTTCTAGTGAAGGAGTATGGCGGCGCACAAGTGTGGCCATTTTCTTTAAGGGCTGGCCACTCAGGTGCGCAAGTGTTGATGAGTTCCAACACTTAGGCCTTCCTCCACCTCTCAGATCTTCCGTTCTAGGTAAGAAATTACCTTAGAAGTGTTCAAAATCTTTGAGAAGAGACTAGGGCACCGGGAGCTCAACTTTGAGGTTCTGGAATTTTTCTTCCTCCAAATGGGGGGGGGCATAGGGGTATTTATAGGCTAGAGAGACCCTGGGCGAATTTTCGATAGGGGCGTGCAAGTCACCTGCACGACCATTAGGCGGCGCACAAGTGTACTTGTGCGACCAAGAGGGAACTTGCGCGACCCAAGTACACTTGAATCCTTGTTCAAGCCTTTGTTAATTTTTGATGTTTTTGTCAAAGTATGAATCAATTTATGCTAAGGCATTTCCCTTTGAATTTGTTTAGACTATGTGACGAAAAGGAGCGTCAACAAAAGTCCCCCATCAGAGTTGGATAAGAAATAAAATGGGGATGTAACTCTGAGGAAATAAGGAAAACCAAGGAGACTTCGGTGCATAGGTACTGAGCGCACAGAGGGCAGTGCGCAAGTGCTGATCGCGTTAGCTGAAGAGTGCACTGGCTTTAAGCGCACTAGGTTGCGTCCGAGCCTATATATATGGCCATTTGTCGCGCATAGCACCAAATTTTGGATTTTCGAGATCTCACCGCGCAGGTTACGTTCGCCGCGCAAGCTGCTATCTTTTCCGCTATTTCTTCATTGTCATGCTGCTGTCAAGGTATCTGGACTTGTGCGGTGATACTTGCACGCCAAAAACTTGCACGGAACATCTACACTCCGCAACATATTCATACGTGTGCGTCATGATTATACTTGTGCGCCTTAATGCCTTAGCCATTTTTTTGAATTCTTTCACAAAGTTAATGAAAACTCAACTTATTTAAGAGTTAATTTATTTAATTTTTTTTCAAATTCAATGTCTCCCAAGAGAATCGGAACGGCTGATGAACTGGAAAGCAAGTGCCTTGATGATATGATGAGCATAATTGGCCATGATTACTATACCCTCTGTGATAGCACTCTCCCGGATTTGGATAAGTATTTGAAGAAGTATCATTGTGACTTGCCCCAGAGCATTTATCTACCTTTGTATGGCTATGGTCATCTACGAGAAGTTACCATTCCAGAGGCAAAGAACTATCTCCCAATTTCTTGGTTTTAGAATTATACCAACTTTGCTTTAGAAAATATTTCATGTGCAGGAGCATTTTTAACTACTAGAACAGTGGAGAAGGCCCATATGATCCATCAAAGCCCTTTTACGCCAGCTCTGAAACCTCATAAGCCCGAGCAGCAACCACATTATTATCCCTCAATTTTCCAAAACTCTCAGATGGATCAATCCAAAGGCTGTAAGAGAAGTTGGGACTTCCGTCCTGGAGGAGGTGTGAAACCAACTTGGATGTGGGCATACTGGGTACGACAAACCTGTGCGTTTACAGACATGATAACTTTGTGCTAGATATACTCAGCCATTGGAGCCCAGAAACCAATTCTTTCCATTTGACTCATGGATAAGTAGGCATCAGTCTATGGGATGTCCATAAGATCTCAGTGGCTCCAATTTTGGGTGATATGTATGATGAATTCATCCCTCCGAAGGTGACTTGTAATGATTCAGGGAAGACTCCGACTTTAGCTCAAGATTTACTTAAAATCTTCCATAATCTCAAGAGTTAAGGGACCTCTTTAACTCATTCTAGGAAATATATTCAACCAAAGGAGTGGATGGATATGTTTTTTATCAAGAAGCAAGAGAAAGAGCTGAAGGAAAGGAGAAGGGACCCAAGAAGAAGGGGCACAAGGAGAAGAGGCCCACTCGTCCTACCACCTTCCCCAAAATAGAGAAAAGGGGTGATCCTGGCACATTCTGGCCGTCCCTGTAAGTAGAAGAATTTGAGAAGTGGGGATATGAGGTGAATCAAAGGATCCCAAAGAAGAATTGTTTGGGGGGATTTTTGGCCTTGTGGCTTAGTTTTTATCTTCTGCCGGTCAAGGACTCGAAGTGAGGCATCAGGCCAAGGACCTTTGTTATTCCAGCCAAGTTGGCTGAGGGAAAAATGGTTGGGTTGGCTACCCCCATTTTAGAAAAGATTCACAGGAACTTACTCCATGTCTTCATGGGTATGTATCCTTTGAGAATAGTGGGACCATTCCGTGTTTTGTGGGGATGGATCTCCACTCACTTCAAGATGTATAATTTACAGAATGGAGTACAGATTCCTAGAATTTCTTTCAAGCCATTAGTGTAGGCATTCTCTGGAATTTCTCCATTAATTCTCAATGCTTATGACATGAAGGTGAGGCTGATCATATATAAGGAATTCAACTTCTTTCCTTATGAAAATCTTCCAACCGGGTGATTTGTTGATGATGGAACAGCCAACCTGGATTTAAGGGCATACATGCTGGCCTGCAGAGATGGTGTTCCGGTCACCAGAATTGAAGGAGAGATTATAAGCGAGGCCTATGCTCTATATAGATTTTCACGTCAATTCTAGTGTGTACAGCAGACTATTGTATCTCCCCCTGTACATGTCAGGTTTGAGAAACATCTGATGGTTGCCCAGTAACTATGGTTGCTGACATCTAGGGAGAGGACTGAGGCATTATTTGATCTAACAGTTGAAAAAACGGCATATAACTTCACTACATGGTATGCTGAGCACTGGATAGCATCATACCATAAAGGGGTGCTGAATCACCCAGTTTATCAGGTGGGCAAACGGAAGAGGATAGTAGAGAAAGAAACTCTTTCTCATGAGGGTGATGCTTCCCCACCTGAAGCTGATTCTCCAGATTCCTCATCTAGGACCGATTCACTGGATTCCCATGATGAGGGTGATGAGGTACAACAACCAGCAAAGCGGCCTCGTGCCTGATATAATCCTCTTGTCAGAATCAAAATACCTACTCCATCAACTCCTGGTGAGTTACTTCATTGTGTAAATTTTATCACCATTACTTTATAAAGAAATAGGTCTTATTTTCTTATTATCTATCAATAGGTGTAGGAGCTGGGAAGAAATTTATGTCCAAAATTGTAGGACCTTCCTCGCAGCCTTCTGGTACACGTACTGAATATCTACGACCAGAGGCTGTCCAAACATGGCAGAGTTTATACTGTGGTATTGAAACTGCCTGGATGGATTTATGCGAGGGGCTGCACCTCCCTGGAATAGGGAATCTTCTGGATTCTACCAATATCAATTTCAAAGATAGCCCTGATGAAGTGAGAGCTTATATCAGAGAGCTAGAAATGATCATATATGCCACTGGTGATTCCATTCTTGTCACCTAGCGGGTGAAGTAAATGATTGATGGTGGCACCGCTGAGGAGACTGCTGAGGAGTGGCACGATTATGTGGCCCCGGAAGATGTAAGTTTTATTTCCTTATTTTCTTTGCAACATGATTTCAATCGAAGCTTTTTTATTCAAGGAAGTTATTTTCATCATCTTGAAGCTTGCAAATAAAGGAACTAATGAGGATCCTTCGCCACAATATAGCCCTGGTGGTACTTCCATTGGGGCTGCTACTGAATCTGCTCATGAGTCGGCCGAGATATTTCCAGGCCAGCAGGCCATGAATGAAGAGTTGGGCATGTCCTTCCATTCTCCAATTCAAGTGCCTATAAGGGAGACTGTCGACACTCCCAAAAAACCAAAGAGACAAAGGCATTGAAGGAAGAAGTCCACAGTTAAACGCTTCATCAGTAGTGGTAAGTCCTTTGGATAATCATGAGCCTTAAACCATGAGAATGATTGCTCATTTTACTTGGGATTGTAGGGGCTTCTTAAATTTCTCCTCTGAGGGAGAGGATTGATCCTCCTTTGAGGAACATGGAGGGTGTTGTGGAACAATCGCAATTTCAGGCTGACTTGGCTGCTCCTAGAGAAGAGCCAGCATCTGTTCCCAGTATCCCTCCTACTACTATTGCAAGAAGAGAAGAACCTGCTTCTGGTAAGTTAACAATGATTCATAAAATGTTGAATGAAACATCGTCTGACTTCCATTCTGTGTTAATTCAGGTTCAACCCCTGCATTAGAGATTTTGGTGACAATTGCAACGGATGTTGCGATCTTATCTGAAGATGCTATCCAGGGTCAGGGACCGCAGGATGAGGATCGCCAAGAAGACACATCAAATGCTCCCACTAGTGATATTTATCAAGATTCTGAGATGACATTAGATGAAATGATGGATCTTGGCGCATCATTAGAATATTTTATAAATCATGTTAAATGAACATGTAATTTAGAAGATTATGGACATGAGTGTTATCCTTCATCCTATTAAGAATAACTTCTTAATACATATCTAATCATGATCGGTTCAAATGTTCAGTTCTTCCTGAGCAAGATGCTGAACTACACATTTCTGAAGGGGGTAAAGAAAACCCTACCATTGAAGAGAAATTAGCATAAGTGGAGCTAAATGCAGTAGAGCTTCCTCAAAATCATCCTAAAAATCCTGTCGAAGCTAGGAAAGATGGGGAGGATCCTTCTCAGGTTGTTGATCTACCGTTGGGTAAGGAATAACAATATTTGTGATTTTACTTAATTTGCAAGACAACAAATTAACTTTTGTTATCCTTTGAAACTAACCAAAGCTTTAAATTGATTAAGTAGGGCCATCAATTGAAGTGGATAGATCTAGAGGTGAGGCCTCAGCCTCCACCCCAATAAGAATCAAATGCAAAGACACACGGGTCAGGGGGGAAGGAGAAGAACATGGAACTTCCCTAAGTGCATTAATCCCAGATTATACTCCCCCCTGTGACAGTGACACTTAGTCAGACACGGAAGCTCAAAAGCCGTTCCAATTTTCACGATGCAAGGCATGGTAGAACATATGAAAAATCATATCTGAAGTGCCTCTGGAGGATCTGTCATCGAAGATTCCCCGGCTATCATCTATATTCATCATATTGGGACTTGGTAGTTTTGGATATTAAAAGATCCATGCTGCGGTGAAATAGGTCATTTTAAGAAGGGGGAGAAGAAAAAGTGTCATGTAGATCTGACTAGGGTGAAGCTGTCATCCAACATCAGTGAATTTGAAGCTACGGTATCCCGAGCTGACACTGACTATGATGCCAAAATGAAGGAGCTGAAGCATAAGATCAAAGATAAATTCATCCAGCAGATGCACCTCTAGCAATAGTTATATTCTGTTACTGGGTAACATGACCAACTCAATAATGCCATCACAGATGCCAAGAAAGCACCCCATCAGGCTAAAAAGAGTGAAGTTGGTCGAGTGCATGAGCTTCAAGTAGCTACTGATGAAGCTCGGGATGTTGTACATCAAGTGAAGACCTATGTTGATAGCCTCTTGTAATTTCCTAGAAAAGAGAAGAGACTCCAACCTATGGATGTCCTTCTAATCTCTTGTACACCAAATGAAAAAAAAATTCATCTACAATAATTTGTGCACGTATTTTTCTGCCACCTGCTTTAAATTTTTACCTAAGCCAATGGGCCTAGTAAGCATAGTTTTATTTTTTACTTGGATTATTATAAATAACCCTACAAAATTTGAATCTTTTAATTGCTCAATATCACATAAATCATAAAAAATTTATGTTTAGTAAGCTGAAACTTGACTTTTATTCAGATTTCCCTTGACTTTTGTGGGAAGTTTAATGTCATCCACATCAGACATAAATAGGCTAATGTTTAAGGTCAAAATAGATTTGACTGAAATGGATTAAAATTGACTTAATTTCCTGACAATTTATCTGAAAACATATTACCACACTCAAGTATGAGGGAAAATATGTAAACTATGACTTAAGAAAATTTGAATATGAGGAATGATATATAAAAGAGATAAAATGCATTCGAATAAGTAGTTACCAATAATGAAGTTACAATTATTTAAAAAACCCGTTAGAGGGGTTGAATTATGCAGGGCCACCTAAGGGAATTACCTGTATAGTCAAAAGAATAGCATCTTTTGGAAGACAGGTCCATTATGTAGACTACTTATGCAAGGCCGCCTGAGGCGACGTGCTGCATAGTCAAGCAAAAGAACTCTTAGAAATTTACTTTTCTACTGCTAAAAAGCCAGTGAATGTTTATGGGGATTCAACTTTTCCAAAGTATAGATTTTACTGTATGGAAAGAGGTACTTGAATATGGAGAAGATATTTTCAATCATGATTGTCTGAGAATTGGATTAATGTTACTCCTACGAAGGTCTGACCCAAACGTAGGGAAGGAAAATATAAACCATAGACTTGAATACTTTCAGATCATGAAAAGGCATATGGGACAAATATGTTAAGGATGGCTATTTTTGCGGATCCCTACATATTGTCATTAAGAAAAATAAGGACAAAAGAGGTTTTCCTCCCGAGAATGAAGTTACCACTATTTAACAAACCCATTATGGGTTTGAATTATGCAGGGCTGCCTAAGGGCATTGGATACATAATCAAATAATAGCATATTTTTGCTGATAGGTCCGTTATGTAGACTACTTATGCAAGGCCGCCTAAGGGCACATGCTTCATAGTCAGGTAAAATAACTCTCAGGTATCAAACCTTTTGTGATTAGAAGTTAAGAAAAAGGATATGGAGATCTGAAAATATTTAAGGTTAGGATTATGACACATAAAAAATGGGTATTGTTCAATGTATGTAAAGATACATAGATCAATTCTAATCATAATCACGTTGTGGCTGGGTCATGAATTGAAATACTGGACTTCACTATGTATCCCATAAGAATGGGAATCAATCCATACATAGTTCTTTAAATTCAATTTAACATCATGTGGGAAGAATGTATGAGATATCTTAGTTTAGGGTCAAAGATCTCAGACCATTATAAGAAATACACAGTGTGTGTTTCCATGGGGACTTTTCAGCCAGGGGACTGAAAGTGGAATTTGGGGTTAGGTCCAAAAGACTTGGGTCTTGATTCGAGGGACACTCAAACGTTCCTACGTATCCTATAAGGATGGGAATCAAGCCTATGTAGTTCTAGTAATACCCTCTGTACAAATTTAGTTTGTACATGTGAAGGGTGAAAGGGGACTTTAGTGTAATAATGGTTGGACCCAAGAAAAAAAGTTTAGGCATTTCCATGTATGCGCTAAGTCTTTGGAATATAACATTATTGAAAATCAATGTAAATAATGATTCCCCCTCAGTTGAGGGTATCAAAGAATATTGTAGTTTATTGTCATACAAGACAAAAGTGTCGTACAGTTTAACATCGTATAGCAAGGATGAAGGTGAACCAATGCAAAGATATTGATTCTGGGGGTGGTTTCACGAATCAACATCGTATGAGATGGAGGTAAACCGATGTGAAGAGATTGGTTTTGAGCTTGAACCCTGGGAGATTGCCTACGTACCCAGCCTGGAAGGCCAAGAACGAAGTCTGCGTAGTTCAATTAAAGAATGAATTAGTGATCAAGTTGTTCTTGGGGACAATGACCAAAAAAATGGTGTTGGGACTTACGCGTGGTTAGCGGCCCAGAGAGGGTTTTATGGTTTGAAGTTTTCTCTAAGCTCACATGAGTCATACTCGGTGTGAGAAACAAGAGGTAGAAACAACCTTAAAGATACACATTTTAATGTCATGTAGGACATATAAAGGGACTATCCAATTTAAAGTCCTGCAGTTAGGACTACTGGTTTTGTACAGTTTAGTGTCATGTAGCAGGAACAAAATACGGTTTAATGCCATGTAGGACATATTAAGGGATTTCTATACAGTTTAGAGTCATGTAGTTAGGACTATGGGGATAATACAGTTTAATGTCATATTAGACAAAAAGAGGACTGTGCAGTTTAATGTCATGCAGTAAGGACAAAAGAGGACATAGTTTAATGTCATGTTGGATGTATTAGGGACTTTTTCACAGTTTAACGTCGTGTGGGACGAAAGTAATGCAAATAGTATAAGGTCATATGCATGGAACGTAGATGGTGCAATTTAACATCTTGCTGGACATAAGGGACATCTTTATAGTTTAACGTAATGTAGTTAGGACGTCACAGTTTAACGTCATGTTGGACGTAAGTGCCAATAGTTTAAATTCATATGCATGGACCCTGGATGGTGTAGTTTAACATCGTGCTGGACGTAAGGGACATATGTACATTTTAACGTCATGTAGTTAGGACGTCACATTTTAATGTCATGTTGGGCGTAAGTGCCAATAGTTAAAGTCATATGCATGGACCCTGGATGTATTTTGTGTTCATACAAAATATTTCTTCAGAAATCTGGCATTGGTTGAAGTAGTGATGAGTTCTCCATCCATTGAGATTAAATAATAAGATCCATTGGAATAGACCTTATGTATTGAATAAGGTCCTTCCCATTTTGGCACAAGAATGGGAGGTTTATTTCCAGGTATCATTGGAGTTCTGAGAACTAATACCAATTCTCCCTGAACGAATGAACGAAGATGAACTTTTTGTTGAAAGCTCATGCTATTCGATTCTGATAGACTTCCAAGTGGTGCAGGGTGCACAATATTTTCTCACCTAACTATTCTAATTCATTCAATCATTTTTGAGATTGTTCATCTGTAGATGATTGATCACAAATGGATACTCTGAGTGAAGGTAATTGAACTTCAATGGGCAAGACTGCTTCTGTTCCATATACTAGTGAATATGAATTTGACCGCGTTGCAGTGCGAGTGGTGGTCTGATAAGCCCATAAATCATGAAAGAGTTTATCAGGCCATGAACTCTTATCTTTATCCGCCATCTTTTGCAGTATGTTTGAAAGAGTCTTGTTAAAGGCTTCTATCTAGCCATTGGCCGCTGCATGATACCCAAATGAATGGTTGGATTTGATTTTGTATTCTTGATATAACTTCTTTACCTTAAATGAACAGAAGTTAGCTCCATTGTCCGTCAATATGGTATGAGGGACACTAAATTTGGTAATAATGTTAGACTTGATGAAGCTAAAAATGCATTTAGAACTGACTTATTTGAGTGGTATTGCCTCTGCCCATTTGGAAAAGAAGTCAGTAGTGGAAAGAATATACTTAAACTGATTGGCTGTAGCTGAAGTATAAGGTCCCACCACATCCATTCCCCATGTGGCAAATGTCCATGAGTATTTAGTTGTATGACGAAATTATGGGGGTCGATGACTGAAATTGGCATGTACATGGCATGAATGACACTTCTTTGTGAAATCAACACAATCTTGTATCATTGAAGGCAAAAAGTACCCAAGCCTTCGAATTTGATCAGACAGTCTGTGTCCAGACTGGTGGGCACCACAAACTCCTACATGCACTTCTTTCATGACATCCATTGTCTCTTCACCATCAATGCATCTGAAGAGAACTCCATCAAAACCACACTTATAGAGAATTTTCTCTAGGTGATATGGGTCATCATAAAGAGTAAAATTGACCAAACATCGCTAGATTTGTTCTTTCCTGGCTCTGTCAGGTGGAAGTGTTCTATTTTGAAGGTATTCCCTGATAGGTGTCATCCATCCCATAGTATGACCATACGGATCATGAATGGGACTAATTTCCTTGATCTCCTCTGTTCTGGTTCAAACATAAGGTGAAATTGTACGACGGTGGGCAATACTGATGGTTTTCTCATCCCGATTTGGATCCTCCAGAGATGTGTCTATATTAGCCAGTGCATCATCTTGGGCATTTTGTGATCTTGGGACATAAGAAAATGTCGATTCCAAAGGTAAATCTTCCATTAACTCTCTAAAATAATCATACAAATGGATTACTTCTTCTTTTCGGATGGCATAATCCCCATTGACTTGTTTCATTACCAGGTCTGAATCACCTTTCACCATTAAGTGATTCACTTGTTCATGAAGCGCCAGCTCTAATCCTATGATGAGAGCTTGGTATTATGCTTCATTATTAGTACCACCTTCCCATAGTAAGAAGGAATAGGGTAACACTGCCTTTTCTGGGGAAATAAGAACAACTCCTAACACACCCTTGTTGAATTTAGGATCTTCCATTTTCTTCCCTGTTGGACTTCTGGAAGCACCATCAAAATACAATTCTCATGTTTGAAGACTTTCATGAATAGAGA
Organism: Viscum album; assembly: GCA_963277665.1. Lineage (NCBI taxonomy): Eukaryota > Viridiplantae > Streptophyta > Magnoliopsida > Santalales > Viscaceae > Viscum > Viscum album. The sequence goes on from OY728125.1 coordinate 1,710,225,557, forward strand.
AGACTTCCTCATTAGGGAGTTCAATATTTGAAGATGTGTCTTCCACTTAAGGATGTTCAGCCAGGAAATCAGCCAGAGCTTGGCCCTTTATTGCCTTTTGAGACACATATTGAATATCAAATTGCTGCAAGATAACTGTCCTCCTTTCCAGACGTCATGTAATCATTGAACGACTAAGGATGAATTTGAGTGGGTTATTGCGAGATACCAATTGGACCTCGTGATGTTGCAGGTAGTGTCTCAACTTCTGAATTGCAAAGATTAATGCTAGGCAGCACTTTTCAATACTTGAATATCGGGTTTCTGCTTTAAGCATAGTCTGACTGAGATAGTAGAGGCTATGTTCATTCCCAGCATCATTCTTCTGAGCAAGAAAGGCACCCAATGATCACTCTAGAGCTTTCACAAAGAGGATAAGTGGTCTTAATTCAACAGGTGGCATTAACACCAGTGGAATCAATAGATACTTCTTGTGAATATCGAATGCCTCTTGATATTCTTCAGTCCACTGGTAAGTGACTCCCTTCTTCATCAATTTGGTTAAGGGTAAACTTTTTCCGGCCAAATTGGCAATGAAATGCTGAATATAGGCTAAGTGTCCTGGAAGTCCTCTCAATTCTTTCAAATTTCGAGGAGGTGACATACCATGGATTGACTTTGTCTTCTCAGGATTGACTTTGATACCATGATGTCGTACAACAAAGCCAAGGAATTTCCCTGAGGTTACCCCAAAAGCACATTTTAAGGGGTTCATCTTCAAATTATGATGCCGAAGTTTGTGGAATATGATTTCCAAATAAGCCAAGTGATGAAAACATTGCATGGATTTGACAACTAAATCATCCACATAACATTAAATTAACTTCCCTAAAAAGGTTTTGAAGATATGATGCATGGCACGTTGATATGTTGCGCCTGCATTCTTTAAGCCAAAGGGCATTACTCGATAGAAAAACACACCCTGAGGGGATCTGAAGGCTGTAGATTCCTCATCTTCTAGAGCCATTCAGATTTGATTAAATCTGGAATATCCATCCATGAATGAAAGTGCTTCATAGCCAGTTGTTGCATCAATTAATAGTTCCGTAATTGGAACTGGAAAATCAACCTTAGGACAATGCCGATTAAGATCCCTGAAATCGATGCAAACTCTAATTTGTCTGTTATGTTTCTTCACTGGGACAATATTATCCAACCACTTGGGATATTGAACTTCTCTGATGAAGTTAGATTTAATGAGCTTGTCCACTTCAGCTTCAATTTTGGAAGCATAGGTTGGGTGTGTTCTTCTAGAAGCTTGTTTGAATCCTCGATGTTCTTCTGGAAAACCCAAACAATGAGTGGCAATATCAGGATCAAGCCCTGGAATCTCTGTATAGTTCCAAGAAAATATATCTCAATTTTTTTTAGAAAGGAAATATACATCTCTTGCTCTTCAAGAGTCATAGCCGCACTAAATAAAGTGGGGTCTGGATCTTTTTTTGTACCCAGATTTATTTCTCTGAGTTCATCCACAGTGGTAGAGATACCCTCTTTAAATTCTAGAGGAGCATCCCTGATATCTTCCTCTTCTTCTTCAACATGTGTTATTTCCTCTGTTTCTACTTTCATGGTAGATGATGAAGCAAAATTTCCATGATCAGAAGAGATGTTAAAATTTGAACATCTTGAAGAAGAATATTCCATTTCTGGCCCGATTGATGATGAAGGGTCTTCTTTGGGTAATACAGAAGAGATGATAGATTGAGAATCGACATCATCGTTCTAATCTAACATTTATATAACATCTTCTGGCCTAGTTGGTGATGTTTAGACTTGCTGGATTTCAGCAGATGAAATGAAGACATCTCCATTTGAGCTTTCATAATTGCCTTGTGGATCACCACTTTCTCCCATGCTATCTGGCTTGATTGTCGTAATTGACATTATGGATCTTTCTTTGAGAGTATTTTGATTTGAGTCTATCCTGTAAATTTGACTGATAGGATACACATAATCTGTACTCACATGTGTAAATGGATTTACTGGAATCTTTTTCAAACCATATTAAGCATTAACATTGGTAATCTCTTTTGTTGTGGATTCCTCCTTTCCCCTCATGTGGTAGATTTCTGCCTCAATGTATTGAGATTCACATGTCTCGAACGGGGCCTTATCACCATATAATGTCCCAACTTGACCATCGAAACAATACTTGATAAATTGATGGTATGATTAAGGGATAGACACATATTGATGTAGCCAAGGTCTTCAAAGAAAGATGTTGAAGGCTGAGTCTTGAACAACAACCATGAAATCTGAATTGGATACAAGATCTCCAAACTAAGTTCTGAGTGTAATCTCACCCAGTGGTTATTGTTCATTTTTATTACATCCTTGTAACATCATGGTAGAAGGAGATAAATCAGATTCCTTGAGGCCCAATCGCTGAAGTGTACGAATGGGCATGAGATTGACTCTTGAACCATTATCATTGAAAGCTCTTCGGATGTCTACAACATTGACCTTTCCAGATAAGTAAAAAGGTCTAATATTCCCATGCACGACTTCATATTCATCTTCATCTATAAAGGATATCATTTCATGGAATTCTGCAGGATTATTCTCTATGTGGTAGACTTTAGCAGCAGCAATTTATGTTTCAAACTCATGAGGACTTGAAAAAACCACTATGAGTGCCTCCCAAAGATCCTTTGACAGATTCAAAGCATCCAGAATTGAAAACTTGGTCGGTACTTGGGCCAGGTGTTTTAATACATCATACTTTGATCCAAAGGTCTGTGTTTCCCAACAGTAACATGTGGTTTAGTAGGTGCCTTGGAATTAGATGCATCTTGTATTGGGATATGAGTTGTAAATATTACTGACTTTGGAAAATTAGACAGATTATATCCATTTACTTGTTGAGAGGATGAAGGTTGAACCCCCAACCGATCCTCCAGAATAATTGTTCTAGGACTGAATTTTCTATTGGTGAAATAACTTTCTTGTTCTTGTTGAGCTCGCTGAAGGGATCTTCCATGAGTTTCTGTTGCATACACAGTTCTAGTAGGGGTAGAATTGGAATAGTGGCCTCTGAAAGATCCACGTCTTCCCCTGTATCTCGAGCCTCTGGAACTTCCTCTGATTCCTCTATTTGATACAGAGAACCCAGGTTCATCAAATTCGAAACTGTGACTGGAATAAGGATCTGTTAAGTGAATTATATTAACAGAACCAAATATTAACTCTTCATCTGATGAAGACTCTGCCTGATTAGCTTGTTTAGGTCGTGCCGTTTGGTGGGATGGTTCTCGAAGCTTTGAAGTAGATGGAATGAAATTTTCCAGAGTCAAAGACATCTTAGGCTTCGACACATATTCATCTTCTTCTTATTTTTCTTCTTTCCCTGAATTATGCTACTCTTTTGAGGATTTTTCTTTTTATGGAGGTTTAACTGCGGCATTTACAGTAGAATACACAATTGGTTTCTTCAATTTTTTTCGCAAAATGGAATGAATTTGGTTGATCATTTTTCTGACCATCCAATCATCATACTTCTACGCATTTTCTCTTTTGACTTATTTCCACTCGCCTCCCTCCTCCGGATTTATAACAGTAACACATGCTACCTAAGCTGAAGAACCCTTCAATTTGACTTGTCCCGAGTCAACCATTTTTTTAGGAGGTCCTAGAAGACAAAACACTCCTGAATGGGATGTCCCAACATCTAATGAAATGGTCAATAATTGGGATGATCTTCATCTCCTTCCCTGTTTGGCCTTTTGGGCCTCGGCAGCTGAACCAAATTATTCTCCAGGGCCAAAATGAAGTAACCAGGAACTTGTTCATTTCGGAAAGAATAAACTTTTCTTTTCAACTCATAAAATTATTTCCGTCTTTGATCTCTTTGATCGTCTTGACGAAATACCCTCTGTTGGTGACGCTCAGGAGGTGGAACCCTTTAGGAAGATGAAGGATTTGAAGTAGAAACAGGTACAGGTGCCTGTTTAAGCATGACTGTAGCAGTCACTTCTTTACCCATTCTCCTTCCTAGAGCTGATGGAATTACACGAGCTTTATCTTTAGTCTTTATAAGAGAATCTTCAATCTACTGAGAGATCGAAGTAAGGTCTTGAAACCCTCTAGTGTATTTCATAGGGATCAATGGCATGCATAATTCATCATGAAAATTTTCCACACAAATTGGAAACAATTGCTCTTGAGGGAGAGCTAAGATTAGGGAATATGTTAATCCCTTCTAGCGAGCAATGAAATCTGAGACCCTTTCATTCTCCCTTTTCTTATAGTTTTTAAGATAAAAAACTGTTGTCTTTGGCAACTTTGAGCTGAACTGAAGAAGGAATTTTTGGAAAAGATCCTCTGATCTGGTAATTGATCGGGATTTCACGCTTTTGTACCAAACAAAAGCAGGTCCTTGTAATGACTGTACAAAACACCTGAGCTTAACTGCTTCTTGTTGCTGAAGGGTTCCCATCATAGGATCGCAACGAGAATTAAAATGTGTGAAGTGTTGCTCTGGGTCTCCCGAACCATTAAATATTGGGAAAATGGTACTTGGAAAATTTTATGGGGGAGGAATTGCATCAACCCACTCAGGGTAAGATCTCTTTTCTGGTTGATTTTGAGCACGATTTCCCTCCATATCCTCCAACCAAGTTTTTAATGACTCAATAGTAGTTATTGACTTTTTAGAAACATCCGGTTTAGCTTGGACCTGAATAGGTGCAATGACTGGAGCTGGTAGAGATGCGGTGGCTGATACTGAAATTGATGGTTGCACCGCCAATTGTTGTTGCACTTGACCTGTAGGATTAGACCTATGAGGGTTTACTGATAAAGGAGTATATTATTGATCCATATCAGTAGCCACAACAAATTCCTTTGACTGACTGAATCTAGCATGCTTAGGATGAAGACTACTCTGAAGTAGTTCAACATTTATCCTCCTTAATTCCTTCATTTATTCCTCTTGTTGTGAAAACCTTTTCTCTAGTGAGAGTGATTGGCCTTCTCCAGAGGAAGGGTATGTAACCTGATTCTTTCCTTTCCCTTTATTGGATCCCTTTTAGAGAGGGGGAAGTGGGTTACTTGAAGGATTAACTAGGTTCTGAGTGAGCATTTGATTTTGTGTATGCACACCTTCTTCATTTGTGTATGTGCGTACAACTTCTTGAGTCGGAACCTCTTCATGTGATCCCTCTGAATGATCCTCATCTGGTAGATCAGCAACAACAGCATTGATGAAATTAATTGATGCATAACGCATCACATCCCTTCTATCAGCATTTCTATGATATTGTCTTCTTCCATGTCTTTGATGAGACATTGCCTTTTGTTTATTCGATCCCTCAGGAACTTCTTGATGAACCGTAATTTGGAGGGAATCTCCTGATAATTTGTCTCTTTGTTCCTCTTGAGGCTTCTTCCCCAATCGAGAGAAGACTAATTTTCTCTGAGGGAGGGATTGTGAATTTGAAAAAGTCCCCAGTTCGGTGGACTCGGGCTGTTCCTGTTGTCTTTGCTCAACTCCTAGAATCCTATTTGTTGATTCCTAGGGTTGAGTTAAAAGAGTCCCTGGTCTGGCAAGCTGGGGTGGCTCTTAACATGATATATCTGAGACTTTCTTGAAATATCTCCTAATCTTGCGGACCTTGGTCCAGAAATTTTCTGGATGCATCAACCTGCATCCACATTTATCACCCGGCTCAAAAGACCGTGGGATGATTTCTGACACTTCTGTCACTTCATGATGTGCTTTCTCCAAATGAGAGGTTTGTTCAATATTCTCATTTTCTTGATGCATGAGTAATTCAACAACTTGTTCTCTTTATGCTTGATTTTGAGAGGATCTAGTTGAAGCTTGTTCTTGGGTAAGCATTTGATTACAACCAAAACCCATTGACTGCGGCCGGCCATGGGAAATAACATTGCATGAGACCATTTTCGGTGGGCTTTGCTGATTGGAGTGCATAGTGAAATGTAGTGCTCCATGAACACCCCATCCCCTAATATGAATACCATATGGGGTATTGGCAATTAACTGGAGCAATCTTCTTAGTGCGCCAAGGCATGAACACTGAAGGGCTCTCTGCTGCTTTTCAGCCTTCAGATATCAAGAGAATGATAGAGATGCCAAGTCAATTTGGCGTTGTAACCCTTCTATTATCTTAACATGATTTTCATATTCATCATAAGATTATAATTTCTTTTTCAATTGAAATAGATTTTTCCATATGTTGAGGAGAATATCATGAATTCCATCTTCCATCAACATCTCTAGAATATCATACTGAGAGTCGGCCAAAGGCCAAAACAGTACTAGCAATTCACCTTTCGCCAGTTGTTTTCTCATGTTCTTCATTTCCTCTTTATCATTCAATGAGGATTCTTCTACCTGTTTAGACTAGAGCTGGTGATTTCTTGTTGCTTCATCAGATTCAACAAGACTGGTAGAGAATCCATTGATCAAACTGGAAGATGAATGGCCCAAGGGTGGTTCATAGAATGACCTACACCCCGGGCTATCTTCTGATTGAGAAATTATTTCACTTGTTGATGGTAAAGCATCAGACAAGACTGGATTTACTTTTTCAAGTGCCTCAAGATAAGAGGGATTTCTTGTCACTACATTGTTTTCTGAAGAATTTTCCAGACAATGCGAATTACTACTGCGGAGAGGGAATTTGTAGCTAAATTCATCATCATGGGGAGGAACAACATGATGGGTTACTGCAAAAGATGAAATCTCTTTCTCCTCGATCTTCTAGCCATGTGGAGGGTTATTGTAGCTCTCATATGAAGATGAAACTTCAAGATAGATCAATCTGTCATGAAGCATGCCTTCATGAGGAAGTTTCTGATGCAGACCTTCGGAATTAATGTTCCCACTATTGGGAACTAAGGGATTAGAATCTTGAATTCCAAAAGATAATTGTTTGAGGGCTTCAAGAACTCCAGGATCGAGTAAGGCCTTGTTACAGATTGGCCCTTGATTTCTTGACTGTGCTGGGAGGGTCTTCTTCTTAGACTCCTTCTTACTTAATTTGGGAACCACTTGTTGATGAAAGTGGTTATTATGAGCAGGTGTATGTGCTTGCTCAGGAGAAATGATCAGGTTAGGCTTATTATCTCTGCTCAAATCAGGTGTAGGTGCCTGACTTGGTTGTCTGTATATTATGGGGGAGTACGCCCCACAACCCTCTTGAACTGGAACAGAGGTATGTGTCTTTTCCAGAGTGAACTGTTGAAGTTTCACACCACTGGTAGGGATAGATTTATGTGTCTTTCCCTGAGATGCTGCTGAAGCTGTTATAATATCCTGGCAGGCATCCAGAATATGAGCAGGGATTTTCTTCTGCTCTTTCACCATTGATAGAATATGATTTGTTATTTCAGCTACTGGAATGGGGATATACGTCCATTCTGTGCTTGGAGTAGGTGTTTGTTCCTACTCCTATCCTCATTTTCCTGTTAGTGAATCCTGACAATACTCAAGTTTTGGGGCAGAGAGTTGAGTCTGCCTCTTGTTTGTTGCCGGAGCTTTCTGACTGACTTCTCCGAGTGCTACCAAATGAGAATATTGGTAGGCTTGATCAATACTAGTAGGTGTATGTGCTTGCTGATTGCACTTCACCGAATGTGGTTGACGATCCTCCTTCAACACTGACAGACAAGGCTGTTGGCAGGATTGATGAGTGTAAGCAGGTGTATGTGCATATTTACCAGATATCAACACATTGGGTTGGAGGGCTTCATCGTATGTAGTCAGATGAGCCTGCTGACTAGCAGATGATTTATAAACATGTGTATGTTCCTATCTATAGTACTCCACCAGAATTGCCTGGCGGGATTGGCGTGATGCTGCCAAACGAGTCTACTAGATAGCGGAATTAAAACGGACGGGTGTGTGTGCCCGCTCGTTTCTTGCTACCAAGTTAGGTTGGTGGACTTCTCCGGAGATGGAAGAGAAGAGAACATACTCACTGTTAACCGGATTTTTCCTCTGGTGGTTCATCTTGCCTGCTCTGGTTCAAGGAACCTGAGCTGAATTCCTGGAGTCAATACCCTCATCGTGTTGGGGGTGCACTGCCGCACGAGTCTGGTGGCGATTGTTGATGGGAGCCCTCAGGAAGGACTCATGTATCCTTGAATTAAGGCCCTGAGGGACCTACTTATTCTCCTCCCCAGAATACGGGGCTGAATGGTGATTGTGTTCTGGGGATAAAAACCCGAAACGGTTGAAAACGGTGGTTGGATCCACCTGCTTCTTGATCGCTGGTCGTCGCTGTCTGGAAGACCAGGTTGAATTATTGACTTGGAGGGGTTGTCTAAAGACCTCCAAAGTCAGAATAGTACCGTTTTGACGGTACTCCTTAACCAGCGCATTTGATACGCAGCATTGAAGATGCTGAGTAGGTGATGTCGTCCTCAGAGTAGACGATGATCCAGCAGAAGTAGCAGCAGATGCATTCACAGTGGAGGTTTTCACAACAGAGGTATTCACAGATGTGAACTTATGAAAATCCATTCTTGTAATGTAGAAGATCTTGGAAAAGAGTTCCTATTTGATATAACAAACATAATCAAGATAAATTTGGCCTCCACATCTTTTGGATAAGCACATATGTCATTGATTGTTTTGTTGGCCCTCTCATTGAGTTTAAACAGGGTCTTAACAAATAGGTAAAACATCATTTTAACTTGGTTAAGGATTCACATAGGATTCACCATTTTTTGTTTCCTCTGGAATCGGGGATGATCTTATTGATTTAAGATTCAAACATTACAAGCAGTTTCTAATGGGTTTGTTTGTAGGATCGAAAACATCCAATGATTCCATATCCATTTGGACCTACTTTCCAAAGGTAGGTGCTCATTAGATGTAAACTGATGAGTCTTAAGAATTTTCATTGGTCGAGAGGATGGGAGGTCGGACTCAACACACCTTTTTTAGGGTAATTATTGTCCTCTTTGGGACTCTCTTTATAGAATTAAGTTATGTTCATGAATCCTTATTACATTACCAAGTATAAAATTAGCTTTTCTTTAGATCTGACAATCAATGATTAAATATGTAGGAAATTTAGAGAATCTTTTATACATATTCGAGGTTCTTCATTGATAGAGAATCATCTGTATTTTTTTAGAGATTCTTAGTCAATGGTATCCTTCAATACATAAAAGTCTCTTGGTCATTATGATGACCATACTGGTTTTAAATCCACTCAGTGGGGCACTTGATGTTTATTGTCATTCAGAAGGATATGGATTATTTCAGAGTTGGGATCGTACCGGCAGATGGGCTACCTAGGTATCCTTTGTTTAGAAAAGGAATCAGAACCCACGTAGTTCGATTAAGGGGGTATGATGTTTATGTATGATTTATGGATCAAAGAAAAGATTTCATAATTACTTTTACACTCTAAACTCATTTGAGTCATGATCAGTTTGAGAAACAAGAGGTATTAGTAAAACCAGACAATTGTGCCAGGAAAGATGCAATCATAGGAAATGATGTGGGGCTTATGTATGTATGACTGCCAAAATAGATGAAGATTAATATTTACTTTAGGGAAGAAATCCAAGAACATGGTCCATAATGGTATATGTACTTTATGGATATTTGGATACTCTAATCTTGGGGATTACTCCTAATGAAGATGCCCAAGTTAGGAGAGGACTTATGATTGGGTTTTACTCCTGAGAAGGAATCCCAAATCAAAAGTAAATTAGGACTGGTTAATAGAAATTAAGACTCGGGCTTACTCCTAAGAAGGAGGCCCAGGTCAAGGGACTTGAAAAATTAAGGGACTTGGGGCTTACTCTTAAAGAGGATGCCCATATTTGAGACTGGGGCTTACTCCTGAAAAGGAGGCCCAGGTTAAGAGAATTATGGTTGGGGCATACTAATGAGGTGAATTCCCGTATTTGGGAAACTATAAGACTGGGGCTTACTCCTGAGGAGGATGCATAGGTTAAGAGAATTATGACTGGGACTTACTCTTAAGGGGGATGCCCAGGTTAGGGGACTTGGGGCTTACTCTGGAAAAGGATGCCCAAATTAATGAGGAGTTGGGGCTTACTCCTAATGAGGATGCCCAGGTTAATGAAAAGTTGGACTGGGGCTTACACCAGAAAAGGAGGCCCAGGTTAAGGATTCTCTCATCTTAAAGGAGGAGTTTGAATGAATGAACTCTCTAACTTTAGTGATGTAAAGATGTGTAAATCACTAGGTTTTGAGAGATGTTCCACATAATTCCTTTCAAATAAGGAAACCAACAAGTAAATCATGCCATAAATTGCTTTGGAGAGAGTTTAGAAGGCTTAATTCTAAAAAGGAGAGAGCGATAGGTGTAAGAGGGGTGAAATGGGTAGGAAGGGAACCCAAAAAGATAGGGGTGTGCAAGTCCTGGTGGGTGCAGAGGTACTGCGTGGGTGCGCCAGTTTTGGTCACGAAGGTATACCTGCGCAGCACATGGATACTTGCGCAAATTTTAACCCTTGGGGTAATACTTGGGAGAGACTTGGATCAAGACCTTAGTACTATCACTAAGGGCTTACAGAAGTGTGGCGCACAAGTTTTGGTGAAGGAGCAAGGCGGCGCGCAAGTGCGGCCATTTCCCTTAAGGTCTGGCCACTCAGGTGCGCAAGTGTTGATGAGTTCCAACACTTAGGCCTTCCTCACCCTCTTTAAACCTTCTGTTCTAGGTAAGAAATTACCTTAGAAGTGTTTGGAAGCTTTGAGAAGAGACTAGGGTGTCGAGAGCTCAACTTTGAGGTTCTGGAATTTTTCATCCTCCAAATGGGGGGACCACATGGGTATTTATAGGATGGAGAGACCCTGGGAGAATTTTCCAAAGGGGTGCACAAGTCACATGCATGACCATTAGGCGGTGCGCATGTGTACTTGCGCGACCAAGAGGGAACTTGCATGACCCAAGTACATTTGAATCCTTGTTCAAGCCTTTACTAATTTTTTATGTTTTTGACAAAGGATGAATCACATAGTGCTAAGGCATTTCCCTTTGCATTCGTTTAGACTCTGTGATGAAAAGGAGCATCAACACATATGAGTCTGATCAACGATGGTTTGAAGAACGTTTCGAACAAATCCTTTAGGTTAATGAAGAATTGTACGATTATATGAGGCTAATTTCAAAATAAAAATAGACATTGGAATGTGATGGGGGGAAGAGGTATGGATACATAACCACCAACATTGTAGAGTGAATTAATGGTGTATTTAAACGGATTTTCAAGCTACCTATAACTGCCCTAGTTCAGGAGAAATTATATCATTGTGTGAAGTACATTGTTGATAGACAAAAACTAGCATCAGATGGAATAAATCAGGGGCTAATGTACAGAAGACATTTTCAATGAGGGATTGAAAAGAATATTGAAGAAGCCTCTGGTTATCATGTCTACCTATTTCGACGAGAAGACTCTCGATTTGAAGTTCAAGATAAAACGAACTCCATCACAAATAGAATTAGTGAAAAAATTGTGGTATTATTATAAACGAGGCAATGTCAATGTGGAAATTTTCAGGCCTTACAGTTTCCATGCTCACACGCCATCTCAGCATGTGCCTCTGTTAACATATCATGGGAAGAATATGTTGATCCAGTATACCGGATGAACACCATTGATAACTGTTATGTTGTACCATGGACACCTATTGTGGAGTTTTGTTATTTCCCAATGCCTGAAGGTCAACTGATAGTGGAACCTGATATGAATCAGTTGCATCCTCATGGGAGACCAAAGGCTGGTAGGATGTGAAATGAGATGGATTGGCCTCAAGAACAAAGATAGAGTGTGAGATGCACCATATTTCGTCAAACTGTTCATAATCGGAAATGATGACCTAACATTTTTGGGTCAAGTTCACACTCTAAGACATAATGATGTATTGTTGTTATTGATAGATTCACATATTGTAAATTTTATGTTGTTATCTCTTCCTTTTACTTCGGTTTTCTAACCCTAAAAATAGAAAATCATAATAGTAAACTCACAAACTTCTTTTATATATAGAATAACACCTCAAAAAGTGAATGCCATTACAATATTAAAAAATGAACCCTAGTACTACACCTTCCACCTGTATACCCAAGTATCACATGTGAGATATACATAAAGTCATTTTGAAATGGAATTATAAAATGCCAAAATAACAAAAAACCATTTCTAGATATAAAAACATTCTCCAATAAATAGTTCAAACATCATTTATCAATTCTTTAAAAACACCCTTCTATTTACCTAAATTAGCAAAAACCATATTTTTTCAAAAACCATTTTCAGAAAATAAATCAATCATGCCAATTATTTTGTAAAAAAATTTATAAAATAAAGTGAAATCATGGTTCATCCAACATAGATTAGAGAGGGAACCACTTATAGGTTTTGAATGATCCATGATGTGAATCCTTGATAAAACTTCATTTGTTTATATGAAGATGACTGACACCATACTACTGAGTCAGTAGGTTACCCATTGATCACAGGTTGTGATAGAGGGTGGTATAGATTGATTGATCAGGGTGCGTCGAGCACATCATTTTCATCACACAGAGCCTCCTCCTACCATTATACCATACTTGCATCGTACTGGCTTCAATGGTATTGCATTATCAGATTTTACATTTTAAGACCATCATCTGCTAGCTGCACTCATGGAGAGGTGGAGACCAGAGACACACACATTCCACCTGCCTGATGGAGAGATGACCATCACTCTCCAGGATGTGGCTGTGCTTCTTAGTCATCCTATCCAAGGGACACCCGTTATGGGATCCACTTGGGCAGCATGGCCCGACCTTGCTCAGCGCTTGTTAGGCATTGATATTTTGTCCGATCGTAGTGCAATCAATGGAGCATCGATATCCATGCCTTTGCTGGAGTCACAGATTCCACTTTTAGCTGATGATGCTGAAGAGCAGACAGTGATGTGTTATGCACGTGCATATATTTTATAACTTATTGGAGGGACCATGTGTACGGATCATTCAGGGATGCACGTGCACATGATGTATCCACCCCGGCTAGAGGATTTTGATCGGACAGGGACGTATAGTTGGGGATCCGCCTGCTTGCCATACACATATAGAACATTATGTTGGATATCCAATAGGCAGTGCACAGGTCTCAGGGGATGCGTCATCCTTATTTAGATGTGGGCATGGGGGCACATCCTCACATTCTGCCCTGATCGTGCTGGTCCACCGGTCGAGATGGCGGTGTTGCATGATGCTCCGCATAGAAGATAGTATGATCACTCATTTATACTAATTTATGATGCTAGTATAAGTTATTGACTTTAATTTCTCATAATTTATCACTATCGATGTTGTATTTTATAGGTGGTGTCACCGACACAATTTCAATGCGGTTACGAGACACGATTTGGCCGTATATCGGCTCGAGTTGGACTTCCTCTTACCCCATCAGGTATGTATATACAATCTATAACTGTCTAAAAATTTTAATAATGACATTTTTTTTAGTTAATAGTTTTTCTTAACAAAGGTAATATTTTATTTCAGATTTTATGGGTTCCATAATGGTCTATTATAGACCAGTTTCCTCCATACTACACGGTTGGTCTTGACGATGTTATTGATGTAGTTCTACTCATTCACTTTCATATTGTTGAGTGGAACTAGCCTAACAGAGTCATGCTCCAGTTTCTCTTCACTTAGCGAATTCCATTACCACCGAGGCAGACAGATCAGCTTCATGGGATGAAGCTGACTGGGAGGCAGGATGACGACTGGCGTCGAGTACATGCTATATTTCTCGAATTTTGGTACAGATGCGCAGAGTTTCGTATCTAGGGAGTTCCTACGATGCAGTTCTCTCTTTCAGCGTAGCATGAGTATGATCCATGGTATAGACTGAAGTCTATACTGTATCTTACCTGAGCCGGCAGAGAGATGCATATGACTGTAAGTCAATTAAATTATATTACTATGTTTATTGAGTTATTTTCCAACTCATTTTTACTATGTTTACAGGTGAGTCACAGAGACAGACTTATTCATATGAGTGATGACGTTGAGGATAGTGTCTTCATCTGGGAAGTTGTTCATGCTCAGGCGTTGGAGCTGAGTTCATCTGTTCGTCCGTTTACCAAGAACCTCTTCGAGCGTCCGGCATGGAGATAACAGGTTCCTATCGCAGAGGAAGATCATGCAGTAGCTGCTGGTCCTGAGGAGCCACGACCACAGCAATGTAGACAGCGTCTTCCTGCACGTCAGGCCTCACCAGTTCTACAGGCATAGGTCGGCCCTCTAGTAGTCCAGTCTGAGATGATGCAGGATGTGCCTCAGGCGTCATGGGATCCATCCTTTTTGACAGTATATCCTCAGTTTTCTCTATCGTGGGGTCCATATGGAGCACATCCTTTGGGTCCAAAGTCATCGCAGCCATGGGGTCCAGACCCATCGCAGAGTTGGGGTATAGCACCAGCATATGATTTGTTCCCCACTGCGATGATGCCGAGTTGTTTTACCATCGAGGTTGGAGAAGGATCAGGAGGATCGTACGAGGTGGAGTTTACATTTACTCCCACTGACACAGAGGTGCAGGATATGACAGTCGATATTCCAGCACCTGAGTACCTGCCCTCTCTAGTTCATCAGACTCCCTCGAGATCTCGCCTCAGACGTCCTATTATTAGACCACCATGTGGGACAGGATCTCCTCATCGTAGACATAGACATTGATTGTTTATGATCATTTATATGTTTTATGTCTATGGAAATGAAAAATTATTTTTTATGAAATGATTTGTGTTAGACCACAATGTGGGACAGGATCTACTCACCGTAGACATAGACATTGATTGTTTAAGTTCATTTATATGTTTTATGTCTATGGAAATGAAAAATAATTTATAGTCTTTCAAAACTGACTACTTGAAACATGGAAATGTTTCAAGTACGTGACTTTGAAATACTATAAAATATAAACCATAACACCAATATAAACCAAACATTAAACATTCGTTAAACAAATAAACAATTGTTGACAACCCAAATCAATTCATAAAAAAATTTCATGAAAAAACTTTATATGATTTCAAAACCACCTACTTGAAACTTAGAAATGTTTCAAATACGTTACTTTGAAATACTATAAAATATAAACCATAAGACCAATATAAACAAAACTTTAAACATTCGTTAAACATATAAACAATTGTTGAAAACACAAATCATTTCATAAAAATTGTTCATGAAAAATAATTTATAGGCTCTCAAAACCACCTACATGAAACTTAGAAATGTTTCAAGTACGTGAATTTGAAATACTATAAAATATAAACCATACGACCAATATAAATGAAACATTAAACATTCGTTAATCATATAAGAAATTGTGGAAAACCAAAATCATTTCATAAAAATTATTCATGAAATTTTTTTTACTGCTTTCAAAACCACCTATTTGAAACATAGAAATGTTTCAAGTACGTTACTTTGAAATACTATAAAATATAAACCATAAGACCAATATAAACGAAACATTAAAAATTCGTTAAACATATAAACCATTATTGAAAACACAAATCATTTCATAAAAAATGTTCATGAAAAATAATTTATAAGCTTTCAAAACCACCTACTTGAAACTTAAAAATTTTTCAAGCATATGACTTTGAAATACTATAAAATATAAACCATAAGACCAATATAAACAAAACCTTAAACATTCCTTAAGCATATAGGAGGAAACACCACATAAATAGGATGTGCGGTGTCGCTAGTATCACATACATCTATAATATTTGATGCCTGAAAATATGTTATATCTCCATTCATGGTACAATGAAATCCATTCTTTCACCCGCCATGTCCATATCCATATCAACATCTAGCCACATTAGGGTATTCTGAAAGATATGCCACATGAAATTCTCATATGTTCCCATTCCTGTAAATATCAACCCCTTCAACACCACCATTCATCCAACCATTATAATTTCTTCTACAATTGTCACCCCATTTCTCCATGCTCAGTTGATCAGATGAAAACACCAACGATTCCACATAGACCATCGAACTCTTCATCATCAATCATTATCCTTTATCATCTTCAAAAGGCCACTGTAGGACCTCCTTGATCTATCCATTCCAAACACTCACATACAAGTATACTATAAACATAAAAACCAACAAATTTTCAGGTTTTTATGTTTATAGTATAATTGTATGTGAGTGTTTGGAATGGATAGATCAGGGAGGACCTATAGTGGCCTTTTGAAGATGATAAAGGATAAAGATTTGGTGGTGAAGAGTTCGATGGTCTATATGGAATCGTTTGTGATTTCATCTGATCAACTGGGTCTGGGGAAATGGGGTGACAATTGTAGAAGAAATTATAATGGTTGGATGCATGGTGGTGTTGAAGGGGTTGATATTTGCAGGAATGGGAACAAATGAGAATTTCATGTGGCATATCTTTCAGCATACCGTTATGCGGCCAGATGTTGATATAGATATGGACATGGTGGGTGAAAGAATGGATTTCATTGTCCCATGAAGGGAGATATAACATGTTTTCATGCATCAAATATAATAGATATATGTGTTACTAGCGACACCACGCATCCTATTGATGTGGGGTTGCCTCTTATATTATTAACGAATGTTTAAAGTTTCGTTTATATTGGTCGTATGGTTTATATTTTATAGTATTTAAAAGTCATGTACTTGAAACATTTCTAAGATTCAATTAGGTGTTTTTGAAAGCTTATAAATTATTTTTCATGAACAATTTTTATGAAATGATTTTTGTTTTCAACAATTGATTAAATTTTTAAAGAATGTTTAAAGTTTCATTTATATTGTTCTTATGGTTTATATTTTATATTATTTCAAAGTAACGTACTTGAAAAATTTCTAAGTTTCAAGTAGGCGTTATTGAAAGATTATAAATTTTTTTTCATGAACAATTTTTATGAAATTATTTGGGTTTTCAACAATTACTTATATGATTAAAGAATTATTAAATTTTCGTTTATATTGGACTTATGGTTTATATTTTATAGTATTTCAAAGTCATATACATGAAACATTTCTAAGTTTCAAGTAGGCGGGTTTGAAAGCCTATAATTTATTTTTCATGAACAATTTTTATGAAATGATTTGTGTTTTCAACAATTGTTTAAATTTTTAACGAATGTTTAAAGTTTAGTTTATATTGGTCTTATGGTTTATATTTTATATTATTTTAAAGTAACGTACTTGAAACATTTCTAAGTTTCAAGTATGCGGTTTTGAAAGCTTATAAATTTTTTTCATGAATAATTTTTATGAAATGATTTGGGTTTTTAAAAATTACTTATATGATTAATGAATGTTTAATGTTTCATTTATATTGGTATTATGTTTTTTATTTTATAGTATTTCAAATTCACGTAGTTGAAAAAAAAATTTAAAAACTAATAGTTTTTTTGTTAGGTGAAAGGCCACATCCTCATAAACATTTTATATGAATTATATATATATATATAAATTTATAAATCAAACAAAACATTAAAAAATTGGAATTTCATTTTTGTTAGGGGAAAGGCAGCATCACGGGTGTCGCCTTTCAGTCGTAGTGGAAAGGCGGCATCGTGGGTGCCGCCTATCACCCGAAATTGAAAGGCGGCATCGCGGATGGCACCTTTCAGGGGTATTTTGAAAAAAAAATCGCCCTAACGGTTTTTGGTAAATTGTTTTTAAAAAAATGCATAAAAAACTCAGAGTTCAATATCTGGTCGACTATGGTGATCTAGTTGTCTAGTTGCATGATGACGAATCGAGGCGGCGGGACTGTTTGTTGGCGTCTTTGGTGAAGCCGCGAGCAAGAAGTGCATGGTTTGATGCTTTCAGTGGGACTAAGAGCCCTGTTCGGTGGTGTCCCTGTCGGGTTTGGGTTCTTGATTATTCCACTTCATTATCAAGCTTCGCGACGACTGACCGAGTTGGCAGGACTATTGATGCAGGTGGCGAGATCTGCTTGATGGCAACGCAGGGACACTCCGGTGGTGACCTTGGGTGACTTCCGCAAGGACCATGGGGTCGTGATGGTGTTGTTGGCACGCATGTAAGTGATATTCTTGGTGAGATTAGGTGGGGCGGCATCTCGTGTACAGTTATACTCTGGACGGCAATGTGTGCAATGATGCTAAAGGCGACTGGCGGTGTGATTTGTAGGTAGGTCCGTCGATCATATCAAGATATCGATGGAACGACATTGGGAAGTAGGTGTTCACAAGACACATTTATAGGCTAGTGCTCGACATGCAGTTGCTGACTTCGGGGAGCGCAATTCTCATAGGATGCATGGAGGAATTTTTTTTGACCTGGCTCAGGATTCCGGCTTGGACGTAGACCTTTCAAATAATCTGCAAGCCCGCGGGCTGATCCATTAGCCCGTGGATTTATGCGGGTTCGGTCCTTGAAAATTTAGGCCTGAAAATATTCAGACCGCATTTGATCTAACCTGCAAAACCCACAGCCCGCACGGACTAACCCACCGGGTGTCCACGGGTCCCGTTTGACCTGCAATTATAAGTAGTATTACAAAATATTATTCTTGAAAAATAAAAAAGATAATTTAATACAATAAAATAACATGACTGTATGGAAAAAATAGTTCAATTTTAATAAAATCATACATAAATCAGAGAAAATATTGAATCATGTTAGATTTTAAACCTAACGGTAAGGTTGGTTGTGGGATAGATGACACACGTGTGATTATTTGGAGCATAATATGATTTTAGTATTAAAAAATTGATGCAATAATTATGAAAATGTATATACAAAACTACAATTTTGTTTTTAATACAATGCTCTACTAATATTTAGATTTATGTATTTTAATTTTATTATTATAATGTCCATTCATAATTTCTAGTGTAAATTTTCAATATAAATTAATGATGAAATTGTATAGTTTTTATTTATGTATCATTATATTTTTGTTGTAGTTTTAAGTGGACGTTTCTAGTGAAAGTTTAATGTAAAAGTTTCTAATGAAAAAAATTAAATGTATATTTCCAATGAAAATTTACATTTTTAATTTATGTTTTAATGTGTCTACATTATAATTTTAATGGAGAAATCGAACTGTGGATTTTCTGTGAAAATTTCTGTATATAATTTTCAGTGGCAGTTTCCATTGGAAAATTCAATAATAAAATTTGAGCATGTATTTATTTTAGAATTTTGTTAATCAAATTTTTAGTATAATTATAATAAAATTAAAATTAAAATATGTATCAAAATTTTAAGTGGAAATTTGAACAAAAAATTTCTAATAAAAATATTTACTAAACGTTTTTCATAAATTTCCAATGAAAATTTTCAGTTAAATTTTACATTTTTTATATATGTATTAATATTTTTTAATTTTAGTTTTAATTATTTGAAACTTTAAATTTATTATTTATGTTTTAACATATCTACACAGTAATTTTATATGAAAAATTGAAATGCAAATTTCCAACAAGAGTTTGCAGTAAAAATTTACATAGAAAATTTTTGTTTCAAATTTTTAGTGTAAAATTAAATTATTTATCTATGTGTTGATATATTTAAACTAAAAATTTAATTATGAATCGATTTTAGAATTTTTTTAATCAAATTTTTAGTATAATTATAATAAAAAACAAGTTGAATTTAACACTAGAAATTTAAGTGGAGAATTAAATTTATTTTTCCATGGAAGTTTGTATTAGACATTTTTTTGTCAAAAATTTGCAATGAAAATTTAATTTTTTTTATTTATGTTTTAATATATTTTCATTTTTAATTAAAACATTGAAGTGTACATTTTTAATAGAAATTTACACATGAAATTTTAAATATAAATCTTCACAAAAATATAATGGAAATTTTCATTGGAAAATTTCTTTTGTACATATAATAAATAATATATTTTAAATATACATGTAATTAATATATTATTTGTATTAAATAAATATTTATAATAAAAATAGATATTATTATATGTATATGTAATAAATATTATATACATGAGTTGCAGTGTTAACGAGAAGCGCAAGAGTATTCTTTTTTATAAAATGGTTCAGACTGTCAAATTAATTTCCCTACCTAAGACGATATTCATCACATAAATCATCAAAGATATAATCTTTTAATGGTTTTTGTTTTTGTTAGGGATATTGTTAATTAAAAACTAATTTTTTTTATAAATCTCAAACATTTCTATTTTTTCGCTCCACTTTATCATGGTTCGTGAAGAAAAAAATATTTTTATATATTATTTTTTTAAGCCCATGGGCAGGACCGTTAGTCAGTGGGTCCCGCATGGTAGGTTCAGGGTTTTATTTTTTAAGCCCGCATTTTTTGTGGACCGGGCCAGACCACTCAATAAAATCAGCAGCCCGCATGATCCACCCCATGGGTCGTCCCGCCCCGCCCCATTAACACCTCTACTTGGACGCCTTGCTTGTCTTGCCATGCACAAACTAGCGATTGATGTGTGGGTTGACCTCGTGCGTTGTGGTGAAAACAGGAGTTGATCCCATCAGGTGTACATGGCCCATGCATGTTGTGGCAATTATGTTGTGCTCATTTGGGACTCTGGGCCACTATGGCGATGGGATTTGTGCCATATTTTTTAAGGGGGTCTTTAGGGACTCGTTTTTATTTTTGGGGTATGCATCCCATATATGTGTGTGTTGCCTTTGCTGTTTTTTCAATAAATTTTTGGGGTCGGGGTTTTGGGTTACTAAATTCATGATTTCTACCATTTTAGTATACTTATAATCATATTTTTCTATGATTCTAAATATATATTTATAAAAAAACTATTTTTATAAATATTAATTTATAATTTATTATATTTTTAAAAATATTATAAATATATTTATAAATAAATATAAATATATTAAACGAATAATATTCTTAAAATATAAATATATATACATTAAAAGTATATTTATAATTATATATAAATATATTTGTATAATAATATATTTACACTTATAAATAAATATATTTAAAATTATATATAAATATAATTATATATATATATTTATAAATGTAAATTTATTTATATAAATATACATATCAAATATAAATAATAAATATTATTATAAATCTATCTCTATAGATAAATATTTATAATTATTTAATATAAATATATTTATAATTATATAATTATTAAAATATATGTATATATACATTTAAAATATATTTATAAATATAATTTACATTAATATATAAAATTATATATTTATTTATTTACAATTATAATTATTTATAATTCTTAATACATACCAAAAGGGTTCAGGAAACAGGCGAACCTACTCATACAAAAATTTAATGAAAAATAAAAGAGATTACATGAAAAGGAGAAATGAGAGGATCAACAAAGGAAAAACCCTCATCCAGAAAAGAAAACTACAAATAGGTAGAACCAGGATCATCCCCATAATCCTAATTGAAAACCACATAGTAATTTTTCTTGAGTTTAACCTACTCTAGGGTGAGATCCTTGGAAGAAGTCCTAGTAGACCTGAATGAAATGCCTCTGTGTGGTGGATTTCCCCCTCCCTCTCGAGCCTAAGGTTTTTCCTTTAATCCGTCTCCTCCCCTCCTCCGGCATGGCCCGACCTCGGCGACAGTGGTCTCCTCTTAGATCAGTGCCATTGGGTGATGGATCTTCTTGGTCTGACTTCACTATGGGTTCAGCAGTGGCCTCTCTTCGACTTCAGGTTCTTGACTCAACTATGGTGTGTTCTTAATCAGTTTCGGTGCGCTCAGTGTCAGCCTCGGCATCCCTGGATTCGGGTTCTCAACTCTGCGTCGACGTGCGACTCAGAGTGGTCTGGCTTTGGGATCTTGTCGTGGATATGGCTCCGAGTGGCTCGGTGATGGCTCCTTCCGGGTGATCAAGATCTCGTCACGGCTATCATCTTTGGCCTAGTGCTCACTTTCGGCTTGCTCTTCTTGTTCGGGTTTCCGTCACGGATGCAGGGCGCTCGGTGTCAGCGTGTTCAGTAACGGTAGATCTAGCTCCGGTTCGGATTTTTCCCGACCTGACATCGGTCCTTGCGTCATTTGGTGTTCTCGTGGTCGGTTCCAATGTCTTGAAGGGGGGAGTATTAGCATTTTGGTGCTTCTGTTTGTTGTTTCTAGGTTCTTTCTTTGGTGAAGCTGGGTGTAATGTTCGAATGGTTGTGTTTTTGGTGGTATTGGTTCCTCTTTGGTTGAGTTGTTGGAGGAAAATTGGATGGTTGGTTGGGGATCCCAGACTATCTTCAAGGGTATGCTTCATATGAGGATAAAGCTGGTCGTCTTCACCGTGCATGACTTTTCAGACTTGGAAGATTGAGAGGGTATGACGCAGCCATCGGTACCGTGCCCGTGGACTCTTGCACGAGACTTCTTACTGAACAACCATGCTTTGGTGGAGGCATTTCTTAATGATGTTGATGCTGGTTTGAAGCACTCCCTCATGTTTTGTTCTGGGTTTCAACCCCTTGTCTCTCGATTTTTGTTAAAGTCTTGATGTCCTTGAAGTTCTGGTTTTCCCTCCCTTTACCCTTAAAAGGGGTCTTATCTAAAATTAATAAATATTTTGGCCTTCGGGCCATTCATCCAAGGCCTAGTCGACTGGACACACCCATGTGAAACCCAATCATCCCTACCACATCCTTGTCCACAACTTTTTGGATGTCGACCTCTTTTCCAAATCTTCGTTTGCTGCCAATCCCCTTTCGATTCAGAAAGAGTGATAGGCTGCTCCATTGATTCATTAATGACTCTTGAAGCATCACCCACCGCAACATGAACCCCAATATCATGTTCAATCAACTCCATTTTATCCATGACAGGTCATGGATGCTTATCAATAACTTGTGTGTTTCCAATCTCAGTGGATTTTTGAGAAACTTGATTAGGCACCAAACTGCCCTTCCCTACTGTATTCTCATTCCCAGCAACAATATTTGAACATAATTTCTTTTCACCCGTGCTTGTAACCAATTATTTCACCCACCTAGTAGAATCACCATCACCTTCAGACTGCACAATTGGTTATCCAGAGGTCCCACAAGTTGGATGTCCAACCCTAGCACTACCATTACCAGGATCATGGCCATGGGTTTTCTTAACAAGAATCATTTAAGTATCACATCTAGATTCTACAATCCCATTGTTATGAGATATGATAGAAGTATGGGACCTCAGTTGTGTGTAATCCTTTATAGGATCCATCGAATGTGTATCAGCCTACACATTAATACCATCATATTCATGCACAATCATCCCATGGAACCATCCAACATTACCACACGAACTCTAATTAAATTCACCAGAGTGTTGGGAGACTTCATTTTTATTCTTCTTCAAACATATCTTAGATTAACGCCCATGAAGAGAGTAATAGTCACAGACCACATATTTCTTACAATTCAAGATTTCATGTCAAATTACCTTGCATTACAAACAATATTTTGGCATTCTTTCATACACAATTCATAAATCAAGTTCATTTTCCTCAGTTTAGAGAAAAAAACGATCCATTAATGTGGAGTTCAGATCAACTTCGAAAAAAAAGCGGGCAAAGTTCGCAAATCTTACAGTCTCCATTTCTTTTTCAATCTTGATTGGAACTCCAATTGACATTGTGATATCATACAGTATTTTAGGATGCCAAAGAATCCAATTAAGACCATAGACCCTTATCCATTGTTGAATAAAAGACTTACCAACATCAAGTGGATTAAAATTCTTATCCCATTCATAGATATTGACAATACCTAGTTTGAGCGAAATTAATCCAAATCCCCATGCCTGCATCTTCAACACATCAGAGGGGAAATGAATATGAAAGAATTTGCGACCAAATGAAACCCATTTCCAAGATGAGAACCTCCAGATTTCCTCCATCTGCTCAATTATTTATTTAATATTCATTGTAATGGAACCCTTAGGTAGGATTAGGTGAGCTATTATGGAGTTCTCACCTATTTTGATGTGTTCCGAGACAACAATCGGATTTATGGTAGCAAAGCGCCAATTCAATTGGCACTTTGAGTGTGTTTTTTTACTTATTCCCCATGTCCCCCACCCCCACCCACCCCCACCATATATATATATATATATATATCATTTTTATATATTTATTATATATTACATCTCGTTATAGGTAAAGTTATATGATATGTAGAACATAATAAGTACACCAAAAAACATGTTAAGAATATTGTGTGATCACTAATCTTAAGATTACTAGACAATGGATAATTGAAATTGAATGTATTTTTTGTGTATATAGTTATATAATTTGTAATAATTGAATGTTATTTTCTGTATTGATGGCATGTGAGTCATCTGTCTCTATGTATGTAAGGACATGTGTTTCAACCTCAGAAATGTTAAGTATTTCACACACATAGACCCCCTCACTTGCATGTGAGTAACTTTTTAATAAAAAGGCATTTGACAAGAGGTGTTTAACAAGAGTCATTCAACAAGAGGAATTAAAAAAGATATGTTTTTGTTTGAAAGGAGACTAGTGGTTGCTGAAATATTTGATAATAGATAATCTAGGAGTTACCCATAGTTTTTGATTAATTTATTAGATAATTATAAACTAATCCATATAATAAGACTCAAGATCAATAATGGTTATTTATTAATAATTAATTATAATTTATGAAACATTTGATGGTTCGGTATAAAAATATATAATGTTTTATTAAATTTTATTTGGTAATAATATCACCATCGATATGCTTCAATATTGAGTTTATTTATATCAATCAAGGTTTTTGTTATAATTTTTCACATGTAACAGTGAAAACACGTCATGACAGTCTGATTATATATATATATATATATATATATATATATATTATTTATTAAATATAGTATGTAAAGTGAAAATATTTATAACATAATAAATATTTCAACCAAACATGTTAGCAATCTAAAATGTTTATTGATATTTATATGACTTTTTAATGTATGATTGAAATTACAGGTTTATTGTTTTTGTACCCAATTATTTAATTTATAATAATTGGATGATCGTGACATGACCGACCAATGTATGATTGAAAATGCATTTTGTGTTTTTTTCAATAGTATAATTTTTAATATTTTCATTTTTTCCTCTTTGATGATCCATGTTTCATCCCTCTCTCTAAGTATGTGAAGACCTACATGTTTTCTTAAAAAAAAATTATCTATCTAAAAACCCTAAACCCCCTCACTTTCATATGCGTAGCATTCTAATAAATGGGTGTTCATCAAAAATTATTTATGTTTGAAGCTATATATTTACACCCTACCTGAGAAGAGACTGTTGGTAGATGAAATTTGAGCTAATAGATGTGCAAGGATCTCCCTAAGGTTTTCGTTTGATTATCAAATAATGATAATCCAATCCAAATAAAAGGCTCAAGATAAATTCAATTAATCAATAAAAACCAATTTAAATAATTTAAAATTTTCATGTAGTATATAATATTTCATTAATTATTTTTTTCTAGGTAATCATGTCTGCAAAAATATATTTCCATGGTGAGGTAATTTATACAAAGTAGGGTTTTAGTTGTAGTTTTTCACATGAAAGAGTGTAAAATCATCATGATTGTGTGAAATTGGATGAAGTTTGAAATAAGATTCCTATTTGATTAAAACTAAGAGCTGATCAATAAATTACTTCAATAACATATCGACATATTCAATATCCTAATTGTTTATGGCACATCGAGTACCATCTGGTTGATGATGAGGATTGGAAGGATGTATATTTTTTATTCAGTAAAAATTGTAGTAATGGTCTGATGGAATTATATGTGGTGATTTATGATATTAATGCGGTGAAAACAACTACTAAAAAACCATATTTTTTTAGCTTTGTAGAAGTCGGTCCTTCACAACACTCTTACTCATTTCCTCCTTGTATGACTCATGTGATATTACCAAATTATGAATAATATGATCAACATTTGGAATGAAATGTAGGGGGTGTCCCTTTGTGTACTCCAGATACACTGAATGACAGTTTATCTAATGATGAAGTATTTGGTGAGGCATCCAGAGAAAATATGGGTGAGGGTGATGTGGGGAAAAAACCTTCTGAGGTTCCTATGATAGACAAGCATCCACCAATTAGTGGTAATCATCCTTCAGTATTGATTTACTTAGTTGATGGAATGTCCTATGAATTTTTTTTGATTGGGATTTCATTACACCGGCTTTTGAATTACCTAGAATTATAGGGAATAGATCTGCATCAATAGATAACGCCATCTATATTGGGTAGGATTTTGAAATTAATGTTTCCATGAAAAATGTGATAAAACAATACCACATAGATCAGAATTTTACATTTTTGTTTATTGATTTGAAGAAGGAAAAATATCTCATTTGATGTGAAAAATATAGTCTATAATGTAAATTTTGATTGAGGGAAATATATGATAATTTGTTTTCATGTTGGAAGATAACCAAATTAGAAGGCACACACACTTTTTTACATATAATTTTATCAAAGGATCACTCTTTACATGATGCAGAGTTTATATCAAATATTATTGTAGAGATGATACAAACGTGTCCAGATTTTCCCCAGGCCCTTATTCAGGAATGAATACAGTAGTTGTTTAACTATAATATTCCCTATGAAAAATCTTGGAATGAAAAATATAAGGTATTTATAAAAGTGTATGTTTATTGTGATAAATCATATTCAATGTTTCCATTACTTATGGAATTATTTTCTCTCAGAAATAAAATTATTTATCCTTTGGATACTATTGAGTATTTTTTCCCCAATCTCCAATTTGATCGATCAAAGGTGATGTTCAATAGGATGTTTTGGGAATTCATGCCATATATTTCTCATTTTCCCTACTATAAACAATTCATTCAAGTCAATGAAACATTCTTTTATGGAAATTATATAGGTTTAATACTTATTACTACCACACAATATCGTAATCGTACCCCTCTAGCACTTTCATTCTCTATTATTTAATAGATAACTTTAAATCTTGGAGTTGGTTTTTGGCATATATACGTATTCATGTCATAAGAAACTAGGGAGCGTGTCTGATATCTAATCTCCATCAAGAAATTATAGAAGCCATAAATAGTGATGGGGTTTCATGGAGAGAGTCATATTCTTATCATCAATATTACATTACACATATTTTAAGTAATGTGAATGATAATTTCAGATATTAGGCAATAAATAAATTGATCTTCAAGTTGGGTATGTTTTTCTAAACATACATTTTTTAAAGAAAATTTAATATCCTTTTTAATAAATTATTCTCTTATGGTTTCAGCATATGATCCCCATCAAGAAATGTTTTATCGATACCTTGAAAAGATTCAAAGGGATAATAAATATGTGTATGAATATATGATTTATATTTCAATGGAATAAATGGTAATTAGCATATGATGGTGGCAGGAGATATGGCCATATGAACACTAATATAGTGGAGGGTATAAATGTGGTCCTCAAGGGTGTGCACAAACTACTGATCACAGAGTTATTTCAGGATATATTTTATAGATGTGGGCACTACTTTGTTGAATGGTCTCAACAGTCTTGTTAGAGGATAGAAAATGGAATTCATTTTACTCAGCATTTCCAAAGTGACATTAATTAGACACTACATGATGCATCAGGATTTTGTGTTCTAACCTTTGACCGGATGCAAAGCCATTTTTAGGTCAAAGAGCGCTATGATCAGGTTACATGCAATAGTGGTTGAGTGCTAGTGTACATGGTGGATAACAGGTACTATGATTACTGTAACTTCCAGACATTGAGATATCCTTGCGCACATGTTGTTGCATCATGTGCATCGGTAAACATATCATGGGAGCCCTATGTTGACTCATTGTATCACATGAGTAGTCTGGTTAACTGTTATAGTGCATCTTGGATGTATTATGGTGACATTCATTCAATCCTATTTCTTGTTTATTATCCAAATATCATTCCTTATATTTCCATGTTTCATAATTTGGTTTTTCTTTAAATTTTTTCAATTTCTTGCATTTTTTAAATTATTTTCTTGATATTACTAGGTTGCGCCCCTAAGGAAGACCAAAGTTTACATGAATCAGAAATGATATGTTCTGGACTCAGGAATAGGGAGGGGGACTATGATGAAACATTTGTCACACAGAAGGACATACTCCTAAGAGATGTCCCCAAGTGGGAGTACAAAGCTCCACTTCCCGTTATCCATGATCAAATCTATGTATATTATCATGAATATTTTTATTCTGTTTCATATGTAGATGTTTCTTTAATGAATCCTTTTATTTTTGACTTGATCCATTTTGAACTATTTCAACATTGGCTTGTTTCATTTCTAGATTCTATCAGAAAGAATTTTGTGACACTACAACTATTAAAAAAATAAACATATAACCTAAATAAATATATCATGAAACCACATGTTCTATGTGGGTTTTTCATCAGTACTGAATTATATAAAGAAATAGATTAAATTAAACTTCTTTGATGATAAAATAAATAAATTCATAGACTAAACAAACAGCACCAGCCACATATATTTTTTTACCTCTTTTTCATCATAATGCTTAATTATACATGCTAATTGTCTACCATATTTTTCCTGTTGTAGTTTTTTAAAAAATAAATTTTTCATTGAATTCGCCATTAAAAATTAATGATATTATCATTTTTTTAGATGATAGGTCCTCCATTTCTCAAATCCCAGGATACTCATGTTTCACGACTAGTTTTAGAGGGATGTCCAATGCCTTCTTTGAGTGTATGAAGATCTCATCATTTCCATCATATTGCACCATCTCCCGCTATCATCCCCCATCTTCATAGTGCTGGATTATATGGCATTTTTATGTGTGACTACAACTTTTTTGAACATCATCTCATTGCTACGCTCATAGAGATATAGGGGATAGGGTCACATACATTTCATTTTATAAAGGGGGTGACGACTTCTACACTATAGGATGTTTCCATTTGTTGGGCCTCCCCATCGATGGTGTGGTTGTGATAGGTCGAGTTAGAGAATATTATTTTGAGATTGCTTATATATTACAGGTAATTGAGGTACATAATGATGGAAGGTCCATCTTTGGTGGTATATTACTCATTCCCTGGATATACCATCACTTTACACATCTATCAGAGGATGATGATGAGATCATCATACTACAATTCTCATTAGCATACATTTTGAGGTTGATCAGTGGCACAATTTTTGTTGAACATTTCAATAAATTTTTATATCTAATGTATATACCTTTACTAGAGGACATGGACCAGTTAGGATAGTATGGTTGGGAGTCTTCCTATCTCTCATATACATCCATTGTGCTATGCAGTGCATGTGTCATTAATAAGATGCAGATCATATGATGTGTTTTTATTATATTGATATGGATTGGGAGAACATCCCTCACTTAGCTCCACATGATCATGCACCATTAACTACAAATATTGTATCATAGTATTCGCATGGATGATGGTATGTTATTTGAAAGGCGTTTTCATGGACACCCTCAAATGAAGTGTAATTTTTTGGGTACTTGGGTGCAGTAGAGTGGCTGACTAAGGTTGTCTCTCAAGGAGGAAGAAAATTAAAATAACTTATTAAAGGTATTATAAAAAAAGAATAAAAAACTACTATAAAGGATGGGGGTTGTTTATCATTTATAAAACTAGAAAAAAAATTCTGGAAGAAGATCACATTTGTTTTGTTTTAATTTTTAAATTAAGTTCGAATAAAAAGATGCAACAAGAAGATGTTTTTTAGAAAATATTTTAAAAGTAGTAATTGATCTAACTCTACCTCTTCATTAAATTATTTATCATTATAATCTAAATTAAAAACCATTTAATTATGATCCCCTAACTTCTTAACCCCCAAACCCTACGAGAATTAACATTACCACAAAGATGAAGTGAATTAAACCCTAGGCTATCTTCGAAACATGCAATCGTAGCACCCTGCTTTGATTGATGTTATAAGGATAGATTATGGCCAATGGTAAATTAGGGCACATATACATTATGTAAAATGAGGATGAATTGTGTTTAGGTATTATATTTCAACTCAAAAAATTTATCTCGTGTGTTCTTGTATTACCTATTAAGATCACGCTCTCACAATTCACACAATAATCAACCCCGCGTGTTTTTAGTTAATTGTTCAATTGCTTTATTAGTTTATTCTAATTTAAAAAATAAATTCATGGATAATATTAAGTGAATTAGAGTATCTCAATGATTCAAAATAGTTAAAAGAAGAGGGTAGAATATAGATCGATTACTAAGAAGACTACTCTTCCATGGGCGGTATGGTCATCGTGGAGACGTTTTTCATGAGCAAATGATTGAAAGGGTAGAACCCAGTCTCGTCTACACTCTTGATTAAAACCCAAATAGGATGATTAAATAATAATATAATTAAGAAAACAAAATAATATATAATAAATAAGATAACAACAAAGAAGTTTATTACACAAATGCAAACATTACAACATGAAGAATAGAAGAAGGCTTTGATGAGGGGATCCTTTCTTCAAGAGCTACCCCTCTTACAATGGTAGGATAATTTGAGTGAAAACAATTATCATCAACCATAAATATCTTTATTCACGTCCCAAATCGTCCAAATGAGAAAAACACAAATTTATAGAGTGGAGGGGAGGCTGGGATTAAAGAGGTTTCAAGTGTGAATAGGGAATGTCGTCCAAATATTTTAATCCAACTTTCACAGCCCATTTGACCTCCAAAACGTGTGAACCAGCTATTATTCCATAAGAATTATTTGTTAAAAATTGGGTTTTAGATATCCTCTCAAATATTGGGTCCCATATAATCTCATATGAAGAAGTTATGACCCAAATACAAAACCAATGTTTAATCTGGTTGGTCAAGCCCACATTTGACTTCATGGTCCATTTAGTCCACCCAAATGCACGTTTGAGCTCCAATTTCCTAAACAAAAGTTGTATCGCATTAATTCCACAACAAAGTTAAAATAAATTAAGTTCAAATAATAAATATTAAAATATATATCTTCAAAATACTAAAGTGCACTATAAAAGGTAAAACTAGAATTTCCATCAAATTTTCAAATGAATGATCTAATCCCAAATATTTTATAAATAAACATATTTAAAATAATGTGAGGAAATTTTATCATTTATTACCAATAAAATATTGAATAAAAATGTGTTTTATCAACACCCCCATACTTACCCTTTTGAACTCCTGGGAAACACCTCATATCTTGTATTCGAAAAAATAGTGACAAGATATGCATATTCATATTTCTCAATCCATAGTGAAAATATAGGCAAATTAAGAATCCCATAAAGAGACAATATCAGTGAATTTTAAATTCTTTGTCTCATAAATTGTGTCAAAACAAAATCCAGTGAGATTCATCACACTAATCACAACAAAACAGGTCATGGGACCACTATGCCACTAATTATCCATGTGTGTGTGTGTCAACCATTCCATGCTTGTCTCTCCACCCTTTATCTTGTATATTAAGGTCAATAAAAACTTTTCTTCTTACCTGATTCTATTCCACCGAACCTGTTCAACATCATTTGCAATCAAATTCCAAATCCCACTCATTTAATCATTCCCATAAGTCAAACCATGAGCTCCTGACCTAAATATCCCCACATGTTGTACATTTCTTCACTTCCCTATTTATTGATTGTTTTTTTATTTTTGGATTCCCTTTTTGAATTTTTTTAGAAGGAATACAATATTCATATTTTAGGTGAACATGAATGGGTCAATTTGGTATAGTGATGAAAGTGATCGGAAGAGAAAAAAAATTATAGAAAGACCATGTTATAAGCTAAAAACGATTACTTACCCTAAATATACATTCAATTGGGTAAGAGAAAATCACAAGTCATGATTGTTTGAAAAAATTGTGTGGAGGAATAAATGACACAATTTACCATGAAAAAATATCACAAATAATGATGTCAAAATCTCAAAGGTTTTATAATGACCCAACCATTCATATCATCAATTACTTCAATTTTTATAAAAGTCAACCCTTAATGATGAAATATTACTCATGCTTATATTTCTACCACTGACTTTTGAAAACATGAATTTTCCATATGTTCCACAAGATAATGTTACATGATATATTTGTTTCTTTTTATAGATTTTTTGTGAAAATTTTAACCAAAAACTTAATAGAAAATACACATCAAACACACAAATGTAAATCTTAAATATCTACCTCCAAAATATTTTCCACTCCCCCACACTTAAAATATTGAATTGTCCTCAATGTGAACCTATGAGATGATATGTGAACATTAAATTTATAATTTTCAAATAGTAAAAATAATATAAAATTGAAAGGGTTAGGAACATCCTAATATGCTCAAGTGATGATGGGGTCATGCAGTGTGATGAAATCCACTACATTAGTAGGAAGTCCCTCAATGTATTTCTTCAAACATTTACCATTGACTGTAAAGATCCTTCATATGTCCTCTGGTGTGATCTCCACTACACCATAAGGAAAAACATTAGTCCCAACATAAGGCCCTATGACCTTGAACGCAAATTACCAGGCATCATCTTCAGTTGTGAACTATAGAGAAGGACCTTCTCTCCAACAATAAATTCTCATTTCTGGATCATTTTTTCATGAGATACTTTTGATATTTCCTTGTAGATCCTTGAGTTATCATATGAAGACAATCAAATCTCCTCAAGATCTTGGATTTTTAGCTTCTTTTGGAATCCTTCTTGGGCCAAATCCATGTTTCATTTCTTTATATCTCAATAAGCATGATGCTCGAATTCCACAGGAAGATGAAAAGATTTCCCAAAAAAATTGGAAATGGGGAAATACCAATGGGAGTTTTGTATGGCATCTTATAAGACCAAATCTCATCATCTAAGCACTTTCTCTAATCCTTCCTATTTGGCTGCAAAGGTTTCTCCAAAAAAATTTTCAACTCCCTATTTGAAACCTCAACCTGGCCATTTTTTTGGGGGTGGTATGGTGTTGATGTTTTTTGTGTCACCCCATACTTACAAAGGACGGAATCCAAATTATGATTGAAAAAGTGTATCCCTTGGTCACTGATGATGGCCTTTGGTACTCCAAACCTGCAAAAAAATTGTGCTTTGAAAATTTTCACAACAACCTAAGAATCATCAGTCCTAATGGCCTTAGCCTCCATCCATTTTCTCTCATAATCAATTGAAACCAAAATATATAGGAAACCAAATTAACTAGTAAAAGGATACATAAAATCAATTCCCCATACATAAAAAATCTCACAGAATAATATGGGTTGTTAGGGAATCTCGTGTCTCCTAGAAATATTACAAGTGTGTTGGAAATGTGAGAACGACTTACAAAACACATGAGAATCATGGAATAAACTAGTCTAATACAATCCAGAGTCCAAAACATTCCTAGCGGTCTGTTGGGGTCCAAAGTGACCACCATAAGAAAGTGTATCACAAAATTGCAGAACAGACTCAAACTCATGATTAGGAACACACCTCCTAATTACATGGTCACTACACATGCTCCATAAGTAGGGATCATCCCACACATAAAATCTAGACTCACTCTTTATCATTTTTACTTTATGTTTCTTGAAATTTGTTGGAATTTAATATGCAACAAGGTAGTTCACTAAATTAGCATACCAAGGATGCGTACCTAAGATGGAATAAAGATTCTCATAAGGGAATGTGTCCCGAAGTGGTACATGGTCCAAGGTTTCATCCTATAGTGTGTGAGTAAGCCTACTCATGTGGTCTGACACTAGGTTTTTCGACCCCTTCCTTTCCTTTATCTCAATGTAAAATTCCTGAAGAAATAGAATCCATCAGATTATCCTAGTCTTTGCATCTGACTTCATAAATAGGTACCTTAGAACTTCATGGTCAGAAAAAAAACTACTTTAGAGCCCAATAAATATGAACGAAATTTATCTAAAGAAAATATAATGGTAAGAAACTCCTTTTCTGTGGTTTTGTAGTGTGATTGGGCTGAACCCAGTGTCCTCAATGCATAAGAAATCACATGTGAACGTCCCTCAACCCTCTAAGATAAGACAAATCCAACCGAAAAGTTGGAGGCGTCACATATAAGCTCAAAAGCATTGTCCAATTGTGGGGGTTATATGATTGGTGGAGTGGTCAGACACTACTTCAGCTCATAAAATTCTACCTTCCATGAATCATCAAACACAAAATCAAAATCCTTTTTAAATAATCGCAAAAAAGGAAGAGCAATCTTACTAAAATATTTGATGAAGCGCCAATAAAATCATGCATGCCCTAGGAAAGATCTAACATCACACACACACAAAGGATAGGGTAGGGAGGAAATATTATCTACCTTAGATCTATTAACCTATATCCTATGTTTTGACAAAACATTCCTTAATACAATGTCATGATCTACCATAAAATGACACTTTTCAAATTTCAAGACCAAATTCTTCTCAATAAAACAATTTGACACCTTTCCCAAACTACTTATACATTCATCAAATGAGGATCCATATATTGTAAAGTCATCCATAAATACCTCCATGAAGTCCTCAAGAAAATTAGAAAAAAATACTCATCATGCATCCCTAGAAGGTACCTAGGGCATTGAAAAGTCCAAATGGCATCATTTTGTAGGACAATATGCTGAATGGACAAGTGAATGTTGTCTTAACTTGATCATTTGGAGCTACAGAAACCTGAAAATATCTATAAAATTCATCCAATAAACAATAGTGTGTCTTCTTAGCTAGTTTTGCATGCATTTGATCAATAAATGGGAGGGGAAATGGTCCTTGTGACTGGTTTGATTTAGTTTACTATAATCAATACACGCATGCCAACTATTTTTCACCCTCATTAGAACTAACTCATCTTTCTCATTTTAAACAACTATAACACCACTTTTCTTAGGCACAATCGAAATAGGACTCACCCATTGAGAATCTGAAATGAGATAAATTATACCTGCCTCAATCAATTTTTCAACCTCTTTTTTAACAACATCCATAAGGGTTGCATTGAGTCTCATTTGTGGCTAGCTAACAGGTTTAGATTTATCCTCCAAAATAATCCTATGCATGAAAATGGAGGGGATAATACCTGACATGTCATTCAAGGTCCACCCGATTGCCCTGATGTTCTCCCTCAAAAGACTCAAAAGTTTTTCTTCATGTTCAAAAAGGATATTGTTAGCGATTATAATAGGTAATTCTCATAACTTAACACGTATGAGTATTTTAGATTTGGTGGTAATGGCTTGAGTCCCAATGTAGGGGGTGTTGTATGGATGGAGATAGTAAAGGAATCGAAATATGTGCACAAAGAACATCAGTATCAGAATAGACATCATCAAAATCAGAGAATAGTTCATCAAATCCATCAGCATACTCACCATCCATGTTGTAATAAGAGTTCACATGATCAATATTAGAATATGAATCCATTTCTAAATAAAATCTAAGAGAGTATTTTTCATTATAAATGGGTTTGGAAGTGCTCTTATAAATCAAACTAGAACCAATGTTTATAATCTCCCTAAGAATAGGATAATTGAATTTTATGGGGTTTTTACTTGGTGGTTCAAAATGGGAGATAACAAAAGAATAATGGTCTTATGAGGGCTACTTCATGGAGTCCATAACATTAAATATCACAACTTCATCTCCAAACTCCATGGAATATGTTCTATAATTGACATTTATGATTATTTTTGTAATTTTGAGGAAGGGACTGCCTAAGATAATGGGATCATGAGAACTTACCAGATCGTCCTCCATGTTAAGCACATAGAAGTCTACTGGAAAGATCATATCTTTTTCCCGAACAAGTACATCCTCAGGGACTCCCACTGAATATGATGTAGCTCTATTTTCCAACTACACCACTACTCTTATCGATTTTAACTCACCAACTTGTAATGAAGAGAATACAGAGTGAGGCGTCACATTTATGGAATCTTATAAATCACAAAGATCATTATAAAATTGTAACTTCCCAATGGTGCATGGTATGGTGAATGTACCAAGATCCTTGCACTTTGTTGGAATTACTAGAGTTGGTGTAATGAGTGCTAACACATTCCTTCCATGATTGATCCTCTCATTTCCCTTGAGCCCTCTTCGATTGGTACAAAGTTCTTTTAAGAATTTCCCATACCTTGGGATTTTCTTGATAACTTCAAGTAGATAGATATTGATCTCCATATGCTTAAGTGTGTCCAAAACCTATTTTTTCATTGCCTCATCAGCCATATTCTTGGATGTAAAACCCTATTTGGAAAGGGAAGGGGTTTAAGAGGAATATCATCAATCTTTTTCATACCATTATCTTTCTCCCTGGTTTGCTCATCATCTGGGTTTTAATGGGTCTTCTTTAGAGTTGAGGTGAATCCCGGTGGAATGATTGGTGTAGATGTTTCATTTTTTTTCTTCCCACTTCTCAATGTGATGGCACTCACATTCCCCTTATTATTTGGAGTAGGTTGGGAAGGTAAATTTCTAGAATTCTTACTTACCATTTCATGGAGGGTAGTAGCAATCTGGGTCATTTGAGTCTTCAACTCCCTCAGCTCTGAACCTTGACTCTTCATATCATTCTATTGATTAAGAACAATTTTTTTCAAAATATCATCAGTATTAGAATCTACCTTTGATTAAGAAGTCCATTGTTGTTGTCTTGTTGATGATTTGGATTCAAATCTCCTTTGGGGTTGTTAGAAACCATGCTGGTATGGCGGAGGCTGCTAGTAGTTTTGTTGAAAGGGGGGACTTTGTTTTTTTCTAGAGGCATATCTCATGTCCGATTAATTCTTCCACCCTTGGTTGTGTACTGGTGAAAAGTAATCAAGCATATTTTGGGGATTTGGATGTTTTTTCTGATTATATGGTCTACCAAGAAACACTACTGCACAATCTTCTGTTTCTTATTGTTGGGGGAAATAGTCAGTTGGGTTGCTTGTTTTAGTGCAAATGACATAAGGCCTTGAAGGATGGGTTTGGGATGTCTTTTGATCCAATTAAATCTACCTCGCCATATTTTTCAATTATTCCAACTTGTTATCAATCAAATAAATTTCAAGAGAAGATGGACTCACCTGATGTACTCCCCTGACATGTGGTGCGCCTCAATCAAAAAATTGTTTGCAGTTTTGTGCCATTATGTTGATCAAAACATGTGCAGCTGCTGGTGTCTAATCAACCAATTCTCCTCTTTCCACAATATCCACCATGCTCCTCTCCATGGGTGTGAGTCCTTGATAGAATTACTGGACGGGGAGTTGCTCACTGAATTGGTGATGTGGGCAGATTGCACACAACTTTTTGAATTACTCCCATTACTCATACATTGACTTACCTTGGGCTTTCTTGATCCCCAATATCTCCATATGAATGGAAGTGTTCCTTGATGCTGGAAAAAATCTTTGCAATAAATAACATTTCAAATCTTTCCAACAAATTACATCTTCAGTTTGTAAATAATACGTCCAATCGTTTTCAGCTCCATCAAGTGAGAATGCGAATGATATTAGTTTGATTTGATCTTCAGAAACATTTCTTGGTTTTAAGGTTGATAAAACCACATTAAATTATTTTCAATGTTTATTGGGATCCTCACTAGAGAGGCCATGGAATTTTGGAAGCAGGTGGATTACTCCAGATTTCAGTTCAAATTCCAATTTGAGTTTTCGATATGCAATGCAATTTGTTTAATAATTAATATCAGGTGAAACCAATTCTTGAATGGTTCTATTAAGTTAATTTTCATTATTTTCAGACATTTTTTCTTGTTTTATGGTTGAATTTTAATTGCTTCCAATTTCAATGTTTTGAGAGTGGAGGAATTCTCTAACTAGTTGAATGTTGAAATTTCCCATAGACTACGAATGTCTAATTCGAGATCGAAGGCTACGTTCAATATTAGGATCAATATCTAAGAGATCTTTATGATCATTTCGTGTCACAAATCAAATAAAAATGAAAAGAATAAAATTAGAACATAACAAAATAAAAGATAATAACTTTGATATGATGGTCCAAAAAGAAGAAGAAGAAAATCAAATGTAGAAGAAAATCAAATGTAGAAGAAAATATCAGATTGGGTAAAGAATGAAGAAATAAGAGTAGAAAAAAATAAAATGTCAAATAAAATAAATACCTCTAAATGGTGTAAGGAACCGACCCCAATTGCCCAGAACCAGTTCCTTATTTGATTACGTTGGAATACAAATAATGAATAAGCATCCCAAAGGACCGAGAGTTTAGTATTATTGGAAACAAGATGCATACATAAGTTCAACATTAAAACATGAAATGAAAAACAACATAGAAAATCCTTAGATAACTTCCATAACTCCTTGTTTATTTCATCATTTCATTCATAATAGAATTCTTCTTGCCCTGTAGAAATGAAACATAATAAAGGGGTGAGATCAAATGCTCAGTAAGGGTAAGCAATACAGCGGAAGATAACATAAACATTAGACATGGTGAATAATTGAAGACACATGCCTTTAGAAATAAACTTGAGCATAATATGGTAGAAATATGAGCTGATTAAATATTGCCATAAAATAACATAATCATGATTATTATACTAGTCTAATAACCACATGAACCATCAATAATATATTCATAATGAGGGGATGCATAATGTGGGAAAATATAACCATACCATCAAGGGCTCGTGCCAAGACCATAAATAATAGTTTTGTCAAGTGCCAAGACCGTAGTTTAACTCATGAGACCTACCGATTCACCGAGGGGCTATAGAGGTCTCCACCCGACACTTAATATGTCCAATGAAATCCTTATATTAATGGGGATAAACATAAACAACATACACATTAATATATTAAATTTAAATAGCTTTCCACGAACATTACGCCAAAACATTGACCATTCGAAGTAAACTGATAAATGGTTTAAAGATAGCACATCAATAGCCAAAATAATCATAAACCCTTAAATTGAATATGGAAGATGATAATATAGAATACTAATCCCAATAATACATAAGAATCAACAAGTGTGTTGAAATAGATGTAGATACTCTTATAAAATCTTCGAGTAATTCTTGAAATAAATAATATTTTACTTTGAAAAGAAGAGTTCTTTTGAAAAAAAAACCATAAGTGAAGTAAGATATTATTTTCATAAAAAAATGATTGATTTTATAGATATAATGGTTTCCAAAAATAGATTAGATATTTCCCTTGAAAATAGGTAAGAAATTGAGATATTCTCTTGAATCGGGCTAGTATTCAAAAACAAATTGAATGGTCCTTTTAAAGAATGTAACTAACCATAAAATAAAGAAGGATTATAGTTTGTGTAAATATATAGACCACTCACATGGAATATATTATGAGTATATAATAATACATAATAATTTCATTGAGGTAATTTAGACAATGGAAATGGAAGTTCGGGTAGAAAAAAACCTTACCTTAACTCTGAACGTGTTCTGCTCTTGTAATTAAGTTCCTAGAATAAGAAATTATACTTATTAATAACTTATTTCAGAAACTATTGTGAATTTATTTAGTTTATCATAATTATGGTTAGTTCATTTATGTCTTTATTGATTAGTTATTGTATTGAATTTTGTCGTTCTGGAGTGTTTGTTTCTTTTATTTTCATATTCGGTTCACTTGTTTTTAAGTAATGAAGTGGAATGGATGTAAATCACCAGAATTGAAATTATATATTATTTATAAACATAAATAGGTGTTACTGTTTATTTATATAACTTGGATACATGGAAAGAGGATGAATTATTATAAAGAACTTCAATGATAATTGTTTCGGTTAATTTGTTGGTTTTGATTACAATGAACTCATTGTTTATATAAAACATAACACCATTTGTACAAAAGGATTAAAGAATCTTAAATAGGTTATATTATATATAATAATCTGGTTCAACCATAACAATAATGGTTTCATGATCATAATTTAGAATGATAATGGAAATCGAAAGTCCATCGTCCTTGAATGTGGAAAATTGACACATCTCGGATGGAGTTATTTCTACCAGTATAAAAGAACGAAAAAAAGAGATGATGATAAGTTATTACAATATCATGAATACATTCTAGTACATATGAGGTACTGGAGTCATCATAAAATTTGGATAAGGAGAGGTAATAAAACAAATGAACATGAAAAGAAAGACAAATAATTGAAAAGAGGAGTTTACATCTTGAACAAAATTTCCTTGAGAGCCTCTTTAAGGGAGAGGTTTTGATCTTTTTATGAGACCAAAGATTTTTGGACATGGGATAGAAGGTTGGAAAGGTATTTGGACAGAATTTGGAGAATTCACAAGGCCTGAGAGGATCAAATGGAAGGGAGAGTGAGAGGGGGTTTTATAGTGGAGGAGAGAGGAGATTTCTTAATATAAAATTCATTAACTTATTATTTCTTCACAAGACAAGTAATAGTATGTATTCAATGACCAAGAATAGTAATTTTATCATGTGATTTTGGATTAAGGGTGGTGACATCATCCATGATGCTAGGAATTGTCTATTTAGATTATAATGTATATATATGGTAAATTACCGTATTTTACTATTCATCAAAAAATCAAGTATTTCAGAAAAATCTCAAATATTCACCCTAACCATTTTTCTACGTGTCGAATCCAAAAATGAAGTCCATTTTTCAAAAATAATTTTTTAAATATTATTATTTTAATATTTAATTAAAATCATAATTTATTATCAAAAACCAGTTTTAAAACATTCATTACCTTATTCTAAAATATAGATATATCGTACTTTCAACATGAATATTATTTATATATTATCGTAGGTAAGGTTACTATTAATTAGGTTATATCACTATTCATAACGGTATGTTACTATTCATAAGGGTAGGTAACTATTCATCAAAAATTATGTTTATCTTATTGGAATCTAAATAACTTACTGATCGCGACTGTGTATGTCGAATTTTTGAAATTCACATTAAAAAGTGACAAACTTTTGTTTTATGGGTCCCATAGAACTTAGTAGTTAATGTGATTACGAAATATTTATAAGAAAGGGATTTCCTTTAAAACAAATATTGGGTCGTTACATTCTCCCCACCTTACAAAAATTTCTCCCTCAAAATTTCATTTACAATCGAGGCCAAGAACAAGTGGGGGTACTTATCCTTCATTGATTCCACAAGTTCCCAAGTTGCCTCTTTGTACTTATGGTTTCTCTATAGTACCTTGACCAGATGAGCAGTCTTGTTGCATAGAACATTGTCTCTACGATCCAAGATTTTCACCAGCTGCTCTTCATAGGAAAGATCATCCTCAAACTGTACCACCTCTGAAGAGAGTACATGTGAAGGGTCTGGTATGTACTTCCTTAGGAGGGATACATGAAACACATCATGTACCTTCAACAAGTTTGGTGGAAGTGCCAGTCAATATCCCAGAGCTCTGAATCGATCAAGGATCTCGAAGGGGCCGATATACCTGAGACATAGCATTCCTTTCTTCCCAAACCACATGAACTTCTTCCATGGAGATATGCGTAGAAATACCAGGTATCCTACTTTGAACTCTAGGTCTCATCGATAGTCATCCGCATAACTCTTCTGTCGACTTTGGGCTGCCTTGATATGTTGCTGAATGGTTTTCACCTTCTCTGCCATTTCATTAACCAATTCAGGTCCTAGAAGATTTTTCTCACTGACTTCATCCCAACATGTCGGTGTTCTACACCTTTTCCCATAAAGGGATTCATATGGTGCCATATGGATTCTTGAGTGGAAACTATTGTTGTAGGAGAATTCAACCAGTGGAAGATGTTTGTCACATCCTCCTTTGAAATCCATAGAAAATGCCCTCAACATGTATTCCAGTGTCTGAATAGTCCACTCAGATTGGCCATCATTTTGAGGATGATAGGCCTTACTGAAGTTTAGTTCAGTTCATAAAGAATGTTGGGGAATTTTCCAGAACTTCGAGGTGAATCTAGGATCACGGTCGGATAAAATAGACAGTGGTACTTCATACAGCCTTAGCACTTCGTTGATGTAAATATGTGCAAGTTTATCTAATGAGAAGTCCTCTCGAATCACTATGAAGTGAGCTGTCTTTGTAAGATGATCCAAAACGACCCATATAGAATTGTTTCCTCTATATGTCCTTGGGAGTCCAGTGACAAAGTCCATGGTAATGTTCTCCCACTTCCAGGATGGTATGGGTAGTAGTTGCATCATCCCCTTAGAATATTTCCCCTCATCCTTCACTTGATGACATACCAGTAACTGTGACGTATATTCAACAATATCTCTTTTCATATTGTCCCACCAAAAGTTTTCTCGGAGATCTCGATACATCTTTGTGCTACCAGGATGTGCAGAGAAATTAGAGCTATGAGCATCATCCAACAGTTCTCTCTTTAGCTTAGGAATAGCAGGAACACAAAGCCTCTCCATGAATTTCAAAATTCCATCTTCATATGAGAAGTTAGTCACCTTACCATCATATATTGCTTTAATTTTCTTTTGAAACTACTCATCATCAGCCTGAGAACTTTTTATCCTCTATAGTAAAGAAGGTTGGGAAACCATTTGAAAAAGTAGTGATGTGCTACCTTCCTTAATAATTACCATGTCCATCTTTACTAGATCCATGAACAAAGGATCCTTTTCAACTCTCATCTTTTTCAGAATTCTA
The DNA here is from genome assembly GCA_963277665.1 of Viscum album. NCBI lineage: Eukaryota > Viridiplantae > Streptophyta > Magnoliopsida > Santalales > Viscaceae > Viscum > Viscum album. The sequence continues at coordinate 1,710,268,313 of OY728125.1, forward strand.
GGGTCCTTTCTACTCAATGCATCTTCTACTTTATTTTATTTTCCCGGGTGGTAGTATATTGTGCAATCATAATCTGTGAGTAGCTCAATCCACCTCCTTTGTCTCATGTTGAGTTATTTCTATGAGAATATATACTTCAAACTCTTATGATATGTATATATCTCACATTTTTCTCCATAGAGGTAATGTCTCCAAATCATCAAAGAAAATATTACCACTGCTAACTCAAGATCATGGTTTGGATAGTTTTGTTCATGAATTTTTAGTTTCCTAGATGCATAGGAAATCACTCGATCATTCTACATAAGGACACAACCAAGTCCTTTCTTTGATGCATCACTATAGATAACAAACCCATCATTATCTGATGGCAGGGTTAAGATAGGAGCATTCACTAGCATCCTCTTCAATTCTTTAAAACACACTTCACATTCCTTGGTCCATACGAACTTAACCCCTTTTCGTGTGATCTTGGTCATTGGGTTGGCTAAACGAGTGAAGTTCTAAACGAAACGCCGATAATAACCGGCTAAACCAATAAAACTATGTAGCTCAGTTACGTTCGTTGGAGTAGGAATTTCTTGAACAGCCTTTGTCTTTGCATGATCTACATATATTCCATCCTTAGAGACAATGTGGCCCATAAAGGAAATGGATTGAAGCTAGAATTCACACTTGCTGAACTTCCCATATAATACATTTCTTCTCAGAGTCTTCAGAATAGTGCGCAAGTGATTTTCATGTTCTTCATAGATTCTAGTGTACACCAGGATATCATCAATAAACACCACCACAAAGTCATCAAGATATTATTTGAACACTCTATTCATCATATCCATAAAAACAGATGGTGCATTAGTTAGTCCAAAAGGCATTACTGTAAACTCATAATACCCATACCTGGTTCAGAATGCTATTTTTTGAATTTCTTCCTTCCTCACAAGTAACTGATGATATCCAGATCGAAGAGAAATCTTTGAAAAATATTGGGCTCCATGAAGTTGATTGAATAAATCATCAATTCTTGTCATAGGATACTTATTCTTTATTGTAATAGCATTGATTTCCCTGTAATCAATACACAGCCTCAGGGATCCATCTTTCTTCTTAACAAAGTGGACAAGGGTTCCCTAGGGAGAAACACTAGGTCGAATAAATCCTTTATCACTCAATTATTCTAGTTGATTCTTTAGTTCCACTAACTCCACAGTGGACATTCTATAATGGGTCTTTGATATGGGTCTTGAAGCAGGAATTAAGTCAATGGAAAACTCAATTTCCTTATCTGGAGGATGTCCAGGAAAATCCTATGGAAATACATCAATATACTCTTGCACCACATGTACATATTCTATTTTAACAATCTTTTCCTCACCCATAGTTATTTCATTCTATTCCTCCACAATAATTTAATTTAGTTGAGCTACTATGGGTGGATCTAGATAAGAATCATGTGGTGACGTTTCTGCTCTAAAGATAAGGTACTCATTATCATCATCGAAGATTGTAACCTCCTTCTTCTTAAAATAAATTTTCGCATCATGGTTCGAAAGACAATCCATACAAAGGATTATATAAAACTCAATAATAGGTATAACAATGATATCCACAGATAAAGAACAGTAATATTCCCAATGGGAACTAATTCACAAAACTTTGTTGCAATGATACTTCTGTTAGGAGTTTTTACTGACAACTCCCTTGTTAAATGAAACTGGAAATATCTAATTTTCTTAGAAAACTGGGAAGATATGATACAATACAACGATCCAGAATCAAATAAAGCATTGGCTAAGTTTGATGAAATGATCAAAGTACCTGCCACCACTTCATTAGGAACTTCAACCACTATAGTTATAACCGAAAAAGCTTCGCCTTTCTCTCTTGGCCTTCTTTGGGGAACATTTCCTTGACGCTTAGGACATTCTTGTGCATAATGTCCCATATCCCTGCAATTTTAGCACATAACATTGGTAGCTTCTTTTTTCCCCTTACAATCCCAAGATAAGTGGCCTTTTTCTCTGCACTTGTAATAGAATCCCATTCTCTTTAGGGAAGTGCTAGGGTGTTTCTTCCCACAATTACTACATAATGAAAATTCAACTCTTTCCTTCTTCCCCATTTCCTTATTTCTTTTCTCGTAGTTTTCATATTCCCTCTTCTTCTCTTGATTTCTTTTAATGTCAAAATACTTAAATAATTCATTTTCTATCTTGATAGCACTTGAGACTATATCCTCATATGATTCTAATCTTTGGGAGACAAGAGGCCTTAAGAGGAATGGTTTTAAACCATCACAGAATCGATCAATTTTTCTCCTTCGATTACATATGTAGTCCGTAGCATGCCTTTCCGGCCTTATAAATTTTGCTTCATACTTGGCAACATTTTCATCCTACTTCTACCTCAGATTCAAGAATTTCCTCTCTATATCTACTCGCTGTTCACGAGGGAAATACTTTTCTAAGAATATTTCCTTAAAATACCTCCATTCCATCTCTTCTATTTCTTCCTCCTCCTTTGTATTTTTTACTAAGGACCACCATTGATCTGCATCACCCGTTAGATGATAAACAGCCATGACAACCTTATCTCTTTCATTACATCCCAAGGTGAGAAATATCTTCTCAAGGGAACATATCCACTGCTCTGCTACAAAAGGGTTTGTAGTCCTATTGAATGATGGATTTTTTTGTCACATAAAGCGATCTAATATATCTCCTCCACATGGTGGATCTAGATTCTCCATACAAGTAAGGTTATTATTCATAACCTGAGTAAGTTGTCCCGGTATAGTTATGAGTTGCTCAGCACCAGAGCCAACATCATTATCTTTCATCGGAGGGAAATACCTACAGGTAACACGTGCATTCATTCAGTTTCCATTCCTTCCACTTGGCGCCATCTCTAGATAATGGCGTACACTAGATTATGTTATGAATCATAATTTATAATCTTAACTTAACAAAATACTTAGCAAAAAATGAGATCCTACACATGGATAATCCCATATTCAAAAATGGTTTCTTTGAGGAAAATTTTACATTTCAGTCCTTCATAATGTATTGTAAAGAAAATGTGAATTATCCTTAGCATATCCCCTGGGAGTGTCGTAACCAAGAGTGTAGCAAAGTTCTTTGTCATGCATCATTTCTCGTTCGAGTCTAGCTTAAAGCAGTGTTTTCGGGTTTTACCCCTAGATATATCTGTGCCAGAGCCGCCTCTATCTACTCGTATCTAGACAGGGATGAATTACTTGAAAGATCCACATAATTTATTCCTTACCAAAATACCAGGATGTTATTGTATGTATATCCTCAAAGAATAACTTAGGGACTCTTTCATAATTCTACGTTTTCTAAATCTAGTTTCCAAGTATTCTACTAAACTTCCTTTGATACCAACTGTAAGGACCCGACCCCAATTGCCCGGAGCTGGTTCCTTGTTTGATTATGTTGGCATACAAACAAGGAATAAGCCTCCCAAAGGATCGAGTAGTTTATTATTATTGGATACAAGATACATACATAAGTTCATCATTATAACTTGAAATGAAAAACAACATAGAAAATCCTTAGACAACTTCCATAACTCCTAGTTTATTTCCACATTTCATTCAAAATAGAATTCTTCTTGCCCTGTGGAAATGAAACATAATAAAGGGGTGAGCTCAAACACTCAGTAAGGTTAAGCAATACAGTGGAAGAAAACATAAACATTATACATGGTGAATAATTGAATACACATGCCTTTAAAAATAAACTTGAGCATAATATGGTAGAAATATGAGCTGAGTAAATATTTCCATAACATAACGTAATCATGGGTATTATAATAGTCTAATAACCACATGAACCATCAATACTATATTCATAATGAAGGGATGCATAATGCAGGGCAATATAACTATACCGTCAAGGCCTCGTACCAAGACCATAAATAATCGGTTTGTCAAGGCTTTGTGCCGAGACAGTAGTTTGTCTCATGAGACATACCGATGCACCGAGGGGCTATAGTGGGCCCCACCCGACACTTAATATGTACAATTAATTCCTCATATGAATGGGGATAAACATAAATAACATACACATTAATATATTAAATGTAAATAGCTTTCCCCGAACATTACGCCAAAACACTAACCATTCAAAGTAAACTGATGAATGGTTTAAATATAGCACATAAATATCCAAAATAATCATAAAACATTAAATTGAATATGGTAGATGATAATATGGAATACTAATCCCAATAATCCATAAGAATCAACAAGTGTGTGGAAATAGACGAAGATACTCTTATAAAATCTTCGAGTAATTCTTGAAATAAATACTATTTTACTTTGAAAAGAAGAGTTCTTTTGGAAAAAAACCAGAAGTGAAGTAATATATTATTTTCATAAAAAATGAGCGATTTTATAGATATAGTGGTTTCCAAAATATATTAGATATTTCCCTTGAAAATAAGTAAGAAATGGAGATATTCTCTTGAATCGGGCTTGTATTTCGGAAACAATTTGAAAGATCCTTTTAAAGAATGTAACTAACCATAAAATAAAGAAGGATTTTGGTTTGTGTACATATATAGACCAATATCACAGAATCTATGATGAGTATATAATAATACATAATAATTTCATTGAGGTAATTTAGACAATGAAAATAACCCAAATGGAAATGGAAGTTCGGGTGGAAAACCCTTACCTTAACTCCGAACGTGTTCCACTATTGTAATTAAGCTCCTAGAATTTGAAATTATTCTTATTAATAAATTATTTAAGAAACTATTATACAAGTATTTAGTTTATCATAATTCTTCTTAGTTCATTTATGTCTTTATTTATTAGTTATTGTATTGAATTTCGTCATTCTGGAGTGTTCGTTTCTTTTATTTTCATATTCGGTTCACTTGTTTTCAAGTAATGAAGTGGAATGGATATAAATTTCCAAAATTGAAATTATGTGTTATTTATGAACATAAATATGTGTTATTTTTCATTTATATAACTTGGTTACATTTAAAGAGGATGAATTATTATATATAACTTCAATGATAATTGTTTCAGTTAATTTGTGGGTTTTGATTACAATGAACTCATTTTTTTTATAACCTAAAACCATTTTTACAAAGGGATTATAGAATCTTAAATAGGTTATATTATATATAATAATATTTTTCAACCATAACAAGAATGGTTTCATGACCATAATTGAGAATGATAATGGAAATCGAAAGTCCATCGTCCTTGAATGTGGTAAATTGACACATCTCGGATGGTGTTCTTTCTACTAGTATAAAAGAAAGTAAAATGGAGAGATGAAGATAACTTATTAAACTATCATGAGAAAATTACACTACATATGAGTTACTAGATTCATCACAAAATTTGGATAAGGAGAGTTAATAAAACAAATTAACATGAAAAGAAAGACAAAGAATTGAAAAGAGGAGTTTACCTCTTGAACCAAATTTCCATGAGAGTCTCCTTAAGGGAGAGGTTTTTGTCTTTTTATGAGACCAAAGCTCACTGGACGTGGGAGAGGAGGTTGGGAAGCTATTTGGATAGAATATGGATAAGTCACAAGGCTTTAGAGGATTCAATGGAAGGGAGAGTTAGAGGGGGTTTTATAGTGGAGGAGAGAGGGGATTTCCTAATATAAATTTCATTAACATATTATTTCTTCACAAGACAAGTAATAGTAAGTATTCCATGACAAATAATAGTAATTTTATCATGTGAATTTGGATTAAGGGTGGTGACCTCAGCCATGATGCTAGGAATAGTCTATTTATCTTATATTGTATGTGTATGAAAAATTACCGTATTTTACTATTCATCAAAAAAATCAAGTATTTCAGAAAAATCCAAAAATTCACCCTAACCATTTTTCGACATGTAGAATCCAAAAATGAAGTCCATTTTTCAAAAATAATTTTCTAAATATTATTATTTTAATATTTAATTAAAATCATAATTTATTATCAAAAACAAGTTTTAAAACATTCATTAACTTATTCTAAAATATAGGTATATCGTACTTTCAACTTGAATATTATTTATATATTATCATAGGTATGGTTACTATTAATTAGGTTATATCACTATTCATAAGGGTTTGTTACTATTCATGAGGTTAGGTTACTATTCATCAAAAATCATGTTTTTCTTATTGGACTCTAAATAAGTTACTGATCGCGATTGTGTATTTCGGATTTTTAAAATTCACATTACAGAAGTGACAAACTTATGTTTTAAGGGTCCCATAGCACTTAATAGTTAATATTATTATGACATATTTATAAGAAATGAATTTCCTTTAAAAAAATATTGGGTCGTTACAAATAGTTTAAATAATTACTTATCTCCCCATCAATGTTGCCAATTTGAAAGGGGCTGTCTTGGGTACCCTCAAATGAAGTGTGATTTTTTGGGTACTTGGGTGCAGCAAAGTGGCTGACCAAGTTTATCTCTCAAGGATGAAGAAAATTAAAACAACTTCTTAAAGGTATTATAAAAATAAAATAAAAGAGAATTAAAAAAACTACTTCAAAGGATGGGATTTTATTTATAGTTTATAAAACATGATGAAGTTTGCTAGAAAAAGATTGCATTTTTTTTTGTTTTTAATTTTGAAATGAAGTTCAATTAAAAATACGCAACAAGAAGATGTTTTTTTAGAAAATATTTTAAAATGCATAATCGATCTAACTCTACCTCTTCATTCAATTATTTATCATTATCATCTAAATTAAAATCCACTCAATAATGATCCCATAAATTTTTAACCCCTGAACCCTATGAGAATTAACATTGCCACAAAGATGAAGTGAATTAAACCCTAGGCTATCTTCGAAACATGCAATCGCAGCACCCTGCTTTGATTGATGTTCTAAGGATAGATTATGGTCTGTGGTAAATTAGGGAACATATAAATTTTGGAAAATGAGGATTAATTTTGTTTGGGTATTATATTTGAACTCTAAAAATTTATCCTTTGTGGTCTTGTATTACCGATTAAGATCACGCTCTCACAATTCACCCAATACCCGACCTCGTGTGTTTTTGTGTTAATTATTAAATTGCTTGCATAATTTATTATAATTTAAGAACTCAGTTCATTGATCATATTAACTTAATTAAAGTGGTTTAATGATTCAAAATAATTAAATGAAGATGGTATAATATAGATCTATTACTAAGAAAAATACTCTTTCATGGGCAGTATGGTCATCTTGGAGACATTTTTCATGAGCAAAAGATTGAAAGGGTAGAACCTAATCTCATCTCTAATATTCATTAAAAGCCAAATAGGATGATTAACTAATAATATAATTGAACAAAACAGAATAAAATAGAAGAAATAAAAGAAGAACAAAGATGTTTATTACATAAATACAATCATTGCAACATGAAGAAGAGAAGAACGCTTTAATGAGGGGATCCTTTCTTCAAGAGCTGCCCCTCTTACAATGGTTGGATAATTTCAGCAAAATAGATTATACTTGTCCATAAATCTCCTAATGCACGTCCCAACCCATCCAAATGAGAAAAAACTAATTTATAGAGTAAAGGGGAGGCTAGGATTAAAGAGGTTTCAAGTGTGAATGGGGAATCTCTGACAAATATTTTAATCCAACTTACAATGCACATTTGACCACCATAACGCATGAACCATATGTTCTTCCAGCATAATGTATTGTTAAACATTTTGTTGGAGAGATCCTCTCAAAAGTTGGGCACAATATAATCTAATATTAAGAAGTTATGACCCAAATACATAACCAATGTCCAATCTCACGGGTCCATCCCACATTTGATTTCATGGTCCATTTAGTCCAACCAAATGCATGTTTTAGCTCCAATGTCATGAACACAAGTTGTATCCCATTAAGTCAATAAAACATTTACAAAATTTAAAGTTCAAATAATAAATATTAAAATATTTATCTTTGAAATAATACAGTCCACTATAAAGGTTAAAACTGGAATTTCCATCAAATTTTCAAATGAATTATCTAATCCCAGATATTTTATAATTAAATATATTTAAAAAAAATTAGGATATTTTATGATTTTTTATCAATAAAATATTCAATAAAAATGTGTTTTATCATTATCCCTTACTTCTAATTTCTAAATCAAATTTATAACTTTATATTATGAAATATAACTATAATAATGTTATTTAGAAGTGGATTTAGGCACATCGACAATCAGATATAGCTAGACATGATGTCTATGACTATAAAATTATATAGGATAGTATTCGTCCAAATGATTTAAGTGGTTATTATTTATATAGTTGAATCTTTATTCTGTACTATACATGTATTCATTTATAAATTGATTATTTATTTTTATTTTCAGATTACATGAATTTCATTTACTGATTATATCATCTAGGGTCTTCCTAAGTATTATAAGATGATACTTTCTATCGCCTCCTGCATGTTTCCTTTGATTCGTTTTAATATTGTTGAGTGGAATCATACTGGCAGAGTTATGGGGAAATTTGGATTCCTTCATCTCATTCTTGCACTACCCAGTCAATTACCTTCACTTCATTACCTGAATATTTCATGGAAGAGAGACATTTATTGGAGGAGGTATCATGCAATATATATTGGTCTATGGGATAGACGACACAATTTCAAATTATGAGGGGAAGGGATAATACATATGACTTTATTTGATCATCTAGATTATGCATCTTGGTACTGCAGGTCCCTAGTCAGATTTCTTACATGAAATGGACATGTCTTAAATGACTTAGTAATAATTATTCCTTCCACTATTGAAAATATTAATTATCTACATTACTTAATAGAATAATTTTTTTTATCATGATGCTCATATCACCCATCTCAATCACATCTCTGATCCAGTAGAGGAAGGCACATTTGTCGAGGAATATTTTCACAGAGCTGTGACAGAGTTCGTTCTTCGAATGGATGAGATTTATGAAGTGATTTTCATTGATCCACCACATGATTTTGAGGCTGATAAGCCTAATATAGATGTGTCAGTGGTGATGACCCTGTTATGGATGTTGATGTTGCACAGAAGGAGTGTGTTCATCTTGATTATCCATTTGTTCCTCCGACTTCTCAATCACATCCAGAGGCATGGATAGACATTGAATAGTTCTAGTTGGATTCTTTATTAGACTCTTCTTTACAGACATCCACAATACCTCAACCATCTTGTTCAAATGTTGATGAGAGTTCCAGCCAAAATCCATTATCCTTGGAGGCAAGACTGGGCACTGGTTGTGAGACTTTACATCCACCACCTTTCACATAGGATGATGTGGAGGTGGGTACTGACTATGATATACAGGAGAAGCATACGCTAGAGTAGAGATATAGACAGACACAGTGTGAGCGCATCATATATACGCCTGTATGTGGGACAAAGGAGCATCCAGGCCACATACGTGGATTAGATTGATATTAGATTGATGATACATATTGTATATTTTTGAAATCATTATTTATACATTATTTAAAAACATGCTAATATATTACATAATGTTCCATAAATCATATAATTGATGTAAGGGAATTCTTACAAATAATTTTCAACTAAGAAACATTAATATTAAAAAAAATATTGGTAATACTAATAATTAATATTTTCTATTCATATTAATACTTAGTATTATTATATGTATATATATAATAAATAATATTCTTAAATTTATTATTAAATATTAATTATATTAATTATTTAGAATTCAATAAATCTTACTATTATTTATTAATTAACCGAATATGATTATTTATTATATATAATATATTTTATAATACAACTTATTAATAAAATAAATAATCAACATAAATTAATTATTAAATAGTAATAATATCATTAAATATGACTAAATATCAATTAAATATTCATAAATATTCAAAAATATCAATAAATATTACTAGATATTACTAAATGTTAATAAATATTCATAAATATTAATATTTACTTATATTTAATAACATTAAATAATATAAATGAATATTTATTTAATTGATATCTATTATTCATGAATATTTATTAATAATTATTAACATGTATTACTATTAATTTAATATTTATTAATATTTAAGAAATATTTATTTATATTCATTAGTATTTAATTAATATTTAATTAATATTTAATTAATATTTATATTCTTAATAAGAGGGTTTCACCCTCAACTTGTTGAAAAAATTATTAATTTTTTTAATATTAATTTAATATTTATTATAATTTAGTTGATATTTAATAATATTCATGAATATTGATTAATATTTAATTAAAGTTTATTTATTTTTAATTAATATTTATAAATATTTATAAATGTTGAAAAATATTTTGTTGATATTTTTTTATTATTTTATTTATATTAATTTTAATGAATCAGGTAGAGATGACGTTTGGGTTGCGGTTCGAGAGTGGTGAAGCTGCTTTTGGGCAATTAAATGGTGTTTGATGTTGATTATAGTTTTGTTCTTATCTACGATGGATTGAATCATCATTCAGGATGCTACTGATGGTGTTTGGGTTGGGGATCGATTCAACCCATGTGCAGATGTCGCATCTCTGAACCATAACATTGATCAGGTGTTGTCTACCACTGTTTTATAGTTTCTTTAGATGATCGAGTTGGGGATTGACCTAGTATGGATGTTCCATGCATGGATATTACAGATCCAAACCCAAATACGACCCAGGTGTTAGTTTCTTCAGTCGATTGGGTTGGGGTTTGAAATCTGAGAGTCCCATGCATAGATGTCGCAGTTCTGAAACCTACTTCTCATGTGTCATTTGTCATTGATATCATAGTTTCTTCAATCGATCGGGTATGGATTCGACTAGCTCCAGATGTCTCCTACCTAAAACCTAAGATCACATATTCATCTGGTAATGTTTATCAGGCGTTTCCTACTTCTAGGGATGATGTCTCTTCATATGTTCTTGGCAGTGCTTTAAATCCCTAAGGGAAGGATGTCTCTTTTGTGAAGATTTTATCCAAGAAGGTTGGCAGTTCCTCCGTTTTGATTGTGAATGAATGAAAAATATCCATAGATGAACAAGGTAGATTTATTATCTCTTTTGATTGAGCTATATTTCAAGACAGAATTGAATAATGTCAATTTTCACTAACTTGATGATTGATCCTTTCTAAAAGGGGAAAGCCAATTAGTGTTAACGATTTAAAAAAGAAGCTTGGATGAATATTGGGCATCAATGAGTGGAAAGTTATTCCAACTAGAAAGGGATATTTTCATTTAATTTTTATTTCTGAATTACAACATTCGGTTTCTTAGATATTTAGCATCTATAATCTCAGTCTAGGTTCCTTTTGGTTTTCTACATGAGAGCTTGATTTTAACCCTTATAATCAAAAGTATACTACTATACAGATCTGGGTATGCATTCATAGACTCAGTTGGGTTCATTGGAATCCATGAATCGTAAATGATGTCACTTCTTGTATAGGGGAACCTCTGAAACTTGATGATAATACCATCATTGGTAAATATGGGTATTATGGAAGGGTTTTTGTTGATGTTGATATTCTGCATCCAATGCCAAGTAATTCCACTCTTTTGATTCATGGAATAAAGATAAATTTTGAGTATGAATATGAAGATGTTCCAACTTTTTTTGACTTCTAAAAAGTGGTTGGCCATCATGTTTTGGGTTGTATACATGTTATTAGAATTCAAAAAATAATAATATTTCTTCTACCAAGTAGAGGGAAGCTGGGATTTTACCAAAGAAGAATATGGGAACTAAGACTTCTTCTAAGAAAAAAGATAAGGTGGGAAAGGAGGCGCATTCTCCCTTGGTGGATTCTTCCTCTGAAAGGCCTCAATATCTCTTTAAAATGGATGATACAATGGCCAGTAAAGAGTGGAACTCCCTCGTTTAGGAAGAAAATCAATGTTATATGGAGAATCATGGAAACTCCACTAGAGGTTTTATTGGAACTACTGGAAGTAGTAAGGATCTCGTAGGTCTTGACTCTTCCAATAAGTCCTGGGCATTTTTGGTTTGATGTTATAGCCATAATGACTCTGTGAAGGAACTTGTGGTGCAGAGTGAACCAATGCCTAACCTTGGTTAATCTGATTTTGAAAGGGATGTGCGGAACAAAGTGGATGAGGAACTGGTGAAAGAGTGATCCTTATCCTACAAATGAAAGAGTAAGTCTAATAAATATGTCTTCGAGAAATGAATAATTTATATGGGTGAACCATAAGGGGATTGGAAACAAACTAAGACATTGAAATGAGGCCATTATCCAAAAAAACTGTGTTCAAGGATGTGGTAGAGATGATTTTCCTACTGCACATGGGGGTGACCTGTATATGAGGTCTTCTTCTAAGGAGCTCACTTTAGAGAAGATTAAACTCAGGGAAATGTATTTTTTACTCTTCAATCAAAAAAATTCTCAGTCAAAATAGAAATTTGGTGATGATATAGATCATGCTTATGGGGACGATCCTATTTCTCTTCATTTGTAGTTTTCTATTTGGGATGAGGGTTTACTCTTTGTTTGAACCCATCCATTATTTTTTTCATGTGTTGTCTTTTTTTTCAATAAATTTTTGTAAGAGTAGGTTCGTCTGGCTCCTGGACCTTTCTAGAATATTTATTTATATTTCTTGATATTTATTAAAATTGATGATTTTTAAAATTAATATTTATTCATATTTAATTAGAATTCATTAATATTTTATTAATTTTTATTACTTTTTATAAATATTTATTTCAATATTTAATTATATTTCTATTTATATCTATTTATTCTGTAATATTTATAATTTAAGAAATCTAGAGGAAGTGTGAATGGGGTTCACGCTTTCCTGTGATTGGAGAAGCGTAAATGGGGATACTGCTTCATGTGTAAAATTTATGAAAGAAGAGTGAACCCCATTCACTCTTCCATCAAATTTTTTTAATAAATAAATATTACTATATATATATAATTAAATATTAAAATAAATATAAATAAAAAATTTAAATATTAATAGTTAACAATTAAATATAAATAAAAAATAAATAAAAAATCATCAATATTAATAAATTAACAATAAAAAATTAATTAAATTATTATAAATATTAAATATATTTTAAAGAATATCAATAAACATTTATTAAATATTCATAAATATTCATAATACAAATAAAGATTAATAAATATAGATTAAATATTAAATAAACATTCTTAAATATTAATTAAATATTAATAAATACCAATGGATATAAACCAATGTAAATAAATATTAATAAATATAAATTATTATTATTAAATACTAATAAATACTAACTAAATATCAATAAATTTAGATAAATATTAATAAATAATCGATAAATATTAATAAAGAATAGATAAATATTAAAAAATAGTAATACATATTAATTAAGTATTATTAAATATTACTAAATATGAATTAAATATTAATAATTATTCAAAAATTGTCATAAATATTAATAAATATTACTAAATGTCAATAAATACTAAAAAATATTAATATTTACTAAAATTTAGTAATAATAGTTAATATTTCTTTAATGGTTATCTATTTGTTATTAGTATTTATTAATATTTATTAACATTTATTAATATTTATTAATATTTATTAAATATTTTTGGTATTTATAATTATTTATGAGTATTTATTATTACTTATTTAATAATTGTATGATGGGGCTTCGAGGAGAGATTATGCATTATGACTCAGTGGTGATCTATTGGTGAGTGTGTTCCAGGGTTGGCCGGTGAGGTAGAGGGACGATGGAACCCGTGCTTGAGTTCTAGTTGTGGGAATTTCTTCCATATCTGAGCACAAAGCTTATGTCATTCAGATCTTCTGTTTCATTCCGGACCTATGGTGTTGTTGACTTCCGAGTGCCTGTTTCAGTGGAGGATGCATGTGGGTTAAGCAGTCATTCCAGTTTTAGTGGGGATGTGCTTTAGGTTTTCTTCCATGTAAGCACGACTTCAGATCTACAACTCCAGTTTTTTATTTTTCATCGGGCTCAGAATCTTTGAAATGGGGGATTTATATCACCCTTCTGTTATGCCCAATCACCCTAACAAGATGGGTTTCACCTTTGCGGAGGCCCTTGAAAAGGGTGAGGCTCCGAATGCAACTTCCTCATATGTGACACGAATCTTTAGATCTAAAGATGGTAGGTTTGTTGTCAAGGTGATCAAGGTGCCTTAAAAGAGAGGCTGGATTTGTATCGCTTCTCCATGATTGGACATTTGATTTTGGAAAAATCTGATAAGACTTTGAGTTGTGATGAACTCAAATATAATTTTTCTAGGTTATGGAGTTTTGTAAATTGGAAAATTATTCCAATAGGTAAGAGATATTTTCATTTGGTTCTTCGGTCTGCATATCAATGTTTAGTTTCTTGGAAATTCAATTTTTACAACCTCGATCCTAGTGTTTTTCAGTTTCTACTTTGGATATCAATTTAAATCATCAAAATAAATATCACACCAATGCCTAGATTTGGGTTAGGATGTGTGGTCTTAGATGTGTTTTTTGGAACCCTTTGATTCTTAGAAACATTGCCACCTGCATTGGTGATCCAGTAAAGATATATAAAAATGTCATTGAATGTAAGATTGGATATTAGGCTAGGGATATGGTGGACACCAATTTTATGAAACCTCTCTCATATAATGTTATCCTCTCTGTTAATGAGGAGAGGTTTGAAATTTATTTTGATTATGAATCGGTTCCTCCTTTTTGTGAATTATGCAAGCTGATAGTCCATATAGTATCAGATTGCAGACTTGTAAAGAAGTTGTGGGTGAAGTAAATGGCACCCCCAAGCAAAAAGTGGAAATGAGGGCAACAACCTTGGTTCCAGAGAATTCAATCGCTTCACAACAGACTTTAAGAAAGAAACCTAGGTTTCAAGAACCAATAGGTTGTGAGAAAAATGTGCATGACAAGACATGACAAGTGCATGGTGTGTAAGATCCATACTTGCAGATTAATGAACATGGATATTATTTAGTGTTGAAAAAGACTAGTGTTAAGTCTTGTATCCCCCCAGATATAATAATGGAACTGATGTTTCTTGGGAAAACTTGGTCTCAAGTGATGAAATTGTCTCTGACCATGACAAATCTGGAAATGAAATCATCGTGAAATATGATATTGATGACAAACTAAGACATGAGAGAAGTTTGGAAATATATTTTGATTATAAGGGTAAGAAAAAAATCGTAGATTGACTCTAGCATTTTATGTAAGTGCATAAAATGTACTAACTCTGAATTGCTCTCGAGAAAAAGTGTTGCTTTGACAACATTTGAGTCTCCCAATGACCCTATTGGTTACAACAAATGGAAGGAGAACATTTCAGCCAATTCTTCTAGTTAAGATAATGGGAAGAAGAAAGACAAAAGTTGCATGGCTGATGTGCCTGATGGTTATCAGGAAAGGCCACTTAGCTTTCTTGACATCAAAAATAGGTCCAATAGTAAGGAGGTATTTTCTGAAGAATTCTGTAATAGTCATCCAGGCTAAGGCATTGAGACAAAGTAGTTAGCATTGGGCCCAAGTCTGGTAGATGAGCCATCCCCGTTAGATGATGTCGATGATGGGACATGACAACTACCTGAAACATGGTCAAGGGGACATCACCCAAGTGGTAGAGGCAGTGGAGGATTCAATAAATGAGTTTTTTTGTGTGTGGTAAAGTGACTTATCAATTGATTCCATTCCACATTTTATTTTGTACTTTGACATTCTTTTTTCAATAAATTTTGGAACCATGGGCCATCCCATTTTTCACACCATCTAGGTTTGATTATTTATTTAATGTTCATTATTGTTTTTTATTTTTTAATAAATATTTATAAACATTTAAAATGTTGAAAAATACTTCCTTCCTATTTATTGAAATTTATTAGTATTATATATATTTTTTAAAATATTTAATTAACATGTATTAATATTTATTTATATTTGGTGAGATTTATTTATATTTATTTATATTTATGAGTATTTATGAATATTTAAAAATTGGGTACAACTGCAAATGTGGCACACGATGCAAAGAGGAAAATTACATTAAATTGCAATCCTAGGGACTTGACCCCACGACCTGCCCCTCACCCCTGAAACCCTTACCACCCCACCACCAACAGTGGGGCGGTATTTATGAATATTTATTTAATATTTATTATTTTTATGAATATTTAGTTAATATTCATTAATATTTAGTTAATATTTATGAATATCTATTCAATATTTAATAATATTTTTTAATATTTACTTGTATTTATTAATATTTTTTTGTATTTATCAATATTTATTAATATTTAATTGAATATAGATATCAATTAAATAAATATTCATAAATATTAATAAATATTAGTAAATTTAAGTAAATCATAATATTTATGAATACTTATTAACATTTAGTAATATTTATTAATAATTATTAATATTTAAGAATATAAAAATATATTAATTAAATATTAAATAACTATTAATAAATGTCAATAAATATTAATAAATATTAATAGATAATAGATAACCAATAAAAAAAATATTCATAAATATTATAAAATATTATAAAAATTTTGGTAATATTAATATTTGTGAATATTTATTAGCATTTAGCAATATTTATTAATATTTATTAGTATTTATGAATATTTAATAACAATTTAGTAATATTTAATCATACTTATTTAATATTTATTAATATTTGTTTATAATTATCTATTATTAATTAATATTCAATAAATTTTATTGGTATTTATTTAGTATTTATTAATATTTAATAAATATTTATTAATATTAATATATATTTATTTAAATTGATTTAATATTTTCAAAATATTATTTAATATTATTTAATAATAACTAATAATTATTAATATTTACTAATATTTATTAATATTTATTAATATTTATTAATATTCCATTAATATTTATAAATATTTATAAATATTAAAAATTATTCGAATACAATTTATTAATATACTTTAGTATTTTATTTATACTTAACAATAACTAATTAATATTTATTAATATTTATTAATATTTATTGGATGTTATTGATATTTAATTAATATTAATTAGTATTTATTAATATATAATTAAATTATATTATTTTTTTGAATATTTGATTAATATTTATTAATATTATTAATATTATTAATATTTATTAAAATTCAATTATTATTTATGAATACTAATTTAATATTGGTTAAGATTTTTCAATAAATACTAATATTTATTAATATTTTTAGTATTTATGAATAATTAATAATAATTATAAAAATTTATTAATATTTGTTAATATTTAATTAATATTTTTAATATTTTTTACTTATTATTTATATTTTTTTATATTTTTTTACATTTGTTTATATCCATTAGTATTTATTAATATTTAATTAAAATTTAGGAATATTAATTTAATATTTAATCTATATTTATTAAAATTTATTTTTATTATGAATATTTATGAATATTTATTTACTGTTTATTAATATATTTCATGTTTTTTAATATTTATTAATATTTCATTAAGATTTTAATGATATTTTATTAATAATGATGAATTTTTAACTAATACCTATTTATATTTAAGAAGTATTTATATTTAAATTTTTTGGTTAATATTTATTTTAATATATATATATACAGTAATAATTCTTTATTAATAAAAATTTGTAGGAAGAGTGAACGGGGTTCACTCTTACTTCAAAAATTTTACAAAGGAAGCATGAACCCCCCAACACGCTTCTTGTTGAGGGGAGAAGTGTTAGTGGGGTTGATGCTTCCCAAGAACCTTTTTTTTAATATTCGTGACCCTATCCCTTTTCTCAATTTTTTAAAATCCTAAAACCCCTTTGAAAAAATTATCCCACCGTTAGAGGCTAGTGGAAAAACAATCATATAGAGTAGAAGATTTGGTTTGTATTGGGGAAACTCTATAATGTTGTTAATGAAACTCTCTCTCTATCTCTATAGATATATTTATGTTTTTGATAGATATGTGATACAAAGTAGAGTTTCCTTTTATGATGTATATGTTTTTCAGGGATATAATTTACTTTAAAAACTGTACAATTATAAAGAAACAAAAACAACCAATATTAAAATGTTAAATAAAATTATATGGAATATATAATTTTATAACCTCACAAATAGACTCCTTCAATAATTTTCACGCTCCTCACCCATCATCTCATATAACTGAAAATCAAGTAAATTTTAAAAAAGTTAGATTATTAAATATAAAAAAAACATAAAAAAATTATAATGTACATCGAGTAAAACATTTCAATTAAAATTTTGTACAATAAATAGTCCAACATCATTTGATTTTAAATATATACAAGTTTCAAATTATTTTTCATTTTAAAATTGGTTATTCGGTCTATCGAAGCACATATCATGTCTGATTGATGTGTTATATGTTTATAAACATCACAAATAATAAAAATATGGATGTCTTGTGATTTCATATCATTCAAAGATCAATGATTATGGTTTTGACTACGATGCACATGTTTTACTGTTTTAAAACATTCAAAGTGTTTTTTCAATCATCCTTATAAAACAACACTTGAGATTGATGTACTGTTCATTCCATCATTTCAAAAGTCACTCTATGGTTGTTGTTGAATGATTTCACAGAAATTAAAATTATTTGGCTTGGTTTTCATCCATAGACACATGTTTTTTAAAGAGACCAAACCTTTAAAAACTACTTATTCAATTATTTTGGGCTCACCACACATCAAATTGATGTTTCCTTTACTCTTATACATAAAAAATAATAAGAATATGGTTACCCTATGATTTCATGTCATGTGAAGGTCATTTGATATGGTTTTTATTATTACACACACATCTTGGTGTTTTAAAAACAATAAAAAAAAATTATGATCATCTTGAACAAGTGACACATCCAATTGATGTTTCGTCTCCTTGAACATTTTAAAAATCATTCTACAGATGTTTTTTTATGATTTCTTGTCAATCTGATGTCATTTTCTTTGTTTTGACCTCCTCAAACATGTTTTTAAATGTCTTTAAATCATTAAAAACTACTCATTTGATCTGTTTAATCACACCACATGTCCTATTGACTTTCCGTCTACTCATATAAGTCAATAATAATACAAAGACAATCTTCCTCTGATTTTACATCATCTGGATGTCGTTCACTATGCTTTTGAGTGTAACATGTATGTTTTAATTGTTTCAAATAATTGAAAGTGTGTTTCAAGTCATCTCTATCAAAGGAAACCTCATATTGATGTTCTGTTAATTCCAAAATTTCAAAAATAAATCTATGGTTATTATCATCTAATTTCATGACAATCAATAGTATTTTTCTTTATTTTGATCCCATTTAGTGCATTTTTAAAGGTCGTTAAACCTTTAAAAATTTATTATAAGGCAATTCTGGGCACGCCACAAGTCGAATTGACTTGTTGTTTGCTCTTATACATCACAAAAAACACTATGACGGTTTTCCTATGATTTCACGTCATTCAGAGTCCTTTTGATAAGGTTTTTACTGTTACACACGTGTTTTAGTGTTTTTTAACACTAAAAGCATGTTTTTGATCATCTTAGGCAAATGACATGTTATATTGACATGCCAGCTGCTCCAACATTTGAAAAATCACTCTACAATTATTTTCTTATGATTTCATTCCAATTGGAGGTCTTTTACAAGGTTTGAACCCCTGAAACATGTTTTCAAAGGTGTTAAACCTTGAAATGGTTCATATTTAGTCCATCTAAGCACACGACATGTTCAATTAATGTTTTATCATATTAAAATTTTAATAATAATACAATGATGACCTTCTTAGGATTTGACATCATTCATAGGTCATTTTCTATTGTTTTGGCTGTCACACGAAAGCTTTAGTGTTCAAAAACACTAAAAGTGTTCTTTTAGTCATCCTATGAAAACAAAACCTTGAATTTCTATGCCATAGGTTCCATTTTTTCAAAAAACACTTTATGGTTATTGTCCCATGATTTCACATAAATGATTGGTCTTTTTCAGGGTGTTGGCCCCCCGAGGCACATTTTTAAAGGTCTTCAAACCATTAAAAACTGGTTTTTCAGTCCGTTTGAGCACAAAACATGTCTTATTGATATGTACTCAACCCATAGACATCGAAAAAATATACAATAGCAATTGTACTAAGATTTCATGTCATTTGATAGTCGTTTTTTTGTTTTTACTGATACACATATGTTTTTTTAAAATAAATTTGTGTTTTCGGTCATCCTGAGTAATCTACACCTTAGATTGATTTCATTTTAGTTTCAATATTTAAAAAATATCACTATGGTGTTGTCCTATGATTTCAAGGAAATCATAAGTTGATCAATTGATTTTGACCCCGTGGAGCATATTTTTAAAAGATGTCAAAAATTTAAAAACAAATTATTCAGTCCCTCTAAGCACACCGCATATCCAATTAACATGAATTCTACTCATACATACCAATAGTAATACAAATTTGTTCTTCCTATGATTCATGTAACTTTAAGGTTATTTTCTATGGTTTTAGTCATTACATAAACATTTTACTGTTTAAAAAATTCTAAATTTTTTTTCAAGTCATCCTTGTCAAATGACACCTCACATTAACATTCCATCAGTTCCAAGATTTCAAAATTAACTCTATGGTTGATTTTTTATGATTTCATAACAATCATAGGTTGTTTTATTGGTTTTTACCCCCTAAAGAATGTTTTTAAAAGCCGCAAAACCATTAAAAATTTCTTATTAGGTTTTTTTTGGGAACACCACATGCCGTATTGTTATATCATTTTCTCTTACACATTAAAAATAATATAAACACAGGTTTCCTATGATTTCAAATCATTTGGAAGTCATTTTATATTATTTTTATCATTATATGCACGTTTTAGTGTTTTTAAAACACTTAAAATGTGTATATTCATCTTGAGAAAATGACATGTCCAATTGACATGAAGTCTACTCCTATATTTCAAAAACATTTCTATGGTTGTACTAAAATTATTTTTTTACAATTACAGTTCATTTTCTTGGTTTTGACTCTATGGCACAGGTTTTTAAAGGCCATCAAACCTTTCAAATCTAGTTTTTCGTCTCATTCGAGCACACCTCATGTCCAATTGATATTTCATCAACTTATACATATAAAAATATTTTAAAATATTATTTTCATATGATTTTATGTCATTTCAAGGCCGTTTTCTATAGATCTGGCCCTTATAAGCACATTTTTTGTGTTTTAAAACACTAAAAGTGCATTTTCTGTCATCATGGTAAAATGAAACCTCATATTTAGTTTCTATCAATTCCAATATTCCACTAATCACTATAGGATTTTTTTTTAATATTTCATAATAATTGGAGGTCGTTTTCTTGGTTTTTAACCTATAATGAATGATTTTAATGGTTGTCAAACCTTTAAAAACTCTCTATTATATGACAACCAATGTCATTAATACGGTTTATTTCATGATTTACTAAATAAAGGTACAATTAATTAAACTATAGAGGATCATTGTAACATCCCAAGTAAGTAATGAATAATAGATATTTTTATCTATGCCTGTTAATGAATTAGATAGTGTTTTAGAGGCTTAAAATGAAAATAAATCCAATCTTAAGCATGGAATACACTAATATTTTTAAAAGATTGTTTGACTGCCTTTTAATGGAAAACCATTTTTAAATATATCTTTTGACAATTTTATAAGCTATGTTTGTCAAAATAAACTTATTCTTTATGATTGGGACATCAAAATTTACTTTTTGTGAATTTTTGGTATTTTTCCGATAAAGTTCATATTTTAATGAATAGTGAAAAATGTTGTATTTTAATTCAAAACCTCTTTTTAATATAATTTATTTATATGATTATATTATCTTTTGAATTGGTTTTAAAGTGAAATTAGAATATATTTTTACCATTTAATCCAATGGTGGTCATTGGAATCAGTTTCACTTTGAAATTGGACTTAAACTAGTGTCAATCTTTTGATACTTATTGTTTCATAAAAACATGCTATTTGTCATAAAAGCGGGAATTAATTATTAAATTAATTAATGCATATTTTATGTTTTGAATTTTGTAAAATAGACATCATTTTTGAATTCATAATATCAAATATAGCTTAGGGTGATGTTTTGGAATTTTTCTGAAAAAACTTCAATTTTTGATGAATAGTGAAACCACTAAGTGGTAGTTAAAGAAACTGATTTTTCGTTTAAATGAAACTTTTCCACTTCTGTGATTTGATTTTCAAAAATCCGACATACATGGTTGTCATAAATAATTAAAATGTGGTTCAATGTGATTAAAATAATTTTTTGGTGAATAGTAACTTTTAAGTTCTTAATCGCGGTTAGAGGTAATTAGTGTAGTTTAAGGTAAAAATAATGATTTAATAATATGAGATGAGCTTTAAACATGTCATACCTTCATTGGATGTGTCATGGCCAACCAATACAATCCATGGGTCAATTGGGGACCCCACAGAGCCACTTTTTTTGGGAAATGACATAAATAACTTTTTATTTAATGTAAAAGTAAAAATAACACAAACATGAGATGTTTTACTAAAACAATTTTTACATGGGGTTATACAAGTCAGAGTTTTGACTATAAATATTCATTAGAAATATAAAAATATTTCCTACATCATGATATTTTTTTATAATTTTTAGACTTTAAATATATTTAATTATTTATGACATCATGATGATGCATCGATTACCTCATTAATAAAGGATTTAAATAAAATTAAATGATAATGTAAAATCTATGACCTACACATGTCCAAAACCTATTGGATGGGTGGATTTCGAACCCTTATCACCTTAACCTCAAATTATATCAATGTGGGACATTTTGAATCTGAAACTCATTTTAAAATAAAGGATCATTTCTTTACTTTCCAAGAGTGCCCCTCCTCTCCTCTTATAAAAGGCCCCCACCTCTACCTCCTTACCCTCACTTCCAAAGCCTTTGGCTCGGCCAAACCCTGCCTATTTTGTCTCTCCACTTCCCTATATTACTCCTTGAAGCCTCACTTTGGGCAGAAGTCTTCCCAAGGAATCCTTTGAGCTCAAACCAAAGCGAGTTACCAGATTTTAAGGTAATGTCTTCACTTGAGTCCTTTTGTTTTATTTTGCTTCTCCAACCCCCTAAACTCTTTTTATTCATTTATTTTGTAACAAATACAATATATTAAATATACTAGGATTTTTTTATAAGAAGTATTCGAACTACACTTACACACACCTACATCTAATGGTTAAAGAACATACTGTTTCCGTGGATGGAGAATTTCGGCCTCCCGAAACGATGATTGTTCAACATTCTTTTAACACCTTCAAAGGTGGCCATTAAGATGACACTATATTTATAAATGATATATAATATGTTTATGTTTTCCTTAAGCTTATGTATTTTACATTTTGGGCATACCTTTATGGTTTCCATTTTGGGTAAACGCGATGTCTTCATTTAAGGACGTGCGGACTACCGCCCCCTCAAAGTGATTTGATTCGTTAATACCATATGTGGGACATATAAAGGATGAACTTATGATATTATATATGATATTACACTGGAATTATAATACACCTTTATATAATTATGATTCCATTCTATAAAATACGAAATAGAAATGAAAGTAGCGTTCATGCGTACGTACGGCTTACCGTCTCCATGAACGGTGCATTTCATTTCTTACCTCTAAATGATTATGTAACATTATAAATGCATGTATATACTGAATATATATGATATATATGATATATACATCATGATTAGAATTCTGGATATAATGGATACATGGACAACTTGTAATTATAAAGGGTTTATTTTTGACTCAAGTACCAATGATCGTTAAGACGACCGTTATTAACTTAAATAATTACATAGTGTTCATGACATGGAAATAAGTGATATAAAAGGAATAATGTACTTTAAAAAGGTTCTTAAACAAGTAGAAATTAACTCAAGTTTATTATTCAGGATATTAAAGAACGACGGAGTCAAGTCGGACCCGAGGTATCGGACTTCGTCTCAATCTCCTTTCATTGAGGCATATTTTGTTTTATACACAATCTTCTTTATATGGTGTATAAATCCCTTTGAATTTTACAGTTATTCAAAAGGAATATTTTTTGTACGAAGCGTTTACTAAACGACAAAAGGGAATGTTTTTGTCGTACGTATGCGGCGATAATGACTTCTCCGCCGCCGTGACCGTTATTTGAGTTTTGGCTTCCTCTACAAGCCATACCTTTTTTTAAAAGAAAAATAAATACCATGTTTTAATTTTCTTTTATTTTGGTATTGAAAATGGTTTTCATAATGTTTATATATCAATTTTTTGTATTGATATCTTGTGATTGAAAGGTGGAAATGCTATGTTTACTTTATGCATGTTTTATGTGATACGATTATGTTGAGGTTCTTGGGCATTATTATGAAGACGGGTGGTTCCGTGATAAACTAAGGGCGAGTGATCCCAATATAGCTCTCCAATGCATTGGTTAACGCGAAGGAGTGAAACGTTAAGGTTTCTTCGAAGAGATTTAGGGAATATACTGTGATGGGTATTCCAAACGTAACCAAGAGGGTTACTCCCAACATAAGAATGTTATGAATGCCTCAAGTTACCTTTATGTCTTATGATTTCTATGATTTATTCATGATTTGATGAGGTATGTTAAAGTGCCTATGTTTTATGGGTAAAGTATGATTTCATTATTATGTATATATGAACTTATGTTTCCTTTCCATATTTTTATAACCCATACTGATCTTTTTATGCTCATCCCAAGTTTTTTTTGAAATGTTTTTCACAGGTAAAGGAAAAGGTACATGATATGATGATATTGTCAAGGAAGTGTCAAGAATGAATCCATGTTTTATTTTAAATATGTTTCCATTGATGGAAAAAATGAATACTATCTTTATGTAACCACTTTGTTTATATGTGGAATGTAATGCAAGTTTTATGTTCTAATTCTCTAAAAATCTAAACCTGAAAAGATCCTCAATGTGTAATCTTGTAATAACTCAAGATTAAGTAAGGTTTAAGGTCGGGGCCTTATAGTTGGTATCAAAGGTCGGTTTAGATAACTTTAGGAGTTAGAATTCTATTAAATTATTATCCAAAAATATTTTCTTTATGGTCAAATTGAAATTATATAGAATTTGAAGATTACCATGTTGCTTCATCTAAGACATGTTTTTTCAGAATGGTTTTCCATAGAGGAAACAGGGAAGCAGTGCTAGGAAGGCATACAGAAGGAAATAACCTTCTGAATCAGCATCCTGAGATGGTCGGAATTGGAACTGGACAGTTTGTTGCAGTAATGGCTCAATTGACTCAAGCGATAAATGGAGGTGGTATCCATGCACGAGATCATCCAGATCAACCGCAGAGGAACATGTTAGTGGTGGAACATTTCATGAGGCAACATCCCCCATCATTCAGAGGATCATCTGACCCTGTGTTATCTGAAGGGTGGATTAAATCACTGAAGAAGATTTTCGATGTCATGGGGTGTTTAGACAATCAAAAGGTTAGTCTTTCTATTTACCGTTTGGAGGGTGAAGCAGATCAGTGGTGGTCGATGGTTAAAAATATCAGGGACGCCGATGATATTGATGCTCTTGACTGGGATGAATTTAAAGGTATGTTTCTTAAGAATTATTCTCCTAAGGTTGTTCGACTTAGGATGGAAAAGCAATTCCTGGAATTGAAGCAAGAGGAAGACTCAGTGGCTGCCTATGAAGAGAGGTTCACTCGATTGGAAAGGTATGCTCCAAATTTTATCCAAGACCTTGATAGTAAAATAAATCGTCTTTACTCAGGATTAAAGCCAAAATATCGAAGGGAATTAGCTTCTCGTGAGTTTAAAAGTTATGAAAAGCTTGTTCGATGTGCTGAGAAGGTAAAAATGGAGTTTGCAGATGACCAAGTGTTCTATAACAACCAGCAGAAGAAGAGACCGAGGTGACAGGAGAAATGGAAGAATTATTCAAAAAAGTCTGATGGTAAGAAAACAAAGTTTCCAGTTTATGATAAATGTGGAAAAAGGCATGCTGTGGAATGTCTTTTGAATTTTGGAAAGTGCTACCGATGTGGTAAGATGGGATATAAGGCTCGTGATTGCACTGAAAAAGATCAAGGTGATGGTAAGTCCAAATTTGATTTACATTTAGTGAAATGTTTCAAGTGCAATGAGATGGGTCACTATACAAATGAGTGTCTAAAAAAGAGCTCGAGTGATGTGAAGTAGTTAGACTACAAGCAGAAAGGGGTGGTGAAATCCTTTGCAACTACTTCAGCAGATGTCGGGCCATCAAATGAAGTTGTATCAGGTACATTGTTTATTTTTTCATATTATGCCAGTGTGTTGTTTGATTCAGGGTCTACAAATTATTTCATCTCTGAAACCTTTTCTAGTAAAATGGGAATACCATCTCAAGAAATGACTCCCGAACTTGTGGTAAAAACACCTGGTTTAAATGTTGAGGCAAAAATAATTTATAATAATCTTCCTATCCTTATCCTTGGAACGAACCTACTTGAAAACCTTATTTTTCTACCTCTAGTAGAGTTTGATGTTATCCTGGGTATGGATTGGCTCTCTATTTACCATGCTAAGATTGACTGTAGTTCTAAAGAAGTTTCTTTTCAAAAAGACTTTCAGTTTGAGTACAGGATTGAACCCTTACTTTTGATAACTTATCAAGAGGCCGAGAAACTTGTAAAATATAGAAATTAATTTTACCTTGCACATATTGTTGAAAACAAGGGAAATGTTCAGATTAATTATGTGCCAGTGGTAAATGAGTATCCTGTTGTTTTTCCTGATGAGTTTCCTGGAATAATACCAGATCGTGAAGTTGAATTTACTGTTGGCTAAGTTCCTGATGCTAATCCAATTTCAAAACCCCCTTATTGAATGACTAAAATTGAACTTTTAGAGTTGAAGGAGAAATTGCAAGATTTATTAGAGAAAGGTTTCATTTGACCTAGCACGTCACCATGGGGTGCTCCTGTTTTATTTGTTAAAAAGAAAGATGGTTCTATGAGACTTTTCATTGATTATAGAGCCTTGATTAACATCACTGTTAAGAACAAATATCCTTTTCCTCATATCGATGATTTTTTTGATCAGCTCCAGGGAGCTCAGTATTTTTCAAAGATTGACCTGATATCGGGGTACCATCAGCTGAAGGTAAAGGAAGTAGATGTTCTGAAGACTGCGTTTCGTACAAGATATGGCCATTATGAATTTATAGTAATGCCTTCTGGGCTAACCAATGCACCTGCTGTATTCATGGACTTAATGAATAGAATTTTCCATGATTTCTTGGATAAGTCTGTAGTGGTTTTCATTGATGATATTATGGTGTTTTCTAAATGTAAATAGGAGCATGAAAGACATTTAAGGGTTATTTTGAAAACCTTAAAAGAAAAGAAATTGTATGGGAAATTTAGCAAGTGTGATTTTTGGTTGCAAAAAATTTCATTCCTTGGTGACATTGTTTCTAAAGATGGGATAATCGTTGATCCTGCAAAAACAAAGGTTTTTGAAGAATGGCCAAGACCCACAAATGTAACAGAGATTCATAGTTTCCTTGGTTTGGCAGGCTATTACCGAAGGTTTGTTGGAAATTTTTCATGGTTATCTAGTCTAATGACTAAGCTAACTCGGAAGGGTGTTAAGTTTATCTGGACAAAAGAATGTGATGATTGTTTTCAGGAATTGAAAAGAAGATTGGTGAATGCTCCAGTTTTGGAACTTCCTTCCAGGAATGGTGAGTTTGTTATATACAGTGATGCTTCATTGAAAGGACTTGGTTGAGTCCTAATGCAGAATGATCAGGTAATTGCTTATGCTTCACGACATTTGAAAACTCATGAGGTAAATTACCCTACACATGATTTGGAATTAGCTGTTGTTGTTTTCACTTTAAAAATTTGGAGGCATCATTTGTATGGAGTAAAGTGTGAAATATATACTGATCAAAAAAGTTTAAAGTATATATTCACTCAAAAAGAGTTAAACATGAGACAGAGGAGATGTCTGGAATTAATCAAGGATTATGATTGTACAATTCATTACCATCTGGGAAAATCAAATAAAGTGGCTGATGCTTTGAGTCGAAAAAGTAATGCTTCATTAGCAATGTTGTGGTTGGAACGTGATCCTTTGGTTAAGGATTTGATGAACTATGGCATAGAAGTTGTTGGTGAAGGATGTTCTTCTGTTTTGTTTCAGGTATCAGTGAAATCTTCTCTATCAGACAGAATCAAGCAAGCACAGAAGCAAGACAGTGAGTTGCAGAAAAAGGTAGAGCTGGTTCAGAAGGGTAAGTTGCCTAAATTCAACACTGATAATGATTGTGTTTTGAGATTTGGGAAGAGTTTGTGTGTGCCTTGTGATTAACAGTTGAAGAGAGAGTTGTTATGTGAAGCTCATAGTTCTCCATTTTCAGTTCATCCTGGAAGTACTAAGATGTACAGAGATCTGTGGGAGTATTACTGGTCGGATGGAATGAAAAGAGATTTTGCTGATTTTACTGTGAAGTGTTTGACTTGTCAACAGGTTAAAGCAGAGTGGCAGTTACCGAAAGGGATGCTTCTGCCTTTACCAGTGCCATAGTGGAAATGGGAGAATATATCAATGGACTTTGTTGTGGGATTGCCGAAGACCCCTCAAAGTAATAATGCAATCTGGGTTATTGTTGATCACTTGACTAAATCTGCACATTTCCTTGCTATACGAGATACTTTTTCCATAGATCAACTTTCCCGTTTGTATCTTAAAGAGATAGTCAGTTTACATGGAGTTCCTCTCTCCATTGTATCTAACCGTGATCCCAGGTTCACTTCTAAATTTTGGAAAGTCCTTTAGAAGTCGTTGGGTACTGAATTAAATTTTAGTATAGCTTTTCATCCTCAATAAGATGGGCAGTCAGAACAAATGATTCAGACCTTGGAGGATATGCTACGAGCTTGTTTGATGGATTATCAGGGAAGTTGGGACCAACATATTTCTTTGGCTGAATTTTCATATAATAACAGTTTTCATTCCAGTATACAGATGGCACCATTTCAGGAATTATATGGGAAGCGGTGTCGAACTCCATCTTTCTGGGATGAAGTGGGTGAAAGGAAGTTTATGGGACCAGAATTGGTAGAAGAGTTGGTAGAAAAAGTTCAGCTGATATAGAAACACATGAGAACAGCTCAGAGCAGGCAGAAGATTTATTTGGATAACCGGAGGAAGGATCTATCTTTGGAGGTAGGTGATCATGTTTTTCTCAAAGTCTCACCAGGGAAAAGTGTGATGTGATTTGGTAAGAAAGGAAAGCTGAGTCCAAGGTTCATTGGACAATATGAAATTCTGGAGATAGTTGGATCAGTTGCATACCGGGTGGGTTTACCTCTGAGTTTATCTCAAGTACACAATGTTTTTCATGCTTCGATGTTGAGAAAGTACATGCCGGATCCATCTCATGTTTTGAGTCCAGAGGTAGTTCAGATGGAAGAGAACCTATCATATGAGGAACAAGGGGTCCAGATTCTTGACCACATGGAGCAAGTGTTACGGAATAAGGTGATTAATCAGGTAAAGGTTTTGTGGGAAAACCACATGATGGAAGAGGCAACATGGGAATCTGAAAATGCAATGAGGGATAAATACCCCCATTTATTCGATAAGTAAATAAATTGCGGGGACGCAATTTTCTAAAGGGGTGAAGGATGTAACATCCCAAGTATGTAATGAATAATAGATATTTTTATCTATTCCTATTAATTAATTACATAGTGTTTTAGAGGCTTAAAATGAAAATAAATCCAATCTTAAGCATGGAATACACTAATATTTTTAAAAAATTGTTTTACTTCCTTTTAATAGCAAACCATTTTTAAATCTATCTTTTGACAATTTTATAAGATATGTTTGTCAAAATAAACTTATTCTTTATGATTGGTACATCAAAATTTACTTTGTGTGAATTTTTGGTATTTCTCCGATAAAGTTCATTTTTTAATGAATAGTGAAAAATGTTGTATTTTAATTCAAAACCTCTTTTTAACCTAATTTATTTATATGATTAGATTATCTTTTGAATTGGTTTTAAAGTTAAATTATAATATATTTTTACCATTTAATCCAATGGTGGTCATTGGAATCAATTTCACTTTGAAATTGGACTTAAACTAGTGTCAATCTTTTGATACTTATTGTTTCATAAAAACATGCTATTTGTCATGACAGTGGGAATTAATTATTAAATTAATTAATGCATCTTATATGTTTTGAATTTTGTAAAATAGACATCATTTTTGAATTCAGAATATCAAATATATCTTAAGGTGAAGTTTTGGAATTTTTCTGAAACACTTCAATTTTTGATGAATAGTGAAACCACTAAGTGGTAGTTAAAGAAACTGATTTTTCATTTAAATGAAACTTTGCCACTTCTGTGATTTGATTTTCAAAAATCCGACATACATGGTTGTCATTAAGAAGTAAAATGTCATTCAATCAGATTAAAATAATTTTTTGGTGAACAGTAACTTTTAAGTTCTTAATCGTGATTAGAGGTAATTAGTGTAGTTTAAGGTAAAAAAAATGTTTTAATAATATGGGATGAGCTTGACACATGTCCTACCCTCATTGGATGTGTCATGGCCGACCGAGACAATCCATGGGTCAACTTGGGGACCCCATGGAGCCACATTGTTTGGGAAATGACATAAATAACTTTTTATTTAATGAAAAAGTAAATATAACACAAACATTACATGTTTTAATAAAACAATTTTGACATGCGGTTATACAAGTCAGAGTTTTGACTATAAATATTAATTAGAAAGATAAAAATATTTCCTACATCATGATATTTTTTTTATAATTTTTAGACTTTAAATATATTAAATTATTAATGACATCATGATGATGCGGCGATTACCTCATTAATAAAGGATTTAAACAAAATGAAATGATAATGTAAAATCTATGACCTACACATGTCCAAAACCTATTTTATGGGTGGATTTAGAAACCTTATCACCTTACCCTAGAATTATATTAATGTGGGACCTTTTGAATCTGAAACTCATTTTCAAATAAAGGAACATTTCTTTACTTTCCAAGAGTGCCCCTCCTCTCCTCTTATAAAAGGCCCCCACCTCTACCTCCTTACCCACACGTTCAAAGCCTTTGGTTCGGACAACTCCTGTCCATTTTTTCTCTCCACATCCCTCTATTACTCCTTGAAGCCTCAATTTGGGAGGAAGTCTTCTCAAGGAAGCCTTTGATCTCAAACCAAAGGGAGTTACCCGATTTTAAGGTAATGTCGTCACTTGAGTCCTTTTGTTTTATTTTGCTTCTCCAACCCCCTAAAATCTTTTTATTCATTTATTTTGTAACATATCCAGTATATTAAATATACTAGGATGTTGTTATAAGAAGTATTATAGCTACACTTACACACACCTATGTCTAATGGTTAAAGAACATACTGTTTCCGTGGATGGTGAATTTCGGCCTCCTGAAACGATGATTGTTCAACAATCTTTTAACACCTTCAAAGGTGGACATTAATATGAAACTATATTTATATATGATATATAATATGTTTATGTTTTCCTTAAGCTTCTGTATTTTTAATTTTGGTCATACCTTTATGGTTTCCATTATGGGTAAACACGATATCTTCATTTAAGGAAGGGCGGGCTACCGCCCCCTCAAAGTGATTTGATTCATTAATACCATATGTGGGACGTATAAAGGATGAAGTTATGATATTATATATGATATTACACTGGAATTATAATATAACTTATATCATTATGATTCCATTCTATAAAATACGAAATAGAAATGAAAGTAGCGTTCATGTGTACGTACGGCTTACCGTCTCCATGAACGGTGCATTTCATTTCTTACCTCTAAATGATTATGTAATATTATAAATGCATGTATATACTGGCTATATATGATATATATGATATATACATCATGATTATAATTCTGGATATAATGGATACATGGACAACTTGTTATTATAAAGGGTTTATTTTTGACTCAAGTACCAATGATCGTTAAAACGACCGTTATTAACTTAATTAATTACATAGTGTTAATGACATGGAAATAAGTGATATAAAAGGAATAATGAACTTTAAAAAGGTTCTTAAACAAGTAGAAATTAACTCATGTTTATTATTCAGGATATTAAAGAACGACCGAGTCAAGTCGGACCCGAGGTATGGGACTTCGTCTCAATCTCCTTTCATTGAGGCATATTTTGTTTTTTACACAACCTTCTTTATACTGTGTATAAACCCCTTTGACTTTTATGTTTATTCAAAAGGAATCTTTTTTATACGAAGCATTTACTAAACAACAAAAGGGAATGTTTTTTTCGTACGTATGCAGCGACAACGACTTCTCCGCCGCCGTGACCGTTATTTGAGTTTCAGCTTCCTCTATAAGCCATACCTTTTTTAAAAAAGAAAAATAAATACCATTTTTTAATTTCCTTTTATTTTGGTATTGAAAATGGTTTTCATAATGTTTTTATATCAATGTGTTGTATTGATATCTTGTGATTGAAAGGTGGAAATTCTATGTTTCCTTTATGCATGTTTTATGTGATACGATTATGTTGAGGTTCTTGGGCATTATTATGAAGACGGGTGGTTCTGTGATAAACTAAGGACGGGTGAGCCCGATATATCTCTCCAATGCATTGGGTAATGCGAAAGAGTGAAATGTTAAGGTTTCTCCGAATAGATTTAGGGAATATACTTTGATTGGTATTCCAAACGTAACCAAGAGGGTTACTCCCTACGTAAGAATGTTATTAATGCCTTAAGTTACCTTTATGTCTTATGATTTCTATGATTTATTCATGATTTGATGTGGTATGTTAAAGTGCTTATGTTTTATGGGTAAAGTATGATTTCATTATTATGTATATATGAACTTATGTTTCCTTTCTATATTTTTATAACCCATACTGAGCTTTTTATTGCTCATCCCAAGTTTTTTTTTGAAATGTTTTTCACAGGTCAAGGGAAAGGTACATGATATGATGATAGTGTCATGGAAGCGTCAGGAATGAATCCATGTTTTATTTTAAATATGTTTCCATTTATGAGAAAAATGAATAATATATTTATGTAACCACTTTGTTTATATGTGGAATGTAATGCATGTTTTATGTTCTAATTCTCTAAAACTCTAAACCTGAAAAGATCCTCAATGTGTAATCTTGTAATAACTCAAGATTAAGTAAGTTTTAAGGTCGGGGCCTTATAATCATGATGACTTTTTTATTTTTTAAATTAGGTACATGAAATAATATCTTAACATATGAGTACAATAGACTTAATTAAAAACACCAAAACAATCACTTATATTCCTTGGATTTTCTAAAACTATATGGGAAAACCTAAGGATAAACATAAGGAAGTGTTGTGCTATAAATCCCATTAAAGGAATAATAAAATCATAAAATGACTCCATTAATACATGTGAGTCAATAATCATGTCAATGAGACATAAAAGGGGTGAGAATCATAATCTTGAACAATGAGGCATGATATAACATTTTAACAACCTGAAAACATATGAATTTGGAAAAAATATAAAACATGAAATTGTAAACAAAAGTCAAGGATAACCAACAAGAAATCCTGATAATGTTTTCCTATGATAACCTCTTGTTCACCAAAAATGACATATTAAGAGTAAAACATTACCTAATGCATTGCAAGAATATATAATTATGAGCCCAACCATAAATTTAATATCTTGTACATGCATTACTGTGTTGTATAGATCATATAACATAAGGATTCCTTCCACCACTTTTGAACCTCTGACTTAAGGATAATGGGTTACATACATGGAAATACCTAATAAATGAAGGATAGTTACAACTTGGTGAATATCTTTTAGTGGAAGTTGGAATGGTTATTCACTAAAAAATTGTGTTTCATAAAACATCATAGGATGATTTCGGTAGCATAAAGAGGGTACATAAAGAATCACAGAAATTTTTAATGAGAGTGATATGGGTCCCTTATCACATGTAAATCATAAGGGATTTATTAGTTATGTGTAACAATATATATCAACATGAAAAATTGGAAATCATAAGGAAAAATACCAAGAAAATTCTTGAATATAGAGGAAAAGGAGATGATCCCTTGACTTGACAGGTCGATTATTAATGCTTGAGAGGATCTTTTTAAGGGAATGGAGGCACCTTGGGTGGGATCTATAAAGGGAATGGTAGAGTAAATTTATTCTTAGAAGGTTTTTTGTGAGATTAATGGGAGGTTGGGTTGGTTTATATAGAAAAAGATAGGATAATTCATTATTAATTTCTAAACAAAGGATTTGGGATCTATATAATAAATTAATCAAAAAAACCATACCATAGTTTTTTAAGATGTTTTTAGACAAAGTGGGTGGATTAAATTATTCTATATGTATATGAACATAAATTATTAAAATAATACCCTTGGTGATGTTGAAGTTGGTCATTTTTATAAAGAATTTATTTTAAAACCATAAAACATAATATTGGTTTTGGAGGATCCAATAAGGTTTTATAGAATTAATCAATTTACCTCAAAATAACATTATTTTAAATGGGAAACCTAATTTTTATCATGGGTACTTTTTATTGTATTTTAAACATCAATTTTGGGATTGTATTATGTTATAATACATACAGTATATTTATACATTATTTATTATGACCAAAAAATTCAACTACCATAAAAATTTATCAAAAATTTACTTTTATATAATTTCTACATACTGATTTAAAAAATAATATCTATTTTATCAAAAAAATTATCTAAGTATTATAATTTACACTTTTAAATAAAAAATCCCCATTTATTGAAAAATATTGGTTTTTCTGACTAAACTTGTTTTCTGACCCTTATAGAAATTACATTATAATTTATAGAATTATATCATCATTTATATAAAATAAATATAATTTAGTAATAATATTTTATTAATATATAATTTATTTAAAAAATTCTTGAATTCATCAAACATTGTGTCGTGATTAAAATTATATATTTCAAAAATATAGTTTCTGTTTCATCGTATCAAAATCTAATTTTTATCAAACTCATTATCTAGTCATTTTAAAAGTGATAATAAATAAATATAATCATTATTTTATTGAAATAAATTATAAAAAATCACATTTTTAGGGTCTAAATACATATCCCCTTATTAAACCAGTGAATTACCTAAGGGTAATGTGTACGATGGTGAGCTTTTCTTAGGGCGATTCAATAAACATGGTATAAGTCATTATCTCAATAAGATTGAACATTTCCCATAAAAATATTTTCTCATACGTTAGTTATTGAATCTCAACTTGGGATTGGTCAAGGGAAAATATCAATGATGTTATCTCCCCCAAAAGCTTTGATAAATTGTCTTCATAGGGTATGATTCTACTAGTCGAGGCCATTACTCCTTCTTTATATGTCAATTAGACTTTATAAAAACCCTTAATGTTTTAATATTAATAGTCACTTTATAATACCTATTTTATCGATTGCAATGATGCTTTGAAAACTTTTAAATCTGAAAGACCACATAATTGTCTAAAATAAACATATTAGTTCAATTTTTCCATACGAAAATTAATTAATAATTAATTAATTCATTAAAAAGGAAATTTAATTTATAATAGTTCATGAAATTACATTCTTCTCCCTTCAGAAATTAAACCCTTGAAATTTTCATTTTAACCACTAAAACTGATGTGGGTACTTAGGTTTCATCACATGTTTTGGATCCCATGTCACTTCCTCAAAACTATGGTTCTACCGCATCACTTTGAACTTTTGAGTTGTGTAATTTTATAGTAACTTGTCTCTATGATCTAATATCTTCATTTGATACTCCTCATATAAAATATCATTCTCCATTTTTTCCAACTCTTGATTAAATACATGTGAAGAGTTTGGTATGTAATTTTTTAAGAGGGATACATGGGACACATCATGTATTTGAGATATGTTAAATGGAAGTGCTAGATGATATTCCCCCACTCTGATGTGATCAAAAATCTAAAAGGGGTCTATGTATCTTAAACTAATCTTTCCACTCTTCCAAAACCTCATGAATTTATTACATAGTGACATTTGAAGGAACACTTTTTATCCAACCTCAAACTCATGGTCTCATCTTCGATTGGTTGTATAACGTTTATATAAACTTTGTGAATATATCATATGATGCTTAATAGTTTGAACCTTATATTTCATCTATTGGGTAAGATCAGACACCATCATATTTTTCTCTCCAACTTCATCCCAACATGTTGGAGTCTGACACCTCTTCCCATATAGAGCATCATAATGATCCATTTTGATGCTAGAATGGTAATTGTTGTTATATGGGAACTCTACTAGGGGAAGTTATTTATCCCAACATCCTTGGAAATCCATTTAATCTGATCTCATCATATCCTCCATAGTTTGAATGGTTTTTTCAGACGAACTATCCATTTTACGGTGATAAGCAGTGTCGAACCTCATCTCCATATCCAATTATTTTTGAAGGCTTCTAAAAAACCATGAGGTAAACATTAAATATAGATCAAATACAATAGAGAGTGGAGATCCATGCAATTTTACAACATCCCTTATGTATATCATGGAAATTTGTTCAAGATAGAAATATTCCATGATATAAATTAAATGAACTGTCATGGTAAGGTGATTGATTACTACCCAGATGGAATTATTTTCTTTAGGGCTCCTAGGGAGTCCAATGAAAAAAATCAATGGTTATGTTTTCCCATTTACATACTGGCATGGGAAATGGTTGCATTGTACCCTTCAACTTCTATTGTTTAGTCTTGAATTGTTGGGATACCAAGCATCAAGATACAAAATTTTTAATCTCCCTATTCATGTTATCCCATCATAAGTTCTTCTTGAAATATCTATACATATTTCTGATTCTTATATTAATAGATAATTATGAGTTATGCGAATCATCTAGAAGTTTCCACTTTAGTTCTAGTTTTGATGTGATATATTTCTAGGTTCCAAACCTTATAACTAAAAATTTAGAAAAGTTGAACTCCTGAATATTCAATATCTTTTTTATATCACCTCATCATCATTATAAGCCTCCTTGATCCTCTCAATAATAGATGGCTGAGAAGTCATTTAATAAAGGTCGGATGATTATCCATTTATTATTCCCATTACATCACCCGCATTTCCAAGAATATTAGATCCCTTTCAATCCTCATCATGGATAAAATTGTTGGATCCTTTCTACTCAGGTCATATTCTACTTTGTTAGCCTTCATAGGATAATAATGGATTGAACAATAAGAATCCTTGATCAACTTTAACCACCATAATTAGTTCATCTTGATCTATTTTTGTTTGAATATATACTTTAGGATTTTATGATTAGTATATATGTCACACTTCATTCCATAGAGATAATGTCACCAAATAATTTGTATGGATATCATTGAATATAATTCTAGATCATGTGTTGTGTAGTTATTGTCATGGGTATTTAATTGGTGGGAGGAATAGGCTATCACTTATTCATCTTTCATGATTACACAACACAATACCTTTTTGGATGCAGTACTGTAGATCAAAAATACTTCCCTACCGGTGGGTAATGTGAGCACAAGTGTAGTGATTAACATTTTATTCAACTATTTAAATCACTATTCACATTCATTATTCTAGAAAACAATTGACTCACATTCTATTTATCTTGGTTAATTGTATTGATAATCATGAGAAGTTTCTCATTTATCTAAGATAATACCCAGATAATCCAAGGAAACTACATATTTATGTCATAAAGGTTGGTCTTGTCCTTCCTTCAATTGACTCTATTTTTTAAGAATGCATAGATATCCCTTTTTCGGTGATAACATTAAATAGAAATGTTACATTATCTATCCATAACTCACAATTACTATACTTTACAAATAAAATTTCCTTTCAAAATTTCTTTAGTACAGAATTCAAATGCTTCTCACGATCCTCCTTGTTTTTAGAGTATATACAAATATCATATATAAAGACTACAAAAAATTTTCCAAGGTTATAATTAAAGACTCTATATATCAAGTCCATGAATATTTATAGATAATTTGTTAATAAAAATGTAATAAATATGAACTCATAGTGCTCATACCTTGAACGAAATGTAGGCTTGTGGATATCCTCCCCCTTTACTTTTACATGGTAATCCTCTGATTAAATATCCAACTTGGAGAAGTATCGGGTTACACATAGCTAATAGAACAATTAATTAATCCATTTCAGAGGATATTTATTATTTATCATGATCCCATTTAGATATTAATAATTAATTCAGAGATTCATTGAAACACCATTCGTCTGGATGAAGAGGATCGATGCACCCCACGATGAATCACATGATCATATAAACCCTTTATCCAAATTCTCTTGTAGTTTCATTGTCAGCTATTCAAGTTCAACAATGGAAATTCTATATATATTCTTGTATATTTGAAATGATATAGGTATAAGATATACTGAGAACTAAAACACTTACCTTTGATAAAGACCATACAATTTTTCATGAAACACATTAGGGAATTCCCACACAATGGGAATGTCTTCAAGGATGATTGTTTCCTTAGAATTAATCAGCTTAGAAACATAAAATTGTTCATAGTGTAATAATATCTATGCATGAGATGATGATATAAAAGGAAATTCATCCCCATTCTTGTATTTTTATAGAATTATAGGACGATTCATTATACATAGGGTGATTTCTTCACTCAAAAATTTATGTTGGATTTATATAAGAAAAGTCTGTCCATTCCTAGAATGAAATAAAATTAGTATAAAGGGAGTATCATAAGGTTCATTGGGAAATTGATCTAGAAAATTTGGATAGTGGAGGAGTTATATACTTGGGATAGAATAATTGAACCATTTTCTATCATCATCGATAACTCAAATTCCATGTTTTAGGTAGAATTTGAATAGTTCTACTAAACTTTCATGATATGAAAGAATGAATAAAACTATAATAATTTTTTTAATATACATGGATAAATAAATAGAATACATGTCACCACATAATTTTCAATATCTACCTCAACATTTGTGATAGAATAAGCGTTCCCTTCCTCTCTAGGCCTTGGTATTGGTTGTCATCAACTTTCATCGACAACCCTTGGCTTAGTGAATTGATTCTTAGAGTTTCCTTGTTCCTTATAGTTGAAACACTATACAATAATATTAGAGTTTAATATATAATTCTTTTCTTAAATTACATTGGTGGGTTTATCCTTTCAACGATCAATAGTTATTTTCACTTCCTTTTCAAAGATAAATCATTTCCTCACCCCTACAAAAAAATATGGGGTGCTTCTTCCCAAAAATTTGAAAAATGTGATGTTGAAATTTATTTCCACTATTATATTTCTCTATAATATCTCCATAATTAAACACCATTTTATGCTTCTTATCCCTATGATAACCTTGAGATCCACTTATCTCCATTTTAAATTTGATGTAACATCAAACTATTTCTTCATAGTTTTTTAATGTCTTGAATGGCAAAGGATTTTCAAAGAATTTTCTTTATCAAATAAAAGAATCATTAAACATTACTTTCATGGGTAATGGCAAAGTTAGACACATATTTTGAAATTCTTGTGAATTTTAATTCATATTACTCAATGGATTCTTTATCATATTTCTTGAGGATAAGGGAGAACCTATCCATTTTATGTTGGAGAGTGTGAGGAAGATATATTAATGAAAACATTTTATGGAATTCCTTAAACTCCATCGCTTTAATATCCTCCTAAGGATTCATATTTTTTACCAATGTCTGTCATGGACCATATTCTCCTTTCATATGATAAATTGAAAACACAAAATTCTCTTGCTCAGAGCATTGAGGATGGAGAATATATTTTCAATGGAGTAGATCTATTGTTCTCTGATTAAAGGATCGAAAGATCCATTGAAATTATGAGGCCTTTGTCACATAAAGGTAACAATTGCAACTTGATCTTTCTTGAGGGGATTCAAAAGTTCCTCATGATTCATTTTTTGGTTAAAAAAACAAGTTAACTAAGATATTATTATGATAAAGTTCCCAATTACTTCTCTTATTTGTTGGTAATCTGATTTGGTCAGTCATCACATTTCCCCTCACATTATTTTTTGACACAATTTCTTCTACTTCCATCCATTGATAAAAAAATGACAAATTAATGATGAATATTTTTAAAATATTAATCACATAAATGAGAAAACCTGATAATTATAGGGATAACTAATAAATGATATATATTCCTTAACCTATGAATTTATAGGTTTCAATAATTGTTATCCATGATATATTTCATAATATAAAACCTTATGGGTGTTTTTATTCCCTTAATAATGGTTCCTAATGAACTTGTGAATTTACCAAATCATATCCCCTGGGAGTGTCAATAAATGTGTGCATTAATCCCATTTTCATGCACTAGGTGATGGTCGATTCCATATTAATATACCATTTTTATGGTTATTACCCCTAGGTATAACTATTCCAGAGCCACATCTACTTGTAGTATCCGAAAAAGGGTTTATTTTTTGGAAACCAATTACACTATAATTTTCCAAAAATTAGTGATATTTTTCATTGTTTAGTCTTATCCCTAAGGATTTAACATGGGTTTTATAGCCCTAATCCTAAAAAACAACTAAAAATTTCTATCATGGCAACTATGAAAACCCATATCTTTAATACATTGTATGGAATGATTTATTACATCACAATACACTTGATGAAACCCTAGAAAATCATGTGTCCTAGTGTATTTGGAAAATTAGGTAGATGACATAATAACTGAAAACATGAGTACAAAATCATTAATTAAAAACTCTAAAACATGCCCTTATATTCCTTTGATCTTATAATATTGAAATGGATAACCTAGGCAGGTACATAAGAAATGAGTGAGCTATAAAGATTAGTAAGGTAATAATCAATGTATAACATGATTAAAGTACTTCATTCGATTCAATAGGCATATCAACAAGACATAAAATTGGGGAGAATCATAATCTCAAATAATTAGGCATGATATAACATGATAACATGAATGCAACATATTAATGTGGAAACAACATAAAACATGACATCATAAACATAAGTCAAGAATAAAAACCAATTCATTATAACAGGGATATTAAGATAACCTCTCATGCACCATACATAAAATATCATGAGATAAAAAATATCCACTTCATTAGAGGAATATATAATTTTGAGCCGGCCCATCACTTTATATAATATACATGCATAAGTGTTCCCCATATATCATACAATATAAGGATTTCTTTCATCACTTGTAACCCCACAATTTAAGAAGTTTGGGTTACATACATGGATATCCAAAATCAATGATGGATAGTTACAACTAGGTGAACACCTTTGAGTGGAAATGGGAATGGGTATTCACTTCAAAAATGATTGGAATGGAAAATTGTAGGATTATTTCAGTATCACAATAGTGGATTTAAAATATTTAAATAAGGTTTTAATGAGAGTGAAATGGGTATACAATCACTTAGAAATAATAAGTAAATTATGTGGGATGTGTAATAAATTATCTAAACATGAAAAACTAGAAATAAAAAGGCATAAAACAAAGAAGTTTATTGAATAAATAAGTGAATGAGAGGATCACTTACATTGAGAGGGAGTTTCTTAAGAACTTAGGGGAACCTTTAGAGGGACCTATAGAAGTAATAGTAGAGTAAATTCATGATCCCTCGGTTTTTAGTAAAGAGTAATTATAGTTTGGGTGGGTTTATATAGAAAAAGAGTGGGTAATTCTTTATTAATTTTTAAACATAGGTTTTTGATTCAATATAATAAATTAATCCAAACCACAGTCTATCCCATAGTTTTTCCCAAATTTTCTACCAAATAGGGGTGTATTTCACTATTTTAGAAGTCCAAGAACATAAATAATAAAAATAATTCATTTGGTGATGTAGAATTGAGTCTTGTTTATAATGTATTGATTTTAAACCCATAAATTTAATATAGGTTTTGGAAGATTCATTAAGGGTTTATAAATGTAATAAAATAACTTCAAAAACATATTATTCTAAAGGGGAAACATTATTTTTGTCATGGATAATATTTATCATATTTATTACATATATTTTTTTCTTTTATGATGTTATAATACAGACAATATATTTATACCTTATTTTATTTTTACAAAAGAGAATTGATTGTCTTAGAAAATTATGAAAATTTCATCATTTGATAATTTTAACATACTGATTTCAAAAATAATATTTATTTTCTTAAAATATTTCTTTATATATTATAATTTATAAATTTCATTCAAAAAACCTCATTTATTGTAAAATAAGAGTTTTTTATAATAATAATTTTCTAACCTAAAAGAAATTACTTTC
Source organism: Viscum album (assembly GCA_963277665.1). NCBI lineage: Eukaryota > Viridiplantae > Streptophyta > Magnoliopsida > Santalales > Viscaceae > Viscum > Viscum album. Next base: position 1,710,310,875 of record OY728125.1, read on the forward strand.
GACTTCATAAAATTATATTTCCATTCATATTTAATAAATAATATTTGGTAATAATATTTTATTAAAATATATTTTATTTAAAAATATATTCAGTTCAACAAATTTTGTGTCTGTATTAAAATGATATATTTCAAAAATATAATTTTTGTATCACCATATCAAAATCTAGTTTTCATCTAACTAATTATCTAATCATTAAAAATGTAATAATGAATAAATTTAATCATTATTTTATTGAATGAAAATATAAAAAATCATACTCTTATGGTCTAGATACAAAACCCTTTATCAAACTAATGAATTATCTAAGGGCAATGTGTGTGATGGTGATATTTTATTAGGGTATTTTAGTGAACATGGTTTAGGATGTGATCTCGATGCACTTAAACTTCTTCGGAAAATAGTTTCGCTCATGATTTAGTTGTGGAATATCGTCTTGGTATTGGTCAAGGGAAAAGAACAATGATATTTTCTCCCTCGGAATATATGATAAATAAACATAAAATAGTATGATCCTAATGGTCAAGGATATCACTCCTACCTTATGTGTTATTTGAACCTTATTAGAATCCTTAATATACTAATATTAATATCCACTAAACAATGAATATATTATCAACATTTATGCTTTATAACAGTCTTTTAAATCAAAACTTCCATATAAAGGTCTAAAATAATCAAATTAGTTCATGTTTTTTCAATGACTATATTACTTAATAAATCATTTATTCATTCAAAAAGGGAATTTTATTTATAAAAGTTTAGGTTGTTATGTATTAGTTCATTCCAAGTACACGAAAAGTAAGATTGACATGTTGTTTTCTAGTACATGTCAAAACTAATTCATAGATGGTTTTCTTATGATTTCGCATCATTTGGAGGTTTCATGATATGATTTTCATTGTTACACACATTTTTTAGTGTTTTTTAAAACACTAAAAGTGAATTTATGATCATCCGGATAAAATGACATTTTCAATTGATGTTTCATCAACTCCAACATTTTAAAAAACATTGTATGATTTTTTTATAATTTCATAGAAATCAAAGGTATTTTCCATGATTTTAACCCATTATCACTCATTTTTAAAGGTCTCAGTACCTTTAAAAACTATTTATTGTATACATATGAGAACATCACATGTTTTATTGATGTACTGACAATAGATGTACATCAAAAATAAAATAAAAGAACATTATATAGTTTTTTCATGTCATTTAGTTCCCATTTTCCATGGTTTTGAATGTTACACACATGAATTAGTGTTTTAAAACACTAAAAGTGAATTTCTAATCATCTAAGGTGAATGAAACCTCAAATTTAAATTCCATTAGTCAAAAATTTCCAAAATAACTATAAATTATTTTCATATGATTTCACATAAATCAAAGGTTGTTTTTTTGTTTTAACCCCCTGATGCATGTTTTTTAAGACCGTCAAACCATTAAAACCTGTTTATTTTGTCCGACTGAGCACACTACATGTATTACTAATGTGTATTATGATTTTAGATATACAAATGTGATATTAATATGATTTTAAATCATTTAAATATTGTTTTCTATGTTTTTTACCATTACATGCATGTTTTAATGTTTAAAAATTATAGAAGTCTATTTCTAATTATCATAATCAAATGGAACATTGAATTTATATTTTTTACATTCAAGCTTTTCCAAAATAATTATGTATATATTCTTTTATTATCTCAGGATAATAAGATGTTGTTTCCTTTGTTTTTATACCCTACACATGTTCATAAAGGTTGGAAATCCTTTAAAAATTTCTTTCAAGGTCATTCTGGGTATACCGCACATATAATTCATGTTATCTTTTATCATACAAGAAAAAAATAATATATATATGGATTTTATTTGAAGCCACAACATTTGGAGGTATTTTTATATCATTTTAATCATTACATGCATGTTTTAGAGTTTTTAAAAACATTAAAAGTGTGTTTATGATCACCCCGAGAAAACAATTCATTCGATTGATATTCAATATGATCCTACATTTCCAAAATCACTATTATATTTTTTATATAATTTTATGTAAATTATATGACATTTTATAGGTTTTGGCCCCCTATCACACATTTTTAAAGGTCATTAAACCATTAAAACCCAATTATTCAGACTGTTAGAGCACACCACATTTCCGATTGACATGTCATCTCCACTTAAAATTAAATAAAAATAAAAATAAAGTATACCTATGATTTCAGGTCATTCATAGGATTTTTACTATGGTGTTGATAGTTACACACGCATTTTAGTTATTTAATACACTAAAATTACATTTCTAGTAATCCTGACCAAATGGAAAATTATATTGACATTATATCAGTTAAAAAATTTAATAAATCACTATAAATTTGTTTTTTTATTATTTTTGGTAATCCATAGGTTGTTTTATTTGTTTTAACCCCCTAGCACATGTTTTTTAAGGTCACAAAACCATTAAAAACTGCATATTAGGTTGTTCTGGGCATATTACACACTATATTGATCATTTTCATACTCTTACACATAAAAAATATCCTATGATTACTCATCATCTAGAGGTGATTTTCAATGGATTGGAGCATCCCATACAAGTTTTAGTGTTTTAAAACACTAAAAAGGAATTTGTGGTCATATTGAGAAAACAACACGTTTATTTTATGTGTGGTTCACTCCTTCATTTAAAAATCACTATATGATTGTTTTCATATGACTTCATACCAACCTAAGGTATCTTTCTTAGTTTTGACCCTCTGATGTATGTTTTTAAAGGCCATCAAACCATTAAGAACAGCTTATTCTGTCTATTGAAGAACATCACATGTCCAATTGAAGTGTATTCTACTCTTACATGTCAATAATAATATAAATATTTTCCTAATATTATTTTACATATTTTTTTGGTTTTTTTGATATGGTTATGGTCATTATACACATGTTTTGGTGTTTTAAAACACTAAAAGGTGCATGCACTCATCTTGAGAAGTCAATAATGTTGATTGAAATAAAATCAGTTCCAATGTTTTACAAATCAATTTATGGTATTTTTCTTATGATTTTGTGTCATTGTGATGTTTTTTTCGTAGTTTTACCCCCATATAACACAATTTTAAATACTATAAAATATTTAAAAATTCTTTTGTCAGTTCATTCAAGAAAACTGCATGTCTGATTGATGTTCCATGTACTCTTACATGTTAAAATAATTTATATATATTTTTCCAATAAATTCATGTAAATATGAGGTCATTTACTAGGGTCTTAACCATTAAAATTGCATTTTGGTGTTTTAAAACACTAAAAAATTAGTTTTTAGTAATCCAAATAAATTGAAAACTAGGACTAATACTTTGTGAGTTCCTATATTTTAAAAATCAATCTAAAATTATTTTCCAACAATTTCATAACAGTTAGAGTATATTTGGTTGGTTTTAACCCCCTAATTCTTGTGAAAGTGCAATGAAATATATGTGAACCAACTATGGCTATAGAAGTCTTTGAACCGGTGCCACTGATCAGGCGATCAAGGATACTACATGATATGTGGAGTTCAATATCTAATTTCTCATCACTGATTCATGGGATATTTTTAGTTATCAATAATAATGATATATGTATAACTAGCTTTGGATTTAGTCATCTGTTATTGATTAGTCATTCAAGGATGCATAACAGGTAGAGTTCCAGATCTATCTCCATAGCACTGATGAATTTAGGGTTGTTTTTTGTTAAATATGTCACCCTTGTATCATTACTTATAGATTATTTTATTTTCCAAGGTTTCTTAACCATTTCAATAGGGAATTGGTGGAATTCTTCTAGGGATAGGATAATAATATCATGAGAGGCAGTGGAGGGAACCATCATATGTAGGAATCCTAAAGTTATATGTCCAATTGTTAGGGTAAATCTACATAGATATATTTTTATAGGTACACTTAGGTTCGATGTTTTGTGTTAGATATAAGATAAAAATATGTGTTTCCTTTTATGCTGTATATTTTCTTCATGGAAATAAGAAACCTCATTTTGTGATTGAATAATTTTTTATCCCACTATTAATTATATCAAGCAACATCAGCATAGTAAATTTTCATTTTAGAATTGTGTTCTTGGTCCTCATATGTCGGTATATTTTTATAAAATTTTCATTTTCATTTTGAAAACATATTTATTAATTTAATATATATAAATTAATTCAATCAGAAAAATTTAAAAAGATAACGAAATAAAAATTCAAAAAGACCCAAAACTCATATGATATATTAACGATAACTAAGAGGCACACATTTCTAAAACATAATTTTTTATCCCCCGCTCTCCTGTTCTGATTCCCACTACTCCACTATCATACGATCAAGAATATTGTGACCCCATCCAAGATCTCCCTTTTGGGGTTTTACACTACTAGAGAAAAGACCTTTAGAAACCACAAAAAATCATCACTCAATGCCTATTGTAGCCTCCCAATAACTACTAAATGATACCTTCTTTTGGCCCATCATAATTTTCTATTTCATCATCGAGAGGGCCATATGATGGTCGCCAAATTGAGGGTTCTATAAGTAATTTTCTTTAAAAAAATAAATCAAAATTATAATAACATAAAAACAACCATGGTTCATATATTAAAAAAATTTATATGGAACATATAATTCCATAAACTCTCAGATAAACTCATCTAATAATTTTCCACACTCTGCACCCATCAACTCATATAACTCAAAAACAAATAAATTAAAAATAAAATTTAGTATAGTAAATAAAATAAAAACCAAGAATCTAATAATTTAATTCCAGTGGAATATTTCAATTAATACATAGATTAATAAACAGTACCAGGTCACTTGATTTTCAATATATACTAGTTTAAAATCATTTTTTATATTTAAAACTATTTATTTGGTTCATATGAGCACACCGCAAGTATGATTAACATTTCATATACTCATATGCATCACAAATAATTAAAAGATGACTTTACTATGATTTAAAATCATTCAGTGTCCATTCTCTATGCATTTTTCTATTACACATATGTTTTAGTGATTTAAAACATGAAAAGTGTGTTTCCAGTCATCCCAATTAAACACATTAGATTGATGTTCTATCAGTTAAAATATTTCTAAATTCACTCTATGTTTTTTTATTTATTTTCATGAAAATAAAAGGTCATTTGCTCCAATTTGACCCACATATGCACATATTTAAAAGCCACTAAACCTTTAAAAATGGATTATTAGGTCTTTTCATGCACACCACACATCATATTGACATTAAATTTAATAAAAAAATCAAAATTAATTAAAATATAGTTTTTCCATGATTTCACATCATTCAAACGTTGTTCGATACATGTTTGATCATCAGAAACATTTTTTAGTGTTTTTAAAACACTAAAAGTGTGTTTTTGATCATCATGGTCAAATGACACATCCAATTGTCATGTCATCTACTAATTGTTTTTAACAATTATTATATGGTTTTTTTCATATGTTTTCATGGAAATTGGTGGTCATTATATTTATTTTGGCCCCCTGTAGAACATTTTTAGTGGTTATCAAATCATTAAAAACTATTTATTCAATCTGTTCAACCACACAACATGTCCAATTGACATGTCAACAACTTATAGATATCAATAATTATAGAAATAAATTCTTCCAATGATTTTTCATTATTCAAGGTTCATTTTAAAAGGTCTTGACCATAACATGCATGTTTTAGTGTTTTAAAAAACTAAAAGTGTTTTTTTGGTCATCTCAATCAAACGACACCTTTTATTGATGTTCCATTATTTCTGAAATTTCAAAAGTCACTCTAATGTTATTCTTGAATTATTTAGCCACAATAAAAGGTTGTTTCAATGGTGTTACCCCAAGAAGAATAATTTTAATGGTCATTACACATTTAAAAATATGCTTATTAGTTCATTCTATCCCACCGCATGTCGAATTGACATGACGTTTTCACACATAAATAAAAAATAATACAAAGTTGGTTTTTTTATGATTTTTAAGTCATTTTGAGATAATTTGATATGGTTTTTATTATTACTAGAATTTTTTAGTGTTTTTAATTCACTGAAATTGCATTTATGACTATACCAAGAAAATGATTTGTTTGAATGACATGACAACAACTTATACATTTTAAAAATCACTTGTCAGTTAATTTATTATGATTTCATGCCAATAAAACTACACTATCTTGGTTTTGACCCTCTAACATTCTTTTTTAAAGTCCATTAAAACATTGAAAAATTACCTATTCACTTCGTTTGAGGACATTTCATGTTAAATTAGTTTTTCATCATCTTTTACATGTTAATAATAATAAAAATATGCTCTTCCTATTATTTCACGTTATTCCGAGGTTATTCGCTGTGGTTTTGACTATTACATGAATGATTTAGTGTTTTAAAATAATAAATGTGTGCTTCCAGTCATCCTAGGTAAAAATACATTAAATTGATTCCCCTTTGGTTCCAATATTTAAAACTTTACTGTATATTAATTTTCCTATAAATTTAATGAAACTAGAGGTTGTTTACTTGGTATTGACCACATAAAACACATTTTTAAATATCATCAAGCCTTTAAGACAAGTTATTCGGTTCATTTGAGAACACCACCTGTTTAATTTAAATGTTTCCTACTCATACATATTGAATAAAATATATAAGGACAATTTTCCTATGATTTCATTCCATTTGAATGTATTTTTCATAATTTTGACTAGTACACTCATGTTTTAGTTTTTTGAAAATCTAAAAACAAGTTTTTAATCATCCTAAGAAAACTACACCTTGTATTAATGTTATGTTGGTTCAAATATTTCAAAATTCTTACTACAATTATTTTTCTATGATTTCATGGAAATCATAGGGTATTTTCTTAGTTTTTACCCCCAAAGCTTGTCTTTAAAGGCCGCAAAACCATTAAAACCGATTAGTTAGTATTTCTAAGAACACTACAAGTTCAATTGACATGATTTATAACCATACATGTTAGAAAAAATATAAATATGTCCATCCTATTATTTTACTCCATTTAGCGGGGTTTTGTTTCTTTTGACCATTACACACATGTTTTGGTGTTTTAAAACACTAAAAGTATGTTTCCAGTCATCCTGATCAAACATCACCTCATCATATTCGTCTATCAATTATAAAATTTCAAAAATCACACTATAGCTATTTTTATTTTATTTTATATTAATAATTGGTTTTTTCTCAGATTTGACCCTATGAGGCATGTTTTTAATGGCCATTAAAACTTTAAAAACTATTTTTATGTCATTTTGGGCATACCCCATGTCGAATTGATGTTTCTTTTTCTATTACATTTTAAAAATGATATAAATATGATTTTACATAATTAAAAGGTAAATTTATATTATTTTTATCATTACATGCACGTTTTAGTGTTTTTAAATTATTAAAAGTGTTTTTTTCTCATCCCAATCAAGTAACATCTATGGTTGATGTGACAGATGATCATATATTTCAAAAAAACTCTATGGTTGTTTTCATAATATTTCATGGAAATCAAATATCATTTTATGAGTTCTCACCTTGTGACGTGTGTTTTTAATGGGTGTTAAACCTTTAAAAACGGGTTATTTGGTCTATTAGAGTATACCACACTTCTGATTGATGTTCCATATGATGAGACACATTAAAAATAATAATAATATGGTATTGATATTATTTCACATCATTTGGTGGTTGTTTTATATTTTTGACCCTTTTACACATGTTTTAGCATTTTAAAACACTAAAAGTTCATTTCTGGTCATCCTGGTCAAACAACATCTTAGATTGATGATCTGTCTATTCCAATATTCCAAAAAACAATATATGATTTTTTATTAGATTTCACAGAAATTATATGTCATTTTAGTAGTTTTTATTCCATAAAGAATGATTATAAAGGCCTCCAAAGCCTTAAAAACTACGTATTAGGTTGTTTTCGGCACACCACAAGTCATATTGACATTTCATTTACTAGAACACATAAAAAATAATAAATATAAGTTTTTATATGATTTCAAGTCATTCAGAGGTTGATTGAAAAGGGTTTCATCTTTACCTGAATATTTTAGTGTTGTTAAAAAACTAAAAGTTTATTTATGATTATATCAAGTAAACAACACATCTTATTGACGTGTCATTGATGTGAATGACATTATTTATGAAAATAAATTTTTAATTTAAAATACCACCTTATTTAATCTAAACCTGATTATTCAATTATTTAAATAAATTTTTTGAATCCTGGACACAATTGATTATTGGCTCAAATCGTTTTTTTATTGATTTATTCATTGTTGAGGTTAAGAAAAAATCAATACATTTAATTTAAAAAAATGAAATGAAATTGTATTTTAATCATGAATTTTAAATTTAAAATTATTTATCTCGATCTAAAATTATTGAATGGATTTAATTTTAATTTCAATTATTTTAAACATTATATTAATTTAAATAAAACCTTTACATTTATTTTGTTTTTTGAATTTTTTTTTTAAATTTGGAAAAGAGTGGGTTTTTTAAATCATTGAAATTTGATGTTTTAATTGATTGACTTATATGGTTTTAATGTTTTCTAAATTAAATTATGATATTTAGTGTTTTGAAAATGATTGGGAAAAATTTAGACTAAAATTAATTTTTTTTGATTTTCCAATAGCTGATCTAATATGTTAATTATGTCTAAATACAATTCATATTTTTTATAGGAGTATATATCAATAGAATTTGAAGGGAGAACCCTATAAACATAAATATGGAATAATTATCCATCACATCACTTATACACAACTATCCTCATTGGATTTAGTTCAAATTTATGAAATAGTGGCAAAATAGGCCGCAATGTTTGAAATAAAACTTATGGATGACAAGCTCTTCTTATTACCAACGATGAAGGGGTAAAACTCTACAATTTAATCATTAAAAATATATTTTTTATAACACCCTGATTTTTTATAGACCATTTTTTAAATGAATTAATTTTTTATATTGTATTGAACTTCACTAAGTCAAACATTCCATTCACATGGCGCCGACTTTGTGTACATTACAAGCAACATTGAGTTTCTAGGAAACATCATTTTATTATTATATTTATTTAAATTAGATCATTATAACCTATCTGCTAAGTATAGTAATATGAATAGTATTAAATAATTTTATAATATTGTTTATAATGGTTTTATATAAATAAATCATATAGTTAATTAAATATATTATTTTTGTTAAAGTCCTTATTTGTTTAAAAATACTATTTTCTCAAATAAACTTCATCTAATGTCCTTATGTGACAAATAATAAAATTAATTTTAGACACATCCAGAAATTAAATTTGATAAAATAAAATTAATTTTTTTTAATTTATAATGTTGAAAATATCTTATGGTGAATTTAAGGGATTTTTCTGAGAAACATCAGTTTTGGAAGAATAATGAAAAAACTGAATATTAATTCAAAACTGCTTTTTCATCTAATTTATTTATAAAGTTAAATTATATTTATATTTGGTTTCAAAGTTTAATTATATCATATTTTGATCAATAAACCCAATTTGTGTGATTATAAACAATTTCACTCTAACATTAAATATAAAAACATAGAAAACTTTTGAATGCTTTTACTTTAAAAATCCATATTGTCGACCCGACAACATGATTAAATTTAAATTAATTCCTTCCAATTATGTGATTTGAATTTAAAAAAAATTATTCCATATTTTAATTTTGAAAATTTTATAATATATAATAACGTAAAATTAGTTTTTTACCAAAAATATTATTGAAAGTGATTAAAATTAATTATGATGAATCAGATAAAATTAACTTAACGAAGGACTAAACCTTAAGTTTAAGACGCAAAATGACCTAAAACCTTGTACAAAACCCATTTTATGGTCATATATAAACCCTATAATCTCTTGTATCAAATGTTTTCCATTATTTTATCCACTTGAAACATTAAAAACGTGGGTGGATTTCTCTGTTCAAATATTTACAAGAGCATCTCTCCTCCTACACTATAAAAAGTCCACCTCTCCTCCCACTTCCTCACAACTCAAAAAACACTTAGGTTCTAACTATATCTTCACAATACAATCCTAAACATACATTCCTTCCACATTTAAGCCTACCTTTGGGTAGAAATCCTTCCAAGGAATCCCTTTGGTGCAAACCAAAAAGAGTTTCTTTAATTAGAGGTATCAATCTTCCTCAAATTTTTTTATATTATTTCAATTCTCCAACACTTCAACATTTCTTATTAAATTATTGTATAAAAAAATTACAAAAATATAATATGATTTTTTTATGAAAATTTTTTTACCTACAATTATACGCACTTCCATCTAATGGGTAATGAACATATTGTTTACATGTTTGACGAACTACCGCCTCACGAAATGATGATTGTTAATTTTTTCTTTATCGCCTCTCATGGATGAAATTATGATGAAAACAATATTTATATATGTTATATATTATATATATTATCTATTTAATCTTATTTAATCCTTTTACAACACCTATCTTTACACTTTCCATTTTGTGTGAGGAAGTGTGGACTACCACCCCTCAAAGCGATGTGATTCATTAACAAACTACATTAAATGTATTAAGGATGGGTTTATTGAACTTATATGATTTAAATGATATAATAATACTACTGTAATTATAATATATACATATATACATATATTTCATTTACTTTATTTCTTTCAATACGTCAATAAAATGGAAGCAGTATTCTTGCATACGTACGACCTAGAGTCTTCCTGAATGATGTATTTCATTTCATAATTCTATATTCTCTAGATTATTATAGTAAAAATATACAGAATATAAATGATATTTATATCATGTTTTACATTCTTTAAATCATAATACAAGTATGATGACAAAATATATAAAAAATTATGACATGTGTGAAGAACAAAGCGAATATTACCCAGTGTGAAACCTTATAATAGAATTGTTAATAAGAGGGTAATATAAAATCATAATAAAATTATATAAAATATTAGTTAAAATAATATGGTTCTTTGATATATTTATAATAAATTTATTTTTATTATACAGGATGTCTAAATGAGTACGATGAGACTCAAGACATAAGGTAAGGTAATTTCATCTCACTCTTTATTTTCATGAGGTACATGCCTTATTCACCACTCTTATCTTTTTCATGGTGTATATAATTACCATGAATGTATTATATGATTGTTATTATTAAATTTATTTTTATTTAAATATCTATTCTATAATATTTATTTCATGGGGTTAATGTTTCAAAAGCTACCAAATCAGTAAGATCGTTTGGTCTCAATTTGCCTTCCTTGAGACACATGTTTTGTTATGAACCTAAATTATTTTTTGTGGTGTATATACATCCATTTTACAGGATATATAATGAATAAAATTATTTTAATGATATTTCAAGATTCATGTAATTTTCTTTTTTTACATGGATATCATGATCCCATGTTACCAAGTAGTAAGAGTCTTTTGAAACAAAATCATCACTTTTCGAGATTATTACTGATTATGATTAATTGATGAAATATTATGATCCATATATCAAGATAAATCATGAGTTTAAATATCATATAGTTATTAAATATATCTCCATGTATTAGTGCAATTTTTTCACTCTTTGGTACTTAATACAATTAAGAAAAAAATATAAGAAAAATTTGACGGTATCTCTCTCTTCTGTATGAAACCAGTTTTATTTCAAAAATCGTGTTTTATGAAATGTTTTAAAATTATCCTTGTATAAAATTCTAAAGGATAAAATATTCACATGTTTTATATTCTCTTTAAAATCTTCAATTGCACTTTTTCAAAACTATTTACACAGAAAAAGGTTTTCGAAAATGTTTTATGTTTTAAAAAGAGTTTTTATATGTAGAAAGGATATTTTCATCAAGAAATGTTTTCAAAATATCTTTCCAAGTTATTTTCCATATAATATGACATATATTGTTGTTAATAATTACCTCATAAGAAATTATCCAAATTTTCCATTCATATTCTCTCTTGAATAGTTTATTTTTTTATGGAATGATGCTTATGAAACCCATTTCTCTTCTACAGGTTATATGATTTTGAAACCAACATCCTTTCACGGGTTATTCTGTTGATGAAATGATTATAATACATGTATATTTACCCATATTTTGTGATATTATGACATGTTTATGATATCCATTTCATTTCATGGGTTATTATATGATTGTTTATGATTTTTTGGCACATGTATGTATGATTTCATTATGAGATGGGTGGGACATATATCTCCTTACAATGCATTGGGTAAAGATTTATATCTCATGAGATAGATATGGTTGGAATGGGAAATGAACTCGGTTCAGTATTACAAGGTTGGAATGAGGAGTGAAATTGGTTTTGTAATACGGGGATGGAATGAGGAGTAAACTCAGTATAGTAATACAGGGCTATAACGGGGTGTGAACCAAGTTCAATAAAGGAATTTGTACACTAAGATGGCCTTGGAAGTGATGCCTTGACTAATATAGAAATCATTATATGTGATTATGTGTCTACCAAAATTCCATGTATTATTCCTATGTTATCCTTTCAAGGTTTATGTTATTTATTTTCTTATGATTCATGTCTTATGAATTTCCAAGGTTTGTGCTTGGATTCATGTATATGATATTTGATATGTAGGGTATGATATTCTATTTTCATGGTCATGTTAGAAAACCCCTATGATCATGTTTATGCTTATGCGTCTCCCTTATTTACTCTTAGTGAGCATTTGAGCTCACCACCTTTTATGTTTCCTTCCCTAGGTTATGAAGATATATTTCTTGTATGTTATGTCAAAGTGGGGATCTACTCTTGGAGAATATAGTGGGAGATAAGGTAGTTCTCTCATGTACTATTGTTTACATTTCCTTGTTTCCAAACACAATAAACAAATATGTTCCTTGTGAGTCTTTTTATATAATATTCAATGTATTCTGAAAAATTGATATAATGTTAATTTAAGAAAAGCGTGGTTTTCTATATTTTCATTCCATTCATTACTTATTCCTTTTCTTTATTAGGAAACATTTGATACTCATTGCAATAAATTTTGACACATCAAATATTTATTTTCTAGATTCACTGTATGGACATCCAACAAACTAACCACATGTGATAGTGTTTTTCAATTTCTAATACACTACATCCAATGTTTTAATAATAAAGTTAATGTTATATATTTTATATTATATTTTAATGATATTTTTTATGATTGGGTAGTGTTTAAATAGCATAAAAATCATGGCATGAGGATAATCCATGCGTACAAGGAGAATGTTGAATTGTACAAGTGGATAAGTATTCGGGTATATATAATAATATTTCACTATCAAAACACATATAAAAATTACTATTTTTCTCAATTTTTTTATAGTTTTGAAAAAAAACCAATGGAAAATATTATGGTTATTATCTTTGAAAATTTATGAGATATATCATATACCATCATCATAATAGCATCCTTAAAGTGATATTTTTGAAGATAATTACTATTTCATTTAAAATATTTATTAAATAATTATGTATTTATATTTTTTCAGTACTTCCATGACTATCAAAATTCCTTGTATTCACATGAAAAAATTGATTTTTTTTTATAAATGAATGTGTAGCATTCCAGGTTTCAGAATTTACACATATATAATGAAGATTTGACTTCCTAGTACTTATTTCGTTGATTTTATTATCATTTTATCTATTTTTTTAGTTAATTTCCTCATAATTTTTATCTGATACTTATGTTTTAAAATTTTCACAAATATCATGAAGAAATTACTTCATCAACAATGAAGATTCACTCATGTACTAGGATCATGCACTCAATATGAATGATTCAATAGTGAAAAGTTGAATTCATACTACTTGTTTAGTTAATTTTTTCACCATTTTATTTTCTATTTTTAAGTTAATTACATTATCATTTTTATCTAATAATTATTTAGTTTTTTATAGATGATTTGGGATGTCATATTTTTATTTAAAATTACAGAAAAAATCCATAAAAGAGAGAATGTGGTGCTTTTGTATGGGACGTTTCAGGCGGCATGTGGTTTCCACTTCCATATAAATGGAAACTTTTATTTATTTTCATGATTTTTTAAGGTAGTTTAAAGAAAAATATGCATCAAATGCTCAATAAATCACACCTAAATCTAATAAAAAATGTGCTTAGTATGATTTGAACAATATATTTTTAGTATATAATTTATATTTTAGTTTAGAAAAAACATCATATACTAAAAACTAAGATAACAAATTAATATTGTTTTGATAATTTAGTACAATTTTTTAGAGAATGGGGGGAAGAGGCCCAAAAATTGATAAAATCAAATTGTCTTTTCATGAATGGGTGAAGAAAAAACCCATTACAGCCACAATGACAACAAATCCAGAAAAGACTACCTAAAGGAATGAATATAAATCAAAGTGATCAATGGGGATAAAAGGTCAAATGGAAAGAAGAGTGTTTCATCACCCCCTAAGAGAAATTAAAATATTGAGATTGTCAAAGTGAAATTGTTTCCCCCTACCAAGAATTTTCATCGTGATGGTAGCACAACGAGGTACATCATTCCTCCCACACACATAAAAATACAGAGGGAGGATTGGACAATAGATGCCATCACATCTATCTCCTAAATGAGTCGCCCACATGACAATGCTTGTGAAAAAATCACAGTAAGTAACCATGATGCAACACTACACAAGTTAAAAATCACTAAGATAGAATAAAATCGAGGAACCCATCTATCCAAGAATATAGATGGATGGATGATGGGTGTCAACACACCCGTCCCTCAAATGAGGCCACCTAACCAACAATACAATAAACTGCATTGCTCCAAATGTGATAAAAACAGTTTTCAATCCCCAAAAGACTTATACAACCTATCAACCACCCAAGAACATAGAAAAAATTTATTGAAATAGAAAGGCACATAGAACATACCAAACATTACCCGAATAATCAATATGCAAAATTGTCATCCGTCAACCAGAACCAGATCACCATTGAAGACAAAATCGAACAACCAAGATCAGTCAATATCCATCTGCAGAAGAGTTAAGAGACCACCATTGTGTCTAGAAACCATAAAATTATCTTTATCCACCACCAGAAAACCTATCTTCGCCATTCAAAGAATTCATCGGAAAAACTTATAGTGAATGGCCTCCTCCTGAAACTAGATTCTCATCATGTAAATATCTTCATCTGCACCTAAATGTTTAGTTCACCAGGGGATATGGATCAAGAGAACCAGGGAAGAAGAGTTATAGTGAAGCGTCATCTACATCCCACACCATCACCTCACCTGAAAAGTCATAGAAAAACACTCGAACCCACGACCTTCGAATCGTGCTGGAGGAGTCAGATCTGGCAGATCTGAATAAGGGGAGGCCGAAGAACCACCAGACCATCGAACCACATCCATGACAAGGAAAGACACCACTAAATAGCATCGAGAAAAAAACTAATGCACGGAGTTCCCGATATAACTCAAAGCATTCATTATCAATTTAAAATTGAAATTTTAGTTCAAAAAGTGTATCACTCTATAAAAACTGATCAAATATTCTCGGATTTTTGTTATAATTTATGAAAATTACTCATATGTTGTTTTTGATGTTTTTTAATTATTCTAATGTCAAATATAAACACTATGGGATTGATATAACTCAAAGTGCATGTTTCCAGTTTAAAATAAAATTTTAGTAAAAAAAGGTGACATACTCAAAACTAATAAAACACATTTATATTTTTTATTCTTTAAAAAATATATACCGAAGTAATTTTTGATGTATAGGAATCATCTGAAACTGAATCTGAGACACAATGTTATGAGTTTGACTCCAAGTGTGTTTTTTTATTTAAAATCGAAATTAATTTTAGTGAAAAGGATGAATAACATACTGAAGACCAATAAAACACATTCATATAGATTTAATACTTTAGTAAAATGATCCATATATCATTTTTATATTTTGTAATCATCCTCACCTCAATCTAATGCATTGTGTTCCCATTATGACTCAAAGTGTCCATTATCACTTAAAATTGAAATTTTAGTTCAAAACATGTGTAACTCACTAAAAACCTAGAAAATGTTTTTTGAATTTATTGATAATTTATTACAGTGATTTAAAATTCATTTTTTATTTTTAGAAATCAATATCTCATTAAACTGACACACAATGTGACCAGTATGACTCAAAGTGTATGTTTCCGGTTTGAAATGAAGTTTTAGTGAACAAAACAAGTGACATACTCAAAAATAAGAAAACAAATTCATATTTTTTTGATACTTTTGGAAGATTATCCATAAGTCATTTGTGATATATAGGAACTAGCCACACCTCAATCTGATGGGATGTGTCACCAGTACAACTCCAATTGTGTCTTTTTTTTAAAAAAATGACATTATTTTTTGTGAAGAGGAGAAGTAACTTACTCAAAACTGACAAAACATATTCATATTTTTTGATACCTTATGAAAATGATTCATAAATAATTTGTGACATATAGAAATCACCCAAAAATAAATATGACACATAATGTTTCTTGTATGACTCAAAGTGTCTGTTATCTTTTTAAAATTGAAATTTTAGTTCAAAACATGTTCCACTCACTAAAAACCAAGAAAATTTACTCTGATTTTCCTGATAATTCAAGAAAATGTTTCATAAGTCATTTTTTACGAGTAAGAATTAGTCTCATATAAAACTAAAGCATGATGTTTCTGGCATGACTCAAAGTGTGTGTTTTTAGTTTAAAATTATATTTTAGTAAAAAACACAGGTGACAAACTCAAACCCCAGAAAACTATCATGAACTAACCCATATTCCATGGTAACATGATAATAATGTCAGCACTAACATAGCCCAAATAGAATCCCAATCCCCATGAGTTGGTGATAGCACCTATAATCATACAATATGAATGTGGGGACAAATTTTCCACAAAAACGATAGAATAAAGAGAAACATTAAGTATACATGCGAGAGAAAATCAATAGGGAGAAGTGTAACAGAAGTAATATAGGTATCAAAACTCAAATTACAACCACAAACACTAGACAAATGGGATAAAACCCATGTCCCAACTAACACAACTCTCCAAGACCATGGATCAAAATCTACTACCACCTTTAAGTGGCGCTTTACCCTATCTCAAACCTAGAAGTAGATAATCTACAAACACCTGAAGGCATAGGTTTTATATGAACTAAAATCCCAGTAGGGTCTCACCAAGGATTCCATAACAATATGAAAAAATTTAATTAACCCAAAAAACCTTTCAATTTTACATCAATAGGTCTGGAAGTTCAAAATAATATTTAAAACACATCATGATTTACATTTCAAATGATGTAAATATATTTAAAAAATGGATTAAATAAACATTTAATATAAAATAGTTTATATGAATTTAGAAGTAATGTGTAAATCAATTTGAAAAAAAATGGAAAATATTTCAAAAAAAAAAACAATGAGAAACATGTTCATCTTTCAAAAGGTGCGATCATTCCAGGCTATGGGACTCCCTCATACTCAAGTAGTTTTCATGGAAATATGTGTACACAATTCCTTCCCAACATTGGCTGAGGTGGAAACCATCACCATCCCATCGAGGAAGTGACCTGTTGTATAGGTATTTTTAGTGCTTTAAATTGTAAAGTGTTGTCCCGAATAACTCACTAACTACCTAGGATTGTGTGTGATCCAATAATATAAAATTTTGGGAAATTTATTTTAAAACATTTTAAAATATGATTTATCTCATTTTCCATTTCAAATATGCAATTTATTATTTAAAAACCAAAATTTGATTTTAATAAAATCATGACATTTACAAGATAAAACCAATGGGTTTCTATCAAATCCATTTCAAGACATTTTTTCTCAATTAACAATTTAAAATCAATTCCATCAAATGAATTTCACAATTTAAATTCAAAAAATTAAATTTCAAAAAAATTCACAAATTCCAAAAGCACACTCCAATTCAATAGAATCAGGGGTTTTCCACAATTTTATGCCAAATAAAATCTAAATCCACTAATTTAATGGAATTTTATTTTTAATAAATCAATTAAAATTAATTTCAAGTAATTAATTTTAAATCAAACAATTCTGGGTTAGTCAAATTTCCCAATCAAAATGAAACCACCTACATTGGGATCACGAGATCTGGAAACCAAAATCCCTAATTGGGAAACTCCAATAAAGAATGTTGGAAATGAGGTTCTAAGAATAAAACCTAGATTCAAGATTCAAAATAGTGGGGATTAAATACTCTAAAAATGTGGAGATATAAAAATACCAAGGAAGGAAAGAGGATATAACGAAAAGATGGATCTTACCAAGAAGAGATCGAATTCCATTATTTTACATTTGATTCACTTCAAAAGGGGTGTATAGGGGAAAAATTACATCTCAGTCACCTCAAAGGAATAAAGATATACAATAGCTTTATACTAGACCATCAGAAACCTAAAAATAGGGTTTCCAGATTTTAAAAATTTATTTTGGATTAATTAAAAGCTTCCCACTATTTCTTGGGTAGGGCTTCATGGTTAGGAAAACCATAATCCCTAGTCATGTGCACCTTTTAATGTGGTTTCATAGTTTCTTCTTTATGGGAACACATTTTTTAAAAAAATTCTCTAGCCATGTAAACCCTTGATGTTTGTGTTTGTATGGTTTCCCTTGAGAGGGTGCATAGTTTGGGAAATCCATTCACTACTCGTGCACAACCCAAAAAAATTAAAATATTAAAAAAATCACCTGAAACATCCCTAAATGAAACCCTACCAAATAATGATTAAAAGAGGATTTTAGAATTACTTAAAAATATTAACAGTATGTTACAACCTCCTATCTTTCCCTAGAAAGAATGTTATGAAGCTTTTGTATTAACAAGATGAGGCCACTAATCCCTCCTTAGTGCCTCTCTCTCCCATGACTCATGAGAATCAAAACCGTTCTTCCATAACACTTGAACAAAAAGGTATCATCCTCCCATAAAGTACCATGGTTTAATAATCAACTATCCTAAATGGATTCTCAGTCACAGATAAATCAGGTTTTACCTCAAGATCACTCAAACTTAGAACATGAGATAGATCATATAGATACTTTCATGGATGAGACACATGGAGCATCTTATGTATCGATGTTATCTATAGTGGAACTAATAAATTATAGGAAAAATTCGGCACCTTCTCAACAAATTCAAATTTTCCGAGAAAAATAAGGACAAATTCTCCCTTTCCTCTTAAGCTATCGATGACCCAACTGAGTTGAATCTTTTAAGAACTCCTAGTCACCAACTGAAAATTCCAGCTGTCTGTGACAACGATCATAAAAGGATTTATACGTTCTATATTCCATGAACATTCTCTGATGAATCAGATGCATATTTTATGTCATCTCTTGAACCGTGCTCAGTCTGACCAAGGAAGTTTCACAAATCATTGTCCAATATAATGGATATTTTCAAGAGAATAAATACAAGGCCTCAAAAGGATTCATTATGATCAAGAACTATTAACTATTTTTATAAGAAAAACCAACCAGTTCCAAGTGATCATCCCATGTTCATCCATAGTTGGAAACATAAGTGCAAAGCTTATCCTCAAGAATATGTAAAGCACTTTTTGTTTTTCCATCCAACTGGGAATTGTATGTCGTGCTCAAGTGGACTTGAGATCCTAGTGCCTCCTGTGGGCCTCTCCAAAAACCAGAAGTGAAGCAAGGATCCCTATCCAAGACTGTAGAAGATAAATCTCCATGAAAATGAATAATCACCTTCATAGAGATATTTCCCAACTCCTAAAATTTCTTTATATCCTGAATGATTATAAAGTGATCTGATTTAGTTATCCAATCAATCAATACCCATATCACATTCTTCTTTATCTGGTTACATAGAAAAGAAACAAAAAAGTCCATTGAGATCTCATTCCACTTCCAAGTTAGCACTGGAAGTGTATGAAGAAAACATGAAGTTTTCTGGTGCTCATCCTTGAACTATTGTCATGTATAATAATGAGAGAGAAAATCATCAATCCCCCATCTCATACCAGGACACCATAATAATTTCCACATGTCATAGAACATATTTATGGTTCTTGGGTACACTACCCACTCAGAATTATAGCAACCCCCCACAAAATCTTTCCTTACTTCTAAAGGCACAAAAAATGATTTTGATGGCATAGGATTCCCTTAGTGTATAATGATCAGTTAGGTATGGCCTCCCCACCATAAATATAGTCTCTAACTCTACAGAACTCATAATCATGTTATTGACCCTGAAGGATCAACTCAAGAAGAGATAATTTTACTAGAACACTAGCTTAGGAAACCTTGGCCCCAAATTCCCGGACTCCAACACATAACATTTCAAAAAGATCCACCAAGTTCCACTCTTACGATGATTCTTTCATGGATTTGGTTCAAACTTTCCTTCTCAAAGCATCTGTGATGACATTCCATTTCCCTATGGTATAAGTGATGTTAAAGTCGAAATATTTCAGGTGTTCCACCTAATTACTTTGGAAGAGATTCAAATATTTTTTATAGAATATATAACTCAAGATATTGTGGTTTGAATATAAGGTAAAATTTTCTCCATAAAGGTAATATCACCAAAACATAAGTGCATGAATTGAAGATACAAGTTCAAAGTCATGGGTATAGAAATTTTTTTCATGTGGTTTAATCTCACGACATTTATAAACAGCGAAATGATCACCCTACCTAAGAACACAACCCAAAAGGCCTTATATTCATACTCATGGAAAATCCTATTGATTAATCGATAATGATAGAAGAAGCATTATTTAGACAAAAAGGACTTATAAGGTACCCATAATAATCATACCTACATTAAAAGGTAGTTTTCAAAATTTCATATTCTTTTATTCTCAACTAATGGTAACCAAATCAAAGAAAAATCTTTAAGAACCACTTCACTCCTTTCAACTGGTATTAGAGATCATCAATATGTGGCAACAGATACTTTTTCTTACCGTGACTTGATTGAGTTTTTTGTATTCAACACAAAGGTGAAGTAACCCATCACATTTCTTATCAAAGAGAAAAAGTTCCCCCAATGGTGACACACTCAAGAGTATAAATCATTTCTCTATAATATCATCCAACAGAGTCTTTATCTCTTTCATGTGAGTTGGTGTCATGCAGTTAGAAGGAATAGACACTTGTTGAGTACCATGAAACAAATTAATATAGAACTCTACGTCTCTTACCAGTGGTAAACTAGATATGTAATATGATAAAATGTGGGGAAACTCAATGATAATTATAGGTAGAATACCAATCAATTATTATCACTCCCAATCAAAAGAAAAACTAATATTACTTTCCCCAACATTCGATAGGAAGGTCCAGCACTACTCAACCATGGGTCCCATTCCCATTGAATAATATGGAAAACCCCATTGGGAAATTAAATGAGACCTATCAAATATATTATTAAATATTGGATTAATTGGCAATGATTCAATCCATCCCAAATAATACATCAAGAGGTTTCATGTTGAGAACCAGAAAAATCCATGCAAGCTTGATATCTGATAAAGTGAAAACACACGAAGAACTACAGAGAACCTAATCTATCTTTATTCTGAGGGGTGTAGTAATATCCATCAAATAAGGTAAAATATATTTAGGAAGTTTATAAATATTAACATTAAATGTTGAAATACCCAAATGAGATGCACTAGTATCAAATAAAGAAGTCACTAATGATGAATCTATTGTGATAGTACCTCTCACGGTCGCTACATCCATATCTGCTTCCTCTAGAGACTATTCTACTATGTGAAGAAGCTTTGTTCCTGATTCCTATGGTCATACTCCCTTCATTCAAGAAACACATGATTGCACCATAGTTTTAACAGTCAATGATGATCTTGTTCCACTATGTGGAGTGGAAATCCATGGAAGAGCTTCTGTAAGTGACATGAGTGTCCGATAGAGCCATATATCTTGGGTACCTTAGTGAAAACCCTCTTTGAGTACCCTGAATTTCCACACCTGTAACAAATGAAAGGGCCTTTTACAAGAACTATAAGAGTTCTAGATAATTATTCGTGTTAAGAAACACCATGCGAATCATCTTTCTTCACCTTTCACTAAGAGGAATTCACACATCCACTAAGAGGAAAACATAATTACATTAAACCTAACTTTCTAGCTATGTCCATTTCAATCATTAAAACCTTATCCAACACATCAAAATAAGAAGGAAGCTTCAACAAGAAAAATTTAGAATGAATATCCGATCAAAGTCCTATCTCAAATAATCGTGTCTTAATATTCTCTGTTGATATTATCTCAGGTGAAAATAACATAATATCAGTAAAATTGTTTTCATATTCTATCATAGTCTTGTCAGCTTCCTCATGTTTGAAAAACTCTATTTTCGTGTCCAACACCATTGAATTTGGATGGAACTATTCAATGAAAATATATTTTAATACTTTCCACTCAAATACATCATGCTTCTTTGAAATTACCATCATGTCCCACCATCTTCTGCTAGGTCCCTCTAGCATCAAGGTGGAACACTTCCCCTTTACATAATAAAGTGTCTCCAAGAACTCAAAAAAAATCTCAATCCAACTCAACCATTCATCAACCTCTTGAAGATCAGTGGATCCTTTGATCATAGGTGGATTTTGGTGAAGTAAATCCTAAGCATGATTCCAAAGAACATCCCTATGAGTTTCCACTATTGGAGCTTTAATGGGAATTGGTGTAGGTGCCTATCCTAGAACTTGAAAAATATGCACAATCACCTCAACCAGATTCAGGTCAACAAGGGGATTTTCTTATTATGGTTCATCAGAATCTTCCTCCTGGATCTTACTCACACATCTTCTTAGAGTCATGATGATACAAAACATCAACAGAAAACATTTAAGCCATGATATTAACACTCAAGCAGAGAAATAAAGTGAATTAATCCCCACAAATATAAAAAAAGATTTTGTTTTCATTCTACCAAAATCAAAATATGAGAGGAGACTAGAACTAATCCACAAGACGTATTTCCCAAAACCACCCCTGTAGACTTAAGGCTCATTGCGATGAGAGTTGTACAGACACTAAATCACAACAAACTATCATATCCCAACAAGATTACCCAACACCATACTAACATCAATTAAAGATTCAAAATTTGTACCATTGATACCACTTGTTCACGAACTATACTAGATACCCAGGTAACCTAATTACTGAGCCAGTACTTTCATATATCAAAGGGTTTTCCCAATCCCCACAAGTTGGAAACAAAAACCTCATATCATACAATATGAAATTTGTAATGAATTTTCTACAAACACAACAAAAGAAAGATAAAAATTCAGTGTGCAAGAAAGAAAAACTCCATAGAGAGAAGTGTATTAGAAGTAAAATAGGTATGAAAACCAAGAGTGTAACCACAAGCACTAGAAAAATAGGATAAAAACCCAACTCCCAGTAGACGCAACTCTCCAAGCCCAAGGATCAACAGCTACCACCACCTCCCGGTGGTGCCTTATCCTTTCTCAAACCATGAAAAGATAATCTTCAAACACTTTAAGTCATAGGTAGGACGTCTTCTAAAATCTTATTAGTGTCTCACCAAGGATTTAATAATAAGATTCCAATATTTAATTAAACAAATAAATCATTCAATTTTAAATCAATAGGTATGGCAGTTCAAAAACACATTTAAATAAAATCATAAATTACATTTCAAATGATGTAAATACTTTTAAAAATATGTATTAAATAATTATTTTATAAAATCGTTTATATGAATTCATAAAGAATGTGTAAAATAGTTTACAACAAATAATGTCATATATTTCAAAATACAAACAATGAGCAACATTGTCACCTTACAAAAGGTATGATAGTTCTAGTCTATAGGACTCCCTCACACTCAAGTATTTATCATAAAAATATGTGTAAGCACATCCTTCCTAACACTGGTCAAGGAGGAACCTTCACCATCCCATTAGGGTTAATAAAATTGGAAAATCAAAATAGAACCACCTACCTTGGGATTATGGGATCTTTAAACCCAAACCCCTAATTCGGAAACCCCGATAAAGAATGTAAGAAACAAGGATATGAGAATCAAACCTAGATTGAAGATCTGAAATAGTGGGGATTAGATCCTCCAACGGCATGGAGATCTACCAAACCCTTGGGAGGATAAAGGATAGAATGGGAGAAGGAGAATGAGAAGAGGAATCTTACTAGGAAGAGATCGATCATCATTTACATAGCTACAATTCACTTTTGGAGGGCTGTAGAGGGGCCAAAATAACATCTTGGGAGCATCCAAGGAATAAGAAAATGCAATAGGTTAGTACTGGCCTATTGAGAGACTAAAAAATAGGGTTTCATTATTTTAAAAATAGTTTTTAGTTTAATTAAAATCTACGCATAGTTTCTTAGGTAGGGCTGCATGATTAGAAAACCTGTGAACCCTAACTATATGACTCTTTTAATGGGGTTATATGTCTTCTCCTAGGTGGGAAAATAATTTTCAAAATATAGAGATATCCATGAAAACCCCCACTATATGGGTTTTCATAGTTTCCCCTGAGAGGTCACACAGTTTGGGAAAGCCATACCCCAACCATGCACAGCCTAGAAACTTTCAAACATTCCAAAATTTTCACCTGAAATTCCCTAAACATAACCCAACCAATTAATGGTTAAAATAGGTGTTTAGAAATGCCTAAAAATAGTAATAATATGTTATGAAAAATCATTCATATTGTTTTAAAACTTTAGGAAAACGATTCATAACTCATGTTTGACATGTAAGAATCAAATACACCTTAATCCAATTCATGGCATGACCAGTATGACTCCAAGTGTGACTTTTTATTTAAAATTGATATTAATTTTAGTAAAAAACACAATTGATGTACTCAAAACCATTCAAAAGAATTCATATTTTTTTATACTCCATAACAACTATCCATAACACATTTTAGACATATAAGAATCATTCACACCACAACATGATACATGGTGTGCCAGGTATGACTCAAAAAGGCCAGTATGAGTTTAAAATTGACATTTTATTTCAAAAAATGTGTCAATCACTAAAAAATGAGCAAAGGCACTTATATTATCTTGATAATTTAGTAAAACTATTCAAAATTAATTTTTTATGTGTATGAATTGGTCTCATATAAAACTGATACAAGGTGTGACTATTAAGACTCAAATTTCAAGTTTCTAGTTTAAAATAACATTTTAGTAAAAACAAAAGTGACATAATCAAAACTGGGGAAATTCATTTGGAAAGATTTTATAGATTAGTAAAATGTTCTAAAAGTTATTTTTGATGTCTATGAATTGGAATCACATCAATCTGACAGATGGTGTGACTGGTATAACTCCAAGTGTGTCTTTTTATTTAAAATTGAAATTAATTTTATTTAAAAGGAAAATTGACATACTCAAAACTAAGAAAAATCATTCATATTGTTTTGATAAAATTGTAAAATGATCCATAATTAATTTCGGATGTGTTGGAATAAGTCGTACCTCATTTTGATACACTGTGTTCCTGATATGACTGAATGTGACCATTATGAGTTTAAAATTGACATTTTAGTTCAAAACATGTGTCACCCACTAAAAACTCAAAAGGCATTCTCTGATTGTCTTGATAATTTAGAAAAATGATTCAGAATCCATTTTTGATGGGTAGTAATTAGTCTCACATCAAAGTGACCCACAATGTGATCGATATTACTCAAAGTTCATGTTTTCAGTTTAAAATGACATTTTAGTAAATAAAACAAGTGACATATTCAAAATAAAAAAAACGCATTTGTATTATTTGGAAACATTTATAAAAATATCCATAAGTCATTTTTGATATGTAGGAATCATTCGTATGTAAATCTAACACACGTTGTGACCAGTATGACTCAAATTGTATATTTTTATTTAAAATTGACATTAATTTTAATAGAAGACAAAAGTGACATACTCAAAACTGATAAAACACATTCTTATTATTTTTATACTTTAGGAAATATATCCATCCCCCATTTTTTGATGTGTAGAAATCATCCACACCACAATCCGATACACGGTGTTCTCGATATGACTCAATGTATCAGTTATTAGTCTAAAATTGATATTTTAGTTCAAAACATGTGTCACTAATTGAAAATAGTGAAAATGTAATTGAATTGTCTTGATAAATTAAGAAAACTATTCATAAATTTTTTTGATGTGTAAGAACTAATCTCATATCAAACATATACATGGTGTGACCAATATGAATCAAAGTTCATGTTTTCATTTTAAAATGACATTTTCATAAAAAAAAGTGACTTACTCAAAACTAAGAAAATATATTTATATTGTTTTGATACTTTAGTAAAATTATCCATATGTCATTTGTGATGTGTAAGAATAAACCCCACCTCAATCTGATACACGATGTGATCGGTATGGCTCTAACTGTGTCATTTTACTTAAAATTATCATTTTATTAATGCATTTTTTCATATTTATTTTTAGTTTACTTATTTACAATATTAATAATATTATAGTTGTTTTCCAATATAGAAAGATTATTTTTCTCTAGTTGGGGTGGTCTGTTTGAAAACTAATACTATGATCAGTATTTTTTGATAGGGGGTCGCGGGAGCCAAAGATAATGAAAATTTGATTTTTTTAAAAAATATATTATGATAGTATTTGAAAATGTAATTATAAAAATAAATGTTTAAAATGCATAAAATATATATTTTTATTGTGTTTTTTATTTAAATTGTACTTCAATTAAATTATGAATTTTCATATCGGTGTATTTTCATATAGTTGTATTTTCTGAAGTGTGCTATAATTCCTACAACACAATAGAGTAGTCGGGAATTTGTGAGTTCTATTTCTAGTACAGATAAAGGGGGAATTTTAACAGAGTTAAACTATCATTGATAAAATAACACATTTATCAGTGTTTTTTACCACTGATAAAGTCACAACTTTTTATGAGATTTTTTATCACTGATAATGGGGTCAACACCATTAACATTTTTTAAGACAATAATCATTTTTAGCACGGTTAAATCCCTTTTTCCACACTGTTAAGGGAAAAAAATGTGGTAGTGCTTGATTTGTATATGGAGTACACACCAGGAAGAAAAATATTTCCCTACATTCCATGTCTATAGGGGCACATGATGTGTACTTAGATAGGTACATTGGCATAGGAAGACAACACACACCGAGTGCTAGACCAACCCCTATATTTTGTGTGATGAGAAGTACATCCTGTTTACTTCAAAAAGTACTCAAATATGGCCAGTGTACATGGGCATGCCCTTAGTTCATGGTTATCGGTTATAACACACAGTCAAGTCACGATAGGATGGAATGTGTCATACAAATATCTATATGTAGTGTATCTTAATGAACACATCGTGTATTTAGAGAAATGAATTTCATGTACGAAAAAGAGACATGTGTAGTGACATACATTGAGAAACATGTTGTGTACTCTTATTACACACTATTTAAATTCTTGAGGGAATGTTGAGGCCCTTCGTCTCTTCAATGTCTGATATTAGTGGGGTTTATTACCATAGTACATAATTACGAGGGTACTACGAGACCTTACATCTTGTTCATAGGATTGTGATCCCATCTGTGGTACTAATCATGGATTGAGTTTTGGAATCCCTCTGCATGACTTGGGGTGTGGTAATCTATTAGTTCTTTTACTTCCCTAGTTGGGGTTTTAGGAATTTTTATGACCAACAAACACAGGCATATGATCCCCTACTTAGCAGGCTATTCCAGCCAGGGTCTAGTATACACTGGAGGCCTATGGAGAGATCATTTATTTAGAGTATTTAGATTCATAGAGTTATAATTAAGGTCAGGTATAACTCATAGGTCCTAGGTGTGATCCCCTATCTGTGTATCATCGTATGTTGTCTTTTGGTGAGGTGTAGCTTAATCAAGTGTGTATATTGGATGATCCCTCTATGTTTCCATCAGGCTTCTTCAGGTATAAACCTGATGAGTATGATATCTCAGATGAGTGCCATCAATATAGTAAGACCCGATGAGCAAGACCTCTCATATGAGATCCATCATGGATAGAAAGCCTCGTGGAGTGAGCTCTCCAGGATGAATTTTACCTTTGAGCCTATAATATAAACCTTGGATATAAATGATGTCATGAACACACCATTAAGACTTTGTGTCTATCAATATAATTTCTAGGTTTTATGGTTATATATTGTTAAGTCACTTATCTCGATTGACATACCATCTTCCTGATGAGATGATTAATCTTTGATGATTTACTATTGATGATTTTGGGGTGTGATACTAGGTATTGTTATACTCACACCTACATGGACTCTAGAGTGGATGGTAAGTGTAACTTTCACCACATCATGATGATACCCCTCATAAGAAATAGTGATTTCATGATATTTCCATTTTTCTATGGGATTAAGAGGTTTTTGATGTCAATCATTATCATTAACCTTTTTATTTGAGCATTGGTTAGCATAATTCCCATACTCCTTGCATTTGAAACACTGTAGTGTGGGTGGTGCACATTATAGGGATTTCTATCAATTCACATCATTAGAAAACTTCTTCTCATTACTTTGATATTCAATTACCCAATGAACTTATTTTTCACACTTAAAATCATTTACCAGTCCTCTCAAGATAAATCCCTCTATGTTTCCTTCCACATTTTGAGCAGAAAATAATGATAATATTCTTATCTCCATGGTTCTTAGAATTTCCTTTGAATTTCATCTTTATTTTCTAATCAAAACCATGATATTGATTGGTAACTCTAATCTTCATATCCACCTTGATAGCACATAGAAAAATTTATCCATAACTAATGAAGTCCCTTTTGGACAACTCCCTTTGGAGAATTGGTTTTAAGCCATTGAAGAATTGATCAACCTTACTTTTAGGTTGGATGACAATACCAGAAGTATACCTCACAAGTCCAGTAAAATTTTCCTCCTAGGTACCAACATATTCATCATCCTTGTACTATAACACAAGTAACTAATTCTCTACTTTCATATAAATAATATATGGGATGTACTTTTTGAAAAATAAACTCTTAAACATATCCCACTCCATGAATTCAGTTTATTCATGTTTCCTTGTATTATTTATAAGAATCCGCCATTGATCCATTTCACCTTCTAAATTATAGACAGCTAAAATGAATTTTTCAAGCTCCTAATACCAGGGAATGTAGAAATATGTTTTAAATGGAATTCATTCATTTTATAGAAACTATTAGATTAGAAGACACACTAAAATATAGTGGATATTTTCTTATAAAAACCATGCTCTTATTTCACATTAATACTTGATTTATTATATAATATTACAAATAATACAACCCAGAAGATCACTAAGTATTTTATATTTTAGAATTATATACATTACATACCACCTTAAAATAAGATACACAACATCTTTTTTGAAAACTTCCTTAACATGATCATAATATTCCATCAAACTTAAAACTGCACAGGATAACCTTGGGACATACATATGAAAGTGGTGAGATATAAAGCCTAGTAAAAGAATATAAATGTAATAATATAAAGATAAAAATAAATTTTAGGAAATATTAATATAAATGGGATATAAATATAATTATAATCATAAATACGAATGATAAGGAATGATGTAGCTTGATAATCGTAAGGGCAACATGAGAAATGTGGAAACAACTTAAAACACTACATCATAAACATAGGTCAAAGATAACTACCAAGAAATCATGATGGAAAAGGTTCCATAAATGAATTAGGTTCACTAATTGACCCAACATGAGTTATCATGACACTAAACCTTACCCAATACATTAGAGCGCTATATAATTTCAGGCGCACCTGACACTTTCATTTCATTCTCATGCTTAAGTGTGCCATATAGATCATATAACATGGATTCATTCATATTAATATTTTATTCCATAATCAAGGAGAGTGTAATAAATAAATGTAATTCCAAATTAAAATAATTATTAGTGTATAAATGTGAACACCCTTGATAGGAAATGGGTATGGTATTTACTACACAATTGTTTTGGCATGGAAAATTGCAGTGAAATTTAGACAGCATAACGTCATCACATAAAAATTAATAAAATAGGTTAATGAGAGAGAAATAGTTCTCTAATAATTTTTAAATCAAATGGGTACTAATAGGAATTTTTAAATACATATCCCAATAATTTTAATTGGAAATATAAGGTATAAAACATTAAATAAACTTGAATAAATAAGAGAATTTAAGGATCCCTAACTTGAGTGTGTGACTCAAAATGATTGGGAGGAGCTTCTTGAGAGCTTGGGAGAACCTTATAAAGACTATAGAGAGGGTAGGGTAGATTAAGGACCAGATACAAGTAGTTTTAGTGAATAAAAATGGATTCTTGGGTGGTTTTATATCAGAAATTAATGGGTATTTGTTTTATCATTTCTCCAACTTAGGTTTTGGACTCTATATAATAAAATAACCAAAAAACACCTTACCATGGTTTTTGCCCATATTTTCTACCAAATGGTATTTTTTTAACTATTTTATAATTCCAAGGTTCTAAATTAATAAAATAATACCATTTCTTATGTATAGGTGGGTCATACTCTTAAATAAATGATTTTAAAACTGTAAAATATATTAATGGTTTTGGAGGATTTCGAAGGGATTTATAAAATTAATAAAATAAACATAAAATAAAATTATTTTAAAGGGAAACATATATTTTTTATACCCTTTATATTATTTATTAAATCAATTTTTGGCCATTATGATTTCATAATACACTGTGTATATTTATAGATTTTTTACTTTTTACCCAAAAATTTGGTAGTCTTAGAAAATTATGAAAATTTTACTATTGGATGATTTCAATGTTTTGGTTATAAAAATAATATTCATTTTACATAAATAATTTTTTAAATATGTTTATTTTATCTTTTAAAATAATAATTGACATTTATTAGAAAATATTTGGATTTTTTACAACAACTATTTTCATACCCTTATTAAAATTACATTTGATTTCATAAAAATTATATGATAATTTAGATTTAAAAAAAATATTTGATAATAATATTTTATTGATATGTTATTTATTTTAAAAAAATCATTAATTCTTCAAAATAAAACCCTTAATTTAATTTTAATATTTCCCATTATACTATTTTTATTTTATTGTATCAAAATTAAAATCATTTATAAGGTAATAATAATAGCATGAAAATATATGCATTAATCTATAAAAAATAACATACATAATTTTATTACTAGTTCATTGATACATATACCTTTAATACACCATAAAACTATCTAAGGGTAAGGTGTGTGACAATGAGACTTTCATGGGGTGGTTCGACGTACATGGTTTGGGTTGTGATTTGGATGAGCTATAACCTCTCTAATAAATGGTTTCTATCATGGTTAAGATGTTGAATATTATCTTGGTTTTGGTCAATGGAAAATCCCAGAGACATTATCTCCCTCAGAAGCTTGGATAAATGGGCTTTGTATAGTATGATCTTACTGGTTGAGGTCATCACTTCCTTTTTCCATGTCAATTAGATTTGTTACGTAACACCCCGAGATTTTATGAAAAATATTCTTTTTAATTTCATTAATGTCTTGTGTTGTACGCTACACTAAAAGGATCTTGCACAACACGCATCCTTGACTTGCCTTTCATTACACGCAATCACGACCTTCCTTCATAGCATGTGTAGTACGCAATACCGAGTTTTACTAAACAACGATATGCTATTAAAATATTATTAAAACTAGCCGTTATGAATAGTAATAACCACTTTTTGAAATTTTGTAAATTCTATTTTTCAAAATGGACTTCATTTTTGGATTCTAAATATCGAAATTAGCTTACGGTGAAATTTTGGAACTTTTCGGATAACTTTCATATTCTGATGAATAGTGAAAATTACTAAATTTTAATTAAAAACAACTTTTTTAATAGAAATAATTAATAGTGATAAATTATTAATTTGAGTGGTTTTAAAGTATATTTAGAATATATTTTTACAATTTAATACAATGTTGGTCATTGGATGTAATTTCACATTTAAACCAGTTATAAACTAGTGTCAATCTTTTGATAGTTATTATCTCTTAAAAACACGCTATTTGTTTTGACGACGAGAATTAATTTTTAAATTAGTTAATGCAACTGATATGTTTTGAATTTGGTAAAATAGACATCATTTTTTAGTTCATAATATCAAATATAGCTTAGGCCTAATTTTTGGTATTTTTCTGAAAACTTTCAATTTTCGATGAATAGTAAAACCACTAAGTGGTAGTTAAAAAAACTGAATTGTTCATAAAACATAATTTTACCGCTTCTGTGAGTGGAATTTCAAAAATCCGAGAGACACGGTTAATATCAAGGACTAAAATGTGGTTCAATGAGATGAAAATAATTTTTGGTGAATAGTAACTTTTTACTTTTTTTTACCACGGTAAAAAGTAAATAGGGTAATTAAGGGTAGAAATGATATTATTATTATCCTAAAACGTGTCCTAATTCTATTGGACAAGTGTAATTAGACCAAAAACAAACATAGGAATAAAATATGACCATTTAGGCCCACTTGGATTAGATTAGGACATTTATTATTAATTTATTTAAAGAAGGGTTAAAAGAGGTAAAATCAATGTTTATTTACTAAAACATTTTTAATACGGGGTTATACATAAGATAAATTAGACTATAAATATTAATTAGAAAGATAAAAATATTTCCTACATAATAGTATTTTATTTGTAATTTTTAGACATTAAATAATTTAATTTATTTATGACACAACGATGATGCAGTAATTATCTTATTAATGAAATATTGACATAATTGATGTTATAAATACCCAAATAAATATAATTTCAGACTTTTTATGAATTCCACTAATTTTCTAGGTTATTATGACATGTTAGTATTGATTTAGTTAACTTTTTTAGAACTTATAATTCTGTTATGACTTTCACAAAAATCATATATCAAATAGTGTCAAAATTGACACAAAATAGTTTTTAAATAAAATATTATATTATTAATTGTTATTTTATTCCTAAAAATCTAAGATTCGGCCAAATGACTTAGATAAGGATATATATATTAATAATAAACAATTTGGGTTTCGTTTGGCATGTTATAGTAAGTGTATTAACCATATAGTGTAAGAAAACAAGAAGACACGGTAAAAGTTAAATTATTTAACTTAGAGTTAAATCTAATTGATAGGGTTAAAATAATAACCTAAACTTGTCTAAATCCTATTGGTTGATAGGCTTTAGACCCATCCCCACTTTAGCTTCGAAATAAGACCCTTTTGGAACCATTATAAACCGATTATGACTTTAATATAATATAATATTTTGAGATATTCCTAAGGTGCCCCTCTCCTCCCTTATAAAAGGACACCTCCTCCCCCTCCTCCTCACACCAATTTGAGCACTCAATCTCGTCAAACCCCTGCCAAAATCCCTTCTCCACTTCCCTAGAATAATCCTAGAGGTCGTGGTCTTCTTAAAAGACCAATCCTAGTTCCCTAAGTGGAGGATTCAAAGAGGCGTTTCAAAGAAGAGGTAATATCCATTACCGATCTTTTCAGTTTCTTTCTTCTTCAACTTCTTCTTCTTTAGTTGTTTCATGATAAAGTAATAACATCAGTATTACTTACATACTGATATGTTATTATAAATATGAAACAACCCTAATTCACCTTCTATCCATCCTACGAAAAAATGAAATCACCGCGTGTGCGTATGTACGGAATACCGTCTCCACGCCGTGGTGTAATCTATTTTCCACCACCACCTTAATAGGATGGGTATAATGGTGTAATGAGTAACTATATATGATTATTATAAAGTGATATTGATACTGAAATAGTCTACATACACTTCAACACAATTCCACGACCATGGGAACGATATCATCGCTCGTGCGTACGTACGGACTACCGTCTCCACGACGCGATGAGATTCATTCTCAATGATTAACCATTCATGAATGATTATAAAGTATATATAATAAGTGATAATCAAATATATGACATAATAATGATAATGGATTTATGTATATTTATATGTATGTCATCTACTTAATTCCATTCAATTCAATAAGGAAACGAAAACAGCGTTCATGCGTACGTACGGACTACCGTCTCCATGAACGGTGTATTTCTTTCCATTTATCGATCCATTATATATATGTATATCATGAATATATATGATATATAAATCATGTTTTAGATTCTGGAAGTAAGTAAATCATGATATAAGCAATAATAATGTCAAGAACAACAAGTCCAAACACCTACGATAAATGAAACAATTTTACCCAAAACGCTTCTTTAACATGGAATTTACAAAAGAATGGGTAATATAAAGTCATAAGTGAACCATATATGATATCATAACAATGAGTATGATTCTGGAATAAGTCAATAACATGATTTAAATCATTATACAGGAGTTTCGTACACTTACAAAGCATATCAGACCTAAGGTAAGGAAAAAATATCACAATCTCATTTTTATCTGAGATTGTTTATACTTTGGTATTTACTGGGGTGTATTTTATCATCCACATCCATGTTCCCTCAATATGTAATATTATTTCCTTCCTTCTACAATAGTTTATATCCAATTTTACCCTTCGGTAAGTTTTTGTAAAAGATATGAAAGGAATCTTTTGTCATTTTTCGTACGAGGTACTTTTTGACTTTTCTGACAAAAGTACGAAGAATGTTTTTTTAACTTATACAGCAAGAATGGATTTTTAAAACATTATTTCCAAGAATCTTCCTTTAAAAGTTTTCAAGTTTATTTTTAATCAACTTATTTTAGTTTAAAATTTTATGACATGTTGAGAAAGGAAAATTATTTTTGAAGTAGAAAGGATATTTTCCTCAAGAATGGAGTTCAAATGTTTTATCAAAATTATTTTCCATCTAAGATAATATAGGGTCTTGTTTTTATCCCTATTATTACATGGATTTGATCATGTTTTGAGGGAATTATTTTTATGAAGTCATTTACCTTATATGATTTGTTTTATGATGTCATGATGTTTCAAGAATCCCATTTTTTGTTACATGTGTTATGCGATGATGTATGATTTATGATTATGTGGCACACATAAGAAAGGATTAATTATAAGATGGGTGGGACCTATATCTCCCACCAATTCATTGGGTAAAGATTTTATATCTCATGAGATAGACATGGCTGGAATGGTAGGTTATACCGGTTCAGTGAAACAGGACTGAAACGAGGGTGACTCGGTTCAGAAAGGGACTTTGTCCACTTAGATAGTCTTGGCAATGAGTCTTGACTAACAAGAAATGATTCTCTATTATTATGTGTGAATGCCACAAAGATTCATGTTTTAAGTTATGATTATTGTGATTACATTTCACTGCCATGATTTACCCCATGTTATGAAATTATGATCTCTTTTGCAGGTTAAGATTTCCAAAATTTATGTGCTTATGTATATGATGTGATTGATATTTCTTTTGTTTACCCTTACTGAGCATTTGAGCTCACCCTTTTATGTTTTCTTTTCCCTAGGTTATAAAGAAAGGTTTTAGGTAAAAAAAAGAGGGAAGATCTTAATAGGAGATGTTGAAGATCTTTCACCACGATTAGAAGATTACGTTCCGAGTTTCTAAAGACACTAAACTATTACGATCCTTGTGTGTGTGTTTTTGTTATGTACTAAGTATTCCGAAAAAGTAATGTAATGTTCATGTACGTCAAACTTCAGGTCTCTACAGTTGGTATCAGAGGAAAGGTTTAGTCAACCTTTGGAAACTAGGATTCGAGAACTTTAGTGAGATCCCTAGAGATATTTCTAAGGTGTGTCTAGGGATGTCTCTAAGGTTAAGTATACGTATAGGTTATAGTACTATAATTACACTAACGATCATAGAATTAAACCTAAGATGTTAGATATTGAAGGTACTCCCCCTTTATTATGTTGTTTTCCCTAGAATGATTTTTCCTCTCACACTATTCTTTTTGGGTTTTAGACGATGGCTGGAACTCGAAGGAACTGTGTTGATCAATGCAATGGACAATGCAATGATTGCCCTCCTGAACAAACAAATGTTATGGGAGATGGAGTGCAAAATCTTATTGCTATACTTACACAAGCTATGAATCATTCTGGACTTCCAAATGAGCAGAGAAGGGAAAAATATTCTATTGAGTCCTTCATGAGGCAACATCCACCTTCTTTCAGTGGGACTTCCGATCCACTTGTTGCTGAACAATGGATCAGTACCATTGAAAAGATATTTTCAGTTCTTCAATGTTCTCAACATGATAAAGTCATCTTAGCAGTATATCGTTTGGAAGGTGAAGCTGATCAATGGTGGAATCTTATCAAGAATACGAGGCCAAGAGATGAAATTGAGTCCATGGAATGGGACGAGTTCAAGAACTTGTTTTTCAGTAATTACTTCCCTCATATTCTTCGAACGAAGATGGAACAGGAGTTTCTTGAGCTGAAGCAGAAGGATGATGAATCTGTTGGTATATACGAAGCGAATTTTACAAGACTTGCAAGGTATTCATCTGGCATTATCATCCAACCTGAAAGTAAAGTTGATCAATTTTTCAGTGGCTTAAAACCAAGTCTTCGAAGGGCATTAGCTATAAGAGACTTCAGTAGCTATGAAGAAATTGTGCGTTGTGCTATCAAGGTAGAAATGGAAGTTGGTGTTACATATCTATCTCATGGTTTTGACAAGAAACGAAAGATGGAGTTCAAGGAGAAATCTCAGAATAATGGTGAAAAGAAGATGAATGTTTCCTTATGCACAAAGTGTGGAAAGAAGAATGGTGGAGATTGTCTTAAAGGGACTAGAAAATGTTTTAAGTGTGGAAAATAAGGTCATCAAGCAGCTGAGTGTCGAAGTAATGGAAAAAGGGTTTCTAATGATGTGAATAAAGAAAACACTGTAGAGAACGCACCACCAACACTTCAATGCTTCAAGTGCAAGGAAATGGGGCATTATGCTAATAAATGCCCTAATCCAAGGGTTAGTGATGATCGACATGAGCAACCGCTTAAGGCAAAGGACAAAGGGAAGTCACATGCGATCACTATTGGCGATTTTGAATATGACAATGATGTGGTGGAATGATTAAGTGTTTATGTAATGGGATTCCAAAATAATGTTATATCATGGAGTATTGGAATATTTATGTATTGGTCTATTGTGGTTTTCAATAATCTTATGGTACCAGTAACCATGGAAAGTGATTAAGATATTTTTGGAAAAAGAATGATATGCGCATAATGAAGGGAAAATGAGAAAATGAAATATTTGACAGTATTCATCAGCTCATGATTGATATAAGGACTAAGTGATATCATGGTTTGAGTATATAGAATTTTGAGGATTTTGGTATGTGAAAAGTGTTAACTTTTAACTACATTCAAGTTTTCACTATGGTTCAATGGGTATTTAAGAGAGTACATGATTAAGGCCTTTGAATGTTTGGAATGTGACCAACAAGACATATCTTATGATATATGGGGATCAACGATGGTATTAAATCTCTGGTAATCGTTTTCACTATATTATAGTGGACTGCAGTATTATGGATAAGCCTAAAGTTTGGAATGGATTATGTTGGACATAAGTTAGTATTGTTTAAGGATAGATTTTTTTTCAATATTATTGATGGGATATTATAGTAATATAGTTTTCAAAAAAGGACAACCTGTAGGACGGGCGACAGCCCATCGCGTCGGACAAGGCTGTGGGAATCGAACCCACAACCGAAGTGCGACTGGCCTTTATTGCCTACCACTGGTCTACAGGAAGTCCCTGTTTAGTAGAAACTAGTTTTATTATATTAAGCAGTATGATATATGAAGTATAAGTCCATTTTAGGAACCATATATGATTAATCTCACTATAGAATGACTTGTGTATATTTAATAACTTTTGCTAACCTTTTGTTTGAGATAGATGGAATGACCTGTCATTCTATCACATGATCTGCTAACACTTCATGAATAACAAATTCAACTTCATTTATTTAAGAGATGAAGTGGAAATTGTTCAAGGCACGAACAACAGTGAGATTGTACCAAAATAAAGTAAGTATTTATTCTAATTCAAATTCTTCAACTTTAGGGAAACGATCTTGAAAACCAAAAATGTTGTCCTAGTGCTCTTATATCTGACTAATCAGATGGTACCTTAGATCTTCACAAATTTATGGATTTGTGATTATTGGATTTTCCATAGCCATGTTCTCTACCACTCTCTATCAGAACATGATGGTTAGATTTTTCTTCCATATCCATATTTTCACCTATGTGGAAACCTAGTGATTAGTTTATTTGGGTAATCGTTACATTTCATACTTTAGTTTTTAAATACATGTTTTGGTATTCCTTTTTACGATGTGGGTTTCTATCAAAGAAAATTTCGAATAGTAAACCATTTATAACCCCGACGAATTTCGAGGGCGAAATTCATTTTAAGGGGGGTAGAATGTAACACCTCGAGATTTTATGAAAAATATTCTTTTTAATTTCATTAATGTCTTGTGTTGTACGCTACACCAAAAGTAGCTTACACAACACGCATCCTTGACTTGCCTTTCATTACATGCAATCACGATCTTCCTTGATAGCGTGTGTAGTACGTAATACCGAGTTTTACTAAACAACGATATGCTATTAAAATATTATTAAAACTAGCCATTATGAATAGTAATAACCACTTTTTGAAATATTGTAAATTCTATTTTTCAAAATGGACTTCATTTTTGGATTTGAAATATCGAAATTAGCTTAGGGTGAAATTTTGGTACTTTTCGGATAACTTTCATATTCTGATGAATAGTGAAAATTACTAAATTTTAATTAAAAACAACTTTTTTAATAGAAATAATTAATAGTGATAAATTATTAATTTGAGTGGTTTTAAAGTATATTTAGAATATATTTTTACAATTTAATACAATTTTGGTCATTGGATGTAATTTCACATTTAAACCAGTTATAAACTAGTGTCAATCTTTTGATAGTTATTATCTCTTAAAAACACGCTATTTGTTTTGACGACGAGAATTAATTTTTAAATTAGTTAATGCAACTGATATGTTTTGAATTTGGTAAAATAGACATCATTTTTGAGTTCATAATATCAAATATAGCTTAGGCCTAATTTTTGGTATTTTTCTGAAAACTCTCAATTTTCGATGAATAGTGAAACCACTAAGTGGTAGTTAAAAAACTGAATTGTTCATAAAACATAATTTTACCACTTCTGTGAGTGGAATTTCGAAAATCTGAGAGACACGGTTAATATCAAGGACTAAAATGTGGTTCAATGAGATGAAAATAATTTTTGGTGAATAGTAACTTTTTACTTTTTTTTACCACGGTAAAAAGTAAATAGGGTAATTAAGGGTAGAAATGATATTATTTTTATCCTAACACATGTCCTAATTCTATTGGACAAGTTTAATTCGACCAAAAACAAACATAGGAATAAAATATGACCATTTAGGCCCACTTGGATTAGATTAGGACATTTATTATTAATTTATTTAAAGAAGGGTTAAAAGAGGTAAAATCAATGTCTATTTACTAAAACATTTTTAATACGAGGTCATACATAAGATAAATTCGACTATAAATATTTATTAGAAATCTAAAAAGATTTCCTACATAATAGTTTTTTATTTTTAATTTTTAGACATTAAACAATTTAATTTATTTATGACACAACGATGATGCAGTAATTATCTTATTAATGAAATATTGACATAATTGATGTTATAAATACCCAAATAAATATAATTTGAGACTTTTTATGAATTCCACTAATTTTCTAGGTTAATATGACATGTTATTATTTATTTAGTTAACTTTTTTCGAACTTATAATTCTGTTATGACTTTCACAAAAATCATATATCAAATAGTGTCAAAATTGACACAAAATAGTTTTTAAATCAAATATTATATTATTAATTGTTATTTTATTCCTAAAAATCTAAGATTCTGCCAAATGACTTAGATAAGGATATATATATTAATAATAAACAATTTGGGTTTCGTTTGGCATGTTATAGTAAGTGTATTAACCATATAGTGTAAGAAAACAAAAAGACACGGTAAAAGTTAAATTATTTAACTTAGAGTTAAATCTAATTGATAGGGTTAAAATAATAACCTAAACTTGTCTAAATACTATTGTTTGATAGGATTTCGACCCATCCCCACTTTAGCTTCGAAATAAGACCCTTTTGGAACCATTATAAACCGATTATGACTTTAATATAATATAATATTTTGAGATATTCCTAAGGTGCCCCTCTCCTCCCTTATAAAAGGACACCTCCTCCCCCTCCTCCTCACACCAATTTGAGCACTCAATCTCGGCCAACCCCTACCAAAATCCCTTCTCCACTTCCCTAGAATAATCCTAGAGGTCCTGGTCTTCTTCAAAGACCAATCTTAGTTCCCTAAGTGGAGGATTCAAAGAGGCGTTTCAAAGAAGAGGTAATATCCATTACCGATCTTTTCAATTTCTTTCTTCTTCAACTTCTTCTTCTTTAGTTGTTTCATGATAAAGTAATAAAATCAGTATTAATTACATACTGATATGTTATTATAAATATGAAGCAACCCTAATTCACCTTCTATCCATCCTACGGAAAAATGAAATCATCGCGCGTGCGTACGTACGGAATACAGTCTCCACGCCGTGGTGTAATCTATTTTCCACCACCACCTTAATAGGATGGGTATAATGGTGTAATGAGTAACTATATATGATTATTATAAAGTGATATTGATACTGAAATAGTCTACATACACTTCAACACAATTCCACGACCATGGGAACTATATCATCGCTCGTGCGTACGTACGGACTACCGTCTCCATGACGCGATGAGATTCATTCTCAATGATTAACAATTCATGAATGATTATAAAGTATATATAATAAGTAATAATGAAATATATTACATAATAATGATACTGGATTTATGTATATTTATATTTATGTCATCTACTTAATTCCATTCAATTCAATAAGGAAACGAAAACAGCGTTCATGCGTACGTACGGACTACCGTCTCCATGAACGGTGTATTTCTTTCCATTTATCGATCCATTATATATATGTATATTATGAATATATATGATATATAAATCATGTTTTATATTCTGGAAGTAAGTAAATCATGATATAAGTAATAATAATTTCAAGAACAACAAGTCCAAACACCTACGATAAATGAAACAATTTTACCCAAAACGCTTCTTTAACATGGAATTTACAAAAGAACGGGTAATATAAAGTCATAAGTGAACCATATATGATATCATAACAATGAGTATGATTCTGGAATAAGTCGATAACATTATTTAAATCATTATACAGGAGGTTCGGACACTTACGAAGCATATCGGACCTAAGGTAAGGGAAAATATCACAATCTCATTTTTATCTGAGATTGTTTATACTTTGGTATTTACTGGGGTGTATTTTATCATCCACATCCATGTTCCCCCAATATGTAATATTATTTCCTTCATTCTACAATATTTTATATCCAATTTTACCCTTCGGTACGTTTTTGTAAAAGATATGAAAGGAATCTTTTTTCATTTTTCGTACGAGGTACTTTTTGACTTTTCCGACAAAAGTACGAAGATTGTTTTTTTTAACTTATACGGCAAGAATGGATTTTTAAAACATTATTTCCAAGAAGCTTCCTTTACAAGTTTTCAAGTTTATTTTTAATCAACTTATTTTAGTTTAAAATTGTATGACATGTTGTGAAAGGAAAAGTATTTTTGAAGTAGAAAGGATATTTTCCTCAAGAATGGAGTTCAAATGTTTTATCAAAATTATTTTCCATCTAAGATAATATAGGGTTCTGTTTTTGTCCCTATTATTACATGGATTTGATTATGTTTTGAGGGAATTATTTTTATGAAGTCATTTACCTTATATGATTTGTTTTATGATGTCATGATGTTTCAAGAATCCCATTTTTTGTTACATGTGTTATGCGATGATGTATGATTTATGATTATGTGGCACAAATAAGAAAGGATTAATTATAAGATGGGTGGGACCTATATCTCCCTCCAATGCATTGGGTAAAGATTTTATATCTCATGAGATAGACATGGCTGGAACGGTAGGTTATACCGGTTCAGTGAAACAGGACTGAAACGAGGGTGACTCTGTTCAGAAAGGGACTTTGTCCACTAAGATAGTCTTGGCAATGAGTCTTGACTAACAAGAAATGATTCTCTATGATTATGTGTGAATGCACAAAGATTCATGTTTTAAGTTATGATTATTGTGATTACATTTCACTGCCATGATTTACCCCATGTTATGAAATTATGATCTCTTTTGCAGGTTAAGATTTCCAAAAGTTATGTGCTTATGTATATGATGTGATTGATATTTCTTTTGTTTACCCTTACTGAGCATTTGTGCTCACCCTTTTATGTTTTCTTTTCCCCAGGTTATAAAGAATGGTTTTAGGTAAAAAATAGAGGGAAGATCTTAATAGGAGATGTTGAAGATCTTTCACCATGATTAGAAGATTACGTTCCGAGTTTCCAAAGACACTAAACTATTACGATCCTTGTGTGTGTGTTTTTGTTATGTACTAAGTATTCCGCAAAAGTAATGTAATGTTCATATACGTCAAGCTTCGGGTCTCTACATGTTAAAACCCTATATTTATACTAATCATATAATCACTATCCAAAAACTATATTATTGATGGAAATGTTAATTAATGGTATTTTAATTCTAATATGATATAATAAACCAAATATGTAAATGTATTTTTTATAAATATATTATATAATAAAACATTTAATTAAATCAAATGCGAATTTTATTTATAATAGTTGAGGTCATTTGAATATCCCCCCCCCTTAAGAAATTTCTCCCTATGAATTTTCATTTTCAACACTAAGACAGATGACTGTAACGCTATTTCATCACATCCTCTAGATCCCACACTGCTTCATCAAACTTGTTTTTTCTCCATAACACTTGGACAAGGTGA
This sequence comes from Viscum album, assembly GCA_963277665.1. NCBI lineage: Eukaryota > Viridiplantae > Streptophyta > Magnoliopsida > Santalales > Viscaceae > Viscum > Viscum album. The sequence goes on from OY728125.1 coordinate 1,710,354,162, forward strand.
ATTGTCTTATTTCATAGAGCATTGTCTCTATGATATAATATCTTCAACAACTTTCCTTTATATGATAGACCATTCTCCAATGGTACCACCTGTGGATTGAGTACATGTGAGGGGTCAGGAGTGTACATTTTCAAGATGGGTGCATTGAATACATCATGTATTTAATATATGTTAGTTGGGAGTGATAGTTGATAGGCCACCGCTCTGATGTGGTCAAGGATCTCAAAGGGGCCGATGTATCTTGGAATAATATTTACCTTCTTCGAAAATCTCTTGTTGTTCATCCATGGAAATATATGGATGAATAAAATGTCTCCAAAATCAAAATATAGGTCTTGTTGATTATTTTCATAAAAAATATTCTATCCACTCTAAGCATCCTTGATGTGCTGTTGAATGTTATTAACCTTTTCCACCATTTCCTCAACCATTTTAGGACCTAGCATTTTACATTCCCCAACTTCATCCTAGCATACCGGTGTCCTGCACCTCTTCCCACAAAAGTATTAATTGGGATCCATTTGGATTCTTGAGTGGAAATAGTTATTGTATTAGAACTTGATCAGAGGAATATGTTGATCTCATACACCTTTGAAGCCAATAGATCATGTTGTCAACATGTACTCAAGTGTATGAATAGTCTTCTCAAACTGGATATCATTTTGAGGGAAGTAAGTCATGTTCAAGCTCAACTATTTATTTAGTGCATGTTGGAGACTCTTCTAGAACTTAGATGTAAATATTGGTTCTCGATTAGATGTAATAGATTGTGTTGTTCCATGAGGCCACACCACTTCTCTAATGTATATCCTTGCAAGTTGATCAAGTAAGAAATCCTATCAAATATCAGTGAAGTGTGTAGTATTTGTAAGATGATCCACCAAAACCCATATAGTATTATTACATCTTGATTTCTTCGAAAGAATAGTAAAAAATTACATGGTGATATTTTCCTATTTCCATGTAGGTATGAGTATTGGTTGCATCATCCCTTTCGATTTTTTCATTTCTTCCTTCACTTTCTAACACACAAGACATCCTAATATATATTTGGTGATCTCCTACTTTATATTGTCCCATAAATAGTGTTCTCAGAGATCTCAATAAATCTTTCTGCTCCTGGTAGGATATATAAGGTCGATCTACTTGCATCATCCAACAACTACTTCATTAATTCTGTTTTTTAAGATACATATAGTCTTGACCCAAATCTCACAACTCCATCACTAATATTGAACTCTGATAATTTCCCTTTTCTTATAGTTTACACTTTATTCTAAATTCCCACATCATATCTTTAACAATCCTTTAACATCTCCAAATGGGACGATTGATAAATCATTTATGAAATAATTGATGATGTTCTTTCTTTATGATTCCTATTTCCATCCTTTTCAAATATAAGAATAGTGGATCCTTCACAATTATCATCAATGATAAAAATTTTAAATCCTTTCTACTTATAGTATCCAACACATTATTATTTTTACTAGGATGGTAGTGAATTGAGCAGTTATAGTCCTTGATCATCTCCAACCATCTTCATTGGCACATATTTAGCTCTTTCCAAGAGAATATATACTTGAGGATTTTGTGAACCAAATATATTTCACACTTCTCCTCAAAGAGATACTTCTACCATATTTTCGAATAAAATATCACTACATAAAACTCTAGATCATGCGTTGGTTATTTCATTTCTTGAAATTTTAACTACCTTGAATCATAGGATATGACTTTTTCATTCCACATTAACACACAGGCCAAGCACTTCTTTGAAGAATCTTTGATTACCATGAAAATTTCTCCACTTGTTGGTAGTATGAGAATATATTTAGTGATAAGACTCCTTTTAAACTCCTTAATTATCTCTTCACATTCATAATTCCATGAAAACTTGACTCCCTTTCGAGTTAGCTTGGTTATAGGGTTTGATAATGGTGATAAATTTCTCACAAATCAATGATAATACCCATTTAATTTTAGAAAACTACATATATATTTCATAGATGTTGGCCTTAACCATCCTACAATTTAATCAATATTTAAATTTTCAATAGATATCCCATTTCTTGTGATGATATTTACCAATAATGATACTTTCTTCAACTATAACTCCCTTTTTTTTATACTTAGCATAAATCTTATCCTTTCATAAGTTCTTTATCATAGTGATGAAGTGCTCCTCATTCTCCTCCTTAGATTTGAATAATATTATAATATCATCTCTAAAGACTATGATAGGTTTTTCAAGGTGATCTCTAAAGACTCTATTCATCAAGTCCATCATGATTTCTAGAGAATTAATGATTCTGAATGGAATGACTATGAACTCATAGCTCTCGTACCATGTATAAAAAGAAGTCTTGGGGATATCTTGCTTCTTCAACCTAACTTGGGAATATCCTGACCGCAGATCCACCTCGAAGAAGTATTATTCTCCACATAGCTAATCAAATGATTCATCAATATATGATAGAGGATACTTTTTCTTTTTCATGATCTTGGTAAGCTCATGATAATCAAGTCAAAGGTGCATTGACCCATCCTTCTTCCTGAAAAAGAGGACCAGTGCACCCCATGGTGAAGCACTAGAGAATATGAACCCTTTATCTAGATTGTCTGATATTTTTTTCTTCAGATCCTCAAGTTTCACAACAACTATTCTACATAGATTCTTGGATAATGGTAACATAATGGGTGTAGATTGACTGGAAATTCAACCTCTTGGGTTTGAGGAAGGCCAAGAAATTTCTCTATAAACACATCAACATATTCTCTCATAATGTTAATGTCTTCAAGGATTACTATTTCCTTAGACTCAATCATTTAAGAATGATATTATTTCTCATAGGGAAATAATATCCATGATTTAGATTTTGGTGTTAAAGAAGACTCATTCTTCTACTTTTACTTTTATAGAATCAAAGGACAATTATCAATATGGATGGTAATTTCTTTATCCTGAATATTTATGATGGGTCTATATAGGGAAAGATAAAACATGGCAAGAATTACATCAAATTCCGCCAAAGGAATTAGGACTAATTTCTATGGGAAGTTCAACCCACAAAAGTTTCTAGGGGATGAGTTATATACTTGAGGTGTAACAATTCCTCAATTTTCCAATTCCACTGACAACTCTTCTTCCATGATTTGTGGTGGTGCTTTCATAGTTATATTAATATTTTGTGATATGAAAGAATGCATAGAACCAGAATCAAAAAGTAAATTCTCTAATCTTGAATGAATAACTAGAGTATCTATCACCACTTTGTTGTCAAGATCCACCTCAGTAGTTATGATAGAAAAATCTTTCCCTTTATTTCTTGGAGGTTGTTGTCTATCTCCAAAAACCCTTGGATTATGGCATTGGTTTGCAAAGTGACCCAATTCGTTGTAGTTGCGGAAATGAAAAATATTATAATGGTTGACTAGAGAATTCCTCTCTTCCAATAAATTAGTGTATTTCTCTTGTCAGTAATAGCTAGCTAGGTGTAACGGCCCAGACATCTCCATTCCATTATTATGTGAAAATACAATCTTTAAGGTGTTTTGGGAGGTAACAATGACTCATTTCAGGAGTTTTCCAATAATTCCAGTTTTTTCAATAGTAGGTCATCTCAAAGGTGAGTCGCGACGATGTCTTATGACAGTGATTCGCGGCCATGGTTCAGGATCAGTGAGTCAGGAATGGTAATTAATGATAGTAGGTCACAACGGTGAGTCGCAATGGTAACTCACAACGGTAGGTTGTGATGGTGAGTCACAATAGTGACTCATAATGGTGGGTTTCCAGTGGTGACTCATGATGGTGACTCATCCAATGGTGACTCATTCAATGGTGATTAACCTAATGACGAATCATCCACTGGTAGCTTGTCTAATAATGAGTTACCAAATGGTGACTCATCCACCAGTAGCTCATCCAACGATGATTTGACCAACAATGACTTATCCACCGGTGACTTGCGACGGTGAGTCACTTAATGGTGAGTCATTTTCAATAGTTTTTTAAATTTCTAGAATTCTCTAGATTCTCCAATTTGATGTTTCCTTTGACACTAAATTAGTTTAATAGAATATTAAATGGGTTTTTGACCCATTTCAAATTGTATCTATCTTTTAAAATCTTGAAGCTTACTTTGACTTCCAAACCATGCGGTCTTAGTCAAGATCTGCCATTAATGGCCTTTGAAAATTATTCCTTCCATTGATATAGGATCTAGGATTTCTAAATCTGAGATCCCCTCTTCATTGTGTACTCTTGTTTTCTCCTGGTGCACCCCAAAACCTTCTTCCCCAAAGAGATGTGTGTTTTGTTGTAGGCATTGGATCGTGTTTTCCCTGAATATTTCTATTTATTGTGCACCCCTGTTCTTGGAATAATAAGGTGGTGGTGATCATTTTTTCTTCAAAGTAGGGGTCTCTTAGTTTTTTTTGTATCATGCGCGGTGGGTGTATGAATATCTCATTATGAAGATAGCAGAATACAAAATAAATAAAGATAATTGAATCAGTTTAAGATTGTCATGCACGGTCAGGAAAAGTGACTTATTTTTTATTTGTTATCTTTTGATGTTGTGAATTTATATGGGCTATATGCCTACTAAAAAACATGGCCATTGGTGGTCTTTTTTTTGCAACTGGAATGGAATTTAAATGCTTGTTGTTTCTACTATTTTGAAAAACTGTATATATATATATATATATAATAAATTAACCACATACACATGGATAATAAACGGATTCCATAAGAAAACCAAGTTTCTATGAAAACCCTTGAATTAACAAGTGGAATTATAGAATGGATCCTTGTTAAATCTAAATATGTTTTGTTTGGATTGTGTGGTGGTACGGTTGTGGGCATGGCTTTATGATGTGGGTTGGTACGAGTGGTATACTAGAATCTCAGGTTGAGAGAGTGATTTATTATAGAATTGATGTTCAATTTTGTTCAATAGGGCTAACATCGTGTTGTTCTATGTTTATATTACTAGATGTGATGGTTGTAGTGTTGTTTTTTAGTGGGTCTTCCGAATGTGGTGGTGGTGAGTTTTGTTTTGTGTGTCTGTGAGTTGGGTGTTTGTTGTGGTTGAAATCGTGGTTTGAGAAGAATGAATTTGAATAATGATTATGGTAGTGTTTGGTATAGGTAATTCGCCCAATATTTCTCCATGAGTAGCATGCAGAAAGCTTTACCCCATGTCTCAGGATTGGTACTTTGTTATAGCATGAATGGGTGCTAAATGGTGAGTAAATGTAAAGTGTGTTAAACTAGAAGTATCTTCACCTTCTGAAATGACTATGGTGGTGTTGAATATTTTATTATGTTTCTTGTTTCCATTTGTTCTTAGTAGATACTAGGTTTTTGATGTAATGAATAAATGAATAGTTAATAAAGAATGAGAATTGGTTAATTGAATTGGATGGGGGTATGTTTTGAGTTTATGGCTAGTTGTGTGGTTGTAAATTTATAGGTAGCAACATAGGAGGTATTGTGAGTTGGTTGTTTGTTTACAAACCATAGGTTAGGATTGATTTTTTGGTATTATATATATATACATTTATTTCCTTAATATTATTATACACACCTTACCCTAATTGATCACTATGTGCCGAAAACCCCAATTATTATGGGGGAGGGTGTCTTTACCAAACATTATGGTGGTAGTATGGATGGTTGGACACCCGCTCTTCCATGATCCCTCTTCCAGGCTGTGATGGCCCAAGATTCTTCAAGAAGTTGGTTTTTAGTGGGGCCCAGGTGTATGCAGTCAAGTTGTGTCTTCCTAGCTGTCTTTGGAATGATATGAGTTTTGGTTTCCTAGGTTCCTTTGGGATTATAAGTTCTGTACTTCCCCAAGTGTTTTTGAGATGTGACGTGGTATGTGGCCTAGGTGTCTATGGGTGGGATGTGGTTGTGGGGCCAAGGTGTGTTCGGGTGAGATGTGATGAGCTTTCTTGGCCCAAGTAGTGGGACTAGCTGTGAGGCCCATGTGTGTGAGGGCGGGTTGTGACGTGGTACTTTCAGAAGAGGTGGGAGATATAGGAAATTTTCTATTAGGGTATGAGAGCTCCTAATCAGTGGGAAAGTGGTGTGGGGTACCCTATCACGGATGTGATTACCCTATTACTTTACTTGACTTCTGTTATCTATTGAGCGGGATTGGTGAGGTGGGGATGGCTTGAATACCTTGTTAGGTGATGTCAGTTATTTTGTTTTCTCACAGGAGATTTAGTATGCTTCCCCCACTTGTGTATGAAAGAATTTGGTTTTCCTACTGAGCATACTTGTATGCTCACTCTAAATAGAAAATTTTATTTTAGGTTTCTAAGATGACTATGGGAACTATGCTAGGCATTACAAGATCGGGCTTTGGGATAGTTGTTGTGTCACTGCTTAGCTTTACTTATGGTATTTACATTGTAGTTCATTCTTATTTTTAGTGAATTTGTTTTAAACATACATGTGGGATGGTTTTGTATTTCTTATATAAATATATGTATGTATGTATGTATATCTCTGTGTGTGTGTGTGTGTCTTGGTCTTTTTTGAGGTTGGTACATCTTATCTCCTAATCTTGGTTACTATAAAAGGGTAATGCCTTCAATTTGTGAGATTTGTATTCCATTGGTACTAGTCACCACCCCAGGGCCTACTAGAGGTGAGGCTTGGGGTTCATTATCTCTCTTCCCTCGTTTCCAAATCAAGAGGGGAATATTTGGAGGAAGGGGGTCAGGACACTAGGTGTCCTTCATTCTTGCACATAAAACATTCCCTCTTCCCCCTTAGGTGATTTCTAGGGAGCTTCTTCCCATACCTTTGACAAGTATGATACTGAAGTTTCTTGGTACTGTTAGATTTATCCATACGACCATCGGAATTAAACTCCACTCTCTACTTATTATCCCTATGATACCCCATCAATTTTTTTATCCTGATTTTAGCTTTGAGTGTACTTCAGACAATTTCTTCATAGCTATCAAAGTCTAATATCACTAGGTCTTTTCAAATACTAGGTTTCAGCACCCCAAAAAGAAATCAACCTTGCATTCGAGGGTAATGAAAAATTTGGATGCGTATCGTGAATGTATTGTGAATTTTTACTCAAATACCCTGATATATTAATCATCTTTTTTTCTTGAGGGAAAGGAAATACCTTTCCATTTTAATACAGAGAGTGAAAGGAAAATATTTATCAATTTTTTTGGGAATTCCTTATACCCCATTGCTTTGATATGATCCTCAGGATTCATCTTCATGATCAATGTCCAAAACTGATTAGTTCCTCTTTCCATATGATAAACAGCTAGTAGAACCTTCCCATGTTCATAACAATAAAGGATGGGTATGATCTTATTAATGGAGTAGATATATTGTTCCATGATTAAAGTATCAGACAATCCATTAAAGTTTGGATGGATTTATTTCATAAATATCTCAATTAAAGCATGTTATTTCTTAGGGGGATTTGGGTGCTCCTTCTGATCTATGTTTTTATTAACAACATGAGTCATCTGAGAGAGTATCATCATAAATTTTTCAATTCCCACAGCCATTGGGTTAGGATTCTTGTTGGGGGAGTCACTACATTTCCCTTTGCATTTATTTTTTACCAGATTCATCCTATTTCTAGCCATGATCTAGAATAAAAAAAAATTTGGGATGAGTATTTTTAAACTATTAAACATATAAATGGATATTTAATGACTTTAAAGGGATAACTTATAACTTACATTTATTTCCTTAACTTATGAATTTATAGGCTTTAATATATGTTAACCATAATCTATTTCTTAATATATATTATTATGGGAAATATTTTTGTTCCCTTAATAATGATTCATAATGATATTTTGATTTTACCCAAGTATATCCCTCGGGAGTTTCAAACCAGTTGTGAAGCAAGACCCATTATTGTTCACCAGTTCCCAATTGAGTCTACCTCAAAGCGGTGTTTTCATTTTTTACCTCTATGTATATCTATTCCAGATCCTCATCCACTTGTATTATCGAAACAGGGATGTATTTTCATAATAAACCACTTAATCTAGAATCATGAAAATTTAAGGCTGCTTTATAATACTTATCCCTATCCCTATGGCTTTCTCAATAGTTTTCTTATCATAATCCCAAAAATATCTAAACTTTCCCTTTTATACCAACTATAACAACCTTTCTCTTTATTTCACATTAATACTTGATTCATTATATAAGATTACACATAATATAACCTAAAATATTTTGAAGACTAGTGTCTTCAGGAATTATGTCCATTACATAACAACTTAAAATATGATATAAATCATCTTTATTGAAAACTTCCTTAACATGGTCATAATATTCCATAAAACATAAAACTAGATGGGATAACCTGGGGAAATACATAAGAAAGGGCTGAGATATAAATCCCATTAAGGGAATGGACACAGAATAACATGAGGATAATAATTCATGTTATAAAATAGGTATATCAATAGTGAATAAAATAAAAGGGAATCATAAAAATGAAATATAGGACATGATATAGGATTATAATCGTAATCGAAACATAGGAATTGTGTCAATAACTTAAAACACTACATCATTAACAAAGTTCAATGCTAACAAATAATAAATCATGATGGAAAAAGTCCCATAAAGGAATCAGGTTCACTCCATTTTCTAACATGAGGTCACATGAGACTAATCATTACCTAATTCATTGGATTTCTATATACTTTTTATCACACCCATCACTTTCATTTCATTCTCATTCTTATGTCTTGCATATAGATCATGCAACAAGTATTTTATCATAATAATATTTTATTCCATGAATAAGAAGTATGGAATAAGTAAATATAAGTCCCATGTAAAATAATTATAATAGTATAAAGTTGAATATCCTTGATAGGAAATGGGTATGGTATTCACTAAAAAAATTAGAATGGAAAATCGCGGTGAAATTTCGGCAGTATAACGATGTCACATAAAAATTCATAAAATCGGATGATGAGTTAGAAAGGGGTCTCTCATAATTTTTACATAAAATGGGAAGTAATAGGGATATCTAAAGATATATACCAACATTAAAAGTTATAAATATAAGGAATAATATAATAAAGAAACTAGAATAAAGTATATAATGTAAGGATCCCTTACTTGAGTGTGTCACTCCAAATGCTTGGGAGGAGCTTCTTGAGAGCTTGGGGGACCTTTGGGTCACTATAGAGAGGTTAGGGAAGATTAATTATGTTCTAAAATTATTTTTAGTGAAGATAAATAGGAGATTTGGTGGGTTTATATAGGAAATGAGTGGGTAATTTTTTATCATTTCTCAAACATAGGTTTTGGACTCTATATAATAAAATAACAATAAAAACAAACCTTCCCATGGTTTTTCCCATGGTTTCTGCAAAATATGAGTGTTTTTAATTATTTTAAATTTCCATGGGATGAACTTATTAAAATAATAACAATTATTATGTGTATGTGAGTCATACTCTTAAAAAAATGATTTTAAAACCTTAAAATATATTAATGGTTCTGGAGGATTCCTAATGAATTTATAAAATTAATCATCTGAACATAATATAACATTATTTTAAATGGAAACAATATATTTTGGGTTTTATGCCATTTATAATATTTATTACATCACTTTTGGTATATTATTATGTCATAATACACACAATATATTTATACGGTATTTAATTTTTACCCAAAAATTCAGCTATCTCAAAAAATTATGAAAAATTCACCATTAAATAATATCAATGTCCTGATTCCAAAAATAATATAAATTTTATCTAAATATTTTTATAAATATTTTTATTTTAACTTTTAAAATAATAATCGACATTTATTTAAAAATTTTGTGTTTTTTGACAATAACAATTTTCAAACCCTTATAAAAATTACATTTAACTTCTTAAAAATTATATGATCTTTTACATTTAATAAATTTTATTTAATAATATTATTTTAATAAAATATTATTTACTTTAAAATTACATTAATTCATTAGAATAAATTTCATTAATTGAATTTGAATATTACCCAAAATATTATTTACGTTTTATTGTATCAAAATAAAAAATCATATATAAGGTAACAATAATAAGATGAAAATGTATTAATTATTCTATAAATAATATTGTAAATAATCATATTTCTAGGGTCTAGATACATATTCCTTTAATATACTAGAATATTTTCTAAGAATAAGGTATGTGATAATGATACTTTCATGGGGTGGTTCAACGTACTTGGTTTCAGATGTGATCTCTATTAGCTTGAAACTATCCCATAAAATATGTCTCTCATGCTTAAGTTATTGGATCATATATTTCGTTGGGTCATTAGAAAAACCCAGATATTCTATATCCCTTATAATTTCTAGTAAATGGGCTTCATAGGGTAGAATACTACTGGTTGAGGCTGTCACTTCCTTAGTCTGTGTCAATTGGATTTGTTAAAACCTTATATTATACTAATCATGTGATCACTGTTAAACATATATATTATCAATGGTAATGATAATTAATGGTATTTTGAATACAATAGGATATAATAAAACAAATAATTTAATGTGTTTTCTATAACCATATTAAAAATAATTCATATAAATAAATAATAATGGGAATTTTATTTATAATAGTTCATGTCATTACATTCCTCTTGAAAGACTCAATAGATTTTTTTCCCTCCATTTCTCATTTTGAAGTTCAGAAAGATTCATATCTTGGGAGATTTTCATAATCATAGAAATAATGGTAATTTTATTCATAACTCATGTTTGATATGAAAGAATCAGATGCACCTTAATCCAATGCATGGTGTGACCAGTATGACTCCAGGTGTGACTTTTTATTTAAAATTGATATTAATTTTAGTAAAAAACACAATTGATTTACTCAAAACCATTCAAAATCATTCATATTTTTTTATACTCCATAACAACTATCCATAACTCATTTTAGACATATAGGAATCATTCACACCACAACATGATACATGGTGTGCCTGGTATGACTCAAAGTGGCCAGTATGAGTTTAAAATTGACATTTTATTTCAAAACATGTGTCAATCACTAAAAAATGAGCAAAGGCACTCATATTATATTGATAATTTATTAAAACTATTCAAAAGTAATTTTTGATGTGTAGGAATTGGTCTCATATAAAACCGACACATGGTGTGACTAGTAAGAATCAAATATCATGTTTCTAGTTTAAAATAACAATTTAGTAAAAACACAAGTGACATACTCGAAACTGGGAAAATTTATTTGGAATGTTTTTATAGATTAGTAAAATAGTTCAGAAGTTATTTTTGATGTCTATGAATTTCAATCAAATAAATCTGACAAATGGTGTGAGTGGTATGACTCCAAGTGTGTCTTTTTATATAAAATTTACATTAATTTTATTAAAAAGGAAAATTGACATACTCAAAAATAAGAAAAATCATTCATATTGTTTTGATACATTTGTAAAATGATCTATAATTCATTTTGGATGTGTTGGAATCAGTCGTACCTTATTCTGATACATCGTGTTCCTGATATGATTGAATGTCACCATTCTGAGATTAAAATTGACATTTTAGTTCAAAACATGTGTCACCCACTAAAAACTCAAAAATCATTCTCTGATTGTCTTGATAATTTAGAAGAATGATTCAGAATTCATTTTTGATGGGTAGTAATTAGTCTCACATCAAAGTGACCCATTATGTGATCGATATGACTCAAAGTTCATGTTTCTAGTTTAAAATGACATTTTAGTAAATAAAACAAGAGACATATTCAAAATAAAAAAAAACACATTTTTATTATTTGGAAACATTTATAAAAATATCCATAAGTCATTTTTTGTCATGTAGGAATCATTCGTATGTAAATCTAACACACGGTGTGACCGGTATGACTCCAATTGTATATTTTTATTTAAAATTGACATTAATTTTAGTAGAACACAAAAGTGACATACTCAAAACTGATAAAACACATTCTTATTATTTTTCTACTTTGGGAAACATATTCATCCCTCATTTGTGATTTGTAGAAATCATCCACACCAAAATCTGATAAAGGGTGTGCTCAGTATTACTCAATGTATCTGTTATTAGTCTAGAATTGACATTTTATTTCAAAACATGTGTCACTAATTGAAAATAGGGAAAATGTACTTGGATTGTCTTGATAAATTAAGAAAACTATTCGTAAATAATTTGTGATGTGTAAGAACTAATCTCATATCAAACATATACATGATGTGACCAATATGACTCAAAGTTCCTGTTTTAATTTTAAAATGAAATTTTCATTAAAAAAAGTGACACAATCAAAACTAAGAAAATATATTTTTATTGTTTTAATACTTTAGTAAAATAATCCATATGTCATTTCTGATATGTAAGAATAAACCCCACCTCAATCTGATACAAGATGTGACTGATATGGCTCCAACTACATCCTTTTACTTAAAATTATCATTTTATTAATTTATTTTTCCATATTTATGTTTAGTTTACTTATTTAAAGTTTTACTAACATAATAGTTGTATTTTAATATAGGAATATTCTTTTTCTCAGGTTGGGGTGGTCTGTTTGAAAAGTAATACTATGATCATGCTTTTTTGAGGGGGGTCACTGGAGCCAAAGATAATGAAAATTTGATTTTTCTAAAATATTATGATAGTATTTGAAAATGTAATTATAAAAAAAATGTTTAAAATGCATAAAAAATATATTTTTATTGTGTTTTTTATGTAAATTGTATTTCAATTAAATTATGAATTTTCATATCGGTGTATTTTCATTCAGTTGTATTTTCTGAAGTGTGTTATAATTACTATAATAGACTAGAGTAGTAGGGCCTTTATGATTTATATTTCTAGTACAGATAAAGGGGGAATGTTAACAGAGTTAAACTATCATTGATAAAATAACACATTTATCAGTGTTTTTTACACTGATAAAGTCACGCCTTTTTAAGAGATTTTTTATCACTGATAAAGGGGTCAACACCATTAACATTTTTAAGAAAATAATCATTTTTATCATGGTTAAATCCCTTTTTCTCATTGTTAAGGGAAAAAAATGTGGTAGTTCTTGATGTGTATAAGAAGTACACACTAAGAAAAAAATATTTCCCCACATTCCATGTCTACCGGGGCACACGATGTGTACTTAGATAGGTACATTGGCATGGGAAGACAACACATGCCAAGTGCTGGACCAACCCCTATATTTTGTGTGGTGAGAAGTACATCTTGTGTACTTCAAAAAGTAATCAAATATGTCCAGTGTACATGGGCATGCCCTTAGTACATGGTTATTGGCTATAACACATGGTCAAGTCAAGATAGGATGGAAAGTGTCATACAAATCTCTATATGTCGTGTATCTTAATAAACACATCATGTATTTAGATAAATGGATTTCATGTATGAAAAAGAGACATGTGTGGTGCCATACTTTGAGAAACATGTTGTGTACTTCTATTACACAATATGTACATTCTCTGGGGAAGGTTGAGGCCCTTTGTCTCTTCAATTTCTGATATCAGTAGGGTTTATTCCCATAAGTACATACTTACGAGGGTACTACGAGAGCTTACATCTTGTTCATAGGATTGTGATCCCATCTATGGTACTAATCATGGATTGAGTTTTGGAATCCCTCTGCATGACTTGGGGTGTGATAATATATTAGTTATTCTTCTTCCATAGTTGGGGTTTTAGGAATTGTTATAACCAACAAACACAGGCATATGATCCCCTTCTTAGTAGGTTATTCCAGCCAGGGTCTGGTATACCCTGGAGGCCCATGGAGAGATCATTTATTTAGTGTATTGAGATACATAGAGTTATAATTAAGGTCAGGTATAACTCATAGGTCCTAAGTGTGATCCTATATCTGTGTATCATCGTCTGTTGTCTTTTGGTGAGGTATAGTTTAATCAAATGTGTATATTGGATGATCCCTCTATGTTTCCATCAAGCTTCTTCAGGGATAAACCCAATGAGTATAATATCTCAGATGAGTACAATCAATATAGTAATACCTGATGAGCGAGACCTCTCAGATGAGATCTATCATGTATAGGAAGGCTCATGGAGTGAGCTCTCTAGGATGATTTTTACCTTTGAGCCTATAATATAAACCAAGGATAGAAATGAGGTCATGACCTCGCCTTTAAGACTTTGTGTCTATAATGAGAAATTCTAGGTTTTATGGTTATATATTTTTATTTCACATATCTTGATTGACATACCATCTTCCTGATGAGATGATTACTCTTTTATGATTTACGATTGATGATTTTGGGGTGTGATACTAGGTATTGTTATACTCACCCCTACATGGATTCTAGAGTGGATGGTAAGTGTAACTTTTACCACATCATGATCATACCCCTCATAAGAAATAGTGATTTCATGATATTTCTATTTTTCTATTGTATTAAACTGTTTTTATGTCAATCATTATCATTAACCTTTTTATTTGAGCACTGGTTAGCATAATTCCAATACTCCTTGCATTTGAAGCACTATAGTGTGGGTGGTTCACATTATAGGGATGTATATCTATTCACATCATTAGAAAACATCTTTTAGTTGCTTTGATATTAAATTACCCAATGAACTTATTTTTTACACTTAAAAATATTTACCAGTCCTCTCAAGAAAAATCCCTCTATGTTTCCTTCCACATTTTGATCATAAAATAATGATAATATTCTTCTCTCCAGGGTTTTTATAATTTCCTTTGAATTTCATCTTTATTTTCTTACCAAAACCATGATATTTATTGGTAACTCTAATATTAATATCCACCTTGATAGCACATTGAAAAATTTATCCATAACTACTAAAATCACTTCTGGATAACTCCCTTTGGAGACATGGTTTTAAGCTATTGAAGAATTGATCAACCTTACTTTTAGGTTGGATGATAATACCAGAAGTATACCTCACATGTCCAATAAAATTTTCCTCCTAGGTACCAACATATTCATCATAATTTTACTATAACACAAGGAACTAATTCTCTATTTTCAAATAAATAATATATGGGATGTACTTTTTGAAAAATAAACTCCTAAACATATCCCACTCCATGGATTCAATTTATTCACGTTTCCTTATATTATTTATAATAATCGGACATTGATCCATTTCAACTTTTAAATGATAGATAGATAAAATGAAATTTTCATGCTCCTAATACTAGGGAATATAAAAATATCTTTTCAGTATAATTTATTCATTTTATAGAAACTACTACATTAGAATACCCACTAAAATATGGTGGATATTTCCTTATAAAAACCATGCTCTTTATTTCACATTAATACTTGATTTATTATATAACATTACACATAATACAACACAAAATATCAATAAGTGTTTTGTATTTGGGAATTAGTTCCATTACATAAAAACTTAAAATAAGATACACATCATCTTTTTTGAAAACTTCCTTAACATGATCATAATATTCCATCAAACTTAAAACTGCACAGAATTACCTTGGTACGTACATCTGAAAGGGGTGAGATATAAAGCCTAGTAAGGTAATAAGCATTTAATAATATGAAGATAATAATAAATTTTAGGAAATATTAATATAAATGGGACATAAAAATAATTATAATCATAAATATGAATGATAAGGCAGGATGTAACTTGATAATGGTAAGGGAAACATGAGAAATGTGGAAACAACTTAAAACACTGCATCATAAACATAGGTCAAAGATAACTACCAAGAATTCATGATGGAAAAGGTTCCATAAATTAATTATGTTCACTAATTGACCCAACATGAGTTATAATGACACTAAACCTTACCCAATGCATTAGAGCTCTATATAATTTCAGGAGCACCTGACACTTTCATTTCATTCTCATGCTTAAGTGTGCCATATAGATCATATAACATGGATTCATTCATATTAATATTTTATTCCATAATCAAGGAGAGTGTAATAAATAAATGTAATTCCAAATTAAAATAATTATTAGTGTATAAATGTGAACACCCTTGATAGGAAATGGGTATGGTATTTACTACACAATTGTTTTGGCATGGAAAATTGCAGTGAAATTTGGACAGCATAACATCGTCACATATAAATTAATTATGTTGGTTTATGAGAGAGAAATGGTTCTATAATAATTTTTAAAACCAATGGGTACTAATAGGTATATTTAAATACATATCCCAGTATTTTTAATTGGAAATATAAGGCATAAAACATTAAATAAAATTTAATA
The DNA here is from genome assembly GCA_963277665.1 of Viscum album. Taxonomy (NCBI): domain Eukaryota; kingdom Viridiplantae; phylum Streptophyta; class Magnoliopsida; order Santalales; family Viscaceae; genus Viscum; species Viscum album. The sequence continues at coordinate 1,710,370,436 of OY728125.1, forward strand.
AAGTATAGAATTTAAAGATCCCTAACTTGATTGTGTGTCTCAAAATGTTTGGGAAGAGATTCTTGAGAGCTTGGAAGAAACTTATAAAGACTATAGAGAGGGTAGGGTAAATTAAGGACCTGATACAAGTTCTTTTAGTGAATAAAAATGGATTCTTGGGTGGGTTTATATAGGAAATTAGTGGGTATTTGTTTTATCATTTCTCAAACTTAGGTTTTGGACTCTATATAATAAAATAACCAAAAAAACATACCATGGTTTATTCCCATATTTTATACCAAATGGTTGTTTTTTTTATTATTTTATAATTCCAAGGTTCTAAATTAATAAAATAATACCATTTCTTATGTAGAGGTGGTTCATACTCTTAAATAAATGATTTTAAAATGGTAAAATATATTAATGGTTTTGGAGGATTCCGAATGGATTTATAGAATTAATAAAATAAACATAAAATCAAATTATTTTAAATGGAAAGATATATTTTTTATACCTATTATATTATTTATTAAATCAATTTTTTTCCATTATGATTTCATAATACATTGTGTTTATTTAGAGATTTTTAAATTTTTACCCAAAATTTTGGTAGTCTTAGAAAATTATGAACAAATCACTATTAGATGATTTAAATGTTTTGGTTTTAAAAATAATATTTATTTTACGTAAACAATTTTTTAAATGTGATTATTTTCACTTTTAAAATAATAATTGACATTTATAAGAAAATATTGGGATTTTTTACAATAACTGTTTTCATACCCTTATTAAAATGACATTTGAATTCATAAAAATTATATGATAATTTACATTTAAAAAAATATTTGATAATAATATTTTATTGAAGTATTATTTAATTCAAAAAATCATTAATTATTCAAAATAAAACCCTTAATTTTATTGGAATATTTCCCAACATAATATTTTCATTTTATTGAATCAAAATAAAAATCATTTATAAGGTAATAATAATAGCATGAAAATATATTCATTATTATATAAAAATAACATACATAATTATATTGCTTGTTCATTGATACATATACTTCTAATACACCATAAAACACTCTAAGGGTAAGGTGTGCGACAATGAGACTCTCATGGGGTGGTTCGACGTACGTGGTTTGGGCTGTGATTTGGATGAGCTATAACCTCTCCAATAAATGATTTCTATCATGCTTAAGCTGTTTAATATTATCTTGGGTTTGGTTAATGGAAAATCCCAGAGACATTTTCTCCCACATAATCTTTGATAAATGGGATTTGTATAGTACGATCTTACTGGTTGAGGTCATCACTTCCTTTTTCCATGTCAATTAGATTTGTTAAAACCCTATATTTATAATAATCATATAATCACAATCCAAAAACTATATTATTAAAGTCAATGTCAATTAATGGTCTTTTAATTCTAATATTATATAATAAACCAATGATTTAAATGTATTTTTCATAACCATATTACATAATAAAACATTTAATTAAATTAAAAGGGAATTTTTTTTATAATAGTTGAGGACATTTCAATATCCCCCCCTTAAGAAATTTCTCCCTATAAATTATCTTTTTCAACACTAAGATAGATGAGGGTAAATCTATTTCATCACATCCTCTAGACCACACACTTCTTCATAAAACTTCTTTTTCTCCATAACACTTGGACAAGGTGAATTGTCTTATTTCATAGTGCATTGTCTCTATGATATAATATCTTCACCAACTTCTGTTAATATGATAGACCATTGTCCAACGGTACCACCTATGGATTGAGTACATATGACGGGTTACAAGTGTACTTCATCAAGATGGGTATATTGAATACATCATGTATTTAATATTTGTTAGGTGGGAGTGATAGTTTATAGGCCACCGCTCCGATGTGATCAAGGATCCAAAGGGACCGATGTATCTTGGACTAAGATTTACCTTCTTCACAAATCTCATGTTGTTCATCCATGGAAATATATGGATGAATAAAATGTCCCCAAAATCAAAATCTAGGTCTTGTTGATTATTTTTAGCAAAGATATTGTATCCACTCTGAGCATCCTTGATGTGTTATTGAATGGTATTAACCTTTTCCACCATTTCCTCAACCATTTCAGGACATATCATTTTACCTTCCCCAACTTCATCCTAGCATACAAGTGTCCTGCACCTCTTCCAATAAAGGGTTTAATTGGGAGCCATTTGGATTCATGAGGGGAGACTATTATTATATTAGAACCTGATCAGAGGAATATGTTGGTCTAATAAACCTTTGATGTCAATTGATCATGTTGTCAATATGTACTCAAGTGTATGAATAGTCTTCTCAAACTGGATATCATTTTGAGGATGATAAGTCATGTTAAAGCTCTACTATTTATTTAGTGCATGTAGGAGACTCTTCTAGAACTTAGATGTAAATATTGGATCTCGATTAGATGTAATAGATTGTGTTGTTCCATGAGGCCTCACCACTTCTATAATGTATATCCTTGAAAGTTGATCAAGTGAGAAATCCTATCAAATCTCAGTGAAGTGTATAGTATTTGTAAGATGATCCACCAAAACCATATAGTATTATTACTTCTTGATTTCTTTAAAAGACCAGTAAAAAATTACATGGTGATATTTTTCTATTTCCATGTAGGTATGTGTATTGGTTGCATCATCCCTTTGGATTTTTTCAATTCTTCCTTCACATTCTGACACACAAGACATCTTGATATATATTTGGTGATCTCCTACTTCATATTTTCCCATAAATAGTGTTATCAGAGATCTCAATACATCTTTGTGATCCCGGTTGGATATATAAGGTTGATCTACTTGCATCATCCAAAAACTCCTTCATTAATTTGGTTTTTGAAGGTACATATAGTCTTAACCCAAATCTCACAACTCCATCACTAACATTGAACTCTGAGAATTTCCCTTTTCTTATATTTTCCACTTTATTCTAAATTCCCACATCATATCTTTAACAATCCTTTAACATCTCCAAAATGGATGATTGAGAAATCATTTATGAAAGGATTGATGATGTTCTTTTCTTTATGATTCCCACCTCCATCCTTTTCAAATCTAAGAAGATTGGATCCTTCACAATTATCATCAATGATAAAAAAATTAAATCCTTTATACATAGAGTATCCAACACATTATTCGCTTTACTAGGATGGTAGAGAATTGATCAGTTATAGTCCTTTATCATCTTCAACCATCTTCATTGGAACATATTCAGCACTTTCCATGTGAATATATACTTGAGGATTTTATGAACCATATATATTTCACACTTCTCCCTAAAGAGATAATTACACTATATTTTTGAATAAAATATCACTACATCCCACTCTAGATCATTCATTGGTTATTTCATTTCTTGAACATTCAACTACCATGAATCATAGGATATGACTTTTTCATTCCACATTAACACACAACCCAAGACCTTATTTGAAGAATCTCTGAATACCATGAAAAGTTCTCCACTTGTTGGTAGTATGAGAATATATTTAGTGATAAGACTCCTTTTCAACTACTTAATGCTCTCTTCATATTCATAATTCCTTGAAAACATGACTCCCTTTCGAGTTAGCTTGGTTATAGGGTTTGATAATGGTGATAAATTTCTCACATATCGATGATAATACCCATTTAATTTGAGAAAACTACATATATATTTCATAGATGTTGGCCTTAACCATCCTTCAATTTCTTCAATCTTTAAAGGTTCAATAGATATCCCATTTCTTGTGATGATACTTACCAATAATGATACTTCCTTCAACTAGAACTCCCATTTTTTATACTTAACATAAATCTTATCCTTTCATAAGTTCTTTATCATAGTGATCATGTGCTCCTCATGCTCCTCCTTAGTTTTGGATAATATTATAATATCATCTGTACATACTACCATAAGTTTTTCAAGGTGATATATAAAGACACTATTCATCAAGTCTATCATGATTTCTATAGAATTAATGAGTCTGAATGGTATGACTATGAACTCATAGTTCCCGTACCATGTATGAAAATAAGTCTTGGGGATATCCTGTTTCTTCAACCTAACTTGGGAATGTCCTGACTGCACATCCACCTTGGAGAAGTATTATTCTCCACATATCTAATCAAATAAGTCATCAATATATGATAGAGAATGATTTTTCTTTTTCATGTTCATGGTAAGCTCATGATAATCAACTCAAAGGTGCATTGACCCATCCTTCTTCCTAACAAAGAGGACTAGTGCACCCCCACAGTGAAGCCCTAGGGCATATGAACCCTTTATCTAGATTTTTCTATATTTGTTTCTTTGGATACTCAAGCTTCACAACAACTATTCTACACAGATTCTTGGATAATGGTAACACACTGGGTGTATCTTGATTAGAAATAAAACCTATTGGGTAGGTGGAAGACTAGGAAATTTCTCGATAAACACATTAGTATATTCTCTTATAATGGTAATGTCTTTAAGGATTACTATTTCCTTAGACTCAATCATTTAAGCTAGATATTATTTCTCATAGGGAGATAATATCCACTATTTATATTTTTGGTGTTAAAGAAGACTCATTCTTATCATTTCACATGTATAGAATCAAAGGAAAATTCTAAATATGGATGGTAATTTCCTTATCGTGAATATTTATGTTGGGTCTATATAGGGAAAGATAAAACATGCCTATAATTAAATAAAATTAAACCAAAGGAATTAGGACTAGTTTCTCTAGGAATTTCAACCCACAAAATTTTTGAGGGGATGAGTTATATACATGAGATGTTATAATTCCACTATTTTCTATTTTCACTAACAACTCTTTTTCAAAGCTTTGTAGTGGTGCTTTCATAGTTATACTAATCTTTTGTGATATAAAAGAATTCATAGAACTAGAATCAAAAAGTAAATTCTCTATTCTTGAATGAATAACTAGAGTATCTATCACCACATTGTTGTCAAGATCCACCTCAGCAGTTACGATAGAAAAAATATATCCCTTGATCCCTTGGATGTTGTTTTCTATCTCCAAAAACCCTTGGATTAGGGAATTGGTTTGCAAAGTGACCCAATTCGTTTTAGTTTTCGCAATGAAAAATATTATAAGAGTTGACTGGAGAATTCCTCTCTTCCAATGCATTAGTGTATTTCTCTTTTCAGTAATCGCTATCTAGGTGTTAAAGCCCAGACTTCTCCATTCCATTACTATGTAAAAATACGATCTTTAAGGTGTTCTGGGAGGTAACAGTGACTCATTTAGAAAGTTTTCAAATAATTATAGCTTTTCCAATAGTAGGTCATCTCAAAGATGAGTCACGACAATGACTCATGATGGTGACTCTCAGCCATGGTTCAGGATCAGTGAGTCCGGAATGGTATGTCATGATAGTAGGCCACAACGGTGAGTCGCAATGGTAACTCACAATGGTAGGTCGTGATGGTGAGTCACAACAGTAACTCATAAAGTTAAGTTTCGAGTGGTGACTCATGATGGTGACTTATTCAATAGTGAGTAACCTAATGATGAATCATCCACCTGTATCTTGTCCAATAATGAGTTACCCAATGGTGAGTCATCAAACAGTAGCTCATACACCAGTAGCTCATCCAACGATGAGTTTCCCAACGATGACTCATCCACTGGTGACTTGCGATGGTGAGTCACCTAATGGTGAGTTATTTCCATTAGTTTTTTAAATTTCTAGAATTCTCTAGTTTCTCAAATTTGATGTTTCCTTTGACACTAAATTAGTTTAATATAATATTAAATGGGTTTTGGACCCATTTAAAATTGTATCTATCCTTTAAAAACCTAAAGCTTCCTTTTACTTCCAAACCATGTGGTCTTAATCAAGATCTTCCATTAATGGCCTTTGAAAACTGTTCCTTCCATTGATATAGGATCTATGATTTCTAAATATGAGATCCTCTCTTAATTGTGTGCTCTTGTTTTCTCCTGGTGCACCCCGAACCCTTCTTCCCCAAGGAGATGTGTTTTGTGTTGTAGGCATTGGATTGTGTTTTCCCAAAATATTTCTATTTATTGTGCACCCCTTATCTTGGCATAATAAGGTGGTGTTGATCATTTTTTCTTCAAAGCAGGGATCCCTTAGTTTTTGTGTATCATGCGGGGTGGGTGTATGAATGTCTCATTATGAAGATAGCAGAATATAAAATAAATAAAGATAATTGAATCAGTTTACGATTGTCATGCGGGGTCGAGAAAAGTGACTTATGTTTTTATTTGTTATCTTTTGATGTTGAGAATTTATATGGGCTATATGACTACTGAAAATCATGGCCATTGGTGGTATTTTTTTTACAAATGGAATGTAAGTTGAATGCTTGTTGTTTCTACTCTTTTGAACAACTGTATATATATATATATATAATAATAAATTAATCACATACACATGTATAATAAATGGATTCTGAAAGGTAAAAAACTTTCTGTGAAAACACCTAAATTAACAAGTAGAATTATATAATGGATCGTTATTAAATCTGGATATGTTTTGTTTGGTTTGTGTGGTGGTATGGTTGTGGGCTTGGCTTTATGATGTTGGGTGGTACGGGTCGTGTACATGAATCTTAGGTTGAGAGAGTGATTGATTGAAAAATTCATGGTCAATGTTGTGCAATAGGGCTACCATTGTGTTGTGCTATATTTATATTACTATATGTGATGGTTGTGGTGTTGTTTTGTAGTGGGTCTTCCGAATGTAGTGGTGGTGAGTTCTGTTGTGTGCATCTGTGAGTTGGGTGTTTGTTGTGGTTGAAATCATGGTTTGCGAATAATGAATCTGAATAATGATTATGGTAGTATTTGGTATAGGTAATTCTCCCGATATTTCTCCATGAGTATCATGCAGAAATATTTACCCCATGTCTCAGGATTGGTGCTTTGTTATAGCATGAATGTGTGTTAAATGGAGATTAAATGTAAAGTGTGTTAAACTAGAAGTATCTTCACCTTCTGAAATGACTATGGTGGTGTTGACTATTTTCCTATGTTTCTTGTTTCCATTTGTTCTTAGTATATACCCGAGTAGTGATGGAATGAATAAATGAATAGTTAATAAAGAATGAGAATTGGTTAATTGAATTGGATGGGGGTATGTTTTGATTTTTGGCTAGTTCTGTGGTTGTGAATTTATAGGTACCAACATAGGTGGTATCATGAGTTGGTTGTTTGTTTAAAAACCATAGGATAGGATTTATTTTTTGGTATTATATAAATATACATGTATTTCCTTATGATTACTATACACACCCCACCCTAATTGATCACTATGTGCCAAAACCCCCAATTATTATGGGGTAGGGTGTCTTTCCTAAACATTATGGTGGTAGTATGGATGGATGGACACCCGATCTTCCATGATCCCTCTTCTAGGTGGTGATGGCCCAAGATTCTTCATGCAGGTGGTTGTTAATGGGGCCCAGGTGTACGCAGTCAAGTTATGTCTTCCTAGCTGTCTTTGGGATGATATGAGTTTTGGTTTCCTAGGTGCCTTTGGGATGAGAAGTTTTGTACTTCCCCAGGTGTTTTTGGGATGTGACATGGTATGTGGCCCAGGTGTCTATGGGTGGGACGTGGTTGTGGGGCCTAGGTTTGTGCAGGTGAGATGTGATGAGATTTCTTGGCCCAGGTAGTGGGACTAGCAGTGAGGCCCATTTGTGTGTGGGCGGGTTTTGACGTGGTACATTCATAAGAGGTGGGAGATATAGGACATTTTATATTAGGGTTTGAGAGTGTCTAATCAGCGGGAAAGTGGTACAGGGTACCCTATCACTGATGTGATTACTATATTACTTTACTTAACTTATGTTATCTGTTGAGCATGACTTGGTGAGGTGGGGATGGCTACAATACCTTGTTGGGTGATGTCAGTTATTCTGTTTTCTCACAAGAGATTTAGTATGCTTCTCCCACTTGTGTATGAGAGACTTTGGTTTTCCAACTGAGTATACTTGTATGCTCACCCTACATTGAAAAAATTATTTTAGGTTTCTATGAGGACTATGGGAACTGTGCTGGGCATTACTAGCTCGGACATTAGGATAATTGTTTTGTCACTGCTTAGCTTTACTTATGGTATTTACTTTGGAGTTCATTATTTTTTAGTGAATTTTTTTAAACATACATGTGGGATGGTTTTGGGTTTCATATATATGTGTGTGTGTATTTTTTTGGGTTTCTTGGTGTTTTTTGAGGTTATTACGTCTTATCTCCTGATCTTGGTTACTATGAAAGGGTAATGCCTTCCATTTGTGAGATTTGTATACCATTGGTGCTAGTCACCACCCCAGGGCCTACTAAAGGTAAGGCTCGAGGGTCATTATCTCTCTTCCCTTGTTTCCAACTCAAGAAGGGAATCTTTGGAGGAAGGGGGTCAGGACACTCGTTTTCATTCATTCTTGCACATAAAACATTCCCTCTTCCCCCTTAGGTGATTTCTAGGGAGCTTCTTCCCATAACATTGACATGTATGATGTTGAAGTTTCTTGGCACTATTAGATTTATCCATAGGAACATTGGAATTAAACTCCACTCTCCATTTATTATCCCTATGATACCCTTGCAATTGTTTTATCTTGATTTTGACTTTGAGAGAACTTCAGACAATTTCGTCATAGCTATCAAAGTATAATATCACCAGGTATTTTCAAATACTAGGTTTCAACACTCCAAAAAGCAATCAACCTTGAATTCAGGGGTAACAAAAATGTGGAAGTGTATCGTGAAATTGTTGTGAATTTTTACTCATATACCCTGATAGATTCATCATCTTTTTTTTCTTGAGGGAAAGGAAATACCTTTCTATTTTAATACATAGAGTTCAAGGAAAATATTTATCAATTTTTTTTTTGGAATTCCTTCTACCCCATTGCTTTGATATAATACCTTTGACAGATTCATCTCCAGTTCTTGGTGATTGCAAGGTTGGGCAACCATGGGGATTATAGACAAATGACATATCATGATTCGCTTCTCTTCTGAGGACGACTTGAACCTAGCTTGGTCCAGAGATCCCCGAACATGCAATGGGTTTCAGTTCTTCCTTTTCCGATAGACCTTCAATTTCCACATGAAATAGGATACACCTACTTCGGTGCTGTGGGTAAGTTTTCCAGAACTCCCACTACGCTTTCAAAATACTACTATTCTCTGTATGTTAGGTAATCTTGTAGGTCATTATCTATGTTCTGATAGTTGAACTAAGTCCGAATGCCATACGATATCACCACGTATTTGTGTTGGGGTGGATGTTTCTAAACCGATGGTGGAGTGGGTGTGGATTGCAGTGGGGGAGGAATTTCGCTGGAAACAGGCTATGGTATTTGAGTCGTGTATAGACTACTGTTTGTCTTGAGAACTTCTGGGCCACCTGGTTTCTTCCTGTCGTCACGCTTGCAGGGATCGACATGGGGTTACTGCCTCGTCAAATTATCCAGAGTTAGGTTATAAGGATACGGAAGCAACGATTCATCTGGGCACTAAGGATGCATCTAATATGAAACATTTTCAAAAAGATGGAAGAAATATGAATCTGGATCCTTCTATTGTGCTGAATGCTAACTACATTATCCCCTTTGAGTGTTGGTATGTCACTCAACCTTCCTCAAATGATGACAATTTGAACTCTCACATAGATATATAGGAAAGGCCGATGCAATATATACCTCTACTTTCTGATCTAGAAGCTAGAGGATCCTTGGGGCAGATCCAGTTGACCACCTTTTCTCTTGATAGAGTCAAGAAGGTTCAACAGGAGCAGCAAGGGGGCAACCCCTTGGTTTCAGATGTCTTCAGGCAACTGATCAAGGACCTAGATGATCCCAGGACAACTTCATCTGCTCCTCTAGGTACAACTAGCATGGAAGGGGGCCAAGTGGCTGATGGTATAGATTCATCGACTCCCAAGTTTGCATCCTATGAGGATGAAGTATGCTTAAGTCAAGGTTATTCTGAAAGGAAGGAACCTCAGGAACCTAATAGGCCTGCAATGGAACCAGTTGCAGCAAGGAAATCAAGCCCGAGAAGGGTTTCCCCTGTGAAAGAGTTAGGTAATCGCTTTGAGAGCTTAGAGGTTAGCTTGGACCTGGGGGTTGAAGAAGCACAAATTTATCACCCTATTGAGGATCAGGGATACCTCGGTGAGGTGTCCAGTGTGGTAGTTGAGGATCCTACCCAAACTGTTGGAAATGACTTGGTCAGAATATCCGCGAATGTGGAGATGGCATCTGAGAGGGAGTCCAGGGATGAAATATCAAACCACTTTGCCGGTGATACAGAGGATGAGGACCAGGGGCAGATACCCTAGTCTGAGGCAGATCAAGAATAAAAGGGGTACACAAAATGAGAAAAAGGACTACTCTCATTTGCCTTTTCCAATGGAGACCAGATCGGCAAAGAAGTCCAAGGGAAAGCAGATAGAGTGCGGCCCCCATTCTTCCAAGGGGGGCTGCCAGCAACGGGAGGTGGAAGATAATATTTTGGATATGATCTTGAGCTCGGATGAGGTTATGCTGGAAACTGTATTGAAAATCAAAGCTTCTAATGATGAGGTAGAAAGAAGGATGGGAAATACGCTTAAGGTGACCACCAATGATGATCAGAGTGCATGGATTGAAAAGAAGGACTTGATTCTGGTTTAGGGGTTCAACAATGGAAAGATCAATATAGAGGAGTACATACAGGTGTGGGGAAAGCTGGCATTCAGGTTTCAAGATCTTATGATGGAGCAACCAGATATCCAGGTAAACTCTTTATCATGGAAACTATTTTGAGAGATTAAAGTGGGTAGGCTGAAATTTCACTTTAATGGCATTGTACTCTCCTTAGTTTCTTGACTTGGTTTCTCACTTTTTTCCTTAAAAGGGTTTGATAAAAAAATTAACTTTGAAGTTTGAAAGCATGTTATTTCTTAGGGGGATTTGGGTGCTCCTTATGATCTATGTTTTTATTAACAACTTGAGTCATCTGAGAGAGTATCATCATAAATATTTCAATTCCCACTCCCATCGGGTTAGGATTCTTGTTGGGGGAGGCACTACATTTCCCATTACATTGATTTTTTACCAGATTCATCCTATTTCTAGCCATGGTCTAGAATAATGAAAAAATTTGGGATGAGTATTTTTAAACTATTAAACATATAAATAGATATTTAATTACATTAAAGGGATAAATTATAACTAACATTTATTTCCTTAACTTATGAATTTATTGTCTTTAATATATGTTAACCATAATCTATTTCCAAACATATATTATTATGAGAAATTTTTTGTTCCCTTAATAATGATTCATAATGATATTTTGATTTTACCCAAGCATATCCCTCAGGAGTTTCAAACCAGTTATAAATCAAGACCCATTATCATTCACCAGTTCCCAATTGAGTCTACCTCAAAGCGGTGTTTTCAAGTTGTACCTCTATGTACATCTATGCCAGAGCCTCATCCACTTGAAGTATCCAAACAGGGATGTATTTTCATGATAAACCACTTAATATACAATCATGAAAATTTAAGGATGCTTTAGAATACTTATCCTTATCCCTATAGCTTTCTCTATAGTTTTCTTATCATAATCCCAAAAATATCTAAACTTTCCCTTTTATACCAATTATAACAACCTTTCTCTTTATTTCACATTAATACTTGATTCATTATATAAGATTACACATAATACAACCTAGAATATTTTGAAGACTAGTGTCTTCAGGAATTAGGTCCATTACATAACAACTTAAAATATGAGATACATCATCTTTATTGAAAAATTTCTTTAACACTGTCATAATATTCCATAAAACATAAAACTTCATGGGATAACCTGGGGACATAAATAAGAAAGGGGTGAGATATAAAGCCTATTAAGGGAATGGACACAGAATAACATGAAGATAATAATTCATGTTATAAAATAAGTATATCAATGGTGAATAAAATAAATGGGAATCATAAAAATGAAAGATAGGACATGATATAGGATGATAATTGTAATGGAAACATACGAATTGTGTCAACAACTTAAAACACTACATTATTAACATAGTTCAATGATAACTAATAATAAATTATGATGGAAAAAAGTCCCATTAAGGAATCAGGTTCACTCTATGTTCCAACATGAGGTCTAATGAGGCTAATCATTACATAATGCATTGGAGTGCTATATAATTCCTGGTGCACCCATCACTTTCTTTTCATTCTCATGCTTAAGTGTGCCAAATAGATCATATAACATGGATTTTATCGTAATAATATTTTATTCCATGATCAAGAAGTGTGGAATAAGTAAATGTAATTCCCATGTAAAATAATTATAATTTTATAAAGTTGAATATCCTTGATAAGAAATGGATATGGTATTCACTACACAATTTTTTTAGAATGGAAAATTGCGGTGAAATTTCAGCAGCATAACGATGTCACATAAAAATTCATAAAATGGGATGATGAGTTAGAAAGTGGAATCTCATAATTTATACATAAAATGGGAAGTAATATGTATATCTAAAGATATATCCCAACATTAGAAGTTATAAATATAAGGCATAATATAATAAAGAAACTTGAATAAAGAAGAGAATGTGAGGATCCCTTACTTGAGTGTGTCACTCCAAATGCTTGGGAGGAGCTTCTTGAGAGCTTGGGGGACCTTTGGGTGACTATAGAGAGGTAAGGGAAGATTAATTACGTTCTCAAATTATTTTTAGTGAAGATAAATGGGAGATTTGGTGGGTTTATATAGTAAATGAGTGGGTAATTTTTTATCATTTCTCAAACATAGGTTTTAGACTCTATATAATAAAATAACAAGAAAAAACAACCTTCCCATGGTTTTTTCCAATGGTTTCTAAAAAATAAGAGTGTTTTTAATTATTTTAAAAGTCCATGGGATGAACTTATTAAAATAATAACCATGCTTATGTGGATGTGAGTTATACTCTAAAATAAATGATATTAAAACCTTAATATATATTAATGGTTTTGGAGGATTCCTAATGAATTTATAAAATTAGTCATCTAAACATAAAATAACATTATTTTAAATGGAAACAATATATTTTGTGTTTTATTCCATTTATAATATTTATTGCATCACTTTTGGTATATTATTATGTCATAATACACACAATATATTTATACGGTATTTAATTTTTACCTGAAAATTTAGTTGTCTTGGAAAAATTATGAAAAAATCACCATTAAATAATATTAATGTCATGATTCCAAAAATAATATCAATTTTATCTAAATATTTTTATAAATATTTTTCTTATAACTTTTAAAATAATAATCCACATTTATTTAGAAATGTTGTATTTTTTGACAATAAAAATTTTCAAACCCTTATAAAAATTACATTTAACTTCTTAAAAATTATATGATCATTTATATTTAATAAAGATTATTTAATAATAATATTTTATTAAAATATTATTTACTTAAAAATTCTATTAATTCATTAAAATAAATTCCTTAATTGAATTTGAATATTACCCAAAATATTATTTATGTTTTATTGTATCAAAATAAAAAATCATATATAAGGTAACAATAATAAGACGAAAATATATTAATTATTCTCTAAAAAATATTGTACATAATCATATTTCTAGGATCTGGATACATATTACTTTAATATACTAGAAAACTCTCTAAGAATAAGGTACGTGACAGTGATACTTTCATGGGGTGGTTCGACGTACTTGGTTTTAGATGTGATCTCAATGAGCTTGAAACTATCCCATAAAATATGTCTCTAATGCTTAAGTTATTGGATAATATATTGTGTTGGGTCATTTGAAAACCCCATATATTCTATATCCCTTGGAATTTCTAATAAATGGACTTCAAAGGGTACGATACTACTGGTTGAGGCTATCACTTCCTTAGTCTGTGTCAATTGGATTTGTTAAAGCTGTATATTATACTAATCATGTGATCACTATTAAATATATATATTATCAATGGTAATGATAATTAATAGTATTTTGAATAAAATAGGATATTATAAAACAAATAAGTGAATGTGTTTTCTGTAACCATATTAAAAAATAATTCATTTAAATAAATAATAATGGGAATTTTATTTATAATAGTTCATGTAATTGCATTCCTCTTCAAAGACTCAATAGATTTTTTCCATCCATTTCTCATTTGGAAGTTTAGAAAGATTCATATCTTTGGAGATTTTCTTAATTATAGAAATAATATTTTTCATTCCATCTCCCATAGCATTTGGTTTCTTGGGAGGTAAATCATTTCATTTTGTAATATCCTAGTCCATCTGACCACAAAACCGGTATCCATAATGGTGGGTCACATAGACTCAAGTGCACATCCTCATATGCTAGAGGTTGTCGACTAGTAGGGAGGGTCTAAGGAGGTGATAGTGGGGAGACTATACCCTCATGATCAGAGTTGAATAGTGGTATAACATAGAATATAAAATCATAAGAAATAATAATAAAATACATAGCATCATAAGAATAATAAAAACTAAATCAAAACGTAAATTGAATATAAAAAAACCTAAAATCCAATATACAACAATTCATTCATGTCTGGATGAAAATACATAGCCTAAAATAGTAGATATAAAATAATAATAAGGACACAACTCAATATATAAATTAAGAAAGTAAATAAAAGAAAATCCCTAAGGGTGATCTGCATGAGCATCTTCGGCTCCAACTCATCCCTATACTTCTAACTCCCATGTATAATCAAATCAGCACAAGAAATAATCCATGGTCCTGAGAACATGAGATCTACTTGGGTACGCCAGATTAATGGAGGCCCGAGCAGGGTGTGAGGTAAAATCCTAATAGGTTTCCACCCATAGTGTATACAATTAAATCTAGTTCATATATATAAAATAGTTTATGTGCATGTATCACAAAGGTAAATAAAAAATGAAAAATAAATATATAACCAAGTATGGCCCAGGTCCCTCCAAAACACTCAACCCGACCATAGCTATTTTGGCATAAGTCAGAAATTTCCAAACCATAAGAAACCATTAACAATGATATATGAGGAAAGTAGTAACAAAAGTGCTAAACAAGTGTCATGAGTTGGACCAAACCCAAGAATGTGACTTGTCTTAGAGAACACATCCATATTATAACAATTATAAACCATAACCCATCATTATAAAGATATACACACAAATATATCATAAGCATCATCCTCAGACCTTCAATGGAAAACCTTGACATTGGACCCCTGTATCTCACCAGGAGCACTATAAGTGATCACTACCATCAGATCCCATCCAATGTGATCAATGAAAGGCCTCACAATTATCACTCTTAGACTAGTGTGAGACAACATATGAACACATACCAAGTATCTCACGTAGGGGACCAAGTCTCACTCATGGCCTCATATAACCATCTCACCAACAATCTCATCCAAGGGTTCTACACTAGGGAACTGGTATCTCTCATAATGAGGTAAGAAGAATGCATAGTGAGCCCATAATCGATTACATTATCACCCCTATCATATAAACAATCCATCATTGAAACTGATCACTAGCATGGTGAGCTCGTCCTTGGAATTACATGAAAGTAAACCCAAGTATCACTCTAGGTGTTCAAAATACATTTAGTTAATAAAATTAACAATACAAGGGGCCTTTCTAGTAAGTATGACTTAGTATGAATCAAATACACATTAAAGAGGCCAAACCCATTTGATAATTCGTTTTAGAAGAACAAGGGTCCACATACATGAGTAAGCCACATCACATATCAAAGTAATTAAATATAAAGGCCATCAATTCAAACAAGGTATATCACATATATCATTTTCAAATTAAATTCAGTGCACCTTGTAGAGGGGTCACTATAAAAACATGACATTGTTTATCAAACAATTCACTTATAAAAAATTAATCATCACCCAAGAATTCAAAATCAAATAACATTAATGGAAAATTTTATAGAAACTTCCCAACCTCGAAATTCAATTCATAATGTTTTAACATGGATTTTGGGAAGTTCCATTAACATTAATAGGGAAATTTCCTACAGGGTAAATTTTATTATAAATCCAATCCAAACACGGTAATGACCCAAACTTTTATTAATGAAAATTCCTCTTGATATAATTAAATGTATTATTATATAAAATAGTTATATAAAACATATACAGTTCCTTGGATTTATGTTTTTGGATTTCAAAATACCGTTTAGAATTTTTACAGTTACTAATATAGCCATTGAACAATGATCACATGATTAGTATAAATATAGGGATTTAATAAATCCAATTTACTTAGACAAAGGAAGTGATGGCCTCATCCAGTATAATTTCTCCATATGAAGCCCATTTGTTGGAGCATGGAAAGGAGGTAGGGTCATTGGTATTTGCACTTGACCAAGACTAAGCCAAGCTTCAACACATGAAGCTTGAGCAAAATCGCCTATGGGAGAAGTTGAATTTAAGAGAGATTACCACTCAAGCACTATCATCTGAGCCTCCCCAAGAGTCGGCCACCATCACACACCTTACCCTTCAATATTATGTTGGTGTTATAAGGGGTTATTTAACAAGACCATGGCACTATTATTATGTGCATTATTTTTGTATAAAATAAATAATATACATTCATTTTATTATTATTACTTTGTAAATAGTTTTTTAAAGGAAAAATAATATTTGTAGTTAAGAAATCTATTTTGATTAATTAATGAATTTTTTTGAATTAAATAATATTTTAATAAAATATTATTACTAAATTAATTTTTATTAAATATAAATGATCGTATAATTTTTTATGAATAAAACTATAATTTTTATCAAGGTTTGAAATCCATTTTTGTCAAAACCCATGAATTTTCCAGAGATGTTGGTTTTATTTTAAAAGTAAAAAATTCAAATTTTTTGAAAATTTTTTATATAAAATGAATAATATTTTTTGAATTAGGATGTCAAAATTATCCAACAATGAATTTTTCAAAATTTTCTGAGATAATCGATTTTTTGGGTAAAAATTAAATAGTGTTTAAATATATAATATGTTTTATGAAATCATAATGACCCAATAGTGATGTGAAAAAATAATATAAAAATTATTTATGACAATATATGTTTTTCCTTTAAAATAATGTGATTTTTTATTTTTTTGATTAATTTTATGGTGCCTTAGTGGACCCTCCAAGACTTATAAAACATTTTAACTTTTAAAATGATTTCTTTGGGAGTGTGACTCACCTCCACATAAGAAAGCATAATATTTTAAGAAGTTTTTACATTAGAGTTATAATTTTTTTTCACTCCCCATTAGAAAAAACCATGGGCAAAAACCATGGGTTAGTTTTCCGTTTTGATTAGTTTAATGTGTGGTGTCCAAAACCTAAATAATAAATAATTTCCTCTATTTTCTAATATAAACTCACCCAATATCCAACTATTCATAACTAAAAACCCTTAGAGCCATACCTACTATTACATACTCTCTCTATTATCCTCCCAAGTCCCTCAAGATTCCAGGAAGCCTCTCCCAAGCCTTTGGGATCACACTTCCTTGTAAGGGATTTCTTCCTCTCTCTTTTTTGTCCAACTTATTTATGTTTCTATATCCTTTTATTTTCAATTAAAAATGTTGAGGTATGATTTCTAACCTCCCATATACTTCCCTCCTTATGTTTTAATGATGATATACCCCTTTCTCTCTCATTAATGTCTCCCATGTACACCCGTTACAATGCTGAATTTCATAACAGATTTCTCTCTCCTCATTTACATTCAAGCAATTATTTTGTATTATGAATATAAATTCCATTACATATGTTGGGACATGTATCTATATGATCCAATTACAATCCATTTCATGTAAAAATTATGATACACCACATTTTCTATCATCAACCATTTTTATGAATTATTATGTCACGCAGTTATGCTGCTGAAATTGCACTATGATTTTCAAGACAAAGTCATTGTGTAGTGAATACCGTGACTATTTATCTATCAAGGGTATTCAACTTTATGAAAATTTACTTATTTATTATATAGTTTCATGTATTAATTCCAAATTCCTTTATCGTGGAATAAATTATTATTTTTAATGAATCCATGTTATATGTCCCATGTGGCACACCTATGCATAAAATGAAATGATTAAGAAGGGTGTGCCCTGATAGTTCTCCAATGCATTTGGTAAAGATTAGTATCATGATATGTAAAGTGAAATGATAGTTTAATCCTTATAATTCAAGTGCAATGAGGTTTTACTCATTCTCCACGTGCAGTTAGCCTTGGATCTTGCAAATATCATGTTAAATGTTGATGCCAAATTTCCATGTTATGATAATCATACTATATCATGCCTTTATGTTCATGTTTCTCTTATGCTCCGTTGATATGACTATTTCCTAACATGTATTGTATTCTTCATGTTATGCCTTTTTTACTCCCTTACTAGGATTTGTAGCTCACCCTTTTCTTATGCATGTCCTCGGGTTATCTCATGAAATTCTAGGTATGAAGGAATGTGTGTGGTCATAAAAGATATGTATAAGATGTTTTAAGTTGTTATGTAATGTTTCTAAGCCACAAATACACTATAACTATCGATCTTCTATGATTTATCAAATGAATATTTTATGTAATAAGTTATTTTTAAGTGTGAAATAAAGATCATGGTTTTTATAGTTGGTATCAGAGGATAGATTTAGTTATTTTGGGGATTATGATTACAAAAAACCTAGTGAAAGCCTTAGGGATAAGACTAAGTATAATAAAAACATCCCTAAATTTTGGTTATTATTTATTAAGTGATTTATCCATAAAATACATCCCTGTTTGGATACGATCATGTAGAGGTAGCTCTGTCACACATGTTTCTAGGGGTAAAACCCGAAAACATTACATTAAGATAGGATCGAACGGGAACCGGTGCATGACAACGGGCCTTGCTGCACTCTTGTTTATGAAAATCCCAGGGGATATTCTTTGGTAAATTCATAAGCTTACTACAAACCATTGTTAATGGAATAGAAAAATTCCCCTATGAATATATGTTGGGAAATAGATCATAGATAACACAGATTGAAGCCTATAAATTCATAAGTTAAGGAAATAAACGTAATTTATAAGTCATTTGTTTTTTTCTTTGTATTACCCTTTATGTGTTATCTTTAAAATTCCTTTTATTCCAGTCAATGACCGGTAATAGGAGGACTCGGGATAACAACCAATGAGAAGATCAATGTGATGACTATTCTAATGAGATGCCCAATCTGATGGGAGTGGGAATCACGAATTTTTTCATGATATTCTCTTAGTTAACTCATGTTTTGAATAGAAACATGGGTAAAGAAGAATGTTCAACCCCCCCCCCCCCCATGAAATAACATGTCATAATCATGATCTTCATGAGACAAAGACCTCCTACTTTTAATGGAACATTTGATCCCTCAATTTCCAAACAATGGATCAACTCAATTGAAAAGATATTCTCCATCCTTAAATGTTCTGAATAAGAGAAGGTTCTTCTGGATGCTAATCATATGGAGGGTGAAGCTGATCAATGGTGGAAATTGATCAAAAATAAAAAGCCTGATGAGGAGATTGAGGTGTAGGAATGGAAGGATTTCTCAAAAAAAATTGATAAATATTTTCCTCGCACCCCCGAGTTAAGATGGAAAGGGACTTCATTGCCTTTAAGAAAAAAGATAACAAATCCATCCGAGTTTATGAAGAAACATTCATCAGGATTGCACGATATGCCTCCATCTTTGTCATTACCCATGAATTTAATGTTGACCACTTATTTGGTGGGCTAAAACCTAGCCTATAGAAATCTCTAGTGATCCGTGACTTTGAGAGCTATGAGTAAATTGTCTAATGGGTATCATGGGGATAATAAGAATAAGTTGGACTTCAATTCTAGCAGTCTGATGGATAAATCCAATGGTGCTAAGAAAATCCAGCACCCCACTTGCAAAAGGTGTGTAAATAAGCACCCCGAAAATTTCATAAAGAGGATGATGAAATGCTTTAGGTGTGGAAGAGAAAGGAACCTATCCATTAACTGTTGATAAGAAAAATCCACGGCTATGAAAAAGGAGATGAACACTCCATTAAAACCTCAATTCATTGTTCATTACTTAAACTGTAAAGAACCAATGCACTTTTCAAACCAATTCCCTAAGACAAGGGTTTTTAGAGGAAACCAACAACCTCCAAGGTCGCAAGGGTGAGATTTTTCCATCACTACCACTGAAGCGAACCCCGAGAATGAAGTGGTAACAGGTACTCTAGTTATTCACTCAAGAATAGTGAATGCACTTTTTTATTATGGTTCTATGAGTTCTTTTATATCCTGAAAGTTTAGTAAAACAATCCCAACACCACCAAAAACATGGAAATAAAGATGTCTGTGAGAACGAAAAATGGTGCAATCATTGCATCCCATGAATATAACTCCTCCCCATTCATAATTTGTGGTTTGAACTTCCTGGAAAACCTCTTCACAATCCCTATAGTGGAATTTGAGTAAATTCATGGCATGTATTGGCTTTCCATATATAGATCCAACATAAATTTTCATGATAGGGAAATCACTCTCCATATGGCGAATCGACCCCCGATTCTGTACAAGTTCAAGGATGAGGATGTATCTTCCTTAGCACCATCATCTCAAGAGTGGATATTACTACCCTATGAGCATGAATATCTTTCTCAGATGATATATTCTAAGGAAGTAACCATCCTTGAAGACATTCCTATTATGAGGGAATTCGCTGAAGTGTTCCCCAAGGAATTTCCTGGTCTTCCTCTTAGAAAATATGTTTAATTCTCAATTGATCTTATACCTAGGGAATTGAAAATATAAAAGAATCCTTATTTAATGGATCTTGTGGAGCATGAGGATGTAAAGAAAAAACTACAGAGTAATCTGGATAAAGGGTTTATACGCCCAAGTGCTTCACCATGGGGTGCACTAGTCCTATTCCTCAAAAATAAGGATAGTCCAATGCGACTTTGCATTGATTATCGTGAGCTCAACAAAATCACAATAAAGAACATGTATCCTTTTCTCTAAATTGATGACTTTTTCAATCAGCTATGTGGAGCATAATACTTCTCTAAGGTGGATTTTCGGTTGGGATATTACTAAGTAAGGGTGAAGAAGGAGGATATCCCCAAGACTACTTTTTGTAAAAGATATGAACACTATGAATTCATAGTAATGCCTTTCAGAATCACTAATGCTCCATAAATCTTCATGGAATTGAGGAATAGAGTCTTTAGATATTACCTCTACAAATTTTTGGTAGTCTTTATAGAAAATATTCTAATATAATCCAAAACCAAGGAGGAGCATGAGGAGCATGAGGAGAATCTAAGCATTGTACTATAGTCCTTGCGAATGGAGAAGATCTATGAAAAGTACATAAAGTGGGAGTTCTGTTTGAAGGAGGTCTCATTTTGGGGTCATATCATCACCAGTAATGGGATATCTATATATCCCTCCATGATATCTGAAATTGAGGGATGGATGAGGCTAACATCGGTAACAAATATTCATTTCTTCTTGGGGTTAGCTGGATATTATCGCCGATTTGTGAGAAATTTCTCAAAATTTTCCAACCCTCTACCAAGCTGACATGGAAGGGAGTAATGTTTTCATAGAGTGATGAATGCGAAGAGAACTTCAAGGAGTTAAAAATGAGGTTTATCATTGTTCTTGTTCTTACACTACCCACAAGTGGAGAAATTTTTGGGGTATTTAGTGATGATTCGAAGAAGGGCATGGGTTGTGTGTTGATGCAAAATGACAATGACATTGCCTATGCTTCAAGGAAATTGAATTTTCATGATCAAAACTATCCAACACATCATCTGGAGTTGACTGTAGTAATCATTTCTTAAAAAAATTGGAGACAATACCTCTTTGGGGAGAAGTGTGAAATATATACGGACCACACAAGCCTGAAGTATATATTCACACTGAAATAGTTGAACATGTGCCAAAGAAGATGGTTAGAGATGAACCATGAATATGAATGCTCAATCCATTACCACTCTAGAAAAATTAACAAGGTTGTGAATTCTCTAAGTATAAAATACCCAAAAATTCTATCAATTATGAGAATTTTAAAGGATATAATCTACTTAGATTTGATGAAGATGGAAATGGAAATCATAAAGAAGGTAAAATTATCAATCCTTTCATAAATTATTTCTCAATAGTCTCTTTTGGAAAGGTTAAATGATCCTCAAAAGGATGATGTGGGAATTTAGGAGAAAGTGGAAACTATCATAAAAGGGAAATCTTCGGAGTTCAATTTTAATGAAGATGAATTGTGAGATTTTGGAAAAGACCATGTGTTCCATCAAGTTCGGAGTTAGAGAAATTACTTTTGGATGGTACACATAGTTTGAATTTCTCTATTCACCTAGATAACACAATGATGTATCGAGATCTTTGAGATATTTATTGGTGGGATAAAATAAAGAAGGAGATCGCTGAGTATACATCAAAGTGCCTGGTATGTCAGCAAGTGAAGGCAGAGATGAATAAGTATAAGGGGATGATGAAACCATTACATATAACAACATGGAAATGGAAAAACATAACCATGGACTTTGTGACTATAATTTCAAAGACATACAAAAGAAGAAATGCTATCTGGGTTGTTGTAGATCGTCTTAAAAAGACTGCACACTTTATTTCAATTCGAGAAGATTTATCATTGGATCAACTAGCACAGATATACATCAGATATGTGGTAAGGATTCATGAATTACCACCATCAATTGTATCCGATCGAGATCCAAGATTCACCTCTATGTTTAGGAAGAGTGTTCAACATGCTCTGAATACTGAGCTGAATTTTAGTACGTCTTATCATCCTCATACTAATGGACAATCTGAGCGGGCTTTCCAAACACTTGAGGACATGTTGATAGCATGCTCAATGGACTTCAAAGGAGGATGGGATGAACATATTCCTCTAGTTGATGTCTCTTACAATAACAATTTCCACTCAATCATCCAAATGGATCCTTATGAATCCCTTTATGGGAGGATTTCAAAAACACCGGCATGTTGGGATAAAGTTGGGGAGAGAAAAATCTGAGGTCTAGAAATGGTCAAAGAAATGGTGCAGAAGGTTAAGACCATCCAGCAACACATTAAAACTGCTCAGAGTTTACAAATGATCTATGAAGATAATCATTGATGAGAGATACATTTTGACGTTGGAGAAATGTTATTCCTCTACATATCATTGTGGAAGAGAGTTATGAGATTTGGGAAGAAGGGAAAGCTTAGTACAGGGTACAACGACCATTTTGAGACCATTGATCACATTGGAGAAGTGGTCTACCAACTAGATCTCCCATAGAACCTATCTCAAATACATGATGTATTCCATGTATCACTCTTGAGGAAGTACATACCTGAACCATCGCATGTACTCAATACAGAGGTGGTACCATTTGGAGAATGACCTCTCCAATAAAGAGAATCTAGTGAAGATATTAGATTATAAAGAAAAAGTTCTTTGAAATTAGGCATTGCCCCTCGTGAAAGTGTTGTGAAGAAACCACATGTTTGAAGAAGCAATGTGGGAACCAGAGGAAGTGATGAGGTGGAGTTACCCACATCTATTTTAGTGTGGGAAAATGAAATTTTGAGGGCGAAATTTCTTAAAGGTGGAAGATTGTAACGACCCAAACTATTATTAATGAAAATTATTATTTATCTAATTAAATGTATTATTATGTAAAATGGTTATTTAAAACATATACACTTCCTTGGTTTTATGTTTTTGGATTTCAAAATACCGTTAAGAATTGTTGTTTTTCTAATATAGTCATTTAACATTGGTCACATGATTAACATAAATATAGGGATTTAACAAATCCAATTTACTCAAAAAAAAGGAAGTGATGGCCTCATCTAGTATAATTTCTCCATATGAAGCCCATTTTTAAGAGCACAGAAAGGAGGTAGCGTCACTTGGCTTATCTCTTGACCAATATCAAGTCAAGCTTCAACACGTGAAGCTTGAGCAGAACCACCTATGGGAGAAGTGGAAGTTAATAGAGATTACCACTTGATCGATGTTATCTAAGCCTCCCTAAGATTTTGTCACCATCGCACACCTTACCCTTCGGTCGTATGTGGTTGTTATAAGGGGTTATATAACAAGAACCTATCACTATTATTATGTGCATTATTTTTGTATAAAATAAAGAATATACATTAATCTTATTATTGTTACTTTGTAAATAGTTTTTTAAAGGAAAAATATTATTTTTAGTTAAGAAATATATTTTGATGAATTAATGGATTTTTTGGAATTAAATAATATATTAATAAAATTTTATCACTAAATTATTTCTCATTAAATATAAATCATCGTATGATTTTTTATGAATAAAATTGTAATTTTTATCAAGGTTTGAAAGCTGTTTTTTTCAAAACCCTTGAATTTTCAATAAATGTCAGTTTTTTTTATAATTAAAAATTCACATATTTAAAATCTTATTTTGATAAAATGAATATTATTTTTGGAATGATGATGTCTAAATTATCCAATGGATAATTTTTCATAATTTTCTGAGACTGTCGAATTTTTGGGTAAAAATTAAATACTATTTAAATATATAATGTGTTTTATGAAATCATAATGACTCAATAGTGATCTAATAAAATTATATAAAAATCTATTTCGTCCAATATATGTTTTACCTTTAAAATAATTTGATTTTATATTTGTTTGATTAATTTTATGGTGCCTTAGTGGACCCTCTAAGACTTATAATACATTTTAACATTTAAATTGATTTTCTTGAGAGTGCAACTCACCTCCACATAAGCGAGACTAATATTTTAAGACATTATTCCATTTTCCATTTAAAATAATGTTTTCTACTCCACATTGGCAAAAATCATGGGCAAAAACCAGGGGTTGGTTTGTAGTTTTTATTAATTTAATGTGTGGTGTCCAAAACCTAAATAATAAAGAATTCCCTCTATTTTTCTTTATAACCCCACCCAAGCTCCCACTTCTCTTCACTCAAAACCCTTTGAGCACGTACCTACTCTTCCCTCCTCTCTATATTATCCTCCCAATGCTCCCCAATATCCCATGAAGCCTCTATAAAGACTCTCCCAAGCCTTTGGGATCACACTTCTAGGCAGGGGATTTCTTCCTCTCTCATTTTTTCCAAGTTATTTATGTTTTTATATCTTTCTATTTTCAATTAAAAATGTTTTAGTATGATTTATCACATCCAATATACTTCCCTCATTATGTTTTAATGATGATATAACCCTTTATCTCTCATTAATACCTCCCATGTACACCCGTTACCATGCCGAACTTTCATAAGGGATTTCTCTCTCCACATTTACATTCAATAAATTCATTTGTATTATGAATCTAAATTCCATTACATATGTTGGGACATGTGTCTATATGATACCCTTACTTTCCATTTCATTTACATATGATGATACACCCATTTCTCTCTCATCAACAATTTTTATGAATTCTTATGTCACACCGTTATGCTGCTGAAATTGCACTGCGATTTTCCAAGCCAAAGTCATTTTGTAGTGAATATCATTCCCCTTTATCTATCAATGGTATTCACCTTTATGGAAATTTACTTTTTGATTATAGAGTTTCATTTATGAATTCCAAATTCCTTTATTGTGGAATAAATGATGATGTTTAATGAATCCATGTTATATGATCCATGTGGTACACCAATGCATGAATTGAAATGATTTAGAAGGGTGCGCCCTGATAGCACTCCAATGCATTGGGTAAATATTTTTATTATGATACATCAAGTGAAATGATATTTTACTCATTCTAATTAAATTTCAATGAGGGTTTACTCATTCTACATGTGAAAAGAGCCTTGGATCATGCTAATATCATGTTAAATTTTGTTTCCACATTTCCATGTTATTGTAATCATGTTATATCATGCCATTATGTTCATGTTTATCTTATGCTCCATTGATATTCCTATTTACTAACATGTACTATATTCTTCATTTTATTCCTTTTTTACTCCCTTAATAGCCTTTATAGTTTACCCTTTTCTTATGCATGTCCTCAGGTTATCCCATGAAATTTTAAGTATGAAGGAATGTGTGCAGTCATAAAAGATGTGTATTTCACGTTTTAAGTTGTTATATACTGTAATCCCCAAAGAGACTATACCTATCGATATTCTATGTTGTATCAAGTGAATATTTTATGTGATAAGATATTTTTAAGTGTGAAATAAAGATCAGGGTTGTTATAAACACTTAGAAAGAAATCTGGGAATTTAAACAATTAATTAATAAGAGGAAAAAAACCTGGCACAACTATAGGATGTCTATGATTTTGGTTTACATCCTATGTTTACATAATAAGGCTCAACGGGAGTAATACAAGGCGTATAAAAAATTTAAATTGAATAAAAACTTTTTAAGGAAATGTGTGGAAAATATTTACATGTGACACAATGATTATTTTTATAAAATGATGCAAACTTGAGTTAAATGTCATAGACCACCTACGTTACACTTAAGAAAATTCATCCATCCAATATTAAGGCTTTATTATATCTGGTTTTCAAGAAAACAAAGAATCATACATTCACCTTGAAAGTAGGTAAAATGAGCTTGCACCTTGATAACATGGTCTAGGGAAGATTAAATAAATAAATGTTCAAAAGGAATTGATATATTACAATTTCAGATCCATAGAGACCAAAGGTGTTTGATTTGGACAACAAACCGAGTAGATCAATCAAACCATAGAATAGGCTTGAGAGAAGAAACCCATGGCACAAGGATGAGGAGACACCTGCGGGACGAAGAAGAAAGAAAAAAGGAAAATGATATTTTACCTCATTAATGCCAATTTTTCATTTCAACCTAAAAAATCGGGTCATGTGATTTGGCCAAATCGTGCACCAACTATGTGGCTCCTACTACTTAGGAACCCATCACACACGGTCAGTCTTGCATGGTTACCCTAATAGTGTTCCAACCATGTGATGAATATTTCATAGTTATTATCTAATAGGCACTAACTTTATGGGTAGGAACATGGTTTTGGTAAATCATGATCAACATATGAAACACTTGTTGTACCTCTGGTTCATACCACATGGTTTTCTACTAGGGGATGCATAGTTTTATAAAAATTGTGTGCCCATTCAGACCACACAAACATGTGATTTTTGAGGCCCAGTGCTCCCGAAACGCAATGAGACACCTGAGGGACCCTTCAGGCCTTTACCCAAGTCTTAAAAAAAAATTTAGAGTGTTCCAACTCTTATAATTATGTTCTGAATCTTGGATCAAATAACGGTCCATCCACCAAATGTGAAAATTTAAATTCCTTTATATTTGCATCTAGACCAAAAATTTGGTTTATCACGACCTCCCCACCATAAAAATTCCTATCCCTAAGAATCCTTGGTGAAATGAAGAAAGCATAACCTAACCTATGAAGGTCATGAATTCTCATTCAAATGTTCGCATCATGTTTCCAAACATCCAATGCACCTACATGCATTACTTAAGAATATAACACTTAATTTGTCAAAAGGTTATAATTCTTATCTTGATACACAATAACATCATCATCTCTTTCAAAATATAGCGTATGGTGCTCCCCAACAAGGGTTTTTTTAACATTTAATGGCCAATTCCAAACCACGGTGCAACCCACCATCATAATTTCCTTGCAAATCACACCCCTAACCATTCTAAAAATGATCCTAGCATATTTTCAAAATGGTCAAACAGTCATATACCCATCGAACTCTTCTAGCTAGGTCAATCATGTTTTTCATGAAAATATCTAGAATACACATACTACACTCATCTCCACCTGATAACATACCAAAAATGTATATTCAACAGCCATACTCCTTAAGACAAGGGAATAAGTCAAGCCACCTATGGATGACCATTTCTAAAACACTCAGCTTAGATGACTGACGTATTACACCATGAACTGCAAACCCTTCTTCCATGTCACCATGGATTCACAACGATAATGTTCACAAAAATCTATACCTAAATTATGGTGATGTTCTGAGATCAAACCACCATTTAAACTTTAAAACTATCATTTCTCTGTAGGAACAAGGGTGTAACATAGGTCTAGGCCACTGGAATCGTTACAATTTAAGCATCACCTATAAGCCCAAAAACAAGTCCAGGATAACCTCAGATTAATTTACCATATCCAAAATAACTAACCCACTGTAGTCTATACTCCATATTTAAAAGTGTGACTTTGGTACAAGGCCAATACATCCACATCATATCATTGACTGAACCCATATTTTCATCCTATTGCAGGTCAAGTTAGAGGAAAACAATAGGTGTCCAAGTTTCTGTTGTAATAATTCCTAAATGAGAACCGAATAATCATTCAAGACTAACCAATACTTGATAAAAATAATACATCCATCTTGTAACTCAGATAAAGACCAAAAAATAGCACAACAACTTTTAAAATTTAGTGCAATGCATAACCGATAATCTCTTAGTGTATCAAAGATGATGTCAAGATTGGGGACATGATCATAACTAATATAGAGTACACTAATATTAATTTAAGGTTACCAAGAAGATCAGTCAAACCACTACTAGTTGACCTCTTTAAAGAATCTCAACATCACCCATTGATGCATCGTCGTTTAACTGATCACAATTCCTTTACCACCCAAGGCATTTAATGATTGTTCAAACCTAAAAAATGAAGTCCATACAATACAAATGGGGTTTCAAAAGGGTTTTTGACACATCTAACCACATCAATTTAATTCTTCTGAGAAACCAATAACACATTACAAGCCTCATCGTCATCCAAAAACACCATAGACATTTTTTTTCAGAATGTACTCCGAGGTTGTGTCCCTTTTACCAGGAAGGATACACATTCACTTGAACTAACGCAATTCTACCCACCTTAGGAGTGTTCTAATAATCAAAAAAAGAAATATATTCATAGATCACAATTGAAATAAATCATATCACCTTAAACGCACATGTTTCACTCCTTTGAGTTACACTCACATATATCATAACACTTGGCATGAAAAAACAAAACCAACCTGACTGGCATGTTAAAACACATAATCTTATTGAAACTTCATCTCGAACATTGGGATTAACTTTAATCCTTTAAATCCAATGACACTATAATCCAGAGAGGACCTAATAATGTACATAACTACTAAAGTGTTAAGGATTTCATCGAGCGTAACCATTTCATTTGTAACACCCCGAGCTTCCATGATATGCTTCTCTTTCAATAATACAATAGCTTCCATTGTACGCAAGTTCGAGATTCTAACACACCATGACCAATCAAAATAGCCATTATGAATAGTAATACCCACTTTTTGAAATAATATAATTTTTATATTTCAATATGGGCTTAATTTTTGGATTCGGAATATCGATATTAGCCTATGATGAATTTTTGGTATTTTTCTGAGAACATCCAATTTTTTTATGAATACTGAAAAATACTTAAAAAAAACTTTTTTAATCAAAATAATTTAGAATGATAAATTATAATATTGAGTGGTTTTAAAGTTTAATTAGAATATATTTTTACCATTTTATCCAATGGTGGTCATTAGAATTAATTTCACTTTGAAATTGGACATAAACAATTGTCAATCTAATGATATATATTGTTTCTTAAAAACACGCTATTTGTTGTGACAGTGGGAATTAATTATAAAATTAATTAATGAAACTTATATGTTTGGAATTTTTTAAAATAGATATCATTTTTGAATTCAGAATATCAATTATAGCTTAGGGTGAAATTTTGGCATTGTTCTGAAAAACATCAATTTTGATGAATAGTGAAACCACTAAGTGGTAGTTAAAAAACTGATTTTTCGTTTAAATGAAACATTACCACTTCTGTGATTTTATTTTCAAAAATCTTACATACATGGTTTTCATTAGGAAGTAAAATGTGGTTCAATGGGATTAAAGTAATTTTTTAGTGAATAGTAACATTTAAGTTTAATTAATCGCGATTAAAGGTCATTAGTGAAATTTAAGGTAAAAATGATATTATAAAAAATGAAAATACCTTTAAACTTGTCCTAAACTTATTTTATGAGTCATGGCAGACCAAGAAAATCCATGAGTCAACTTGGGGACCCCATGGAGCCACTTGGGTAAGAAAATGACATTAATAACGTTTTATTTAAAGTAAAAATAAAATTGTCACAAACATGTGTTGTTTTACTAAACCAATTATTACATGGGGTGATATAAGTTAACTTTTCTACTATAAATTTTCATTGTAAATCTAAAAATATTTCCTACATCATGATTTTTTTTTATAATTTTTAGACATTAAATAAATTAAATTTTTTATGACACAATGATGATGCAACGATTACCTCATTAATTAACGATTTAAATAAAATGAAAATATAATGTAAACTCTAAGACTTAAACTTGTCAAAAACCTATTTGATGAGTAGATTTCGAACCCTTATCACCTTATTCTCTAAATATATAGGTGTGGGACCTTTAAAATCCGAAACTCATTATATAATAAAGTAACATTTCATGACTTTCCAAGAGTGCCCCTCCTCTCCTCTTATAAAAGGCCCCCACCACTACCACCTTACTCACACCTTCAAAGCCTTTTGGCTCGGCCAAACTCTACCCAAATACTCTCTCAAATTCCCTCTCTTACACCTATAAGCCTCACATTGGGCATAATTCTTCCCAAGGAAGCCTTTGGCTCAAATCCAAAAAAAGAGTTACATGATTTTAAGGTAATGTCTTCTCTTATGTTATTTTGTTTTGTTTTGATTCTCCAACCCCTTAACCTCTTTTTATTCATTTATTTTGTAATAAAACCAGTATCTTAAATATACTAGGATTCTGTTATGAGAAGTATTTTATTTACACTTACACACACCTTCGTCTAATGGTTAAAAAACATACCGTTTTTGTGGTTGGAAAATTTCTGCCTCACGAAACGATGATTGTTCAATCTTCTTTTAACACCTCTCATGGTGGAAATTATGATGACACTATTTTTATATATGATATATATTATGTTTTTTTTTCTTATGATTCTGTATTTTTCATTTATGGAATACCTTTACGATTTCCATTATGGGTAAACGCGATAATTTCATTTTAGGAAGTGCGGACTACCGCCCCCTCAAAGTGATTTGAATCGTTAATTCCATATGTGGGATGTATAAAAGATGGTGTAAATGGTATTATACTTTATATTATTCTGGAATTATATTATACATTTATATAATTATAACTTAATTCCATTAAATATGAAATATGAATGAAATTAGTGTTCATTCGTACGTGCGGCTTACCGTCTCCATGAACAGTGCATTTCATTTCTTACCTCTAAATGTTATATAATATTATAAATGCAAGTATATAATGGATATATAGGATATATATGATATATACATCATGAATATAATTATGGATATAATGGATATTCTACCACATAAACAACTTGTAATTATAAGAAGTTTATTGTTGACTCAAGTACCAAAGATCGACAAAACAATCGTTATTAACTTAAATGACTACATAATTTTCGTAACATTGTAATAAGTGATATAAAAGGGATAATGAACTTGAAAAAGGTTCTTAAGAAAGTAAAGATTAACTTTAGTTTATTATTCAGGAGGTTAAAGAGCGTTCGAGTCAAGTCAGACATGAGGTAAGGGAACTTCTTAACCCAATTTCTGTTCTTTGGGTTCATCTCCTACTTTCAAATTAAATCATTATATTATTATGTCCTATCTTTTATTTGTACTTTCTTTATGTGTACTTATAGTGAATACACATAATAGATCTATTTTATTTAAAAAATGATATTTGTATGGTACTATATCTCAATCTACATTCATTGAGGTATATTTTGTTTTATACACAAATTTCTTCTATACGGTGTATAAACCCCTTTGACTTTTACGTTTATTCAAAAGGAATATTTTTATACGATGCATTTTACTAAACGACAAAAAGGAATGTTTTTCTTGTCATACGTATGCGGTGACAACGACTTCTCCATTGTCGGGACCATTATTTGAGTTTCGGCTTCCTCTACAAGCCATAATTTTTTTTAAATGAAAAATAAATACCAAGTTTTAATTTTATTTTATTTTGGTATTGAAAATGGTTTTGAAAGTGTTTTTTTATATCAATGTCTTTTATTGATATCTTGTGATTGAAATGTGGAAATGTTATATTTCTTTTATGCATGTTTAATGTGATACGATTATGTTATGGATTATTATATGTTTAAACTTGTTCATATGAGAAATGCATTGGACTTAATAAGTGACGGGTGGAGCCCGCTATAGCTCCCCGATGCATCGGCATGTCTCATGAGACAAACTAGTGTCTTGGCATGAGGCCTTGACAAAATCTTATTTGTAGTCTTCGCACGAGGCCTTGGCTTCGTGGTTATGATAGTCTGGCATTATGCATTCCATCATTATGAAAGTGGTTATTGATATTGCATGTGGTTATTCGACCAGTAGAATATCCATGTGAATAAGTAAATGGAATTATTTCATTTTTCTTTTTCCATATTATGTTGAAGTTCTTGTTTAAAGGGATTTTGTTCAGTTATACATTGCCTTAAATGTTTATGTTTATTTATGAAATCTTTCGCTATATTGTTATCCTTACTGAGCATCTGAGCTCACCCCTTTCAATGTTTTAATATTTTCCAGGATGTGAAAAAGTATTTTATGAATGACATGTAGGGATAGTCAGAAGAGGATATGAGTGTGGACTATGGAGACCATGTTATTATATTTTTTCACTTTATGATGTAATGTAACTTTTATCAATGTTTCTAGTGTTTCCAAGGCTACTAAACTAATCGGTCTTTTGAGACTTGATCTTTTGTGATCATGACAATGTTATGGAATATTGCACCGACTCTGGGTAACTAGGGTTGGGGCGTTACAGTTGGTATCAGAGGCAGTTTAGTACTAACCTTGAAAGCTAGGTTTAGATAAACTCTCATTATAGCACATAGACCTAAGATAGACTTTGAGGATTAGTATAGAATAACTTCCTAGAATTTTGGTATTGTAGAGATTTTGTGAGTTTTCCGAGCAATACATCCCTGTCTGGATACGAGCAGGTAGAGGTGGCTCTGGCACAGATGTACCTAGGAGTAAAACCCAAAAACACCGCTTTGAGCTAGACTAAAACGGGAACTAGTGCACGACAACGGGCCTTGCTGCACTCTTGGTTACGACACTCCCGGGGGATATGCTTATGATAATTCTCATTTTTTTAAACCATTATCAAGGGCTTATGAGTATATACTTCTTCAAAGAAAACATTTTTTTTGATTATGGATTATATCCATAAACTGTTCAATTTACATTAAGTATTTTACAAGTTTGGAATTATTCATTGCAATTCATAAACTAATCTAGTTTATTCCATTGTATAGAAATGGTTCCCAGTAGAAGGAATGTGAACTCCATCAATAAGTATGATCCAAAGAGTAAGAAGGATCATATCTTTCATGGTATTAATCAAAAATTTAGAAGGGAAATAGTCTCCCATGTGTTCTCAACATATGAAGAAATAGTATCATGTGTTAATAAGATAAGTAAAGAATTCTCTGAGTCTTATGGCTTTGAAGGGAAGAAAGAGAAGAAAAGGATGGAAGATAGAATTATGGATAAAGGGACGAGGGAAAAGAAGAACTCTCCAATATGTGATAACTGTGGGAAGAAACACCTTGGAACTTTCCTGAAGGGAATGAGAGTTTGTTATAAGTGTGGAGAAAAAGGACACCAAGTGCGTGACTGCAAGGGTAAGAAAAAGGTTTCAAATGTACAATGCTTCATCTTCAAGGAGTGAGGACACTATGAAAACCAATGTCCAAATAATCAGAGTATGACCAAATGATGTTGTTGGATAATAATCAAGTTATGAAACTACCACAGATGAGGAGGAATGATTATAGTTCTTATGTTGTTATTAAAGAATTTTTTCATTTGAGTGTTGTATCAATGATGTACTGGTTATAATAATTATGGAGTATATAAGGATTGTACTACAGTACTATTTCATCAAGGACTTGAGATTGTGTGGAACCAAGAAAAGTGACTCCACAGCAGGTTAAATTTTTGGAAAATATATGGTTCAGAGAATGATAATCCATAATATGGTTCTGATACCAAGATAGTGATTTTGGAATAATACATGATTGATTTGGAAGAATTATATTGGATATTATTAACTTCCTTGAAACTGATTAATGATTTGTATACATTTTTGTATATAAGGAGTATATCTAGTATTCTATAAGGAATAAGGGATCATGAATGTAATCAATAAGGATTTATGGTAATTCAGGATGTTGTAGTGTTTTAAAAGAATACATGATGAAGGTGTTCACATGTTGTTACGCGGAAAAAAGGAACTTCATTATGTTTACCTTCCTTATAAAATTTGGACTGTGAGTTGGACAGAAGTATTTTGGATAACTATAAAGGTTGGAATGGATTAAGTTTAAACTTGGATAGTATTGTTTAAGGTTAAAACATTTCTGAATATTATTTTTGGAATATTATAATACTATAGTATTAGGAAAAGGACAACCTGTAGGTCGGGGGATAACCCGTCGCGTCGGACAAAGCTGTAGGAATCGAACCCACAACCATAGTGTGACAGGCCTTTATTACATACCACTAGCCTACAGAAAGTCCTTGGTTATTACAAAATAGTTTTCCTAATCTAAATGGTATGTGTTAATATTTGGAACCTTGTACGATTAGGATAAATATAATATTTTGGAGTTCTATTATCTTTTTGAGAGAAAGATGAGTTTGTGGTAGAAATTAGTTGAAGGTTGAAACTCTCCTTGTCAAGTATATATATATATATATCTTATTCTATGAATAAATTAATTCTTAAGCTTTAGGAAAGGGATATTAAGAAAAATGTGTTATCCTAATACCTTATGTTTTGTTAAACAGATGATATTTTAAATCACCATAGATTGAAGGCTTTGAGGCACACAATTTTACACTTATTTATGATTGATGACCTCAATCAATCCCTATAAATATTTACATTTTTCCTCTAATTATGTTTCTATAATTGACACCAATGTTCTCCTATTAGAAACCCTAATTTGGTGGTGACTTTCACATTTTCGTTTCCCTCTTATTAAGGCTAAATTTTATTAACCTTATTTCCGATGTGGGTTTTCCAGAAAGGTAATTTCTATTTTCATCCTTTTGTTTTCAAAGAAAAATTTCAAATTGCGGGGATGCAATTTATTGGCGGGGAGAATGTAACACCCCGAGCTTCCACGATATGCTTCTCTTTCAATAATGCAATAGCTTGCATTGTACTCAAGTTCGA
This sequence comes from Viscum album, assembly GCA_963277665.1. NCBI lineage: Eukaryota > Viridiplantae > Streptophyta > Magnoliopsida > Santalales > Viscaceae > Viscum > Viscum album. Next base: position 1,710,405,874 of record OY728125.1, read on the forward strand.
GATTCTAACACACCATGACCAATCAAAATAGTCATTATGAATAGTAATACCCACTTTTTGAAATTATATATATTTTATATTTCAATATGGACAGCATTTTTGGATTTGGAATATCGAAATTAGCCTATTCTAAATTTTTGGTATTTTTCTGAGAACTTACAATTTTTTTATGAATAGTGAAAAATACTTAAAAACAACTTTTTTAATCAAAATAATTTATAGTGATAAGTTATACTATTGAGTGGTTTTAAAGTATAATTAGAATATATTTTTACCATTTTATCCAATGGTGGTCATTAGAATTAATTTCACTTTGAAATTGGACATAAACAATTGTCAATCTTTTGATATATATTGTTTCTTAAAAACACGCTATTTGTTGTGACAGCGGGAATTAATTAAAAAATAAATTAATGCAACTTATATTTTTGGAATTTTTTAAAATAGATATCATTTTTGAATTCATAATATCAATTATATTTTAGGTTGAAATTTTGGCATTGTTCTGAAAAACTTCAATTTTTGATGAATAGTGAAACCACTATGTGGTAGTTAAAAAACTGATTTTTCATTTAAATGAAACATTACCACTTCTGTGATTTGATTTTAAAAAATAAGATATACATGGTTATCATTAGGAAGAAAAATTTGGTTCAATGGGATTAAAATAATTTTTTAGTGAATAGTAACTTTTAAGTTTAATTAATCGCGATTAAAGGTAATTAGTGAAATTTAAGGTAAAAATGATATTATAAAAATATGAAAATACCTTTAAACTTGTCCTAACCTTATAGTATGAGTCATTTCTGACCAATAAAATCCATGAGTCAACTTGGGGACCCCATGGAGCCACTTGGGTAAGAAAATGACATTAATAACGTTTTATTTAAAGTAAAAATAAAATTGTCACAAACATGTGTTATTTTACTAAAACAATTATTACATGGGGTAATATAAGTTAACATTTCTACTATAAATATTAATTGGAAATCTAAAACTATTTCATACATCATGATATTTTTTTTATATTTTTTAGACATTAAATAAATTAAATTTTTTATGACGCAATGATGATGCAACGATTACCTCATTAATTAACGATTTAAATAAAATGAAAATATAATGTAAACTCTAAGACTTACACTTGTCAAAAACCTATTAGATGAGTATATTTTGAACCCTTATCACCTTAACCTCGAAATATATAAGTTTGGGACCTTTAAAATCCGAAACTCATTATATAATAAAGTAACATTTCATGACTTTACAAGAGTGCCCATCCTCTCCTCTTATAAAAGGCCCCCACCACTACCACCTAACTCACACATTAAAAGCCTTTTGGCTCGGCCAAACTCTACCCAAATACTCTCTAAACTTCCCTATATTACTCCTAGAAGCCTCACTTTGGGCATAATTTGTCCCAAGGAAGCCTTTGGCTCTAATCAAAAAAAAGAGTTACCCGATTTTAAGGTAATGTCTTCTCTTATGTTATTTTGTTTTATTTTTCTTCTCCAAACCCTTAAAATATTTTTATTCCTTTATTTTTTAACAAAACCAGTATCTTCAATATACTATGTTGCTTTTATGAGAAGGATTTGATTTACACTTACACACACCTTCGTCTAATGGTTAAAGAACATATTTTTTCTGTGGATGGAAAATTTCTATCTCACGAAACGATGATTGTTCAATATTCTTTTAACACCGTTCATGGTGGCCATTATGATGACACTATTTTTATATATGATATGTATTATGTTTTTGTTTTCCTTATGATTCTGTATTTTTCATTTATGGAATACCTTTAGGATTTCATTTATGGATAAACGTGATAATTTCATTTTAGGAAGTGCATACTACTGCCCCCTCAAAGTGATTTGAATCATTAATTCCATATGTGGGATGTATAAAAGATGGAGTAAATGGTATTATACATTATTTTAGACTGGAATTATATTATACCTTTATATAATTATAACTTCATTCCATTAAATACGAAATATGAATGAAAGTAGCGTTCATGCGTACGTACGGGTTACCGTCTCCATGAACAGTGCATTTCATTTCTTACCTCTAAATGTTATGTAATATTATAAATGCATGTATATACTGGATATATAGGATATATATGATATCTAAATCATGAATATAATTCTGGAGATAATGGATATTCTACCACATAAACAACTTGTAATTATAAGAAGTTTATTGTTGACTCAAGTACCAAAGATCGACAAAACGACCGTTATTAACTTAAATGACTACATAATTTTCATAACATTGTAATAAGTGATATAAAAGGGATAATGAACTTGAAAAAGGTTCTTAAGCAAGTAGATATTAACTCTAGTTTATTATTCAGGAGTTTAAAGAGCGGTCGGGTCAAGTCGGACATGAGGTAAGGGAACTTCTTAACCCAATTTCCGTTCTTTTGGTTAATCTCCTACTTTCAAATTATGTCATTATATTATTATGTCCAATCTTGTATTTGTACTTTATTTATGTGTAATTATAGTTAATACACATAATAGATCTATTTTATTTAAAAAATTATCATTGTTAGGGACTTCGTCTCAATCTCCATTCATTGAGGCATATTTTGTTTTATACACAAATTTCTTCTATATGGTGTATAAAACCCTTTGAATTTTACGTTTATTCAAAAAGAATATTTTTATACAATGTGTTTTACTAAACGAAAAAAAGGAATGTTTTTATTGTAATATGTATGCGGCGACAACGACTTCTCCGTCGTCGTGACCATTATTTGAGTTCTGGCTTCCTCTACAAGCCATAATTTTTATTAAATGAAAAATAAATACCAAGTTTTAATTTTATTTTATTTTGGTATTGAAAATGGTTTTTAAAGTTTTTTTTATATCAATGTGTTGTATTGATATCTTGTGATTGAAATGTGGAAATGTTATGTTTCCTTTATGCATGTTTTATGTGATACGATTTTGTTATGGATTATGATATGTTTAAACCTGTTCATATGAGGAATGCATTGGACTTAATAAGTTATGGGTGGAGCCCGCTATATCTCCCCGATGCATCGAAAGGTCTCATGAGACAAACTAGTGTCTTGGCACGAGGCCTTGACAAAATCTTATTTGTAGTCTTGGCACGAGGCCTTGGCTACGTGGTTATGATAGTCTGGCATTATGCATTCCATCATTATGAAAGTGGTTATTGATATTTCATGTGGTTATTCGACCAGTAGAATATCCATGTGAATAAGTAAATGGAATTATTTCATTTTACTTTTTCCATATTATGTTGAAGTTCTTGTTTAAAAGGATTTTGTTTAGTTATGCATTGCCTTAAATGTTTATTTTTATTTATGAAATCTTCCGCTATATTGTTATCCTTACTGAGCATCTGAGCTCACCTCTTTCAATGTTTTAATATTTTCCAGGATGTAAAGAAGTATTTTATGAATGACCTGCAGGGATAGTCAGAAGGGGATATGAGTGTGTACTATGGAGACCATGTTATTATAGTTTTTCACTTTATGATGTAATGTAACTTTTATGAATTTATCTGGGGTTTCCAAGGCTATTAAACTAATCGGTCTTTCGATACTTGATCTTTTGTGATCATGCCAATGTTATGCAATAATGCACTGACTCTGGGTAACTGGGGTCGGGGCGTCACATCATTGAACCAAAAAAGGAACTCAATATGGATCACATATATGAATGCTCACCTCCGCAAGATTTCATGAGAAACCAACACAAATAAAATAATATCCATAGGTTACCCACCATATGCATTTGAGTATCAGATATCTCACACATAAAATGTCCCAAAGGTGTATTATCCCTTATGACTATAAAACAGACTGAAGACCTTTCAATCTAACCAGGGAAAGAGAAATAGGGTCACGAGACCTAGAAAGCGGCCAACCATGCACATGAAATATCAAACATACTAAAAACTAAGCATAAACAATGCTCACTCCTGTAATAAAGGTAACAATACTATGACCACCCATCTTACATGGGATTCATGTAGAACCTAAGAGTCCTATAAGGGACAAAGCACCCTAAGGGTCAGAAAACTCATAGAATTTGGCAAGGTATTTAAGGTCTTAAGGGTGTTACCTATCTTGGGTGATCCCCATAAAAAATACATAAGCATCGACCCTATCACTAGTTCACACCAACCAAAAATTCACTAGGCTTAAGATCCCATCATTGGATCCATTGCTAAAAATAAGAAAGGCCTACAGAAAACGCTCATGTTTCAATTCCAAGGAAACTCATAGATACATTTAAACTACCCTTATATGAGTTATTAAACTAATAACACCACTATAGGTTCCATTTATAAATCCATTACATTTATTCAAATTAAATCATTAAACATTTTAAATATTTAATACATAACATTAGGTAACAATTATAAAAAAATAACTTGGTACCTGATTTAACTAATGCATCATGGAAAAAAATGCAAGGCTTTTAGAACATCCTTTTTTCTAAAATATTAAACATTTATTAACATCCCATATTTATTAGGTAATTATCAAATAAATTTATTTTAATAGATAAGGTGACCTACAAGGGTCCTGCTATGACATCCTAGGCTCATCAAAATTTATCTAAATAGAAATTTCTTAATTATTAAAGGTCCAGAACACCCAAAGTGGGTCATACCACAAAAAAACATTCCCCAACTAACCCACTTGGGTCTAGTTGTGCATTGTGAATTTTAACCTACATATTTTAGTTCAAAATTAGAGATCTTCCACATTTATAACCATTTTAGAATATACCATGATCATATATAATGGTTCAATTATATGTTTTTCCATATAACATTCCATAAAGTGCCCATAAACATTACAGGTTGCCTTTTGTATCCCATTTATTTAAATCATTCATCTCTAAAAGTTTTAACTTTAGAAGATTTTAAATGTAAACACTAGTCTGTATATATATATATATATCAAAGGGTGGTTTGAGTATACTGGTTGCCTTTTCCCAATTATAAGGCTCTCATAAAATTTGGAACTAAAAAATGGTTCCTGTTTAATCACAATATATAATTTCATCCCATGAAACCAATTACATATTAATAAAAAATTAGGCATGTTATCACATGTTGTTAACATGGATAAACATGATAATGAGCACAAAATCATGGTGCACAAGAAAGGAATTCTAATTAATCATGCAGTAAGAAAAATAATTAACTAAATAAGGAAACATATTAGAATGATAAATAAATCTCTCTAGCATTTTATATAAGTAGGCATTCAAGGGAAAACAAAAACATGGAAGAACACTCAAGGAACAAAATAAAAATTAAAAGGAAACCTACAAATACAACTACATGGAATTGAATATGAATGGAATGCAAATATATATGTGACTGTAATGATACATTTAATTCTACTTCCTTTCTATACCAGGATAGGGGTAGAATACCATAATTCAATAATTATAGAAAAGTACACCAGTCATTCAAGGTGAAATCATAATCAACTGTAATAACAAACAGCATGAAAGAAAATCCTATCCTTATCCACTTGGACTTTCCCTAAAAATAGGTTGATCACTCTGATGAATGAATATATACTAAAAATTGACACATTCCTAGTCTCCTATCTACTATCCCCATATAGTAAGTAAAAGGAAAATAAAGGCTCAGATACCACTTTGTAACATCCCATCCTGGATGACCACTAAACTGGTAGCCAGAATGGTGGGTTACATGGCCTCTAGTGTGCCTCCACATATGCCAGAGGTTTCATCTTAGTAGTGAGGGTATAAAGAGGCGATAGTGGGGAGACAATACCATCATGATCAGAGAAGTATAGTATTATAACATATAATACAAAATAGGAATAAATAATAATAAATGACAGAGCAGTAGAAGAGTAATATAAACTAAATCAAAATTTAAAATGAATATAAAAGATGGTAATATCCAATATACAATAGTTCATGCATGTATAGATGATAATACATAACCTAAAATAGTATACATGTAATAAACAGAATTACAGATTGCAATACATAAATTAGGAAATGAAATAAAAGAAAATCCCTAAGGTCGATCTCCATGAGCATCATGAGATCCAGCTTAGTCCTATGCTCCTAACTCCTAGATACATGAAAATAAACACAAGCAATAATACATATTCCTAAAAACATGGAATATACTTGGGTGACCTAGTTCAATGGTATCCAGAGTAGGGTATAAAATAAAATCCCAATAGGTTACCACCCATGGTGGCTACAACTGAATCTGGTTCGTGCAAATAAAACAGGTAGTGTTCATGTATAAACTATGTAAAGAAAAATGTGAAATAAGTAATAACCAAGTTGGGCTAGGGTCCCTCCAAAAAACCTGATCCAACCATATCTACACTAGATTAAGCCGAAAATATCTGACCCATAAGAAACTTGTGAGAATGAGATATGTGTAAAGTAATAACAAAAGTACTAAACAGGTGTCATGAGATGGACTGAACCCAAGCATGTGATCTTTCTTATCGCACACATTCCATAGTCTAATAATTATACAACATCACAAATAATTATAAATATATAAACACCAATATCTCATAAGCAACATCCTAGGACCATCTAAGGTGAACCATGACAAGAAACCCAAATATCGCACCAAGAGCACCATAAGTACTCACTACAGTCAAAGCCCCTCCAATGTGACCCATGAAAATCCTTTCAAGTATCACTCTCGGCCTAGTGTGAGATTATTTCTAATCCCATACCTAGTATCTAATGTGGGGTTCCAAGTCTCACTCATGGCCTAATACAACCATCTCACTGATGATCCCGTACAAGGGGTCTCCTGTAAGGAACCAATATCGCTCATAATGAGGCAAGAAGAACACATGGTGAGCCTATCATGGAATACCAGTGTCGCCCACAACATATACATAGTCCATAAGTGAAACTGATCACAAGAAATATGATTTCGTCCTTAGAATTCCTTGAATGGAAACCCAAGTATTACTTAAGGCATTCATAATCTATTTAGTTAATTAAATTAACAATATAAGGGTCTTGATAGTAAGAATGGCTTAGCATGAATCAAAGACACATTAAAGAGGGCCATACCCATTTTTTATTTCATTTTAGAAGAACAAGGGGACACATATAGGAGTAAGCTACATCACATCTTGAAGAAATTAAATGTGAAGTCCATCATGTCAAACAAAGAATATCGCATATATCATTTTACAATTGAATACAATGCACCTCCTCGAGGGATTTTATTATAAAAACATGAAATTGTTTATAAAACAATTCATTTAGAAAAAATAATCATCACCCAAGAATACAAACCCAAATCACATTAAAGAATCATTTTATATAAATATCCCAATATGGAAATTCAATTCATAAAGGTTTAACATGGCTTCAGGATGTCTCATTATCATTAATTGGGAAATTTTCTATAAGGGGGAGTTCCATTATAAAACTAAGATGAATTATTGGAATAAAATCAGGGAATTTTAACAATTAATTAATAAGAGGAAAAATAATTTGGCACACCAAAGGGATATATATGATAAAGGTCCATATCCTCTATTTACATAACAGGTCTCAATGAGAGTAATACAAGGTGAATAACACAATTTAGATTGAATAAAAAATTAAGGCAACATGTAGTAAAGGCTGGAGTGTGGTGCCAAAATTCAATTTATAAAAAGATATAAACTTGAGAAAAATCTCTAGACCATATACCTTATTCTTAGGACACTTCATTCATCCAATTTTAAGGCTTGATTCTATCCAGTTTTTAAGAAAATTAAGAAAGAGACATTTGACCTGAAAATAGAGAAAATGAGCTTTCACCTCTATAACTTGGTCGAGGGAAGATTAAATGAATAAATGTTGAAAAAGAATTCAGAGCTTACCATTGCAGATCCATAGAGACTGACAATGTTTGATTTAGACAACAAATGGAGGAGATTCATCAAATCCTATAATATCCATAGGAGGAGAAACCCATCATGCAAGGAGGAGGAGAAACCCACTAGAGGAAAGAGAAAGAAAAAAGGGAAATTAGATTTAACCCCATCAAGGACATTTTGGTCATTTAACCCTAAAAAACTAGGTCGTACGTGTTGGCCACATCATTTTTTCAAACCGTACACTAACTATGTAGCTCATCCTACTTAGGAACCCACCTCGCATGGTTTATCCCGCACAGTTACCCTAACTATGGGCCAACCGTGTGATGAATAGTGCATAGGTACTTCCTAAGTGGAACTAACTATGTGGGATATGTGAAGGGTTTGGGTAAATCTTGTGTAGCTCATGCGACATGTGTTTCACCTCTGGTTTAGGTCGTATTGTTTGTTACTAGGGGACACATGATTTCAATAAATTGTACGCCCTATTTAGACCACCCAAACTTGTGATTTTCAGGGCTTAATGCTCCCAAAACTCAATAAGACACCTGCGAACCCCTCAAGCCTTTACCAAAGTCTAAAAACCACACTTTAGGGTGTTCCAACTCTCATAATTACGTTCTAAATCTCATATCAAAGAATGGTTTGTCCACCTAAAGTGAAAATTCAAATTTCTTTAGATGTTTGTCTGGTCTAAAAACATGGTTCGTTACACATTTTCAAGAAAATTTAGAATTAACACATTTCCATTGGGTTCCATCTAGTAAATAAAACAAAAAATAATTGTGTGAGCAGTAATAATAATATTGGACACAATAAACATGGAAAATCATTTATATGATGTCTAAATCGTGACACCTTCTTTTCAATCTATGAAACATTTTTTTTCTCTAGGTCTTTCTTCATTATTATCTATTCAAATCCATCATGATGGTTCATAATTAAAATGCGAATGAACTTAATAATACCCCATAGGAGTGTCAAATCAAGTGTGCAGTAAGGGTATACTCACTGTGCACAAGAATGATGGACAATATATACTCGACCAACTCCTTTTGGGGTTATTCCTCCAAGAGGCATCTATTCCAAAACCCCATCAACTTATAGTATCTAGTTAGGGATGTTTTTTCTAGGAAAACTACACTCCTTTATTTACCATAACTTGAGATGTTCTACTATACTTATGGTTATCCTAAGGGTCCTCCCCAAATTTTAATCATCCTGGTTTCCAAAGGTTAACTGAACCTTTCTTTGATACCAACAATAGCGACCCATACTTTTATTACATAAATATTTCATCTTATTATATCAATAATAAATACATAAAATTAAAATATATTCTATAATCATATGGGTTTAGTATCTTTAGAAACTTGAATACATTAATATCTAGTTCATAAGTGAACTAGATCATCTTCTATTAAGTTATTTATAATTTTCACCATTCTTAGACATATCTTACATAATACCTTCCATCATAACTTGGGTAAATGAAACATAAGGGAGGGTGAGCTTTGATTCTCAGTAAAGGTAAAAAAGTGATACATTAATGATCACAAAAACATAAAATCATCATAAGGTTAGGATAATGTGATCATAACATTTGAAAACCATACCCTACATATTATATATCAAAATCATGAGTCATAGATTAAATCTTGATAGATCATAAGGGATGAATCATAACATAATCAAAGAACATGAGCCATGAGAGTATAATATTGGAATAATACATAGATTGTTGACATATACATAATCATAGAAAACCATGTCCTTATAAGTCAAGGCTCATTTCCAAGACCAGTATCATGGATTGGGATCACTCCTCAAACCATTACTGTTGTCAAGGTTATCTCCTAATACTATCATAGTGGAAAGATTCTCTTACTGAACTGGGTTCAATCCCCATTCCAATCCTATTTATCTCATTAGGTATCCATCTTTACCAAATTCATTGGAGGGATACATAATTTTTTTCTACCCATTACATATTTAAAGTCATGTAGATTTTTTCTAAAAGACCAAAAATCATTCATCATATTATAACCCATGAAAAGAAATGGGTTTCATAAACATTTCATCAATTCATTATAGTATAACCTATATAAAAGGAATGGGTTTCATAAAAATATTATCATCATAATGATAAATCAACTAAAAAAAGAATAAGGATGGTATCACTAGGTCATATCCCCTATAAATAATAAGAAACTTCAAAGTTTGTTGCTTTTTATGAATAGAAATAGCATAAAAATATCATTAAAACATTCTTAAGGAAAATCCACTTTCCATTTTGAAATTAATTATGTAAAATTTAAAAAATTCCAAAATATTATGGAAACAAATTTCTTTAAAAATAAATTAGGAATATTTAAAAGGAATCTTCAAATCATTGATTCATCATGAAATCAAGAAATTATATTGATGCAGTACACATTAAAACAAATATTCATTTCACATTTTCATTAAAAAGTCAAAAGTACCTCATTCAGAAAATGAAAAGAATATTCCTTTTAAACTATCTTGTAAATATTTAACCATAGATAAAAATGAATTTAAACAATCATAGGAGAAACATTCTTAAATATTTTTTAGAAAACATGGATATGGTGCAAAAAGTTTTTTCTACCAAATAAATAAATAAAATCATTTTTCCTTAAAAATTGGTCTTTCAGTATCTTGTATACCTAAATGGAGGTAAATTAATGGAAAACATTAATTCTATAGAAATAACTAAAGGATTATTAAAATAATGGGATTGTTTAGATTTGTATCTTGAAATGTTATCATCAGAAACAAAATCATAAACAATCCTGATAAACAATTAGATTAGAACATAAAACTCTTAGAACTTTGGAAAATTTCAAATCCAAACCCCAAGAAGGAGAAAACCTTAGAAACATATATATATACCCTAAAATTTTTATAAGTATAATAATAAAATAAATTCATTGGAGTTATATACACCACATGAAATAAACTAGTGGTGAATATGGTATGTGTCTTACATAAGTAAAAGTGAGATGAAAATCTCTTGCCTCAGGTTCCACTTTCTTCAAAAGTACTCTAACCTCCTATATAATATATTTGAATTTATAGTAATTCTATAAAATAATCACACACATATTTATAATATCATAAATTATCCACTTATAATATTTCAACTTCCATTTATTAATAATTCCTTATAAAAATCATCATTTCTGAGTGTTAATGATTTCGTTTTTCATGAGAGTTTTGGTTTCGTAATTCTGGTCATTTTACTTTAATCAGGGTTCCATAATCTAAAGAATATTAATCATAATATAAATATCCTATATATTTATTATATATATATATATCCATAAATGATAGAGATAAAAAAATTAATTACATTGTTCATGAAGACAGTAGGTCGTACATACGCATGAACATTGTTTTAATTATTCAAAAGAGGAAAAAAATAAAGGTAAATAATAATTAACCATTCCAAAATCATTATTATATAATATTATATATATATATATATATACCTTAAATCTATTCTTTTTACCATCCATGTAATGTGGGAATGAAAAACAAATCACTACGCTTCTTAGAGGCGGCAGTCTACATGTATGCACAAGCGACATTACCATTTTCCAATAGATTGAAAGTTAAGAAGGTAGATTTGATATTTATATTATAAAAGAATTATTTTTTTCATAAATATTACATATAAAAATTAAACCCATCAAATTACCCATCAATAAAATATGGGGACTAAAAATTAATTATATCACTACATGGAGACGGTGAGCCGTAGGTATGCATGAGAGATACTTTCACTTCCCATTTGATAGGAAAGAAGGTGGATAATGGTAGTTTCATAATAATAAAATTTCAGTATATCAAGTATAATGAATTTATTATTTTATTATAAATACCATATATTTAGATGAGGTAAAAGAATAATTAAAAAAAAAGTAATCGATTAAGGTTATTACCTCTTCTTTTAAATAACTCATTTATATCGCTTATTAATGATCCTAGGGTTGGTATTTTAGGAATAAAAGAACCTATCAAATGTTTATAGTGAATTTTATAAGGTATTTTGGTAGGTTTTGTTCAATTTAGAAGGATCAAAGTGGTGTAAAGATGATAAATGAGGGTGTCCCTTTATAAGTGAGGGGAGGGGCACTCTTGGAATTTCTTAAATGATTAAAATTTAAAAATGTCATTATATATTTAAATTATTTAAAATGGGTATATATTTGATTATAGGGTAGTATTTGGTTGAAATATGATAAACTAATAAAATTTGGACATGTTTATGGGGTATTTTAAACCGTATCTTTTGGTTTATCCCCTTAGTCAACCTATTTTAACCTTAACCATAGTAACATCTTTTTCACTCTTAATGGGTTATTAATTTACTTATAAGGTAAAAATTGGATCATAAATGGAAAAAGGATTAAATTTTCTACCCTATATTATCCATATCGTCCTCCTTCAATATTTTTATGATTTTTAAATAATTTAATAAAATATTATTTTCATAAAACATCATTATTGTCATTTTTGACACTATTCATTTAACTTGACACTAATGACACCAAGAAAAAGATGTAATTTGATAATAATCCTTTAACGCATCTCTAATATGTTATATTAATCTATAATTTTTTTGGACCAATATAAATTTCTCAAATTATGTTACTTTTAATATAATTAAAAACATTTATTTTATTTTTCTATTGTAGAAATAAGATGCCAGTATTTCATTCCTGAATGGCCCGAAGGCCTTCATTTTTATTGATTTTTTATAACATCCCTTTCAAAGGATGAGGGGTAACCCTTAAAAGGCCCTTAGGCTCAGAGATTACGAGGCCAGTAGTCTTAGGAGATTACATGACCCGAAGGTCTTAGGGAATTCAACCAGACTATCAACAAGGAACTTTCCCTCCCCAACATCTATGTCATGATAATAGCTATCCATCTTTTCATGGTCTTCTGTCAAGGCTTCCCATGCAAGCACATGCTGGTCCCGATGGCATATCCATACCCTCTCATTCTGAAAAATCCATTTGGCTCTGCTCTGGAAAGTGCACCTGCTCTGAATCCTCTTCTGGGGCTGCTCCTTTTTTGTAGTGTGTATAGGGAAACTACATGTGGCCCGAAGGCCTTGAGGTGGCCCGAGGGCCTTAAAGGTGGCCCAAAATCCATACTGACCCGAATTCATGGGTGGCCCGAAAGCCTTAAGGACTCCAAGCCCAAATCGGTGGCCCAAGGTGAATAGTTCCAGCTACTACAGTACCGAAGAGTACCTGATATATTAACTGCTACAGTGCCCGCACAGTGTACAGTTCTCCTATAGTACTATATAGTGTATAGTATACTATAGTACCTTTACAATGTACAGTTATGCTATAGTACCTACACACTGCACAGTACTGCTATAGTGCCTTCTATAGTACCAGGTACAGTACTGCTACAGTACTTGGAAATATGCCCCTACCTAGTTTTGAACCTGAGTTGTGTGGATGCACATAAGGATACCTCACCAACTGGGCTGAGGCTCATGTGCAGTATTTCATGAGAATTTATGATAATTATATAATTAGTAAAAATTAGTTATAAATTTCCATTATAAAAATAATTTGATTATTCTAAAAATAACTATTAAGATTCTTTTACAGAAGACCCTGTAGATCACTGTTGTACTGGTCAGAGCCAATGGTAGAAAATTCTTGTGGGCCTAGAGTTGGATCTAGTGATGGTTATGAGAGGTTCTTTTCATCTATGGGTGGATGAGGACTGACTAAAAATGTTAGGATTCCATTGTGGACCAATAGAAGCAGTCTTTGGAGTTCAATGGGGAGATTATGTTCTCTGATCTCACCTCACTAAGGATTACATGAATGTGGTTGGGACAACATGATATCTCATGGGTGTGTAGGACAGTTTCCTCATTATTACATTGGGTTAGTGAGGTGTTGTACCACTTGACCTAAGGAACACAAATACACCAGGTGTTAGGTGTATTCCATGTGTTGTAGATGAGGAGATAATTGCATGACTCATTGTATAATGTTGACCACGAAAAGTTGGATGTTGAGGTTGGAGTTATCCTTTTTGAGGTGTGTGGTGGTGTTTGAGAACCCTAAGAAAAAGACCCTTCATGGGAAGATGTTTTTACTTGGGTTTGTGTTTATTGATAGCAAGAGAACCCCCAGGAGAGCTCGTTGAAGCGGGATATCCAATTGTGATCTCAGTATCTTCACCTAACTAAGTATGTTTTTAACTTTTTGTTATGAACATTGTTGAAGGTGAATAGAATCTTATGACTCTAATTTTTTCTAGTAAGACATTGGAATATTTTAAGGAATATTTTTGAAGGTATACACTGGTTTATTATGAAATTTTAGGGCCTAAAGAACCTTGGTTAAGTGATATAAAAAGTGTTAAATTTATTATATATTATACATGAGTAGTTTTTTGGAAATAATGGAATAACTCTCGAACAGTGTCTTGGATGTGAATTATAAGACCACCAAAAATCTGTAATGTGAGTTTAACATTAGGTGTGATATAATTTTTGTGTGCGTCGGGTGTTCATCATGAGCGCCATCATGGGAGGAATAATAATTAAATAAAATAATATATTTATTTCATAGTTATAATTAATCCAAAACCTAAAACTCCCCTATAAAATCATGATTATGGAAAATCTCTTAGGTAATCTACTTAAATATGGGGATTGAGAAAGGATCATTGGAGTAGGATTCTCAGATGATTAATGAAGGATCATGGATTGGTTATTTTCATGCTAATTAGAGCTTGTGGATCATGATAATGACTGTGATGTAGAGGCATTGTTCATCTGTGATCAATACAAACTCATGGTAGGGTGTTTGTTTTATATGGATTTATCCCCATTTTTTATCCCATATTGAACATGGTTCAAATCTCCTACATAGTGGGTTATTCTAGGTAGGGTCTGGTATACCTCAGAGGCCCTGGGTGAGATCCCCTATCTATGCATTGAGGTATTCAAAGTTTCAATTAAGGCCATGTATACCTCATAGGTCATGGGTGTGACCCCTATCTATGTATCGACATCTATTGTCTTCTGATGAGGTGTATTATGACTTAGTGTGTATCTTGGACGAGCTCTATAAGTTTCCCTAATCTTCTTTATAGCTAGACCCAATGATTGTGATCTCTCAGATGAGTTCTATTAGTATAGTAAGTCCCAATGAGCGATACCTCTTGGATAAGAGCCAGCAGGGATGGAGAGTCTCATGGAGTGAGTTATCCTAGATAAGTGTTATCTTTGAGCCTCAAGTAGAATCTTAGGCTGGTAATGAGGTCATGACCTGACCATTGTGCCATTGTGTCTATCTTGATCATATATGGGTTTAATGGTTATAAATTGTTATGTCTCTTATCTTTATTGACAAACCTTTGTGATGATGAGCTGGTTAATCTGTCGATGCTTTGTGTTTGGTGATTCTGGGGTGTCCTTATACTCACCCCTCTATGGGTTCTACCCACACATGTTATGTCTAATATAGAAAATAGGCTTTTCATTGGATTCCTTGGTGAACCAGTAACAGGTTAATATTATATGGAGCATAGTTGTGGATCTTATTTTTGGTAGACAGACATCAGACGGGTCTAGGGGTTGCTTCTGGGTTGCATCCTCTATGTTTTTAGCAGGTTGGGTTCTTTTATAGTTTTGGTGTGATTGTATTTGGTCCATTTTACTTTGATGTACTTCTTACTATACTTTTGATGTGAGATAGATGTTATTCCTTCATTCCAAAAATAAAAATGTATTTTCAAAGTTGGTGGAAATAGCGTTGTTTATTAACAAAAATTAGAAAAAAAAAAGTTGACATGAAAATCCCTCTTCTACAGAAGTGGTTTTCAGATTACCAACATCAAAAATATTTTTGAAATCATTTATAATATAACGAATGTCAAAAATAAACATGTTACAACATTGTTATTAATTGTTCATGGATAATTTTGCTGTAGTCCTCAGGAATTTAGGTTTTAATAATAAAGTATGATATTTCATATGCGTTTTTTCTAGTTTGTCTTATCGTAATTATTCCATTCTTAATTGTTATCTCATTTTCATGATAATGAATATAAGTTAAACAATAATAGCTCAATAAATTAGCTAAATTAATAAGAAAACAATAAAAAAAGATACATTCATTTGTTGAATATTGAAGACAAAAGAACGTTTAGCAAACAACTAGATCGTGAAAGAAAATACAAATTAATATTATTCATATATACAAATATGGAAATTATCAATGAACAAAATCCATTCATAAAAATTTAAAAGGTTTTATATGGTGCCCAGACAAACATCCTCCATGTCCGACTCACCATTTTCACAAATAAAAGAAAGTGCAAGGTAATTATCAGTGTTAACCTGGAAGGCCCACACTTGTATTCTCACACCAGATCGGAGGTCATTTCTCCTAGAGATGATGTTCCAGGTGATGTTTAGCATCATCATATAGGAGAAACCACCGGTGAGTGATAATAGTGATCGGTGACCGATAACAGTAATCGGGGAAGCAGCGCCTTTGGATCCAGTCGTCCGCCACTAATTAGGAGTTAGGGGATGTATTCTAGGAGGAGTTTCATAGCTATTTACATAGAACCGATGAAGGGAGGGTTTTTTTTAGTAAAATATGTAGCCTCTGAAATGAGGAACGTGGATTACAGCTTTATTTGGTTCCCAAGGTTCATCTGCAGTTGCAGTAGGGTAGTGGTGGGGTTCCTCTATCCCCAAGAGAATAGCACCGTCGAAGGATGCTGTAAAAACCATCACCACTAATCAAGAAGTTATCAATGATATGTTAGGAAAACTCTATATTTATATATATATTTGAAAGAATACATGATTGAGAATTTTTTTTAGGTGTGTGATACAAAGTCGTGATTAATTTTTATGATGCATATCTTTATCATGGAAATAATTTACTTTAAAAAAATTGCAGTTGAATTATGGAAACACAAAAAAAATGATGATGCAAATATTAATTAAATTTATATGGTATATATGATTTCATAAAATCACAAATAAACTCAATCAATTATTTTTATTTCCCCTCACTAATCATCTCATTCAACTTAAAATAAAATAAATTTAAAATAAAAGTTAGTATAGTAAATAAAAAAATCACAAAAATCTATCAATTGAAATCCAATAAAACATTTCAATTAAAACAAAGTATGAAAAATGGTCCAAGGTCATTTTATTTTTAATATATACTAGTTTCAAATCATTTATTTATTTTAAAACTACATATTCAATCTGTTCGAGTGCATATCATGTCTGATTGATGTTTTGTCTGCTCATATGCATCCTAAATTAAACAAAATCCCATGATTTCATATCATTCGGAGATCAATTGATATTGTTTTGACTATTATACACATGTTTTAGTATTTTGAGACAATAAAATTGTATTTTTGTTCATCCTTATCAAAAAACATATCAGAATGATGTTATCGCCATTCCAACTATTCAAAAGACACTCTATAGGTTTTGTCATATGATTTCACCAAAATCAGAGTATTTTCTCGATTTTCACCCACATACACACATTTTTAAAAGCGACCAAACCTTTAGAAACTACTTATAAGGTTGTTTCGGGCACACCACACATCAGATTTAGTTTTATCTTACACATGGGAAATATTACAGAGATGGTTATCCTATGATATCAAGTTATGTGATGGTAATTTGATGTAGTTTTGATCATTACAGGCACATCTTAGTGTTTTAAAAACATTAAAAGTGCATTTCTGATCTTCCCAAGAAAAAAACACATCCAATTGATGTGTCATCTATTCCAACATTTTATGAATCACTCTACAGTTGTTTTGATATGATTTCATTGTAATCGAGGGTTGTTTTCTTAGTTTTGACATCCCGAAACACATTTTTAAAGGTCATCAAACCTTTAATAACTACTTTTCCCATCCGTCTAAACACACCACACAGCCTATTGAGATTTTCTCTACTCATACATGTCAATAATAATACAAATATTTTCCACCTTTTATTTTACATCATTTTGATGCTGTTTGCAATTTTGTTACCATTACACACATGTTTATTGTGTTTTAAAACACTAAAAGTGTGTTTCAAGTGATCTTGATCAAACAACACCTCATAATGATCTCCTTTCAGTTCCAAAATTTTAAAAATCATTTTAAGGTTGTTTTAATATTATTTCAAGACTATAATAGGTCATTGGATTCATTTTTACCTAATGAAGTACATTTTTAAAGGTCACCAAATCTTTAAAAACTGATAATAAGATCATTCTAGGCACACCATATTTCGAATTGACATGTCGTTTGCTCACATAAATCCAAAATAATATAGATATAGATTTCCTATGATTTTGATGTCATTCAGAGGCCATTTGATAACGTTTTTACTATTAAACACATGTTTTAGTGCTTTTAAAACACAAAAAGTTCATTTTTTATTATCTTAGGAAAACGACATGTTTGATTGACATTCCAGCTTCTCCTACATTTAACAAATCACTCTATAGTTATTTTTCTATGATTTAATGCTAATCAAAGGTTGTTCACTTGCTTTGACCCCATGACATGTGTTTTTAAAGGTTATTAAACCTTGAAAAAATAAATATTTATTCTGTCTGATCAAACCAAATGTTTGATTAATGTGTTTTCTTCTTATACACGTTAATAATAATACAAAGTTGGTCTTCCTAGTATTTTAAATCATTTAGAGATTTTTTCTATGGTTATTACTATCACATAAATTCTTTAGTGTTTTAAAACACTAAAATTATGCTTCTATTCATCCTGAAAAAATGAAACTTCAAATTGATGAACTGTTGGTTCAATTTTATTAAAAATAAATCTACAGTTGTTGTCCTAAAATTTCACATAAATCATAGGTCATTTTCAAGGGTTTGACAATCTGATAAACATTTTTATAGGATTTTAAACCATTAAAAACTGGTTATTCAGTCCATGAGAGCACACAACATGTTAGATTCATCTGTCATTTACTCATACACATTGAAAAAAATATAAAAAGAAAAGTTTCCGATGATTTCAAATCATTTGAAAGTCATTTTCTTCCAATTCCAACATTTCAAAAATATCACTATGGTGTTGTCCGATGATTTCATGGAAATCAGAGGTCATTCGCTTGATTTTTAACCCATAAAACTGTTATTGTTTGAAATTCTTTCTAACACAATAACAATATTATTTGTTTTGATAAATTACCCTCCATTATCATTTTATGAAATTAAAAAGTTTATTAAGTTCTCAAGTTTAATACATTATCAAGTGTTTTAATTAATTAAAAATATTTAATTACATGTTTTAGTAATTTTTATGTAAATGTTTAAAATTGATACTTTATGTTATTATTTTTTTATTTTCTTAAGTTCAATTTTTTTAAGTAAAAACTTTAGGAAATATTTAGTGAGCCACTTGGCTTGCCTTCAACCACTTAGAATAATGATTGGCACAACCCCATGGGAAGGACCTCTATAGGTACATCATAAGGAGGCTACAGAGTAGTTAGTGTGCATAGTGAAAGCTCAAACAATGTGGGATCATGTATAAGTCTCGTAGAGCATGCCCGTAGGTTCATGGGTTGGGCATAGGTCACCCGCCGTGTCGTAGGCCCGTGTGTGTGCATTGTGTAACTAGTGTTGATCGATAGTAGTCGAATTAAACTAAGGATCAATACCACTTTGTTGATATACTATTCTTCCGCTACACCTCTAAATGGATGTGGGACACGGTTTGAGTTTCAATATTCATCCGAACCAAAAACACGGAACCAATCTATCCTATTGGATCTTTTATTTGACATCTATTCAATTTTATTTCTTCTTCATGTGCTTGTTTTGGAACTACCATGCCTTTATTATTTTAAAAAATCCATCATCTTCTTACTCCGGTTTTATTGATTTTCAACAGTGAGATCATGTATTCCATATCCATTTGGTCCAACGCTTTAGTGATCGAATGAAGCCTATTTTTGGTAGTTTGAATGTTTTTTAACTATCTATAAGTACTTTAATTAATTTGGACGAGTTTAAATTCCTCATCTTATTTCTCAAGGTGTTGTTTGACTCCACATAACTTCTTCAAGCTTCCCACTGCTCACCTCTACTCGGGATGCTTTTCTGGTTCAAAGTTATCCCCTTTGATGGTTGATTGATGGTGTCACTATTAGACATCAATGTTGAGTCAAGATTCTTCATTGGAAATCATCACTGACTCATAATCCACTGTTGGACACCAACAGTGAGTGATGATCCACCATCAGACACCAATGGTGAGTTGTGATCCACCTTTAGACACCAACGTTGAGTCATGATCCACCTTCAGACACCAAATACTAGTCATAGGCCACTATCGAAAACCAATGCAGGGTCATTTTCTACCCACCGGTTGTTATTTCTTTTTACCAGAAAAAGCTTCTTTAAGCTCCAATAGGCTCTCTTCTTCGTCTTTGATCAAATACAATAGGTTTCATGTATGTTTTATTATTTTTATCATTGTATTTAATATCTATTGATTATTACTTATCATCTATATTGTTTTTAATGAGTCATCGTTGGTCGTTTCTAATGGTTGGCCATTAGTCACCATTGAAATTCCAACAGTAGCGATTTTTTTGTTGTTTCTCCTGAATCTTAGGTTTCTATGTGGCATAAATTTTGTTTTATTTTTTGGTTGAGTTTTATTATTTTTTACTTCTAATTAAAATGTTAGAATCTGATCTATTATTCCACTATTGGTCTTCCACTACACTCTATTTTCAGTGGTAGAAAAAATAAGCCACCGCTCTCTATTTTCAATAGTATAAAAATTAAGCCACCATTCTCTATTTCAATGGTAGATCAATTATCCTCAATTAGGTAACTTTTTTTATTTCTCAACTTTTTATTTATCATTTTAATTGTTTCATTTAAAATAATTAATTTTTTAAAAATTTTAATATTTTATGTTGAAATATAATTATTACAATGTGTAAAAATCAATTTTAGCATTATTTTATATACTCTTATATATGGGTATTGAAGTTCTTATGATGCTCAATTTTACTAAATTTTTTGTCTTTATAATCTCTAAGATTATATTTTTATTTAAAAAGTGATTTGTTTACAGTTGTTATAATTAACCTATTAATTTTTTATTTTAATATTTAATAAATAAATATAAAGCACGTTTATTCAATGTTATTCAACGCAGATTTAATAATCATAGGTAATTATCATATTATTTTATTTTTATTCCTTAATAAGTTTTATACAGATATTAGATATTAACATGAACCTAGAAGATCTCCATCTTAATTATCTGATAGAATCCTTCAAGGAATAAAAATAATACTAGTGCATATCATTCGATAGAATCAACATGTGATTCATTTTTGACACATTATTGCTACTCTCAATTGTTCATGAACTTCTTCGACTTTGGTACTCTAGCTGTGATCACATAAGGACTTCATCTTTGACATTGTTCAATTCAAGTGATCAAAAATCATCAAGCTTCAACATCCTTGACATTTATGATCATCTTCTAATTTCAATATACATTTTTTTATTTGTGTAATAATTATATTTCTATTTGTATTTATTCATATCTAGTTTATGCTTTTCCCAGTCAAAAGAAAGTCTTGCTTTCTATGGTTATTTCACCACATAAAAGGAAGTATGGGTAGTGAATCCTGATAAAAATATAGGTAAATAGACTTGGTTTTTCTCTTGAAATAGACTGGGTTGTGCCTCTGAGTTATTTAAATAAATATAAGTATGATAAAGAACTTGTAAATTTGTTTGGACTTGATTCTAGTAAAATGATGAAAACCCCTATGAGTAAAAATTCCAACTTATACTTGGATGAATCTTGTAAGTTAGTTGATATTAAACTGTATAGAGAAATGATAGGCAATCTACTGTATCTCAATGCTTCTAGACTAGGCATCGGCTTCTCGGTTTTCATATGTGCTAGGTTTTAGTCAAATCCCAAATAAAGTCCTCTAAATGCAGTTAAATAATTAATTATATTTTTCAATAGTAACATTTTTACAAGACTATTATACTCTAATACTAAATTTTTTGATTTACAGTCTTCCTAAGATTCTAACATTGGAGGTTGTAGACATGACTAAAAAATAATTATAGGTATTTGTAACTTTTAGGAAAAAACTTAATTTCATGGAAATCTAAGAAAAAACTTTTATTATAATTGTTAATAGGAAAGTCTGAATGTGTTGTTTCTTATAGTTTTAATTCATAGATTATTTCGATATAAAAACATTTCTATGATTTTAATATCACTTTTTTATAAAATTATTATTTTCTGTGAAAAATCTAGATATATTTCAATTTATAAATACTCTCTTCGACACAATAGAACTAAAAACATAGATGTTAGATTTCATTTCACTTGGGATCATGTAAATAAAGGTGATATATTCATAGAATTTGTTCCTACTGAGAAACAGTTAGCTGAAATTTTCACAAAACCCTTAAATTATGTTAAATATGAGAAGATGAAACTTGAATTGGGTATGTTTGAATCATAAAATCTATGCTAGTATAATCTTTGTCCTTAAATTTTCTTTTACATATGTTTTTTAATTGATTATGTTTTTATACCATGATGATATGGTAATTAAATCATATAGTTTAAAAATGATTTGTTAAATTGTAACACAATCTTAATTTTACTTTTTTTAATATTTTATCAATATGTTTACTCTATTTATTTTAAATTAGTTGATTTTTATTAATATAGAGTCAATTTTATATATTAATTTTGATGTAATTTTTGATAAATTCCAAAATGTGCAGATTTGTGTTCAAAATTTAATGAAAATTATGTTTTTCAATTTCCAAAAAGTAGTATTTGAAAGTGGTTCTAATACTATAACAACATTATTTGTTTTGATAAATTACTCTCTATTAACATTTTATTAAATTATTAAGTTTATTAAATTCTCAAGTCTGTTAAATTGTCAAATGTTTTCATTAATTAGTAATTTTTAATTTCTTGTTTTAATAATGTTTGTGTAAATATTTTAAATTGGTACTTTATGTTATTTGTTTATTTACAAACGTTTAGTTTGTTTAAGTAAAAAAAATTAGGTCATACATAGTAAGCCACGTGGAATGCCCTCAACCACTTAGAGGACCAATTGGGTCAACCTCATGGGAAGTCTTACCCAAAGTAACCCACGAGGAGGTTAATGAGTAGTTGGTGTGAATGGTGCACACTCAAAGTGTGTGGGCCAGTGTACAAGGGCCATATATAATTCCCTTAGGCACATGGGTTGGGCATAGGTCACCCACTAGGACATAGGCCCATGTGTGTGAATTGGGTAACCCATTTTGATCCCTAGTAGCCAGCTCAAACCGAGGATCAACACTGCTCCATTGATATACCATTCATCTTCCACATCACCAAATCGATGCAGGACACGGTTTTAGTTTCACTGTTCATATAAAATTAAAAATAAAGATACATTATCGGCCATCATATCTTTTATTTCTCATCTATTTGATCTTATTACATCCACCAATTCTAATTTTTGAGATCTTGCACCTCCATTATTTTCAAAAATCTATCATCTTCTTCCTTCAGTTTTATCCATCTTCAACAACGAGATCTTGTATGTCGAAGCTCTTTAGGACAATTATGTAGCAATCAAATCAAGCCTATTTTTTATAGTTTGAATTTTTTTGTTCTTTCTATATGTAGTTTGAATAATCTATATGAGGTTCAATTCTTCATCTTGTTCTTCATGGTGTTTTTCAACTCCACATAACTTCTTCAATATTCACATTGCTCACCTTTACCTAGGATGCTTCTCTAGTTCAAATATTTCCCCTTTGATGGTTGCTTGATAGTGTCACTTTTGGACATCAACGATGATTCAAAAGTCATTGTTGGACATCAAAAGTGAGTCATGCACCACCATCACACCAATGGTGAGTCAAGAACCACCATCAGACACCAACGATGAGTCGTGATCCACTATAGAACACCAATAATATGTCACGATCCACACCAGAACACCAACAGTGAGTCATGAGCCACCATCATACACCAATAGTGAGTCATGATTCACTATTAGACATCAAAAGTGAGTCATTTTATACCCATCGGTTTTTATTTCTTTTTTCTGGAAGAATCTTCTTTACGCTCCAACAAGATCTCTTCTCCTTCTTTGATCAAGCGTAGTAGGTTTCTTATATGTTTTATTATTTTTAATAGAATATTTTTTATATATTGATTATTCCTTATCATTTGTAGTGTCATTAGTTATTCAACAAAGGATCTCTCCAATGGTAGTTCATGAGTCACTATTTTACTTCAAATGATATAAATGTTTTTATCATTTCTTTAAAATCTTTTGTTTCTTAATGGCATATAATTTGGTTTATTTTTGGTTGGATTTTATTAATTTTTTCTTCTTAGTGAAATGGTGTCATCTCCTATATTTTTCCACTATTGGTCTGCCACCGCTCTCTGTTTTCAATGGTAGCAAAAATATTCCAATATTTTTTGTTTTCATCAGTAACAAAATTAATTCATTGTTCTCTATTTCAACGGTAGATCGATTATCCTCAATTAGTTAGTTTTTTTGTTTTGAAAATTTTTATTTCTTATTTTATCTATTTTTTTAAAATAATTACTATGTTAAATGTTTTTATTATTTTATGTTGAAATATAATTGTAATAGTGTCTAAAAAATAATTATAGCATTATTTTATGTACACTTATACATGCAGGTTGAAGTTTTTATGATGCTTTGTTTTACTACTTTTTTCTATATTTATAATCTGGAAGATTATATTTCTATTTCAATTGTGAATTTTTTTCAATTTTTTTATTTTACAAATTAATTGTTTTATTTCAATTTTTCATGAAATAATATAAAACACGTTTGTTCTGTGTTATTCATCACGGCTTTAAGAAACAAAGGTAATTGTCATGTTATTTTATTGTTATTAATTAACAAGTGATATAGATATTGGATATGAACATGCTTCTAAAATACCTATGTCTTAATGATTCGAGAGACTTCTTCAAGGAAAAGAAATAATTCCTGTGAAAATCATTTGATAGAACCAATTTGTGATACATATTTGAAAAATTCTTACAGCTATCAATTGTTCACAATATTTTTCAACTTCTATACTCTGGTTGTGATCATATATGGATTTCAACTTTGACATTTTTCCATTAAAGTGATCAATGATCATCATGCTTCAACATCTTCAACATTTCTAATCATCTGATAATTCCCATATATTTGTTTTTTATGAAATATTTACTTTATGTTTATATTTCTTTATGTCTAGTTTATGATTTTCCCCCATAAAAATAAAATCTTTCTTTATATAGTTATTCCACTACCTAAAAGGGAGTCAGGGTTGTGAATCCCATTCAAAAGTATAGAAAAAAACTAGGTTAGTCAACTGTAATAGATTGGGTTGTGCCACATGGTTATTTAAAAGGAAGTTTATATAAACAAGGTTCTCACATATTTAAAAGTGATATTATTAGTGGGAATCAATCTCCTCGAGGAGCAGAAGAGTTTGAGTGTACTGGGATCTTTATTATCTGACCCTCTATAAATCATGGTGTTATTACTTTTTATTTCCACTACAAATCATTCCAAGAACA
This sequence comes from Viscum album, assembly GCA_963277665.1. Lineage (NCBI taxonomy): Eukaryota > Viridiplantae > Streptophyta > Magnoliopsida > Santalales > Viscaceae > Viscum > Viscum album. Next base: position 1,710,431,468 of record OY728125.1, read on the forward strand.
TTGAACTTACTACAACTCTTTTTTTTATAAAATTTTATTGTTTTTTGCCTTTAAATTTTTAAACAAATATTCACCCCCACTATTCATATTTTACATCACTAACGATCCAACAGACATGTTTTTAAAGGCCATTAAACCTATAAAAATTAATTATTCCGTCCGTCAGAGCACACCACATATCTGATTGAAAATAATTATACTCATACATTCCAATAATATTATAAATATGATCTTCTGATGATTTCACATAATTTAAAGGTTGTTTTCTTTATGTTTGGTCGTTACACAAATGTTTTAGTGCTTTAAAACACTAAATGTGTGTTTCTAGTCATCTTGATTAAATGACTCATCAGATTAATTTTCCATCAATTATAGAATTTCACAATTAAATCTACATTTTATCTCTTAGGATTTCATAGAAATTATAGGTTTTTTTATTGTCTTTGACAATTTGAAGCATGTTTTTAAAGGTTGTTAAACCATTAAAAACTGTTTATTAGGTTGTTTCGGGAACACCACATGTCAGATTGATGTAATTATTTATATTAACCATCACAAAAAAATATAAATACGATTTTACTAGGATTTAATGTCATTAATAAGTCATTTTATACTGTTTTGATTATTACACACATGTTTTAGTGCTTTTAAAACACTAAAAGATAATTTCTGATCATCTTGATAAAATAACACATCCAATTGATATGATGTGTGCTCCTATACTTCAAAAATAACATGATATGTTTGTTTTTAGATTATTTAATGACAATCATAGGTCATTTTCTTGGGTTTAACCCCCTAAAACATGTTTTTGAAGGCCATCAAACCTTCAAAATATGGTTATTCGGTCCATTCAAGCACACTACAAGTAAAATTGATGTGCCATCTAATCATACAAATCTAAAATAATAAAAAGATATTTTTTCTATGATTTTATGTCATTTTGTGGGTTTTTCTATGTTTTTTACCCTTAAATGCACATTTTCGTGTTTTAAAACACTAAAAGTGCATTTTTAGTCATCTCGGTAAAATGAACCAAAATATTAATGTTTTCTCAATTCCAAAATTCCATTAGTCACTATACGATTTTTTAATAATAGTTCATAGAAATTGGAGGTTGTTTTCTTGGTTTTGACCCATTGATGAATGATTTTAAAGGCCACCAAACCTTTAAAATTTTCTTATTACATGAAAATCCATTTCTTTAAAACAATTTATTTCATGATTTATTATATAAAGGTGTACTTAATGAAACCCAAAATATTTTGGGGCCTAGTGTACTGGAAAAATTAGGGATGTGGAATAATAACTTAATACCTAAGTTCAACATCATTTATTAAAAACTCAATGATTTGAGGATGTTCATAAGAAAATGATGATGTATAAATCTTAGTAAGGGAATAATCAAAGAGAAAAATGATAAAAGTAATACATATAAGTCAATAGGCATATCAACGTGACATAAAATGGCTGATAATAATAATCTTGAACAATGAGAAATGATATAACATGACAACATCAAGGAAACATAGGAATGTAGCAACTACATAAAAATCAACATCATAAACAAAAGTCAAGGATAACAACCAAAAAATTCTAACATAGTTCGATTAGGATAACCTCCCTTCCACCATACATGACATATCAAGAGATAAAAACATTACCCAATGTATTGGGGGGCTATATAATTATGGGCTCAACCGTCACTTTCATATCATGTACATGCATATGTGTACTGCATAGATCATACAACACAAGGATTTCTTCCACCATGTTTAACTCCATAATTTAAGGAGCGTGAGTTACATATATAGAGATCCCCAAAAATACAAAAAAATAACTTATATCAACAGAAATTTGTTGACAGATAATATATTTGTTGGTAAAACTATGTAATTCCAATAGATATTATGTTTTATCAGTATTGATTTTAAGTACCAACCCGTATTTTCATCAAAAAAATATATCTGTTGGTATTGATAATTTGATACCAAAAAATGTTGTAAAAATAGTTCAATATATTGATTTATCATACTAATACAAACATTTTTAACCCACAATTGAATCTATTATTAATAATAACTATTACTAACATATATTTTCCTATTAAAAATCAGTTACAATAAACCATTCAATTATAATAACAAGTTAAAAGAAACCAAATTTTTTATATAGGTTATTATATTTATGATCAAAGTGAACATTGACTTTTATATGTTTTAATAAAAACAACTCATTAATTTTTTTTCATTTTTAATTTTATTTAAGTATCAACATTACTTATATTTCCTAATGCTTTTTATTTAAAAAATATTAAAATAATTTTTATAAAAAAATTAAATCATTGCTGTATTAGAATATAATAAGCATAATACATAAAAACATGATATTCGAAATAAGATTAATAAAAATTTGAAATATAAGTAATTAATAATTAATATTCACATATTGAAATTTTATGTTATATTATCAAACAAAAATATTAATTTTTATGTAATTTAAAATTTATAGTATTTATTATGTAATATTAAATAAAGAAATTAGTAATGGGTACTTACATAATGACATTTTATTTATTTCTTATATTTTTCAGATATAGAATTTTTTATATATATTATATTCATTTAATTTTTCAAAATTAAATTATTTTCTATTAAATATATATTTATTTTTTTATTTAATATATAAAATGTAATTTGATATTTTATTTATGCGATTAATTTTTAAATCACCCACCCCTATTCTGAGTTTTTGAATTCACAGCTCGGCTTTAACCCCAACACTTCCGTCATCTGCTTCAATTCACCCACTCCAATGCTAATATCCCACATTTCAAAATCTCCACCGCATGAGTATCCATCAAATATTCACCTATGTGATTCAACCCACCCACGAGCGGCACCTAAAAATTCTTCTCCCAATCCCCTCCCATGACCATGCGAGGAACACTGACTCCCTTTCTTATCTTCTAATGCATTCACCCAAACCCCTATCAATTATCCTTTTATCTCCTCGACAGGCACAAAAATATTCTTCTGATTCCCATGGGATTAGTTTCCTTTCTTCCATCAACTATCCGGAACCTTAATCATCCATAATCTCATCAATTCTTTCATAACCAATCTTCTACTTAGCCTTCTCCCAATGTACCCAACCGACTAATTCAAATGGTTTGAAACACTAATCGTATGACTTCCACTAAATATCTTCCGGTGATTTTGATTGCAAATATATCCCTTTACACATATCCTGGGATTGTAAAATTCATTATTATTATTGTTTTATGCATGACTTAAACACACATTAAGGTTTTACAGGCCTAAATTCACTATTCAAGGGTTCATGTTTTTCAGATCAGTGTCACCTAAACACATATCCTTGGACTATAGGTACCTTAATTATCTAAATTTCATCAGATCATTTAATCCCAAATCCTTCCTCAAATCCCTCTATTTCAAATTATTTTTCTATCTTCATGTTTTTATATATCTTTTTTTTACTTCTATACTATCCATGCACATTTTCTTAAATTATTAATTATATTTTTGTGTTTTTGTGTTTTCACTCTAAAAGTTAACAACATGTGATATATCCTTTTGATAGGTTCATTATATGTTATTATAATATGGAATATCTAATTTTTTAGAATATTTCCTCATATGTAATTTCATAGATGTTATATCTATTTTCCTTTTAATGTATTCTTTAACCTATAAGTAACTGTTTCATTTTTAGGTTGTCATCCTATGGTAGTCCTTACCAATATTGATGTTTTTTTTATTTTATTGTTATTAAAGATTCAACTATTTGTCACTGTATTTTGTTTCATGCATCTGGTTTTATTATGCCTAAATCATTTCTTACTATCTTCAACTCTTCGTAAATATTTCACCTTGATAAGATTTTATTATATGTTTTTTCACCGCCAATTGATATTTTATTCTTCATTTTTAGTTGATATTTTTATAATATATGCAGACAACATGGGTTTATAGTTCTATCTTATATATTTTCTTAACTCTCAATTTACTCAGCTAGGTTGATTTGGTATGCCCTATTCCACTTTGCACTATTCAATTCCCCTAAAATTCTTATAGTTAATAATGGATCCAAGAATTTAGTGAACATAATCTACAAAAACCTGATTTTTCTATCATTTCACGTAAGACAATATTATTTGGTGGACAAGTGGAGGATAAAAAAAATATGAAGATATAATATAGAAGAATACTCTAAAGCTAAATCATGATATTAAATTTTCACCAAAATAATATAAATTGATAAAATTAAAAAAAAAATAGAGAAATTCCAATACACTCAAATATTAAACAACATTTCATATAATAGGGAATTCATCACACTGATACTAGTTGAACAGAAATTCAAATATAAGTGTAAATCACTGAGTTGGGAGGTGATGTAGCTATTTAAATTATTTTTAAGAATTATTAATAATAATAATAATTCTACCTATTAAATTGAAATATGTTTTTACCAAACACATACATAGGAATGAAATAACATGTATATAAGTTTCCATATCCAAAATAAAAGCTTCGCCCTTAGCATGATATGTATTTCACTAAGATGATAAGACCCACTAAAATAATCATATTTGAAAAATATTGTAATTAATATCCTTTTACTCATGATACACATCTATCGACTATGTTTAATCCATTTACAATGAGGAAATAATATCACTTTGCAACAATAAAACCATTGAAAAAACTACACACCCATGTAGATTTTTATGTACTACTTTTTTCCTCTTTATGCTAGCTATCACTGGTTTCTTTTCATCTTATAGTTTCAAATTCATTGTTTCTTCTATTTATTTATTGTCTCAAATATATTATGGATTAAAGATTCACTATGGGATGATAACTTACAGAATAGATTTATAGGTATTTATAAGTGAGAGGGATCAACCCTAGAATCACATATTTCATTCTAGAATACATGATAGGGAAGGATTACAAGGATTATATAGCATGGCTAATCAAGCTCAAGAAGTTCGTGGAGGCCTAATACTGAATTGGATCACCAATTTCTAATGGGTTTTGGAACATATTTCTTGAAAAACTAATGTATATTTTTTTAATTCACTACATTTTTTGGGTTTACAGTTCTGTTTGATTCTATTACATTTAAATATAATTGAATTAAATTCAACTTCATTTTATTGGTTATGACTTCATTCTTTAGCATGCACATATGACCTCACATTCCACTTCATCACCAGAAGATTCTTCTTATTGACAGCTCTGTATAACATCAACCCCATTCATTCTACTCATATTTCAATTACAATGATGTAATGGATGACATTTCTTGGTTTTTCATTTTATATTTTTTTTTAAGAAAAGTATCATAACAATATCAAGTGGTTTTCTAGTATATTATTTTTTCAAAATATGAAACATGATCCTTCTTTTTTCCAAAAAAAATAAAAATCTTTATAGATTAGAGGTAAGGTCATTGGAATATAAATGATAGGTGCTGAGATAAAAAATATTTATATATAAAACCATTTAATAAATGGATCTAGTGAGTCATACTTGCCTCACACTAAAGTCATATACCTAGGAAATTTTGTATAATGGAAGTCTACACTACATAAATGTCATAATCCTCACATATAAAGTCCTATGAGGCAAATCATAAGTGGCCACTATCATCATAGATATTAATATTGAAAAATTATATGAAAAGTATTACATGACACATAATTTTATACATTTAAACTTATGTATTGATGCTTTTGAAATAAAATTTCATGAGAATTATTAATGTCATATGAAATACGACTTTAATTTTTCTACTCAAGATCCAAAATATGGATATTAATATATTATTTAAAAAAATTTAAACAAGATTATATCAACTTCAAACATCAATATTTATATATTTGTTAATTAATGATCTTATGTTTCATGTCAACACATGTGTTTTCTTTACAACTTATGGAACCAACATCTATATAAATTGTGAGTGCTTATTTGACTCCACTCATATTTCATAAGAACAACAAGACTCTACTTGATATCAATGAATGTTTATAGGTAACTACAATTATATTGTCTCATAACCTCCTGGTCCATTACTTTTCCAATTATGGTGTTTGGGATTCCCTGAAACCCATCAATATGTCTGGAGGGTGGCGTGTCGGTGGAAAGATGTCACCATGGTGTCACCCATCAGTGACACAAATCGGTGAGTCGTCGATCAGTGTGACACCAATCGGTGTGTCACTGATTGGTGTGTCACCCATCGGTGAGTCACCCGATCAGTGCCACACCCGATCGGTGCCACAAGGGGTTGTCGGGGTTTTCCATCCCCAATTCTCCCAAAACACCACTTTTAAGTCTTTTAACCTTTTTAAAGTGGTTTAAGGCCGTTTTTATCCCCATAAAAAATGTTTTAAATCCCTTAAGAGTGGAGTGACCCTCAACATACCCGTTTTCCTCTCTTTAAATGAAATCCTTTAACGCACAATTGTTATGGCCACCTACCTGATGATAATTATTAAAAAACAATTAATTCCATCGTGTGTAACCACCCAACCGCATGGTGAAACCATGATCTGCCTTTAAAGAAATTCAAAATTCATATCTGGTAACTCTATGATCTCACCTTTTTATCGTACGAGGGATTATTTCTTCTTCTTGGATTGTCTCTTTTCTGTTCCTTAGTGCGTTTATAGCCCCTTCAAGAGGCTAGTGGTGTGCCTGTGCTGGAGCCTTTCCTACTCATTCTTGGAGTCCTCTGAGTTCTTCCCCTACAATTCATGCATCTCTAGTTCTTGGCATGGGGATAAAAACATTGATCATTGATCATCCTGGTAGGGTTCTTCCTTTCTCTCTCTTTATTGTGTATCATGCGAGGTGGGAATGATGTTGTTTCTATGGGGATGGATGAATACAAACCTTAATGAATATATTAAATGGTTTTTAAAGAATGATGGGTGTGTTTGATGATGTTGTTGTACTATTTTACCTTTTTTTATGTTGTGAATCTTTATGGGATTATGTCCACTGAAAATCATGGTCGTTGGTGGTCCCTTATTGTGCACTAATAAACCTCTACTTTTTGGATATTTCAGTAAATAAATGGATGTAACCTGGATACTAGTTAATCACATAAACCAGGTTGATTTAAATGGGTTTCCAATTAATAATAATCCCTATGTGGTCACTCTGGTTAACCAAACGGAAATACGAAACTAAAGGAATAGTGTGTTTAAATCTAAAAACTCCCTTTCTCTGTTCTAGAAATGTGTATGTTTTTTCTGATTGATTTTTGTGAGGTGACATGGATGGGGATGGGATACCCTATTGTGAAGTTGTTAGTTTGTAAATTTGGGTAAGTATGTTAGGGCTTGGTTTGGTTTAAGTACTTTGAGGTATCTCACAGATCCCTTTTGTTGTTGTGACTTTACAAGAGAAACAGGTGTGATTTCTTAATTTGGGGCTTGGATGTCTTTCCTCCCTTGGCTTTTGGCTATGCCTATTAGTTCCTTGGTAGTGAAGTTTTATTTAAATGGAACCACTTGAATTTGATAACAAGAATGGGGTAAATGGGAAAAAAATTCGAGAATGAGTTATGACTTGGTTGTGGCTGTTGTGATTTTTATGAATGAATATTAATGAGGGTGTTTGTGTGTGGGATGGTTTTGGAACCCCTAGGTTGGGATGAGTACTTGTTTACATATATGTATAATTTAGTTCTTATGTTTCTTATTCGAACTCGTCCCATGTTGAGCACTTCGGGTTAAACACCCCCATTCATGGGGGAGGGTGTTTTCCCCAACACTCCTATGAGTGGCTGGTTATTAAGTCATTTTCTTCTGCCTTTACTGAGTATCCCAAGACTCATCGGGTAGGTTGTGACGGCATGAGGTCCATTTTAGCCCAAAATTATTCGGGAAGAGTGCGTTGTGGTGCTTGGACCAGGTGTGTGTGGGCAGGTTGTTTCCCAAATGTCTTCGAGATGAGGCCTATGTGTCTTCGGGCATGGCGGCAGTTGTTTTGGACTAGGTGTCTGTGGGTAAGATGTGTGGTTGTGGTAGCCCTAGTTTTTTTGGGTGGGATGTGTGGTTGTGGTATCCCAGGTGTGTGTGGGTGGGGTATGGTTGTGGGACTGCAGTGAGAATGGCCGAGGAGGTTTGACATGTAGGATGTCTTCAATAACCAGTCAGAAAGTGGCACGGGGTACCCAAACATTGATGTGGTATTACTATTAATTTACTCAACTTCCATTATTTTGGGAGTGTTCCTTGGTGAGGTTTTTGTGATTAGCTTCCATACTAGGTGGTTTGGTTATTTCCTTTTCTCACGGGGCATTAGAATGCCTCCCCACTTTTGCACGAGAGCTTTTGGTTTTTCCTACTGGGTATACCTGTATACTCACCCTACATTAATAAAATTGCTTTCAGTTTTCTAGGAGGACTTGGAGGACCGTGCCATACCCTATTAGCTCAAACATCGAGACTGTTTACATTAATTTTCTTTTCTTTTGTTACCCCCATTGGAGTTTTCTATATTTTTTGTAGCACTTATTATCAGAATATGCATATGGGAATGGATTGTTTTGTATTTACTTTTACTTCATGTTTTGGAGTTGTTTGGGATTTACTATCTTATCTCCTAATCCTACTAATAAAAAGGGTAATGCCTTCCATATTATGTGTAATTATATACCCTTGGTGCTAGTCTCTACTCCGAAGCCTACTGAAGGAAAGTCTCGGGGGTCATTATCTCTCCTTCAACTTGATTAAGAAAGGGTTTGGAAATCTATTGTCCCTTCCCTCGTCTTGGTGAAGGCGGGTCATGACATAATTCTATTAGAGGATGGTTGAGAGATTGGATGGAGTCCGGAGTTAGGAACAGTGAGGATTGCATGAGATGGTATGGAAATGGTGTTAGAAAATCTCAGTGTGTCAAATAGGCTAGGAAGACTGATTAGGAGACGAGATTTTAGGCCCCTCGTGATCCGATGCAAGGACTCTAGACCTACCGAATGATCAAGTGAGGCTAAACTGATTATAGGGTAGAGACCCTAGGAAAGGTACATGCATAATAATGATTTGTGTTCTTGTGTGTCTTGGGTATTTTGAAGATTTAGAATAAATAAAAATGTCTATGAAAAATTTAAAAGCAATCTTCTACACTACTCAGGCTTAGGCATTCCTTGGTTACCTTGCAGCTATGGAACCCAAACGGAGAACATGGGTAGTGCGAGCAATAATGTCCCAAGAGGCTGATTTGGCTGATCAGTAGAGGTATGATCGAGAGGAGGAGGATGACCAGTGATAGAGGATGATTTGTTCTTTTCACCAGCAGACTCTCAGGAAGTATGAGGGAAAAGTCTCAGACATGGAGATGGAGTGTTGGCTCGAGGAGTGGGTGATAGATTTCAGCTCGATCCAACCTTTGATGGATTATTGGGTTCCTCTAGCTGTATGTCAGATGTGGGGAGTAGTGTGTCAGTGGTAGATGCTCTATCTAGTGGAGAAAAGGGAGGATGAAGTTTCATGGAATGACTTCAAGAGGGAGATCTGGGGGGAGTTCCTCTCTTCCATGATGAAGGTGGAAAATTGGTAGGTTCTACTCTCCCTACAGTAGGGTAGAATATTGGTAAGGGAGTTGGGGATCAAGTTCAAGGATCTCCTTCTCTTTGCTCCGGAACTCTTTCCATATGAGGAGTCTTGGGAGAGATGTTTAGATGAGGCACCCCGACATTCTCTTCAGTGTGATATTACTTCCATTAACCTACCGACATACATGGAGGTCCAAAAAAAGACCGAAGTGGTGGAGAGGATGCACGCACTAGGAGGAGTACAACGAGAGGGGTTCCAGTTGGGCTTGTCAAAGGGGAAGTCTGTCAGCAGCAGAACTCCATAATAAGGGCCATCTAGAATTCAGCCAATGGGGAGTAGGCCCTAGTAATTCTAGTTTCGATCTCACGGTCCTCACCCCTTCTTTGTAGGCCTGAGATGATTCAATTGTGGTATTCATGGGCACCTTCAGAATCAGTTCCCAGACCGAGTGCAGTATAGTGAGGGTGGGCATGTTTAGCGCCCACCTCAGCAGCAGTAGTTTCTAGCCAGACCCTTCCAACAGTTGCATCACAGACAATGACCCCCCACTCCTCCGAGAGCAGACATTGTAGGAGGAGGCTGACCTCAGGCCACTCCTCAGGGACCTCGACCAAGGCATGGTCGGGGATAAGTTTGACAACCAAGGGGAAAAGGATATGGGCGTGGGTAGTTGCACGCTGTAGAGGCAGCAGTTCCAGTAGGGTTGGATGTCGTTCGAGGTACGATCAGATTGTTTAGAACCCTTGCCTACGCCTTGTTTGATTCAGGATCTTCACAATCCTATTTTCACCCAGTCTTTCGCATGCTCTAAGTATAGACACAGAGAGACTTACCATACCCCTGGTTTTGAGTAAGCCAGTCAGAGGTTAGACCAAATTTTCTTTTGTTTATTGGGTATGCAGACTGATGTTGGGGCCACATCAATCCTTTAGGGACATTCTTTTGCTGTTGATGCATCCATATGATGTCATTTTAGGCATCAACTGGATGTTCTCTGTGTATTCCATTATCGAATGCTTCGGGAGAAGGTTTTTTTTTTATATATGGGCATCTGACATGTGACTTTCGTCAGTGAGAAGGGTTTCTAGGAGGGTAGCCGGTGAGTGGAGCCCCTTATTTTCATGTTGGTAGAGCTGTCAATGGAGTCATCAGACTTAGATATGGTGGAAGTTTTAGTAATTTTCAGTGATTTTATGGACTCCTTCCTTGAAGAGGTGGTTACTCTACACCCTTGAGGTGATGTTGAGTTCGAGACAGACTTGAAACACAGTGCATGTTTGATTACGATGGCTCATTATCGGATAGAACCTTCTGAGTTGCGGGATTTAGAGATTCAGATTGACAATATGATGAGGAAGGGTTTTGTTAGATAAATAATGTCACCATGGGGTGCTCCGGTCTTGTTCTTAAAGAAGTAAGATGGTTGCCTCAGTCTGTGTATAGACTCCCGAAGTCTGAACAAGGTGATGGGAAGGAACCATTATCCCCTCGTGAGGATCGACGATATTTTTGATCAGTTGAAGGGGGAAGGGTGGTTCTCCAAGATCGACATGCGGTCATGATAACACCAATTGAGGTTGAAGGAGGGGGACATCTCGAAGACTGCCTTCAGGTGCAGATATGGGACCTTTCAGTTAGTGGTTATGTTGTTCAGTGTTATGAATGCACCAGCTGTGTTCATGGGGCACATGAACTCTGTCTTCTAGGAATATCTGGACCAGTTCATAGTCGTTTTAATTGACGACATCCTGATCTACTCAAGATCAGAGGAGGATCATGCCAAGTATATGAGAATGGTTTTAGGGGTCCTCTAACCACACCAGCACTATGGGAAGTTTCCCAAGTGCAAGTTATGGACACGATAGGTGCACTTCCTTGGAAACGTGGTGTTTGAGTAGAGAATAGTGATTGATCCATCAATGTTTGAAGCGTGTGTTTCTTGGGAAATACCAAAGAATGTGACGGAGGTTTATAATTTCTTGGGTTTGGAAGGTTATTATGAGAGGTTCATGCCTAACTTCTCTCAAGTTGTTGCTCCTTTGTGACAGTTTTGACCAGAAATGACGAGGACTTTGTGTGGAGTGCGTATTGTTTTGAAGCCTTCGGTTATCTGAAGGGGAAGTTGGTTAGTTCCCTAGTGCTGAGGTTTCTCGAATAAGTGGTGATGTTTGAGGTGTTATGTGATTCTTCAGGCCAAGGCTTGGGGTGTGTGTTGAGGCAATAATTGGGGTGATCTCTTATGGGTCTAGGAAGTTACGTTCCCATGAGCGTAACTATGCCTCCCATGACTTGGAGCTCGCAGCAGTTGTGTTCGAACTAAAGTTGTTGCGGAACTAACTCATCAGGGAGCACCTTGTGGTCTTCATGGATCACAAGAGATTGAGGTATATCTTCTCTCAGTGAGACCTGAAGTTACAGAATCAGAGGTGGATGGAGTTTCTTCAGGACGAAGACATCTAAATTTCTTACACCTTAGTAAAGGTGAACGTGGTGTCTAATTACTAGAGCAGGAAATCGCAGAAGGATATGGTTTGAGAATCGAATGATTCTTGGAAAGAAATAGAAATGTTGGCTACCCTACACCAGGATGAAAGGTTGGAGGATGGTAGAGGTTGTATGTTCTAGATGACAGTGTAGTCCTCTCTATTGCGGTAGGTGGAGGAGTCTCAGTGGGGGAACTTAGAGGCTGAAGTGATGTGAGATCATGTTAGCAAGGGTGATGCTCCAGGAGGATGGTTGGAAGACTGGTAGAATCAGATGTTGTTTCATGGAAATTTTTTCTTCCCCATGGAAATGCATGGGAGAGTTCTTGGTGAGTTCCACAACTCACCCCTGGCGGTGCACCCCGGAGTTTCTAAGATTTACCAGGGTTTGAGGGGTTAGTTTTGGTGGCCTGAGGTGAAGCGGGAAGTTGAATATTTTGTGGCAAGGTGCCTGCTATGTCAGCAGGTGAAGGATGAACACCGCATCCTAGGAGGTTTGTTGGAGCCTTTTGATATCCCCAAGTGGATGTGGGATGAAATATTAATGGATTTATTCATAGGACTACCCATGTTTCAAGGAGGCTGCGATGCTATCTGGGTAGTAGTAGACCGATTGAAATTATTAGATCACTTCCTAGAAATCAATGAGTCGAGTTAAGTGGATGTATTATCACAGAGGTACGTGGATGAGGTGGTGTGGTTTTATGGATTTCTGAGTTCCATAGTTTCCGATTGGGTTACCTGGTTTACCTCACAGTTCTTGATAGGATTGAAACATGATTTTGGCACCGAGCTATGCCTTATCACTTCTTTCCATTCCCAAATAGATGATCAGATAGAGAATACCATCCATACGTTAGAGGAAATGCTATGAGCGTGTGTTTTAGACATTGGGGGATCGTGGGTATGACAATTTCCTATGGTGGAGTTTTCCTACAAAATAGATATTACTATACCATTGTCATGGATCTGTTCGAAGATTTGTACGGGAGGTCATGTATCTCACCCATGTGATGGGCATAGGTTATGGAAATATTTGTTCTTGGCCTGGTGGCAATGCAGAGCACGGCATAGAAGGTTCAGCTTATACGGGAGAGGTTGAAGCCATCTCAGGACTGGTAGAAGTAATATGTCGATCATAGGAGGAGATCCTTGGATTTTGAGGTCGGGTACCATGTGTTCTTGAAGGTCTTCCTTTGTCATGGGCAACGAAGGTTCGGCAGGGGGATTAAGCTTTCTCCCAGGTTCGTCGGACCCTTCGAGGTTTTGCGACGGGTCGATGAAGTGGCTTATCTGCTGGCACCACCACCGCCGCTACAGAGGGTGCATGACATCTTCCATGTGTCTCATCCCTGTCAGTATCTACATGATGATTCAAACATCCTTGACTAGGGAAATCTAGATATTGAGGATGACATGAAATTCATAGAGCAACCAGTGAGGATCGAATATCGTGAGGAGAAAGTGCTTCCTGGATGAAGCATTCCCTTGGTTTATGTGTTGTAGAGGCATGGTGGACTCAAGGAGAGTACCTGGGAATAGGAGGCAAAAATGTGCACCTAGTACCAAGAGTTGTTTTGATTTTTGTTCTATTTTGTTTTATACTTTTTTTTGATGTAGTGGTTGACCTTATTAATTATGAAATGTGTTGATTTCCTTGTTCTCTGAATGTGTGTGAAGAGTCTTGACTCTAGAAAGGGGAGGACCTGATCCCTAATCAAGAAACATTAAAGTGGATGTGATTAAACCTGTGCAGGTGAATCGGTTCTTCCCAAATAGGATAGTATCTTGACATGGGGGAAGGGACCCACTAATCCATATGACTAGACGGTGTGAACCTTATATGTTGTGTGGTCACTTAAGGGGAATGTGTTCTTATACGACAAGGTTGGTTTGGCTGTGAGAGTATCTTTCGAGGTGGTTGTTCAGACCTCTCTCTTTACATCGGTTTTAGTTTTGATTCTCGAGGATGAGAATAGTTGAGAGGTATCTAATGTAATATCATGGACCCTCCTGGTCCATTACATTTCCAATTCTGGTGTTTTGGATTCCCTGGACCCCATCAGTAAGTACGGAGGGCAGTGTGTTGGTGGCAGGATGTCATCGTGGTGTCACCCATGGGTGAGTCACCGATCAGTGTGTCATTGATCGATGTGTCACCCATCAGTGGGTTACCGATCAGGGTGTCACCCTTCAGTGATTCACTGATCAGGGAGTCACCCATCGATGTGTCACCGATCAGTGTGTCACCCTTCGGTGTGTCCCCTATCAGTGAGTCCCCAATCGGCGCCACACTCGATTGGTTCCACAATGGGTCGTCAGGTTTTTCCTTCTCTAGTTCTCCTGAAACGCCACTTTTAAGTCTTCTAACATTTTTAAGGTGGTTTAAGGCCTTTTTTAGCCACATAAGCAATGTTTTAAATCCCCTAAGAGTGGGGAGACCCTCAACGGACCCATTTTCCTCTCTTTAAATGAAATCCTTTAACGCACAACTGTTATGGCCACCTCTCCGATGAGAATTTTTAAATAACAAGTATTTCCATCGTCTGTAACTGCCCAACCTCGTGGTGAAACCACGATCCACCTGTAAATCCTTTAAAAATTCATATCCCGTAACTCCAGGATCTCTCCTTTTTATCACATCGGGGGTTCTTTATTCTTATTGGATGGTCTCTTTTCCTTTCCTTGGTGCATTTGGATCCCCTTACAGAGGCTAGTGGTATGTCTGTGCTAGAGCCTTTCCTACTCATTATTGGATTCCTCGGAGTTCTTCCCCTATAAGTCACACATCCCTGGTTCTTGGAATGATGAGAAAAACTTCAATCATTGATCATCTAGGTAGGGTTCTCTCTTCATCTCTCTTTGTTATGTATCATACGGGGTGGGCATGATGATATTTCTACATGGATGGATGAAGCCAAACCTTAATGAAAATATTAAATGGGTTTTAAAGAATTAAAGGGTGTGTTTGATGGTGCTACTATAATTCTTTACCTTTTCTTATGTTGTGAATCTGTATGGGATTATTTCCACTGAAAATCATGGTCATTGGTGCTCCCTTATTACACACTAATGAACCTCTATTTTTCTAGATATTTCTATGATTGAATGGATGTAACAAGGAAACTAGTTAATAACACAAACTCGGTTGATTTAAATGGGTTACCAATGAATAATAATCCTTGTGTGGTCACTCCAGTTAACTAAACGGAAATACAGAACTGAAGTAATGGTGTGTTTAAATATGAAAAATCCCTTGCTCTATTCTGGAAATGTGTACAGTTTTTCTGATTTATTTTTGTGAGGTGACATGGATGGGGATGGGATCCATTGTTGTGTAATTGTTAGTTTGTGGATTTGGGGTCATATGTTGGGGCTTGTTTTGGTTCCATTACTTTAAGGGATCTCACAGATCACTTTTTTGTTGTTACTTTATAAGAGAACCAGGTGTGAATGCTTAATTTGCTGCTTGGGTGTCTTTCCTACCTTGGCTTGTGGCTATGCCTGTTAGTTGCTTGGTAGTGGAGTTTTATTTAAATGGAACCACTTGAATTTGATAACAATAATGGGTTAAATGGGAAATTGTTTTCCAGGAATGAGTTGTGACTTGGTTGTGGTTGTTGTTCTTCTTATGAATGAATAGTAATGAGGGTGTTTGTGTGTTGGCTGGTTATGGAACCCCTAGGTTGGGATGAGTTCTTTTTTACCTATATGTATAATTTGGTTCTTATGTTTCTTATTCATGCCCCACCCATGTTGAGAACTTCATGTTGAACACCCTCATTTCATGGGGGAGGGTGTTTTTCCCAACACTCCTATGAGTGGCTTGTTATTAGCTCCTTTTCTTCTCCCTTTCCCGAGTATCCCAAGACTCATCAGGTAGAATGTGATGGCCTGAGGTCCATTTTAGCCCATGATTATTCGGTCAGGGTATGTTGTGGTGATTGGAACAGGTGTGTGTGGGCAGGTTGTTTCCCAAGTGTCTTTGAAATGAGGCCTAGGTGTCTTCGGGCGTAGCGGTAGTTGTTCTGGCCCAGGTGTCTGTGGGTGGGATGTGTGTTTGTGGTAGCCCAGGTGTTTGAAGGTGAGAGGTTTTTTTGTGGTAGCCCAGGTGTGTGTAGGTGGTGTATGGCAGTGGGATTGTGGTTTGGATGGTGGGGGAGGTTTGACGCATAGTATGTCTTCAATAACTAGTGGGAAAGTGGTGCGAGGTACCCAAACTTTGTTGTGTTATTACAATTACATTACTTGACTTGTGTTATTTTGGGAGTGTGACTTTGTGAAGTTTGGGTGGATAGTTTTCTTTAATATGTGATTTGGTTTTATCCTTTTCTCACGAGGCATTATAATGCCTCCCCACTTGGACACAAGATCTTTTGGTTTTCCCTACTGGGTATAACTATATACTCACCCTACATATATAAAGTTGTTATTAGGTTTCTAGGAGGACTTCAAGGACCATGCCAGACCCTATTAGCTCAGACGTCGGGACCATTGATGTTTCTTTTCTTTTCTTTTGGTACCCCCTTTGGAGTTTTCTATATTTTTTGTAGTACTTATTATTGGAACATGCATATGGGAATGGATTGTTTTGGATTTACTTTTACTTCTAGTTTTTGTGTTGTTCGGGATTTACTATCTTATATCCTGATCCTACAAATAAAAAGGGTAATGCCTTCCATATTATGTGTGATTATATAACTTTATTTCTAGTCGCCACTTCGGGGCCTATTGAAGGCGGGTCTCAGGGGTCATTATCTCTCCTTAAACTTGATGAAGGAAGGGTTTGGCAATTTTTTTCCCTTCCCTCATCATGGTGAAGGTGGTTCATGACAACAATATTTATGAAATTTTAAATTCTTATAGAAAATTAACAATATTATATTATTTATCATTATTTTTTTACAAAAATTAGTTTCCTACAACTACTTCCAAACTGCTTATCATAAGTGTTCAGAGCTACTAGTAATAATTAATGTTTTTCATACAATCCCATTACATTACTATACAGACTGTTTCTGTACAACTGTTTATTGATATATTGATTTTATACTGTGCAAAGTATCAGTTTTAATAAATATTTTAATTACCACTGTTTAAATATAAATAGAAGAAACACTATCGAATATTTTTTCAAAATGATTCTTAGAAGAAAAGATTATTCTGAATATTTTAATGTTTTTGTTTGACCAAAATAAATTCCTTTGATTATGTTAATAATTTATTTATTCAATACACAATTTTTTCAATTCTCATGTAGTATATTACATGAATAAGTAAATTTATTTGGCATTTAATGTATATATAATGACATTTATTTATTTAATGATGTAATTTAAATAATTTTACCCACATTGATTTTGTTATGAGATTAAATTAACTCTAATTACAACATTGATTAAATTTTTTAAAGAGTATGCATGTCCATTGCATAGTTCATTCCCATTGTCATTGCATACGTTTTCTCATTGACAATATCCTAGTTTATGCCCATTTCCAATTTCCCTGTTAATTCTCATTCCCCTAGTATGACCATTTCTTAGTTGACGCCCATTTCCCAGGAATGCCAATTGCTCATTTCCTATTTCCCATTTCCCAGTTCACACCCATTTCCCTAGTATGCCCATTTCACATCTCCCATTGCACACTGCCCAGTTCACACCCATTGCCTAGGTATGTCAATTTCCCTATTCATACCCATTTCCCATTTCCTAGATTCCTAAAAGTGTTTCTATATTAAAAAATTTCAAAAATCAAACACATCCTTATTTCAACTCTTTTGGAGAGGTGGAGTGATTGTGGATTTTTTTTATCGCAGGTTTAGCCCGATGGACCTGATGTTAGTGATGGAAAGAATGTTGCATGGTAAATGGGATTACCTTCACTTACAAGATCATTGAGATGTTAACCAGGATTATGAAAAATGTTCACTATGAAAATAATTTGTTTGTACTTTTATTTGTATTTTGGTTTCAATCTATGAATGTATTTTTCACTAATTTGAGTAGGAGCTGGCTCGCTAGTCTTGGGGCATGGATGGGTTTCTATGGCTCATTTGTCCATTGTGTGACATGGATGAGATGTTTCTAGTTACTGGTGCTTGTTGGTAAGGGTGGGATACTACTGGTTGCTAGTGCTCGCTGGTCCCTAGTGTGGCATGGAGGGGCTTGTTGGTCCCTAGGGTGTCATAGATAAGTTCCTGGAATGGATTTTCTTAGTGTGGCTTTTGTGGGTCGTTGGCATGTATGTCATTGGTGTGGCATGGATGGGTTTCTAGCATTGATTTACCTACTACTAGCATGGATTGGGGGTGTGATGGATCTTATTAAGGGATTTTGTATTGATTCATTTTACATTAAATGTCATTATTAATATAATTAATTTTTTTCTACATTTGAACATGTGAGAAAATATCTTTGTCTTTAATAATTAAAACTGATGTGTTATATATGATAAATTAATAAATATAACTGGGAATTTTAATATAAATAAAAAAAAATTTAATTTTTATTCAAATGTAATTTATAAAAAAATATTATATGTTAGTAATCTTATTACCAATTGAAAAATGTGTCATTAGAACCTGTTGATATAAATTTTAACCAAAAAATATATTATTTTTTGGTATTATTATAATTGTAATAGAATTATTTTATCTATCATAAAAACATTTAGTGATAGAGTTTTTACCAACATTTTAGTGACATGGACATATATGTTGGTGAAACTTTTTACCAATAGAAAATGAACTTTTACCAACAGATATTCCCCTATTATAAAAAGTGAAATATTTTGTAGTTAAATCAATAAAGTATAGTTACAACTTGGTTAATACCTTTGATTAGAAATTAGAATGGTTATTCACTATAAAAATGTTTTACATGGAAAATCATAGGGTTATTTTAATAACATAATGTGGGTACTTAAAGGTTCATAGAATGTTTTAATGATATTGAAATGGGTATCTCATCAATTTGAAATCATAAGTATCGTAAGAGGGATGTGTAATAAAATATCCCAGTATAAAAAAATGGAAATCAAAAGACATAGCATAAATAAGGTTTTGAATAATGAGGAGAAGGAGAGGATCCCTTACCTTGAGAGGGTTCTTCTTACAGCTTGGAAAAATCTTTGTAATAGTATGGGGGACCATGAGAGGGATCTAGAGGAGGGAGGGTAGAGTAAATTTCTGCTCCAATGGTTTTTATTGGTGCATAATGGGAGGCTGGGTGAGCTTATTTAGCTAAAAACATGATAATTCATTATTAATTTCTAAACATAGGTTTTGGACTCTATATAATAAATTAATCAAAGCCACAAACCATCCCATGGTTTCAGCCAAAGGGGGTTATATTTAATTATTTTATGGGTAAATTACGAAAAATCATTAAAATAATTTTCACGGTGATGTGTATGTGAGTCATGTTTATAAAGAACATATTTTAAAACCTTAGAATAAAATAAATGTTTCAGAGGATTCATTAAAGGTTTATAAAATTAATCAATTATATTCAAAAGCACTTTATTATAAAGGGGAAACATAATTTTGGTCATGGATACTATTTATAGTACTTGTTACCACACTTTTAGGAATTTATGATGTCATAATACATACTGTATATTTTTACCTTATTTATTTTTAACCCAAAAAATCAACCTTAGAAATTTATAAAAAATTCACATTTGGATAATTTAAATATGATGATTTCAAAAATAATACTGATTTTATCAAAAATAATTCTCTAAATATGATAATTTACACTTTTAAATATCAAATCCCAAAAATTCAGATTGTTGCATAGTTAAATCCTCTGGTTTCCAAGGTTTGGATCCTTTCAAAAGAATAATCCTGGAAATTCTAGAGTAATTACCCATTTGAATCTATTCTGAGATTGCATCTGAGTCCACCTGGACATGAGTAACAATTCCTTTCTGATGAATCAAACCAGCAACATCTTCTTTGTAGGGAGAGAAGGAACCCTCGCTGTTATAATAAATGTATTTATTTTTATTTTATAATTTTTAAAATATATATAGTTATAATAATAATTATAAATAAAATATATATATATATATACACTACTAGAATCTGGTGTTTTCCCAATGGTAATATACAAACGGTTTCTTAAAATCATTGTTATAGCATAAAAGAAGGCAATATTTTCCAACAATTTGTTGAAACTGTTGGAAATGTGTAAATATACCTAATAATTCCCAATGGTTTTCCAAAACCATTGGGAAATAATTATTTTCTCTAAGATATACCAATATTTTATCAAAACTGTTGCTAAAGAGAGGCTTTCCCAATGGTTTTTAAAAACCTTTGGGAATGTTTCCCCCAAATACCCAGAGCCCCAGCTCCCACACAGCCCAATTTCAGACCCTAACCTAGAGCTCCTCCCAAAGTCTTCTTGGTCATGAAACTCCTTCTATCCATAGATCCATATGAAATCAAACAAATTTTTATTTATACACTTAAAATTAGTATGTTTTACCTTAGTTTTAGTGTTATTCCTATTTTTTCTGTTTATTGTTTTGATTTCAGCTAAATTAGAGTTCCTGCTGTCTTTGGAGTACCGAACCCTTTGATTTATTTTATGTTTTTTTTCTCTAAACTTCAAACAAGGTAAAGGGTTTGTTTATTGGGGTGATATGGTACTTTCTGTGGACTTTTGTTTAGTTGAAAATTGGATTTGGATTTTGGCATTGGTTGGGTGATGGATTAGAATTGTGAACACCCCCAACCCAACCCCCTAAATAGCCCCCCACCCCCTAAACACCCCCCATTCGACAGCCCACCACCCCCTGCACCCCCACCCCTTGGACAGCTCTCTCCCCCACCCCACCTAGACACCCCAACCCTACCCTCCCAGGACACCCCTCACCTCTCATGGACAACCTAGCCCCTGGAAACCCCTACCCCCTTGGAAACCCCCACCCTTTGGACAACCCCCTCCCCCACCCCCCACCCCAAACACCCCAACCCCCTAGGACACCTCCACCCTTTGGACAGCCCCCTCCCCCCACCGCCACTTGACACCCCCACCCCCTGGACACCCCCACCCCCACCCTCCCCGGACACCCCTCACCCCCATGGACATCCCCCCACCCCCTTGGAAAATCCCCCCCCCCCACCACCTCCACCACCCCTAGACACCCCAACCCCCCTTGATACCCTCCACCCCCTTGTACAACCCCCCCCCCCCCCCCACCCCCTTATACAACCCCTCGTGGACACCACCACACCTCTTAGACACCCAATGACATTTTCTATGTGACCCATAGAGCTTTATAAATTGAATTTTTCATGTTTTGATAAATTTAATTTTTCATGTTTTGATAAATTGAATTTTTCATGTTTTGATAAATTGGATTTTTTCATGTTTTGATAAATTGAATGGGTTGTTTGGAATGAAATGGCTAATGCATGATGGTTTTATTTTCTTAAGGAATAAAATGGTTTTAAATAAAAATACCCTAAGGGGGATAAAGGAGGGGTAGGGGGTTGTCTAGGTGTGGGGGGCTATCCAGGGGCAGGGGTGGGTTGTCTAGGGGTAGGGGGATGCAGGGGGTAGGGGCTATAGGGGTGTGGGGGAGGAGGATATGGGAAACCCAAGGAGGGGTGTAGGCTATCCAGGGGGGTCAGGGTGAAATGTTCTGGTGGGGTAGGGGGTGTTTGGTGTACAGGGAGGGGTGGGGTGGGTGTCTAGGTGGGGCTGTCAGGGGGTGGGTTGTCCAGGTGGGGTGGGGGTGGGTTGTCCAGGTGGGGGATTTAGGGGAGAGAGGGTGTGAGCTATCCAGGGAGGGGGTGGGATATCCAGGGGTGGCTATACAGGTGGGGGAGGGGGTATGGGATGTCCAAGGAGGGGGGGCTATCTAGTGGGGGTGGCGGCTGTCTGGGTGGGGGGGCTATCCAGGTGGTTGTCGGTGGGGGATGTAGGGGAGGGGGTGTGGGCAGTCCAGGGAGGGGGCAGGCTGTCCAGGGGTGGTGGTGGGTGGGCTATCTAGGAGGGGGATGGGGTGTGGTTAGTCAAGGGGTGGGATGTCTAAGGGGGTGGGGTGGGCTGTCCAGGTGTGGTGGGGGTGTCTAGGTGGGTTTCAGGGCTATCCGGGTGGGGGTTCAGGGGGGTAGGGGGCTATAGGTGTGTTGGGGGGGTGGGCTATCCAGGTAGGGGGTGGGTTTTCCACTCTGATACTCTATAAAAAAATAGGAATAAAATATAACCAATGTATAGATTCTTTTACACATTAAGTCTTTTCTTGAAGTTCGATACCAACACTCACTCTTACCCTTCCACAAAGAAGTGATCTCTCCAATGAAATCTCACTCAGGTTCTTATCCACTATCCATATTGATCTCATAAAAATTTAACATTTGTACAACTCCATATCACATAATGATATAATAAGGCTCATACTCCTATGAGTAGTGTCCCATCAAAACGTGGATCCTAAAATACGATCCACATATGATATTTGGGGGTGTGTTTACAATTGGGTGTGTTGTGATTTATATGTATGATATTCATGGTTTACACCAACAGCCTTCTCGATCATCTATAATAGGCTTAAAATCATGCCACAATTGGATAAAGATTGGAATTTATGACCCTAGTTTGGGGGTGGACACCCCCACCCCTTGGATAGCCCCCCACCCCTTGGACCCCCCCCCCCCCCTCGTGGATACCCCCCACCCCCCTAGACACCCTATACCCCTAGAGAGCCCCACCACCCCCATGGTAAACCCACCCACCCACCCCGTACCCCCTGGACAGTATCGCAGCCACCCTGGATAGCCCTCCCACCCCCTGGACACCTCAAACCCCCCATGGACAGCCCCCCACCCCACCCCACTAGACCCCACCCTCCTCCCCTAACCCCCCTGGATAGCCCCACCACCCCTGTGGATAGACCGCCCACCCCCTGGACACCTCGAACCCCCTAGAGCCCCGCCACCCCCGTGGACAGCCTGACCACCCACCTCGTACCCCCTAGATAGCCCCGCCACCCCCTGGATAGCCCGCCCACCACTTGGACACCTCTTACCCCGTGAACCCCCCCACCCCACCCCCCAGCCCCTAGACAGCCCCTCCACCATCGTGGATAGACTGCCCACCCCCTGGACACCCCTCCCCTAGTGGATAGTGCCCCACCCCCATGGAGAGCCCTCTCACCCCCTGGACACCCACCACCACCACCCAGACACCCCCATCCCCTAGACACCCCCACCCCCGGAAATCCCCCCCCCCTAGACACCCCCAACCCCACTAGACATCCCGCCACCCCCCGTGAATAGCCCAACCACCCCCTGTGGATATCCCTCCCACCCCCCCTAAACACCCCGTACCCCCTAGAAAGCCCCTCCACCCCTGCCACCACCATGAATATCCCTCCCACTCCCCTGGACACCTCGTACCCCTAGAAAACACCCACCCCTGGAAAGTCCCCCCCCCCCCCCCCGACACCCCGACCCCCCTGGATAGCCCTACCACACCCATGGACTGCCCACGCACCTCCCTAGACACCCCGTACCCCCTGGACAACCCCACCACTGTGGAAAGCACTTTCCACCCCCACTAGACACCCAACCACCACCCCTCAAACACCCCCATACCCCCAAATGCCCCCACCCCTAAACCACCCCCCCCCCCCACCCCACCCCCCTTGACACGCCTGACCCCACTAGACAGCCATTCCACCCTTGTGGATAGCCCGACTACCCCCGTGGATAGCCCACCCACCCCCTGGACACCTCGTACCCCCTTGGACATCCCCACCACCCCCATGGATAACCCGCCCACCCCCCTGGACACCTCGTACCCCCTGGACACCCCGTACCCCCTGGATAGCCCCTCCCACTTCCTGGACACCCCGCTCACCACCCTGGACACCTCGTACCCCCTGGAAACCCCCCCCCCCCCCCCACCCCCCTAGAAATCCCCCCACCCCCTGGACACCCTGACCCCCCTGTATAGCCTCACCACCCCCATGGACAGCCAACCCCCCTCCCTGGACACCTCATACCCCCTGGACAGCCCCCACCCCTATGGACAGCCCACCCACCTAGACACCCTAACCCCCCTAGACATCCCCCAACCCCTTGGACACCTCCGACCCCCCTAGACAGCCCCACCACCCCTTGGACAATCCACACCCCCTGGACAACCCCACCCCCTTTGGAAATGTATGTGATCACTCAAATAATCTACTAAAATATAAAATTTATTTGATTTAAAATTTAGTCAACTCCTGAATAATTCCCCACCACAAGTGTACATGATCTTGTACACTCATGTATAGTTCTTCAAAGATATTTTGTTATAAATATAGTATTTGTTTGTCTTTTATATTATGATTCTCATATAGAGTAGTGTGTCGGTTATGGTTTCATATAAAGTGAAAAATTCTCATTTACTTAAATATATTTTTGATGAAACTTCAATCTTATTGAATTGATTTTGATGAAATGACTCATAAATTTTTTTTACATAATGGATATAATTTTGATGTATGAAACCGATCATATCTCAAGAGATTTTCAAAACAATTTGGAGATCTTTTTAGATTTTTCATTTTAAAATTCTTTAGATATTGGACACATACATTGCCCCTGTTACAAGTATGTTAGAAGACCTTGGTTGAGCCGTGAAGAAGTTATCTACCACATAACCAAATATTTTTTTCAATCAAACTACTTTGTGTGGTATCATAAGGGGGAGAAAATGACATCTCAAATTGCTGATGATCCAAATGAGAGGACTGGATTGGAGAATTTGTTATATGACAAGTTTCCGTTTATTCATCATCATGAAAAATAAAGGATTCTGACCTAAGAATATTTTGATATGAGCACACATGATTCATCTAATGAATATGATGATGTTTTTAGGGTGAAATAATTGAATTATGCTTCCATGAATCCAATATATCGACAATGTAGTAAAATAAAAAAACTGGAATTTTTAATCTGATTTTTTCATGGGAAAACTATGTGTGGTATTTATAATAATGCCATCGATTACATTCTTACCTTCTTGAAGGTCTTACTTCTAGATGATGCAGATATTCCCTCAAACCACTATATGGTATGGAAGTTATTTTATGAACTTTGATTTTCAAGAAACAAAATTCGTGCTTTCCAGAAAGATTGCAATCTATTCTGGGAGGAAAATGCCGAACGAAATGATTGTATAAAATGTGGCACACCCCACTAGAATCCAAAAGCTGATGGAACACCATCTCATGTGCCACAGAAAGTAATGTAGAACTTTCCATTGATCCCCAGACTCCAAAATCTTTTTATGTCTAATGAAATATCAATAAAAATGTGATGGAATGATATTGAGATAAAGATGACTAATGATGAGATGGTTCACCCTGTAGATGGATTTTAATGGAATATATTTGATGTTCGATATCCTGATTTTGCATCTGACGTGTGTAATATGAGGTTAGGTCTTTCATGTGATGGTTTTAAATCGTTTGGGAAGATGCTTATGTCGCACAACACAAGGATGATTTTTATACACATTTATTATCTTCCCCCATAGTTGTGTATGAAAAAACTTTCACTTTCATGAGTATACACATTTCTAGACCTTCTAATCCTGACAATGATATAGACGTATACATGCAACCTTTAATAAAAGAGTTGAAACTTCTTTGGGATGTGGGTGCGCGCATATACGATGCATGTTTGAAATACATATTTCAAATGTGTGTCGCACTTATGTGGATGATCAATGATTTTCCTACTTATGAAATGATGTGTGGATGGAGAATGAAGGGAAAACTATCATGTCCTATTTGTATGAAGAATACATGATCCAGAAGTCTGGAACATCATTATAGTTTTAGTTTTATGGGACATCGACGATTCTTTTTAGTGGACCATCCATATAGAAATAATCATCGAAGATTTGACAATACCATGGAAACTGTTGATCCACCACAACGTATGTCTAGAACTAATGTGCTTAATGAATTGAAAGATTTCATTTTTTTCATTTGGGAAGGGTCAAATGAAATCTGGAAAGATAAATAATGTTTATACTGAAACTTGTTACAATTGGAAGAAGAGAAGTATCTTTTTTGATTTTCCTTATTGTTCAACCAATTTGTTACGTCATTTCTTAGACATAATGAACGTTGAAAAAAATATATGTGAAATGTTTCTTTAGATTATTCTAAATGTTAAGGGAAAGAAAAAAGATGATTTACGATCTCAGCATGACTTGGTGGATTGGGGCATCAGACCAGAATTGCATCTTGTGTGTATTAGTGAAAATAAATGGCAACTTCCATGTGCTTCTTATGAGATGAAACCTATAGAAAAAGAGAAATTTCTAGAAATACTAGAGACTATTAAAGTTCCTTATGTATATTCAAGCAACATATCCAAATGGGTCAATAGAAGAGAGTTGAAGCTAAAATCTTTGAAGAATCATGATTATCACATCCTTCTTCATGAGTTGATTCCAATAGAAATTCATCAACTTTTTTACAATAATGTAAGGGTGGTTGTTATTAGGTTGTGCCATTTGTTTAGAGATCTTTGTTCTAAGAAGTTTTCTAAGTATTTCTTGCAAAAAATGTTGGCAGATACCCCATTAATTTTTTCTAAGTTAGAGAAAATATTTCCTCCATTATTTTTCACATGCATGCTCCATCTGACTATCCATATTCCAAATGAAATACTTCATGGAGGACCTATTTATTTTTGTTGGATGTATCCAACTGAAATAAATATATACACATTAAAGTCTTATGTCCATAATAGGAATCATCTTGAATGTTCTATCATGAACGATTACTTGGCTCAAGAATGTGTGTATTTATGCTCTATGTATTTTTCTGATATTACTAGAAGAATGAACAAACTAATGAGAAATGAAGAAGAACAGTATGAACAAATTGAACCAAGTTTTACATCACTTCCTCAAACATGAGGAATTCCTGGATCATATACATTGATGACATTAAGCCTTGAAGAGCGGGAGATGGCACATCGCACAGTTTTTTTCAACTGTGATTTGTTCGATGACTACATCTTGTAAGTAAATTATATATTTATATATTATATATATATATATATATGTTAAACTAATCCTATTTTTTCTATAGGGAACATGAAATGATGATAAATAGAAAGCATCGTTCTTTATCTTTGAGAAGGTGGGAGACTTTTCATAGCAAAGGGTTTTCTTCTTGGTTAAAATTAAAGGTAATAATATTAATGTTTAAAATAATTAAAAAATAATAATTAATTAAGTCTAATATTGATTTATATTTTAGGTATTGATTTTTCCTGCTAACTCTGTCTCTGAAGAAATAAGAGCTTTAGCTTTTGGTCATAACACCGTGGTTCATGACTGTAAATCAATTGTTATCAATGGGTACAAATTTATTATCCCTGAATGAGCAAAGAACATGAGAACAAAACATGATAGTGTTATGGTTACTAACACAACATAATATTATGCTAGTGAATCAGATAGTAGAATTTGATTTGAAAATGTAGGTTATTATGAAGTCGTTGAAAAAATAATAATATTGGATTATTATTCTCATGGATGAGTCACACTGATGAAATGTAAGTGGTTTGATTCGATGACAAGACATGGTACATTTATTGATGATTGTGGATTTTGAGTAATTTATATGACTCGCACTCTTGCTACTGATGAACTATATGTAATGGCATCAATGGAGAAACAATTTTTTTATGTCAAAGACCATCTTCGACCTGAATTTGGTGTCATTATTGAAGT
This sequence comes from Viscum album, assembly GCA_963277665.1. NCBI lineage: Eukaryota > Viridiplantae > Streptophyta > Magnoliopsida > Santalales > Viscaceae > Viscum > Viscum album. The sequence goes on from OY728125.1 coordinate 1,710,459,322, forward strand.
AATTCCAAGAAATATTTTTTATGATGGGGATGATGGAATTGACACCATCTCTAATGTCATTGGAAATTACCCATTTATTACTTTTGATGACTTTGATAGTTCAATTTTTAGATTTGACTGTAAACCTGAAGTTATGGTGGGAAAAATATAAAATCATCTATTCATGTTTTCAATTATTTTGGTTTACCTCGACTTGGGATGTTAAGGTTGGTAATATTCAAATATATTTAATATTGATTACAAATATGTTTTATCCGACTTGAGAATTATGTGAATTTTAAATGTTTATTGGTTACAATTTTATTTGAATTGCATTTTTAAATTTGGAATTGAACTATATTCAAACCTATGAAACCAACATTTCTAACTTAGTGAACATTTCATTGCTTCAATAGGGATTTGTATAAAATTTGTATGACTCTAAGACCTATCTTTAACATTTTACTAGGTAATGAATATTATGGTTTGTATTCTTCTGAAAAACATGTATTGAAACCTGCATCATCTACCTGGGCTAAAGAAATTAAGTTTTTACTTAATTTTGACAACTGCTTTACCACTTATGAATCTGGTAGAATAAATGTTCCATGATTTTAATAGACTGATGAAACTTAGTAAATAATCATCCTACTAAAAATTAAATTTCTTTATTACATCTTGTATGATTTATTGACTTCATTATATATTTTTTCAAGCTCACCTAAAAAATGGTTAGTTAAATTATCTATGAATCCCCATATTCCCTCTCATTTATTTTGTTTTTTGGGTTACACATTAGTTATATTTTTCTATTTACTTTCATATTTGTTTTCAAAAGCAGGAAATGAAACCAATTGAAGAGAGGTTACAAAAACAGATTATGGACAACAATCGTCGCATGACTGAGTTGGGCATTCCACCACTAGTACCTGCAGGGAGTATTTTATTTCAAATATATATATTTAAATAATATATATTATCATGTGATAATTTTTTTAAACATTTTGTAGGATCCATATATTAGGTGACAGTTGTTTGATGAGAATCCTAGTAGTGATCATAGTACTCAGGGTGTCCGTACCGGGGGGGTACGAGAGCTAGACGATCTAGTCGGCGTACCCGATTAGAACCTGCCCCTCCCACTAACTTACTATCCATCCCACATACAGATCTCGGTGTGTCGTTAGGGACACACGAGATATTTAGGCCTCCCATTTTTTCACCACCATTTACATCTGAGCCTCCTCACCCGTCTGTACCATATCCCATAATGATTTCCACTACCCATCCAGCATTCAGTCAGCCATCCCTATCATCTTATTTTACTTCTGCTTCCTTCTCTCTGGGATTTTATATTCCATCTTCTCTGACTCCTTCTCCACCAGAGTCTGTCCCTACAGGGCATACATTGCGGCCCACTCCATCTGTACAGGGTGTTCCTTCAGTTTCTGTGGATCTAGCGGTGCCCATTGATCAGACTACCGCAGGTATACTTATACAACCCTAACAAATTTTTACAGAATTATAACATTTATTTATGAAATATTTTTTTTCTTTCATAATAGATATATATACTAATAAGAGGAGGGGGTGGGGATGTACATGCATGTGTGAAGTGTGGAACCGCCACACACAGTTGATGGTGGACTACAATAAATATAGTCAGATGATTGAAAAATCAGGGAAGTAATGTTAGAGTTTTTTAGCGACTATTGCCAAATACTCCGACATCATTCATGTCAGCCTGCTCTCATGGAGACTACTGTTAAATGAAGTCAAGGATAATGTCTGGGCAGAGATATGGGTAAAAAACTGTTGTAATTAATGAAATATATTAATTTTTGTATTTATATGAATTAATATTTTGGTGTCAACTACAGATTAATTTCCCCGATGGTGAGGGTGCACGACCAGTACGTCTAAAGGATTTAGGCGAGCTTTTGAGATCTTATAACCATGAGTTTCACATTGGATGGAATGCTAGAGTGGTCACAGAGTGAGAGTCAGTCCCTTTCATGGATGATTTTCCATTAGAAGAGTACAAACAGATGATTTGTCATTGGACGACTAGCCAATTTAAGGTATTAATCACATTAAAAGTATTTAAATGAAAATTTTCATGTTTTTTACTACTACTAATTATTGAATTTTATTTAGGATTAATATGGAAGAAATAAAAAACATTGATTCTAAGAAATACTTCCACACATTTGGACATACTATGATTCCAGATCATGAGGGGCAGCAGGTATGACAGTTTATAATCTTTCTTTACGAATTGCACTTTCTATGGATTCCTCTATAATTTATTTGGTTACTAAAGTTGTTATATAATTTTAGTTATAAAATTAATGTTTTTTTGGTATCACATTTTTAATTATGGTTTCCTACATTCAATTTCATTTTAGAGGCATAAATTGAATATAGAAGGACGTGTGCCTCGAGAAAAACTGTATTTCTTAAGTAGAAAGAAGAAATATGGAAGTGAAGTTAATTAATCGGCACAAAAGCAGATTGTAAGTTTTAATTTATAGATTTAAAATTTTAATCTCTATTTTTTAACTTAATAATCTATTTATATTTGTAACAGGATACTTTAGAGGCCCTTTATTCCCAGAAACCTGACAATTTTAGGCCAAACGATCACTTACATCAGGTGTTGGAAGATGAGCACCCCGGTAGAGTACGCTGTCGACCAGGGAAGAGTATAGTTTCGACGAGGTATTGGCCCTCCTCAGGTACGAGTTTTAGTTCCACCAAGTTGAAACAGGTTAAGGCATAGGTAGAACAGGCTAAAAAAGGGCCATAGATACTACAGAACAGTCTGCTTGGTAAAACATAGCATTTATGAAACTGATGGAAGTTTTACACCCAACACTTCCACCAGATGTCAGCATTGCTTGTGATGAATATATTTCATAAATACATTATATATATGGTGCACCGGGTGGAAGTTCTAGTGGTGGTCGAGACGATGGTGAGGAGGAGGCTGAGGCCGAGTACGAGGGTGAAGAGGAGGGAGGAGACGATGATGGGGACGACGATGGGGATAAGGGTAAGGGTGGTGATGATAGTGATGATAGTTATGGTGATGAGGGATAGATTGATCTGTTACATTTTTTACTGATATTACCGACCTTTAATTTTTATTGATTTGTTGCGCCTGAATATATGTGTGATTAAGTAGGTTACATTATCTTTATTTTTTATCTATTAATAATAAAACTTTACTTGATGATTTACTATGACTGATTCACCCCTCCCCTAGACAACCCCCACCCCCTGGACACCCTGTACCCCCCTGGACAGCCCCGCCACCCCTGTAGAGAGCCTGACCAACACCCTTGATAGCCCCTACCGCTGGGGATAGTCCCCCCCCCCCCCACCCCATGGACACCCCGTACTCCTCTGGACGCCCCGCCCACCCCTGTGGGTAGCCCTCCCGCCCCCTGGACACCCCCTTCTTCTATGCACTGCCCGGCCACCCCTGTGGACTGGCCACCCACTCCCTGGACACCACTCCCCTTGTGGACAACCCCCCACCCCCTGGACACCTCGTACCCCCCTGGATAGCCCTACCCACCCCTGTGGATAGCCCACCCACCCACCCTGGACACCCCCTCCCCCCGTGGACAGCCCCCCCCCCCTGTGGATAGCCCAACCACCCCCCTAGACACTAATACACCCCATGGCCATCCTGCCAACCCCCTGGATAGCCCGCCCACCCTCCTATACACCCCTACCCCCTGGACAGCCCGACCACCCCCGTGGACAGCCCGCCCACCCCCTGTACACCCCATACCCCCTGGAAAGCCCCTCCCACCCCTTTGGACAGCCCACCCACCCCCTGGACACACCATACACCCCTTTATAGCCCGTACACCCCCGTGGACAGCCCGTCCACCCCCTGGACACCCCCACCCCCTTGACACCGCCAACCTCCTAGACACCCCCACCCCAGGAAAGCCCCCCTGGACACCCCCCGGACACCACCCCACCCCCTGGACACCCCCATGGACAGCCACCCCACCCCCTGGACACCACCCTATCCCCTCTGGACACCTCATACCCCATGGACAGCCCGACCACCCCTGTGGATAGCCCTCCCACCCCCTGGACACCCCCACCCCCTTGGTCACCCCAACCCCTTGGACACCCCAACTCTTGGAAAGTCCCCCCACCCCCTGGACCCCCCCCCCCCCGGACACCACCCCACACCCCTGGACACCCCCATGGACAGCCCCCCTCCCCCCACCACCCTTAACAACCACCACCCCCCATGGACACCCCCATGGACAGCCCCCCCCCCCCACACACACACACACACTCCACCACCATGGACAACTCCCCCCCCCCCCACATCCCCTTAGACACCTTGTACCCCCTGGACAGCCCTCCCCCCCCACACACACACACACACTCCACCACCATGGACAACTCCCCCCCCCCCCACATCCCCTTAGACACCTCGTACCCCCCTGGACAGCCCCACCATCTGGTGGATAGCCCGTCCACCCCCTGGATATCCCCTCCCCCTGTGGACAGCCCTACCACCCCTGGATACCTCATACCCCCTAGACAACCCTTCCCACCCTTTGGACACCCCATACCCTCCTGGACAGCCCTGCCTACCCCCATCGATAGCCCCTCCCACCACCCTAGACCACCCCGACCACCCCCCTAGACAGCCCCTCCCCCTGTGGACACCCCCCCCCCACCCCCATGGATAGCCCACCCACCCCTTGGACACCCCTACCCCTGTGGACAACCTTCCCACCCCTTGGATGCCTCGTACCCTCTGTACAGCCTTGCCCACCCTCGTGGACACCCCCTACCCCCTGGACAGCCCCCACCCCTGTGGACAACCCCGCCCACCACCTAGACAACTCCGACCCCCTGGACAACCTCGCCACCCCTGTGGAACCCCCACCCCACCCCACACTCTGGATAACCCCCACCCCCTGGACATCCCCCCACCCCAGTGGAAACCACCCCACCCCACTCCCTTGGACAACCCCCCCCCCCCCAACCCTCTGGACACCAGCCCACCCCATGGATACCCCCCTGGACACCCCCCCCCCCCCCGGACACCACCCCACCCCCCTGGACACCCCCATGGACATCCCCCCCCCCACCACCACCCTAGAAACCCTCCACCCCTCAGACACCCCCCATCCCCCCAGACACCCCCACCCCTCTAGACACCCCCTACCCCCCTTGGACAGCCACCCCAAACCCCTGAACAGCCCCCAACCCCCTGAATTCTGAATTGAATTCCTTATATATTTAATTAACTTATGAATTATGTGTTAATGGTGTATGGGTATACTTTTTGTATGTGTATACTTTCTAAAATTCCCATATAAATTAGGTGTTAATTCTGTTAATGGTGTATGTAACTCTGACTATGATGGGCTCTTAGAAATGTGAGTGTCCTATCACCATTATGAGATGTCTCCACCAAAGAAATTGAAATGGGTTAATTGGAAGAGTGGTTTTCATGTGAAGATTGAAATGGGGAAAACTATGTCGTGGTACATGTCATGTTTGGAAGAGTCTACTATTTTTTATGTGATATTGCAGGTGTTTTTTTATTCTATTTTAAGTTCAAATTGTTCTATTTTAAGTGTTGTTTGTAGCTGTGTTTGCATGTGTATGCAGTGGAGGGAATGGGTGGCTGCTATGCTGTTTTCTGAAAAAACACTATACCAACAGTTTTAAACCATTGGTAATGTGTTTTTTGAGAATAGTTTTACCAATGGTTTAAATAAACCGTTGGTAATACACTATACCAATGGTTCAAAAACATTGGTATAAGATATTTCTAGAATATTTTTACCAATAGTTTGAAGGAACCACTGGTAATACTATATACCAACGGTTTCAAACTATTGGTAAACTACATATAATCTATTTATACCTACAGTTTCATAGAAACTGTTGGCATGCTAAAGGTTACAGTTCCATATACCAACGGTTATAGGAAAACTGTTGGTATAGGCCTTTTGCAACGACTTATTATCCAACGGTTTGCAAAACCATTCGTATATAGTATACAAATGGTTTTGATGCCTATACCAACAGTTTAAAACCGTTGGTATATATTTTATTTCTAGTAGTGTTATTATTTAAATATATTAATTTTTATTTATAAATATTTAAGAGAACATAATAAGTTCTTGGGTTCAACATGAATGAATCATATGAGTGGTAATTTATAAATTAATATTCATAATGATGAATAAATAACATATGCATGTGAATCATCATAATATAGGTAATCATAAAATTTGGAACATAACTCGCAATCATTTAGAAAAATAAACATTATGATCATATATAACATCAATTATACTCATGCATCAATATATAAACATAAATAACAACAATCATGTCCACAAATATCATCATTATATCAAGGTATATATATACACACCCATATATATTTATTGATCAAATTCATTAGAGACATATAATTATATATATATATTTATTTATTTATTTATTTATTTATAATTATAATTAAATATATTAAAAAATTATTTATATATAATTATTAATATATAATTATAAATATAATAAATATATTTATTAACTAAAATTTAATTATAATTATATAATTATTTTAATATATATATATTTATTTATAGTCTTATAAATAGTTTTTTTTAAACGTTATATTTATATTTGAATTATTAAAAAAAATTATAATATATCATATATATTATAATTATAAACATGAATTTTTTATTTAATATATATAAATAAACATTATTTTTGAATATAAATATAATAATTATATATATATTAACTATATTTTTTATTAAAAACTTTTATCATCACTAAGGATAGCACAGATAAATCTATCCTTTATCAGCGCTTCTAGGAAAAAGCACTAATAATGGTGGGGGTTTTATCAGTGCTTTCTTATTAGTTCTAATAAAATTCAATACTTCATTTGTCCAGATCTATGGTAGTGATTCATTGTTGAACCAAGAATAGGTGGAGTATAGATGGGGCTTAGTTATTGTAGACAGACCTTATATGGATATGAGAGTTGCTTTTGGGTTGCTTCCCCCATATTGTTAGAAGGTTGGGTTCTTTTGTAGTTTTGATAGGAATGTATTTGGTCCATTTTACTTCTCTACACTTCTTTGTGTACTTTGATATGGGATAGCTATTTTTTATGCATTCTAACATTAAAAATATATTTTTAATGTCGATGTATATAACATCATTTACTAACCAACATTAGAGAAAAGGTTAACTTGAAAATCCCTTTTCTACACAAGTGGTTATAAGATTACTAACATGGAAAATATTTTTGATGTTGGTTATAATATAATTGATGTAAAAAATAAAGATGTTACAAAATAGTTGTTAAATTTTCAAGTATAACTCTATTTTATTTCTCATGGATATAGGTTGTTATATTAAACTTTGATATTTCATATGGGTTTTTTCATAGGTTTTCTTTTTGTAATTATTCCATGTTAATTATTACTTCACATTCCTGAGAATAAATAAAAATTGAACAATGATAGTTCATTAAATTAGCTAAATTAATAAGATAAAAATATAAAGAGATACATTCACTGTAGAATATTTACAATAAAATAATGTTTAGAAACCAATTAGGTCATCAAATAAAATTCAAATTAATATTATTCATAGATACAAATACAGAAAAGATTGATGAACAAAATCCAGTCATAAAAATGTAAAAGGGTTAATATGGGGCTGAAATTATCATTCAATAAATTTTCAAGCTCTGCACCCATCATCTCATTTAACTGATAATTAAATAAATTAAAAATAAAATTTTGTACAATAAATAAAAAAATAGAAAAAAAATATAATAATTGAAATCCATTAAAACATTTCAATTAAAAAATTTACAATAAACAGTCCAAGGGAATTTGATTTTTAATATATACTAGTTTCAAATCATTTATTTATTTAAAAACTACTTATTCAGTCCGTCCAAGCACATCTCATGTCTTATCATGGTGTCGTCACCTCGTACACATGATAAATAAATAAAATACATAACTCCTATGATTTCAAATAATTTTATGTTCATTTGATTGGATTTTGACTGTTACACACATGTTTTGGTATTACGAAACAATAAAACTATATTTTCACTCAACCTTATCAAATGAAATATCATATTGATGTTATTTAAATTCCAAAATTTGAAACATCACTCTATAGTTGTTTTCATATTATTTCATAAAAATTAGAGTTTGTTTGCTCCATTTTCAACCATAGAAATACGTTTTTAAAAGCAACCAAACTTTTAAAAATGGAATATAGGGTTTTTTCAGGCACACCACACATTGGATTGAGTCTACTCTTATAAATAAAAAATAATAAAAAGATATATTTTCTATTATATCATGCCATGAAAAGTTCATTTGATATGATTCTGATCATTACACACATCTTAGTGTTTTTAAAACATTAAAAGTGCACTTCTGATCATCCCAAAAAAACGACACTTCAAATTGACATGTTTCCTACACCAACATTTTAAAAATCAATATAAAGTTGTTTTCATATGATTTCATGTAAATCAAATGTCTTTTTCTTAGTTTTGACATCCTAAAAAAGTTTTTCATGGCCATCAAAACTTTAAAAACTTCTTATTCAATCCATACAAACACACGACACATCCTATTGACTTTTCATCTACTCATACAAGTCAATAATAATAAAAATATATTCTTCCTTTGATTTTACATCATTTGGATGTCATTCACTATAATTATTACCTTTACACACATGTTTTTTGTGTTTTAAAACACTAAATGTGTGTTTCAAGACATCTCGATCAAATGACACCTCATATTGATGTTCTGTTAGTTCCAATATTTGAAAATTCACTATAAATTTGTGTCCATATGATTTTACACCAATAATATGTCATTCGATTCATTTTTACCTAATAAAGCACATTATTAAAGGTCATTAAATCTATAAAATCTACTTATAAGGTCATTCTAGTCACACTGCATGTCTAATTGACATTTTATTTGCTCACATACATCACAAATAATACAATGGTAGTTTTTTCATGATTTTTATGTCATTTAGGGGTATTTTGATAAGGTTTTAACCATTACACGCTTGTTTTAGTTTTTTTAAAACACTACAAGTTCATTTTTTATCATCTAGGGAAAAAGACACATTTGATTGAAATTTTATCTACTCCTACATTTCAAAAATAACTTTACAGTTTTTGTATGATGATTTCATGACAATCAGTGCTCTTTCACTTAGTTTGACCCCTTGACACGTTTTTTAAAAGGTCGTTAAACCTTGAGAAAAGTAAATATTCAATCCTTCTTAGTAAACCACATGTTTGATTAATGTTTCATCTTCTTATACATGTTAATAATAATAAAAAGATCATATTCCTAAAATTTGATGTCATTCATATGTTGTTTTCTATGGTTTTGACTATCACATGAATGCTTTAGTGTTTTAAAACACTAAAGCTGTTCTTTTATTCATCCTGGGAAAACGACACCTTGAATTGATGCGTTATTGGTTCAATTTTTTCAAAAATCAATCTATGGTTTTTTTCCTATGACTTAATATAAATTATAGGTCTTTAGGGTTTTAGACCCCTGATGCACGTTTTAAAGGTCATCAAACCATTAGAAATTAGTTATTTGGTCCATCTAAGCACCCAACATGTCTGGTTGACGTGCCGTCTACCCATACACACCGAATAAAATATACAAAGACAATTTTCCTATGATTTCACATCATTTGAAAGTTGTTTTATATGGTTTTGATCGGTACATGCATGTTTTTTTTTGTTTTAAAAAGAAAAAAAAAGTAATTTCTTGGTCATCCTGAGTAAACTACACAATTGAGTGATGGTATATCAGTTAAAATATTTCAAAAATAACACTAATGTTTTGTATTATGACTTTAGGGAAATCAAATGTTTTTTCTTGGTTTTGACTCTAAGTATAATGTTTTTAAAGGTTGTCAAACATTTAAAAACTAATTATTCCTTCCATATGAGCACCCCACATATCCTATTGACACGCATTCTACTCATACATGAATGTAATAATATAAATATGGTCATCCTATGATTTCACATCATTTTAAGGTTGTTTTATATGGTTTTCGATGTTACATAAACATTTTAGTGTTTTAAAGGATGAAAAGTGTGTTTCCAGTCATCCTAATCAAACAAAACCATAGATTAATGTTCTATTGGTTCCATATTTTCATTATTAACTCTATAGTTTATTTTTTATGATTTCATGAAAATCGTAGGTTTTCTAATTAGTTTTGACCCCCTGGTGCATGTTTTTAAAGGCTTTCAAACCTTAAAAACTACTTATTAGTTTGTTATGTGAAGACCGCACCCATATTGATGTATCATTTTCTCTTAAACATCAAAAATATTATAAATATTGGTTTCCAATTATTTCACATCATTCATAAGTCATTTCACATGGTTTTTAGCACCACATTCTTGTTTTAGTGATTTTAAAACACTAAAAGTGTGTTCCTGGTCATCTCGGGAAAATGACATGTCTAATTGACATGAAGTTTTCTCCTATAATTCAAAAAACATTCTATGGTTGTTTTTGAAATTATTTCACAATAATCGTGGATCATTTTCATGTTTTTACCCCCTGACGCATGGTCTTAAAGGCTGCCAAACCATTAAAATATGGTTATTCATTTCATTTAGACACACCACATGTACAATTGATGTGTTATCTACTTATACACATCAACAATATTGAAAATATAGTTTTCCTATCATTTCATGACATTTAGAGGTCATTTGATTTTATTTTGACCCTTACACACACATTGTAGTGTTTCAAAACACTAAAATGTTCATTTTTTATCGTCTCGGTAAAATGAAAGATCATATTGACATTTTTCAAATTCCAAAATTCTAATAATCACTCTACGATTTTTTTCATAATATTTCACATTATTTAGTGGTTTTTTTCTTGGTTTTGATTCCCAAAATAATGATTTTGATGGCTACAAAATCTTTAAAAACTACTTATTATATGACAACTTGTTAGTCCCAAAAGGAGATTACATACCCTGATGGGGGGTGAATCACGGTGTGGTTATTGTTTTCAAAATTCTTCCTACATCATTGGATCTTGACCATTTTATTGTAAAGGTCACTTTATATTCTCTTAAGTATTTATGATGATCTTACACTTTCCAAATTTATTAGAAGATGATGCACAAAAAGTAAACCAATAAAGAAAGAAAAAGGACGCACAAATTCTTACTTGGTTCACCCTCACTAGGCTACGTCCAAGGAGAATACAACGGAAATGCATCAACGTACCAAATTCATTAAGGATCACTTTCAATTCAAGTTTTAGGATAGATTAATTCTATACCCAAGATCACTACCTTCATAATTTTTAGGGATACCTCACTGCTTCCCAAGGGTCACTCCCTCAATCTTTCCAAAGATGGTTCACTGGCTGTAGAAATGATCACATTTTTCCTTTTTCTTTTCTCACTACTCTGGAAAGGATTCATACATAGTTTATGGACATGTAGGTCCCTTTAATAAAAATAATTAATGCATCCTCAATTATAGGGAGATTCTCTTTTTATGTTCTACTTTCATCCACTTGATGAATATCACTTTACCACATTTCTACTATGAAATCCATTTTTAACACTTTTGTGATGCTCACTACCTTCGCGAAGCTCACACAACCTTCACAAATCTTCCCATTTATTCACAAAAATATACTGCCTTTGAGAACCCCACAACATTCACAAAGCTCACCAATTTAATGAAGCTCAGCTAGCCTTCATGAAGTAACCTCTTTTCATAAAGCTCAAACACTTTCATGAAGATCACTTATCCTTCACAAATCTCAAAAATTTCGATTGGCTTTTTATAGCCTTCATGAACATTAATACTTTTGTGATGCTTAAAACTTTTGATTGGATTTCATTTCCTTTTTAAACTTCCTTACTTAATGAACTTTTTTGCAACAACAACCTTTGTGAATCACCTTCACAAATTTAGAGCCTTTAGTTTTTCATTAAGAAATAATCTAATTTTCTGAGGGGGTGGAGGCTTATTTTTAGGAATTACCTCCCATTCGAGAATCTTCCTTACTTATTATCACCTTTTCAATAATCTCTCAAAAATCATTCATGAAGCTCCCTATTTTCGTGAAGCATAAGTGAAATTTCCCATCCCTGAAGCATCTCATAGTCTCAGAGATTTTCCAACAACACTTAACGCATTCGTGATGCCTTTTCATAATGATCTGCACCTTCATGAAACCATAAAATCTTGGATATTTGTCAACATACTTTTTCAATAATATCTTTGTAACTCCATAGCTAACCATGGAAACCTTCTTTGTCAAAAAACTGAATCAACCCAAAAACATTAAAATTTTACCTTGAGGTATTTTTTTCTTAACACAACCCACATCTTTAACATAGTTTATTTCATGATTTATTACATAAAGGTACACTCAATACAATCTAGAAGATTTTGATACCTATTTTCATTGGTAAATTAGGTACATTAAATAATAACATAAAACATGAGTAAAACATCATTAATATAAAACCCCGAAACATTCCCTTATATTCCTTGAATCTTCTAAAACTACATGAGATAACCTAAGGATGTGTATAAGAAAGTGGTGTGCTATAAATCATAGTAAGGGAATAATCAAATCATAACATAATAAAATTAATGCATGTGAGTCACTAGGCCTATCAGTGAGATATAAAAGGTTTGAGAATCATAATCTTGACAAATGAGGCATGATATAACATGATAATATCAAGGTAACATGGGAATGTGGAAAAAACATAAAACATGACTTATAAACATAATTCAAGGATAACCTCCAAGATATCATAACATAGTGTTCCTAGGGTAATCTCTCAGGCACCATATGTAACACCCTAATATTTTTATGAGATAGATTTTTTTTATAATTTGAATTATTTAATGTATTGTGTCTTACACTACACTAAGATAATATTTCTATACATGAAACACCATTATTGCTTGCGGTATTTGTAACACTATTCCTAGCTTACGTTACACATAATGTCGAGTACCATCGATAACTTGCATTTCTTGCAAGACCAAGTTTTACCGAACAATAGTATATTATTAAACTATTATTATTTAATATAATAAGATATAAACTAGTTGTTACATTAGCGGTTATGAATATTATTAACTAACTTATGAAAATATATGGTTTATAAGATGAATTCATTGGTTACCAATTAATTAAAAAACAAAAATATATACCAATTTAATATAAAAAAATTTAAATTTTATGCTCCTAAAGTCATTTTGTATTAATAAATTAAATTAATTACAATTAGTAAATGATACTTATGAAATATAAATTTTATATATTCAATAAAATGTTTTTTATATTCATAAAATATATTTTATAGGTGTAAGATAAGAACCAACCCAATTTTATGTATAAAACCCTATATTTTTCAAAAGGGTAATTTTATCACCTTTTAATGTAGAACCAATTTTAAATAATTTTTTTTCACTTTCATATATTATATTTGAAAAAATAAAATCCTGATTTTCAATTCAGATATAAAATTTTACTTTGGTTTAATTTTTTATATTTTTCACTAAGATTCATGTTTTGGGAATAGTGAAAAATACTAAATATTAATTGAAAACAAATTTTTTCCTATAAATAATTTATAGTGTTAAATTATATTTTTGAATGGGTTTAAAAAATAATGATTTCATTTATTTGTCACTTAATTAGAGTAATATTATTTTAATCAATTTCACATTGAAATTGGATATAAATACTTTGTGAACATTTGAATGTTTTACCTTAAAAACTCGTTTTCTCGTTCCATCAACGAGATTAGTTTTTTAATTAATCTATACCAATTGTGCATTCTGAATTTGGAAAAATGGATTCCATATTTGGAATCATAAGGTCTAAATTCTATAAATAGGTTGTTTTATTTTTTGTCGTTTTGAATAGTAACTTAAGTAATATTTTTTATTTCCACGGTTAAGGGTAAATCGAGTAATTAAAGATAAAAGAAATAATATGATAACTAATATAAAATTACCCTAAAACATATCATAATTTCATTGTATGAGTTTTTGTTGACAAAAATCTTCCTTGAAACTATTTTATGTCCACTTGGAGCCACTTATATGACTTTAACACGTTAAAAGTATTATATTCAAAGGAATGAAAATTTTGTCACACTTTTGTTTTTAACAAGATAAATATTTTTAATAGGGTGTTATATAAGTGATATTTTTGCCTATAAATAGTATTTTTTAAGCTAACAAATTTTTCAAAATCATGTTAATTTATCTATAATTTTTAGGAAATAAAAAATAAAATTAAAGGGTGACACAATGATGATGAAGGAATTGTTCAATTAATGGAAGAATCAAATAAATGATATTAAAAAATTAAAATAAATATAATTTTATATAATTAATTCCATAAAATATTTTTTTGATTAATTTGACTTTTTAGGGATAATTTAATTGAATTTTTTTGAAGATATAATGTTTTTATGATATTTTTAAAAAGTTAGGTAATGAATATTGTCGACAATGACATTATTGATATTTTAAGATAGATAATATTTTATTAAAGGATATAAAATTTATAAAAATATAATATTCTGACTAAAAAAATTATAAGTTATAAATTGTTATAAATGACTAATTTACGGTTATTTTAACCCATAAGTAGTAAAAACACATGTTGTCACTGTAAGTGTTAAAGAGATTAATTAAGGGTTGAAGACCAAAGATAGGGGTAATAATATGAAATAAAAATGTCTAAAATTTATTTTTTTGATAGTATTTTGATCTATCCTCATATTAAATTTTAGATAAACTAATTTGGATCCATATATAATTAAAAATTAATTTATATTAATTTAATATTTTAAGAGATTACAAGAGTGCCCCTCCCCTATCTTTTAAAATGGACCATATCCTTCTCTTTTATTCATACCTCTAATGCCATTTGGATTGGAAAAACTCTACACAAGTATCCTAAAAAATTCCTTCCCTTAATCTTATAATCCTTAATTTGGTCATAAATCCAACCAAATGATTCATTTTCTATAAATTAAAAAAAATATACCCAAATAAGAGGTAACATTCATCAATGAAAGTTTTTATTTTTTCTTCTTCTGATAACTCCTTCAATAATTTTTATGTCATATTTACATAGTAACCTCAATATAATAAATATACTCTAATGTTATCATATTAAGGTTTCATCCTACACTCACACAGAGTTCCATCTAATGGGTAACAAACATACCATTCTTATGTACGAAGAACTACCACCTCACAAAATTTTGTTGTTCGTTTTTTCTCTACCACCTATTATGGTTGGTAATTATGATAGAAAAACTATTTTTATATTATATATACAATATTTATGATATAATTATACTTCTTTAATGATAACATCATCTCTAAATTTTTACCATCCAATATTTTTTGAAAATGATAACGTCACATGTGCGTACGTATGACCATCCATCTCTACAATGCGATATGACTCATTATTCACATATATTTCATGGATGGTAATAAGGATGAATTTATATGAATATATATATATTTATTTATTTATATATATATTTAATATTAAATAAAAATGATTCTATAATGATAATATATCTTATACTTTCTTTTCTTTTAACAAGAAAATAAAATGGAAACAACAGTCTTGTGTACGTATGACCTACCGTCTCCCTGAACATTGTATTTCATTTAATATATCATTATTTTATAAGATTATTATAAATTTGTATATAATGAATATATATGATATATAAGTCATGTTTTAAATTCTTGAAATAATTAAATCGTGATTTAAGTAAGAGTATCAAGAATGAAAAGACAAAACATATATGATAAACAAAGCAATTATTACCTGAAAATGTTACTTTAACATGGATATTGTTAATAAATGGGTAATATAAAGTCATAATAAAATAATATTTGGTATATATATATATATAACTATGATTCTTTGGTATATTTATAACCTAATTATATTTATTATACTTAAGATTTTAACATTTCCTAAGGAAGTTAAGACTTAGGGTAATGAAATTTCATCTCACTTTTTATTTCCATGAGATACCTACCATATTCACCACTCACATATTTTTTGTGGTGTATATAATATCATATGAGATTTTATATCATTAATATCATTTATTTAATGATATTTTAATATTTAATTTATGCTATTCTTTTATGGGTTTCAGGATTCTAAAGTCACTCAAGTTGTAATGGGTTTTGGTCTCACTTTTATTTTCCATGGGATACAAGCCATGTTCACCACCTAGTTGTTATATGTGGTGTATATACTACCAATGAATGTATTATTTGAGTATTATCCTTAATTTTATGGTTATTTACATATCTATTTGATGATATCTCATTCACTAGGTTTATGAATTAAAAGGTAGCAAATTTGTAAGGTAATTTTGTCACAATTTGCTTTCTTTGAGACCCATGTTACATTATGCACATATATTATTTTAGGAGGAGGATATAATTCTCCTTGAAATATTTAATCACGAATATATTTCTTTTCATGATATTTTATAATTACCTTAATTTTCTTCTCTCTTTAGTTGGAAATCTGTGTTCCTTTAAAATTATGTTTTATAAAAATGTTTTAAAAGTGTTTTAAATGGTCTTTTAAACATTTTCATGAAAATAGATATCAAAGATGTTTAAAATGGTTTAAAATATTACTTTATATGTTTTCTATTTTATTTTCATTGAAAAAGTTTTGATAAATTTTTATTTATTTTAAAATAATATTTCAAATAGGAAATCATATTTTCCTCGATAAATGTTATAAAAAGATCTTTCATGATTATTTCCCATCTAAGTTGACATACTTTGTCATATTTTATGCCTGATTATGGAAATGATCCGATAATAAAATTTATATTATTTATTTAATGGTTTATTTTTATTATGGAATTATATTTATGAAACCTATTTCTTTTCCATGGGTTATATTATTTTTAAATGATGTTTATGAAACCCATTTCATTCCACGGGTTATGATATAAGGTATGATATATGTTCTTGTGGCACACATATATATGGTTCTCATTATGTGATGTTTGGGACCTATATCTACCTCCAATACATTGGGTAAAGATTTATATCTCATGAGATAATGATGGGAATCAAGTTGATAGGCTTGATCCACTATGGTAAGATAGAGAAACCTAATCCATTATGGGAAAATGGGGAAACCTGGTCCACTATGGGAAGATGGAGAAACTCAATCCACTATAGGAAGATGTGGAAACCCAATAAAATATGGAAATAGTGGAAACTTAGTCCCTTGTAAGGAAAGAACTGCAACTAGGGATGGTGGTGTGTCCCTCCTAGTAGGTGTAGTCTTCATGAAGTGCCTTGATAACTTCTAGTATTGTGTTTTGACTTATAATAAATGGTATTACATGTTTATGTGTATGGAAAAATTCAATGTCTTATTCAAATGTTATTATTTCATGGATTATTTTTCTTATTTAATTATGATTCAGGTCTTATGAGTTTCTAATCTTTATACCATGATTCATGTTTATGATCATGGATACGCAGGGTATGGTCTTCTATTTTCATGATCTTGTTTTAATACCCTTATTCTCATGATTATATTTACATGTCTCCATTGTTTACCATTACTGAGAATACTATCACACCCTTTCTTATGTTTTCTTTTCCCTAGTTTATAAAAAAGGTTTTTGTAGGGGTTCTAAAGGGGAAGATCTTTATGGAAAACATTGAAGATCTTTCACCAGACAAGAATTTTGTGCTCCAAGTTTCCAAAAACAATAAACTAATAAGGTCTTTGGGAATATTTTTTTAATGGTTTAAGTATTCTAAAAAAGTTATGTAATTTTTGAAAAATTTGTGTCACTACAGTTGGTATTAGAGAAAAATTTTATTTAACCATCAAAAAATACGATGAGAAAACCTTAGTGATAACTCTTAGGACATACCTAAGGATAAGTATAAGGATATGGAAAAGTATCATAAAATGTCCTAGAATTTTGGTAAAGGATAGAGAGATTGGTTTACTAGAAATACATCCATGTTTGGATACTATAATTTTATGTGGTTCTGGAAAATATATACCTAGGAGTAACAACGTCAACAAGGTGCATCAGGCCTGACTCGAGCTTAACTTGGTACATGACAACATGCCTTACTATGCACCTGGTTTAACACTCTTGGGTGATACACTTTGGGAAATCAAAAACTCTTCACAAAACATCATTAAGGACTTAAAAATAAGTTGGCTATGAATAATATAGGATAACCCTATGCTGCCATAGATTAAAGAAATTTGTCATAATTTAAACAACATATAATGGGTTTTCTTTAAGTTTGTGGTTCCACACTATGAAAACTATTTCTTACTCTATGTTTTTTGGTTTTAATAAATACATGGGACCTAAAGGAACTTCTCTAATGGTGACTATGATGGAAAATTAAATGATTGTTCTCATGAGTATCTGAATTCTATGGGAGTTGGAATGAAAAACCTTGTTTTTATGGTCACACAACTTTCTCAAGCTATGAATCTTACTGATCTTCCAAACAAGAGAAGGAGGGAACAATGTTGTGTTGAGTCATTCATAATTAAATTTCCAAATTATTTCATTAAGTATTTTGATCCACATATTTATGAACACTATATCAGTACCATTGAAAAGATATTATTTTTCCTCCAGTGTTTAGAACATGAGAAAGTCATTCTGGATATTTATCAGTTGTAAGGTGAATCAGAGTAATGGGGGACTCTAATAAAGAATATAAAGAATAAATATAAATTTGAATCTATATATTGGGATGAGTTCAAGAACATATTATTCATTAAGTAATTAGCTTGTGTTCTTCATACGAATATGCAATATGAGTTCCTTAATTTTATGTAAAAGGATGATGAATATAGCGGTACCTATGAGGCTAATTTCACAAGACTTACAAGGTATGCTTATGGAATAATCATCCAAACTAAAATTATAGTATGTTGGTTCTTTAGTGGATTAAATCCGAGTCTCATAAGGGTGTTGACCATAAGATACTTTAGTAACTATGGTGAATTTGTGCATTGTGCAATCAAATTTGAAATAGAATTTGAAGTTACCTATCAATCTCATGGTTTTAATAAGAAAAGGACGATAGAGTTAAAAGGAAAATCAAAAACCATAGAGGTAAGCAGATGAAATTTCCTTTATGCACGAATTATGGAAATAAAAAAATAAGGAAATTTTCTTATGGAGTATAATAAATGATTTAAGTGAGGAAGGGAAGTCCATTGAGCAATTTATTGTTGAACTAATGGGAAGAAGAAGTCGACCAAAGATGAGAATATAGGGAAATCCATATAGGATGCACCTCCAACAATTTATTACTTAAAGTGTAATTAGAATGGGAATTATGTTAATCAATGCCCAAATCAAAGGGTTAATGATTTCGATTATCATCAGCATCCTATTAAGGCCCAAGATAAATGGAAATCTCATGTGATCACTATTGGTGATGTGGAGTATGACAACGAAGTTGATTAATGATAGAGTAATTATGTAATGGAATTCAAGAATAATTTTTTACAACTAGTTTTATGGTATTATAGATTAATGAAACATCCATTTATTGGCCTACTATAGTTTTTCCATAAGGATTTAAGAGAACATACTAAAAGGTATTGGAAACCATGAAGATTGATTGAGGTAATAAGGTGATATTTTTTGAAAACACATTATTAAGGAAAGTATAACCCTAAATATGTTCTTGATGATGAGATAATGATATTTGGATAAAGATATGTTGGATGTGGATAAGTAAATTGGACGGTACGGATTTCTAGGGAACTAATTAAGGATTTGTTGAAAAGTGGATTATGCTATCATGGATGATGTTTAAAAAAATTTAGACTTAAGTAATATATATAATAAACTTAAAATAAGAAAAAATTAATTTTTTAAAAAAAAGGATTTATGGTAATTACCATGTTTTAAGAATACTTGATGAAGGTATTCTTATATTTATAACGTAACAACGAAGAGCTACCTTTTGATATATAGGGGATAAATGTTAAGTTATTTAAGTGAACTTTATTCTAATGTTTTGGACTTTCATATTTTAGAAGGTTTATAAGGATAACCATTTTTGAATGGTTTAGGTTATACTTAGGATGGGGTTTTAGTGATTAAATTATTATCTCATCATATGGGGATTTATGCATATTAGATAAATTTTGCTAACCTTTTTTTAGTGATAAAGATAGATGGAATGATCGATCATTATATTTATGGATCTCATTATCTTCTAACACTTCAAAAATGAAAAATTAACCTTTTTGAAAATTTATCAAGGCGCAAAAAAAGGGTGAGGTTTTCCTAAAATTAATTATGTATTTCATCTCCTGAAAACACTTCAACTCTAGGGAAAGGATCTCGAAACCGAAAAGGATATCAAAGTAACTTATTTTCCAATGAATCAAATATCCCATTATATTATCATATATTTAAGTATTTTTTATTTTTAACATTCACCTCACCATTTTCTCTATCATTCACCATCAAAACATGATATTTATATTTCACTTCCATGTCAATGTTTTCACTTTCCACCTATGTTATCCTATGTGGAAACCCAGTAATGAGTTACTTTGGGTAACTATTATGTTTCTAAATTTAATTCTTTAAAACTAAGTTCTATTATTTATTATTATTATTATGTGGGTTTCTAGGAAAAAACATTAAATTATTAATCCTCTAATAACCTAGAAAAAGTTTGAGGGCGAAATTCATTTTAAGGGGGGTAGAATGTAACACCCCAAGATTTTTATGAGATAGATTTTTTTAATAATTTGATTTCTTTGATGTATTGTGTTTTACAATACACCATGATAAGCTTGTGCTACATGAAACACCGTATTATCTTGTGGTATATTCAACACTATCTTTGGATTATGTTATACACAATGTTGAGTTCCTTCGATTGCTTGTGTCTCACGCAAGACCAAATTTTAAAAAAAAATTAAAATATTATTATTTAATATAATAAGATATAAAATATTCATTACATTAGTGGTTATGAATATTATTCACCAACTTATGAACATATATGGTTTATAAGATATATCCATTAGCTATCAAATAATTAGAAACAAAAATATATACCAATTGTATATAAAGGCAATAATTTTAATTTTATAATCCAAAAGTGATTTTGTTTTATTAAATTAAAATTAATTACAATTAGTAAATGATATTAAAGAAATATTTTTGTTATATTTTCAATAAAATATTTTTATATAGTAATCAAATAGATCTTGTAGGCATAAGATAAGAACCAAACCAATTTTATGCAAAAAACCCAATATTTTTCTAAAGGGTAATTTTATAGCCTTTTAAGGGAGAACCCATTTTAAATCCAATTTTTGAAAATTTTATATACAATATTTGAAAAAATAAACTTCTTCTTTGAAAATGGGATATAAAAAAATTCTCTCGTTTAGTTTTTGGTATTTTTCTGATAAGATTCACATTTTGATAAATATTAAAAAAATACTAAATTTTAATTGAAAACAATTTTTTCCTCAAAATAATTTATAGTGTTAAATTATTTTTTTTAATGATTTTAAAGTATAATTATATCTATTTTTATCATTTAATCTAATTAAGGTCATTTTAATCAATTTCCTATTGAAATTGGATATAAAAACTTTGTGAACTTTTGAATGTTTTACTTCAAAAACATGTTTCTCATTCCTTCAACGAGATTATTTTTTAATTAATTTCTGTTAATTATTTGTTTTAAATTTGGAAGATTGGATTAATATTTTTAATAAAAATTTCAAAATAATGTAAATAGTTCTATCTCATTTTGGACATTATGAATAATAACTTTAGTAATAATTTTTATTACCACGATTAAGGGTAAATCGGGTAATTAAATATAAAAATAATATTATAACTAATATAAAATTTCCCTAAAACATTTCATAATTTCATTGGATGAGTTTTTTTAGACCCAAATATTATTTGGGACGATTTTATGTCCACTTGGATCCACTTTGAGTGCTTTAACACTTTTATAGTATTATAATCAAAGTAAAGACAATTTTGTCACTCTTTTGTTTTTTACAAGAGAAATATTTTTAATAGGGTGTTATATAAGGGATATATTTGGTTATAAATAGTATTTGGAAAGATGAAATATTTTTTTATATCATTTTATTTTATTTATAATTTTTATAAAATATATAATTAAATTAGATTGTGACACAATGATGATGAAGTAATTGCTTAATTAATGGAAAAATAAAATAAATTATATTAAAAAATTAAAATAAATAAAATTTATTACAATTAATGTTATAAAAGAATTTTATGGATTACTTTAACATGTTAGGGATAATTTAGTTGATTTTTTTGGAAATATCATGATTTTATGATATTTTTAAAAAGTCAAGTAATCAATTATATTAACATTGACATTATTGATATTTTAAAATAAATAATATTTTATTAAATGAAATAAAATTTATAAAAATATAAGATTCGGACACCTAATTAATATAAGTCCTAAAATTTCATAAATTACTAATTTATGTTTTTTTGTCATTTTATTGTAACTATATTAAACAATAAGTGGTAAAAACACATGGTGTCACGATAAGTGTTAATGGGATTAATTAAGGTTAAATCCAATATATAAGGGTAATAATATCACCTAAACATGTATAACTTTTTTTGATAGTATTTTGATCTTTAATCATCTAAAATTCAAAATAACTCAATTTGGTTCCATTTTGGAATAAAAATTAAATTATAATAATTTAATGTTTTAAGAAATTCTAAGAGTGCTCCTCCCCTATCTTATAAAAGGGAATCTCTCCTTATCTTTTATTCACACCTCTAAAACCAATGTTCCGAGAAAAACTATACCATTGAATCCTCCCAAGTTTCTTAATTTAATCCTAGAATCCTTAATTTTGTCAAAAATAGAACCAAAGGATTCATTTTGTTCAAATTAAAAAGCGATACCCAAAGAAGAGCTAACATTAATCAATAAATGTTTTTATATTATTTCTTCCATGAACTCTTTGAATTATTTTTATTTAATGTTTATATAATAACCTACATATGATTTAGGATTATAAAAATATTATTTGCGATTATAAAAATATGATTTGGGATTATAAAAATGTGATTTGGGATTATAAAATTTTGATTTGGGATTATCAAAACAGGTAAGTCCAACAAGAGGGAACTTTGTAAAGATTAGGAGGAGCTTCTTAGGAGCATGGATAACCTTGTGATGGATCTATAGAGGGAAGGGAAGAGTGAATTTATGCTCTAAGGTTTTTTAAAGAATTTTAATGGTAGGTTTCGATGGTTTAAATATTAAAAGAGAGGGTAATTATTTATTAAGTTATAAACATTGTTTTTGGAGTCTATATAATAAATTATTCCAAACCAAAAACCATCCCATGGTTTTAATAGTAGTCTGGAATTATTTCCAGTGGGTTAGAATTGATACCTATCAGGGGACTCCATGGGTGGACACATATTCTAGGTGGGATAGACCACCATACCCAATGGTATCCCTTTCTTCATGAATCCCTTAGGTGGAGAGCCATGCTTCATCCAAATCTCACATGTGAGAGTTCCCAAAGATTGGATAAGCTAATTTTCCTTTGATACCAACTAGGAAAACCCTAGTCTTTATTACACATTAATTCATGATTTATTACATATTAATAAGAATTAGACACCCCAAAATATTGATAAGTATAGTGTATTTGGTTAATTAGTTATATTACATATCAACTTAAAAGTATGTGGTAAGTCAAAATTATTGAAAACTTCCTTAACATGCTCATAATATTCCATCATTCTTACAACTGCATGGGATAACCTAGGGACATACATAAGAAAGGGTTGATATATAAACCCCAGTAAGGGAATAAAAATAGAATATCATAAAGAAAGTATTACATGTCAGATAATAGGAATTTTTATGGGAAATAAAAAGGGGTGAAAATCATAAACATGAAAAATAAGACATGGTATAGCATGGTAACATAAAGTTAACACGGGAAATGTGGAAAAAAATTTAAACCCGGCATCATAAATATAGGTCAAGGATAACCTCTAAGACACTATAACATGGTGGAAAAAGTCCCATTATAGATTAGGTTTAACTCCCTAATCCCTTTCATGATATCTCATGATACTAAAAAATTACCCAATGCATTGGAAGGATATATAATTTTGGTCCCATCTATCACTTTCATATCATGTAAATTCATAAGTGTTCTACATGGATCATATAACATAAGATAATATTTCATCACACTTGAACCCATGATTAAGTATTGTGGGTTACATACATGGAAGTTCCCACTCACTTAAGTATAGGTATAACTTTGCGAATACCCTTGAGTGGAAATGGGTACAGGTATACACCTCAAAAAAGTTTGGCATGGAAAATCACAGTGAAATTTTGGAAGCATAACGAAAGTTCGTGAAGTTTCATAAAATGGTTGAATGAAAGAGGAAGGGGTATCTCATCACAAGGAAGTAAAAAATGATAATATGAGGGATATGTAATAACATAATCCAACATGAAAATTTTGTAATTAATAAGCATAAGAGAAGGAGGGTTCTTTAATAAAAACAAGGCATGCAAAAATCACAGGATAATTTTAGAAGCATAACTGGGGTACATTATTTTAGTCTTATCATTTGAGAATTCATCACATTTCCCATCACATTGGTTATTGACTTAGTTCCTCATATTTTTAGCCATTAACTTAAATAAGTGAAAAATTAGGTATGATTGCTTTTAAACTAGTAAACACACAAATGCAAAGCCAATAAAATTTATGAGGTGACTTATAAATGACATATATTCCTTAAAATATGAATTTATAGGATTCAATCTAAGTTATCCATGATCTATTCCATAATATGAAATATTATGAGCCTAGTGGTGTGTGGAAGACCCCAAAAGAATGGAGAAGGGGAAGGCATCCAAGAGGTTCTGGCGGTTTTCATGGATGGGGTGGTAGAAATAAGGGGTGAGTTTGTATGTATTATTTATTGGTGTTTTCTCCCACATTTACCATATCATTCTTTTATATACCTATTACTTTTTATTATATTAATTTTTGGGGGCCTTGGATATTCTCCAAGGTCTGAATTGTTTTGTCATTAATATAAAATATTATTTTAATAGTATTTCCTTCAATAATGGTTTATCATGATCTTGTGAATTTACCAAAGAAAATATCTTGAGATTGTCAAATGAGGTGTGCAACAAGTCCCATTGTCATGCACTAGTTCCCTATTAAGTCTAGATCAATGTAGTGTTTTCAGGGTTGTCACCCCTAGTTACATTTGTTCCATAGCCACATATACTTGTTGTATCTAGACATGGATGTATTTTCTTGAAAACTGATCACTATATACTTTATCAAAACTTAGGGATGTTTCTCAATACTTAGTATTAGGCATAAGGATTCTGCTAGAGTTTTATAATCCTAATCCAAAAAATAAATAAACTTTCCTTTGATACCAACTATAGAAGTATAGATTTATTTCCAGTGGGTTATAATTGATACTTATCAGGGCACTCCATGGGAGGCTACACCTCCTGGGTGGGACACACCATGATCCCTAGTGGTATCCCTTTCATTATAAAACCCTTTGGCAGAGATCCAAGATTTTTCCAAATCTCACATGTGAGAGTTCCTATGGATTGAATAACCTCCTTTTCCTCTGATACTAACTAAGAAATCCCTAGTATTTATTAGACATTATTTCATGATTTATTAAATAAGAATGAATATAAAAAACGAGAATATAGATAAGTGTAGTGTATTTGGATAATTAGGTATATTACATAACAACATAAAAATAAGTTGTACATCGGCATTATTGAAACCTTCCTTAACATGATCATAATATTTCATAATTTTTAAAACTAAATGGGATAACCTAGGGACATATATAATAAAATGGTTAAAATAAAGCCTAATAATGGAATAAAC
The DNA here is from genome assembly GCA_963277665.1 of Viscum album. NCBI lineage: Eukaryota > Viridiplantae > Streptophyta > Magnoliopsida > Santalales > Viscaceae > Viscum > Viscum album. The sequence continues at coordinate 1,710,485,448 of OY728125.1, forward strand.
AAAGCATAGCGTGGAGACAATATTACATGTTAGGAAATAATCATTTTAATGGGACATAAAAAGGGGCAATAATCATAAACATAAACAATAAGGCATGGTATGTCATGGTAACATAATGGCGACATGGTAAACATGGAAACAAATTTAAACATTAAATCATAAACATAGGTCTAGATTATCCACCAAGGAATCATAACCTGGTGGAAAAGTCTCGTGATGGATTAGGTTCACTCCCTAATCCCTTGCATGAGGTCTCCTTAGAATAAAACATTATCCAATGCATTGGATTGCTATATAATTTGGGGAACACCCATCAATTTCATATCATGTATATTCATAAGTGTTCCACATAGATCATATAACATAAGAAAATATTTCATCACATTTAATCCCATGATTAACAATTGTGGGTTATATACATCGAATTAACCAATTATTATAGTATATGTGCAACTAAGTGAATAACCTTTAATATAAATGGGTACAAGTATACACTTTAAAAATGTTTTATATGTAAAATCATAGTAACATTTTGGTATCATAACAGAAGTACATAAAGTTCCATAAAATGGATTAAGGAGAAATAAAGGGGCATATCATCACTTAGAATTCAAAAGGACAGTATGATGGATATATAAGAACATAATACAACATGGAAATTATTCAATTAATATGCATAATAAAAGGAGCGATCTTGAATAAAAACATGGCATGGAAAACCATAGGATAATGTTGGCAGCAAAATGGGGGGTACATAGTGAATCATGGAAGGGATTAATGAGAGTGAAAGGGGTCCCTTGCCACTTGGAATTAAAAATTATAGTATTATGGATATGTAAGAACATAATCCTATATGAAAATTGGTAAATTAATATACATAAGACAAGGAGGGAACTTGAATAAAAACATGGCATGGAAAACAATAGGATAATTTTCGTAACATAATGGGGGTATATAGTAAATTATGGAAGGGCTTAATGAGAGTGGAAGGGGACCCTCATCACTTGGACATAATAAGGGAATTAATAGGGATATGGAAGATTATATCCCATCAATATTATTTTAAAGACAAATTTAATTACATAAATAAGGTTCTTGAATAAAGAGGATAAAGAGGGGATCTCTTACTAAATTTCGGCATGGTAACATCTTAGGTAAATGCTATAATGAGAGGGGATAAATGATATATAATTCATAGAACATAAATTGGAAAGTAAATGGATGTTTATGAATTCATAAAAACCTAACCAATTGAAGGTTTCCTAGACCTCCCTCTCACCCTCCTATTTGGAGGGGGGTGGCTCTCTTCTCCCGTTCTCCTCTTCTCACTATCCCCATTTCCTTCCTTTATCTCCCCTGGGCTCTCTTCCAAAACTCTCAGAGATCACAATCAGCCAAAAGATTCTATATTTCCACAAAGTCTTGCCTCATCTTCAATTATCGCTTTTGGAGTTCTCTAACGCTTAAAATCTCTTCAAATTAACTCAAGTGGCTCATTTTTATCAACGGAGATCTTCAATTGATGAGTTTTATCTGTTCATCTTCAACTCTTGGAGTTTAAAGTATCATACAGTGGTTTTTATCCTTGATAGACGCCACATCTTTATTAGGTTCATGACCGAGATGGATTCGGTTTCCACGTGGTCCATTGCCCCTCGCAATTGCAATAGTTTTTTCTTCTTCCTCTTAGAGTGGTCTTTCTATTCCCACATGAATAGGGATCCTCTGACCTTAGCAATTTGGGTAAGTATCCCAAAACTCTCTCTTCCCTTTCAAAATCCCTCTATTTTTACGGTTCCTGTGAATATTTTTGGTCAATTCATGTGCTTCGACAGCCGAATGGGTATTGTTATCCATCTTGTTTTCCCCTAATTTGTGTAGATTTTGATGTCTCAAAGGTGCCACTAGATTGGGTTTGGATTTCAGCTGGAGAGGAATTTTAGTGGAAGGAAGCAGTTGTCTATGATTCGTGGACTAACCTATATGTCTCATCTGGTCGTCTTGGGAACCTGGCCTCAGTGTGTCATCACAGATCTAGGTTCATCCAAGTATAGAAGTTGAAGGAGATGGATGTTAATTGTGATGGACATGGGGTGGTTTATCCATGTTATTCTGCATAGTAACTTCATGAAGTCATGCCACTGGGGATCAATTCAACTTCAGAGAACCATTTGGAATCTAATTCTTCCAATATTTCTTGTTCCTCGTGGGTAGTTTCCTACTAACCCATAGGTGGTAGATGTTATTCCCCACCTAAAATAGGACCTGGGTGTCCAAATATATATGTATCCCCCCGAAGCTGAAGAGGAAAAGGTTTCTAGTTTAGTGGACTTAGGGACAGAGGTATTTTTCTTTGGTAAGGGTCATATTTCTTCAGTAGATTCACCTCCAAATGTGAAGATCCATGTTGATAACAGCATTGAGACTCAGCTGACTGAAACTGGTCTATAATAGTGGTTTTTACTGTATGAGGAAATCCATCTAGACTATTAATAAGGGGTTGAAATTAAATTTTGGTTCTGTGGAGCAAGTTTTCCTTCCAGAATCATGAAAAGGAACAGGGGTCAGATGAGGTGAGTGTTTTGGGTTCCCTGGACCCAAACACTTTCATATCAAAGGGCCCATCCTACTCGAAGGTTGTGTTCTCTGGAATGAAGGTGGAATATGAGGTCAAATAGGGTTGGGAGAAGTCATCAAGTAGGTCGAGCCCCATCAATGAATCCTCAACGCTAAATTTTGGAAATATCTTGGAAGTTTGGGATGTCCAAAATCTAGTTCAGGTTCACAATGATGTTGAATTAGGTAATGATAGTTATATCTAGTTATTAATAGATAGTTTGGAAAGAATTAAAGGTAAAGAACTCTACAATCCAAAAAGGAAGAAAAAGATAAATGGGTGATCAAGACTCAGGTAAATGCATTGTGGCCAAGGGGGGAAAAGATAAAATACTATTCGCGCTTTCCAAAACCGATGGAAACAAGGTCATCTAAGAAGGTTGTAAGCAAGAAAGGCTAAGACCTCCATAATATTAATGGAGATTAGAATCAAGACCAAGATAATAAGAAGGAAAACGTGGTAGGGAACAAGGGGGAAGGTGAAGAAAATGGGTAAGGTACGAATTGGTCTCTTATTATACATACCAATGAGGATCTCCCCTAGAGACATTCTCTCTCAAGTCCCTAGAGGAAGAGAAGGACAAAATTCTGGGAAGACTCCCTCAGGTGTAAGCTGATATGGAGCAAGAGGATTGGATCAGTAAATAGTATAAAATCATGGCATGGGGTTTCAATGAGGGTAGGATTAATTTTCAGGAGTATTATCACACATGGGATAAGTGGGATAACCACTTTTGAAATCTACTCCAAGAGGACCTGAACATGAAGGTGCATTCTCTTTTCTGGAAGATCTATTAGGTAAGTGAATACAACAATTTCATCCTTGTTTTTAATGATTTAGTAATTTATTACAGCATTTAACATACTTTGTAGATCTATTTTGGTTTGTAACATTTCCACAAAATTGTTTTTTGGAATTAAAATTTAAACCTATTAGTTAAAAAAAGGGAAGGTGCTTCAATGGAAAAGAAGAGAGAGAGAGAGGTCCCTACCCTGATATGGTGCTTCTAAAAGCTTGGGAGGAGCTTCTTGAGAGTTTGGGGGAACCTTTAGAGGACTATAGAGAGAGGATGGAAGATTAAGAACGTGATCCAAGTTTATTTAGTGAATATTAATGGGATCATGGGTGGTTTTATATAGGAAAAGAGAGGGAAGTTCTTTATTATTTCTCAAACATAGGTTTTGGACTCTATATAATAAAATAATAAAAACCACAAACATTCCCATGGATTTTCCCATGGTTTTTTAAAAAAAAGAGTTCATTTTATAATTTTATAAGGAAAATTTTATAAATAATTAAAATATTACCTTTGGTGATGTGCAAGTGAGTCTTGTTAATAAAGAAATGAATTTAAAACACTAAAATATAATATAGGTTTTGGAGGATTCATAAAGAATTTATAAAATTAATCAAATCATATAAAAATTGAATTATTTTAAATTTTAAACATATATTTCTTCATGGATATATTTTATATCATTTATTACATCAATTTTTGGATTTTTTTAAGTCCTAATACATAACATATATTTATATAGTATTCGATTTTTACCAGAAAATTTGATTGTCTCAGAAAATTATGAAGATTTCACTATTGGATAATCTCCACATGATGATTCTAAAAAAATATTTATTTTATCCATATAAATTTCTAAATATATGAATTTTTAGTTTTAAAACAATAATTTACATTTATTGATAAATGATGGTTTTTTATAATGATAGTGTTTAGACTCTTATAATAATTATATTTGACTTAATAAAAATTATGTTATAATTTCCAATTAATAAAAATTACTTATTAGTCTTATTTTATTAAAATATCATTTATTTTTACAATTAATTATTTCTTTAAAATTAATCTCTTAATTGAAATTACATTTTACACAAAATACAATTTAATTTTTGTTACATTAAAAACTAATTTTTATCAAACCCATTACTTAATCGTTTGTAATGTAAACAAATAAGGAATAAATATAATAATTATTTCATTGGAAATTCAATATAAATATTCATAATTTCATGTTTACCATTTTTCCCTTGTTAATTTATTATTATAATCTTTTTACCTATACATAACCTAGTTTACTTTTATTAAGGAAATAAATATGTACAACGTTTACTATTCAAATGGTCCAAAAATTATGTTGAAATTATTACCTATTATAAATTATGAAGATTCCAAATAAGATATAGGTTATATAGAATTAAATTTCATAGAAATTTATGAATTATAATATAAAATAAAACATGTAAGCGCGATGAAAAATGGTTTTCTAAAAATAGACTTTTTCAAGGAAATAATGATTTTGCTTTAACTCTATAACTATAAATATTCATTATATGAATTTAAATTAATAATTATAGATATATAATATATACATATATTTTAAATAATTCCTCAATATGGTTTATTTTTAAATAAATTAAAATTAAAAAACATTATGCATTTTAAAACACTTTTCATAAAAAATGTGTTTTCAAGCCTAAAAGTAAACTTATTCTAAAACCCAGTATAAAGATGATTTTGATGTAATTAATTGGATTAAATAAATATAAATAATAATTATGTTAATTTGAAATAAAATAAAAATAAAAATGGGGATTTTTAATTTACTTAATATATCAAAAGAAATGTTAATTTTGAACAAATGAGAATTTTTCACCATTCACTGAAAAATCAACATTTTTTGAAAGATCCCAAAATTTCACCCAAATTTAATTTTGGTATGATGATATAAAAATTCATTTAATTTTATCAAATAATTTTTCTAAATGTTCTATAAATTAATTATTATATTTTTTTCACACAAAAAATATAAATTATTTTTGAAGAAAACAAATTTTTCAAGAATGAAATGACATTAATAAAAATTGAGTGATTATTTACTAATTATTTATCAGTAAATTTATGTTGATTAGGATGTAAATATTTTTATCTTTCATAAATTATTTAATTATATTAATACTATAAAATTTAACAGATAAATTATAACATTCTTATTTTAATAATCATTTTTTGGGTTTGGTGTTGTGTATCGCACAAGATATCAAACATAATTTTGTCTCTTAAAAACTCATGGAGATAAAAAAATCCCGTTTTTCCTACCAAATAGGGGTGTATTTAATTTTTCTATAATTCCATGAATTGAACTCATTAAAATAATACCCTTGGTGATGTAGAAGCTAGTCATGTTTATAAAGAATTAATTTTAAAACCTAAACCTATAATATAGGTTTTGGAGGATTCATAAAGGGTTTATAAAATTAATCAATTAACATCATAAGAACATTATTTTAAAGGGGAAACATAATTTTTTCATGGATACTATATAATATTTATTAAATAAATTTTGGGATTTTATAAAGTTATAATATATACTATATATTTATACCATATTTAATTTTGACCCAAAATTTTAACTACCTCGTAAATTTATGAAAAATTACCCTTTGGATAATTTCAACATGGAGATTTAAAATGAAATTATTTTATAAAAATAATTCTCTATATATGATTGATTTCACTTTTAAATAAAAAACATCACTTATTGAAAAATACCAATTTTTTACAATACTATTTTTCTAACCCTTATATAAATTACATTTGACTTTGTAAAATTGTATTATCATTTATATTTAATAAATATTATTTAGTGATAATATTTCATAAAAATTTCATTTATTTAAAAATTCTTAAATTCCTCAAAAATAGTGTCTTGATTGAAATGATATATTTCAAAAATACAATTTGTGTTTTATCATATCAAAATTAAATTTTTATCAAAACAATTATCTAATCAAATAAAAAGTACTAATAAATAAATATAACTATTATTTTATTTAAATAATATATAGAAATTCATATTATTAGGGTTTAGATAAACAACCATTTATTAAACTAGTGAATTCTATAAGGGTAAGGTGTGTGATGGTGATATTTTCTTGTGGTGCTTTGGCGAACATGGTTTGGGCTATGATCATAATGAGCATGGAATTCTCTCATAAGAATCATTGCGCATGCTATAGTATTTCAATCTCATTTTGGACCTATTCAAGGGAAAATGCAACTAAAGTTATCTCCCTTGAAACCTCTTATAAATAGCCTTTATATGGTATGATCCTACTGGTCAAAGCCATCACTATTTCCTTTATGTAAATTGTAATTTATCATAAACCTTAATATAATAATATTGATGGTTACTATATAATGGATATATTATCGATGCTAATGATGTTTAATGGTCTTTTACATATGTAAAACCGCATAATGGTCCAAAATAACTAAAGTAGTGCATGTGTTTTTCATTATAAATTACTTAATAAATAATTAATTCATTAAAAAAGGAATTTAATTTATAATAGTTAGTATTGGTACATTATTACACACTTCAAAAATTTAACCCTTGAAATTTTAATTTCCACCGCTAAAGTAGATGAGGGTACTTCTGTCTAACCACTAGTTCTAGTTCCCATGTCACTTCCTCAAACCTATGGTTCTGCCACAACACTTTGATCAGGTGAGTTTTCTTGTTTCATATCACCATATATCTATGATCTATGTTCTTCACCGGTTTCTCCTCCTATAAAATATCATTCTCTAATAGTACCAAATCTGGATTCAGTACATGTGTATTTTTTATTATGTAGTTTATTAAGATGGATACACGAAACACATCATGTACTTCAGTTGGGTTAGGTGGGTTTTCTAGCCAATAGGCCACCACTATAATGTCATCAAGGATCTCAAAGGGGGCGATGTAATTTCGATGGTTCTTTCCCCTCTTCCCAAACCTCATGGATTTATTCTACGGTGATATATAAAGGAACACTTTATCTCCATACTCAAACTCCAGGTCTCATTACCAATTAGCTGCATAATTATTATATCAAATATTTGAATATTTCATATAATGTGGAATGGTTTTAACCTTATATGTCATCACTTGGATAAGATCAGGTCACATCATATTTTTCTCTCCAACTTCTTCCCAACATTTTGGAGTCCCAAACCTCTTCCCATGCAGAGCCTCATAATGTTCCATTTGGATGCTAGAATGGAAATTATTGTTATATGATAACCCCAGTAGGGGAAGGTGTTGATCCAAACATCATTGGAAATCTATTGACCATGATCTCATAATATCCTCCAGAGTTTGAATGGTTCTTTCAAATTAACCATCTATATAAGGGTGATAAGCAGTGTTGAAGCTCAACTCCATATCCAATTCTAACTAAAGGATTCAACATAACCTTGAGGTAAACCTTATATCTCTATCAAATAAAATAGAGATTGGAACTCCATGTAATATTAAAAATTCTCTTATGTATATCTAGATGAGTTGGTCGAAAGAGAAATATTCCTTAATAACAATTAAATGCATTGAATTTGTACGGAAGTTGACTACCACCCTAGTGGAGTTATTGCCTTTAGGGGTCTTGGGGAGTCCTATTAAAAAATTAGTGGTTATGCTTTCCCATTTCCATACTATTATGGGAAATGGTTTCATCATACCATTCAACTTTTTTCATTCATCCTTAACTTGTTGGTGTACCAAGCATCATGATACAAATTCTGTAATCTCCCTCTTTATGTTATCCCACAATAATTTTTACTTCAATTATCTATGCATCTTAGTGTTTCCTAGATTAATAGAGAAGGATGAGTTACGCACATTATCTAGAAGTTCCCTCTTTAGTTATATTTTTTATGGGACAGAAATCTAGGTTCCAAACTATATAACTCTATCTTTAGCAAATTTGAACTCCAAATATTCAATACCTTTGTCTATAGCACCTCATAATCATTTTAAAGTTCCTTAATCCTGTTAATAATAAATGGTTGAGTAGTCATTTGATCAAGGTAGGATTATTATCCTTTTTTTATTCCCATGATTATCCTCTTAATTTCCAAGAATCATGGATCCCTTGAAATCTTCATCATGGATAGGGTTGTATGATCCTTTCCAGTCAAAACTTATGCCACTTTGTTCTCCTTCCTATGATGGTAATGGATTGAACAATCATAATCATTGATAACCTCAAACCACCTTCATTGGTACATATTGAGCTCCTTTTGTGTGAATATATACTTTAGGTTTTAATGATCCTTATATATGTCATTCTTATACCTATAGAGATAATATCACCAAATCAATAGTGTGAAGATCACTGAAGCCAATTCTAGATCATGTGTTTGGTATTTCTTCTCATGGATCTTTAATTGGTGGGAGGAATAGGCTATCACTTTTTCATCTTTCATGAGTACACAACTAAATCCATTTTTATATGCATCACTCAAGATAAAAAATCATTCCCCACTGGTGGGTATTGTGAGAACAAGTGCAGTGATTAGACTCTTATTAAACTATTTAAAACTTTATTCACATGCATGAGTCTAGAAGATCTTGAATCCATTTTTATCTAGCTTTGTTACTATGATTGAAAATAATTATAATTTTCTTACAAATAAACAATATTACCCAGCTAAACCTAGGAAATTATAGATTTTCATAACAAATGTTGGTCTTGGACATCCTTCAATTTCCTATATTTTTGAAGGGTTTATAGATATACATTTTTTGGTCATAACCTGACCAAGGAATGTTACTTTATCAATATTGAACTATCATTTACTGTATTTCAAAAATAAAATTTCATTTCTAAATTATTCAATACATAATTAAAAAATTTCTTATTCTCCTCCTTGTATTTGGAGTAGATATGAATATCATCTATAAATACCACCACAATTTTTTTAAGGTAGTCCTTAAAGACTATATTGAATAAGTCCATGAATATTGATGGAGCATTACTGAGTCCAAATGACATCACTATGAACTCATAGTTCCCATACTATGTAAAAAAAGTAGTCTTGGGGATATCCTCCTTCTTCTCCTTTAATTGATAATATACTAACCAAAGATCCACCTTTAATATGTATTGGTCTCCATGTAGCTAATCAAAAAATTCATTAATCCTGGTCATTGGATATTTTTTCTTTATTGTGGTCTTTTTTAGCTCTTGATAATTAAGGTAGAGACACATTTACTACTACTACTAACATAAAATTTTATTTCGAAATCTGTTTTATAGAAAAAGTGGGAAACCAGATGAAGTCAAGATATGAAAAAAACTACATACCTAATATGAGATAATTATGAAATTCTAGAATAATTTAAAATAGATAGAATTATTTAAATTGAATAATATCCATTTTATGGAGCTAACCTCTATATATGGATTTTCCTTGATGAGATATTCAAAGTGATAGGCCATCTTGTCTCATGTTTTTACATGTTCCTCCAGGCTTGTTTTCCCCTCATTGAAACCACATATCAAAATATGATTCTACTTATTGATCCAAGAGGTTTTTCCTTTATACCGTTTCTCTTGTATTTTATTTTTTGGCTCATCAATTTCAACCATGTCAATTTTATATGGATTCTTGGATATTGGAAATGATCTAGGTATAAGCTTGATTTAGAACTCAACCACTCATGTTGGTGGAAGACCCAACAATTTTGAAAGGTGCAGTTGATCAAGGGGTGGATGAGGACTACACAAAAAAGTTCGGATTCCCTTTTGGTTCGATAGCGGTGGTATTTTGAGTTCGATGAGGAGATATTTTGTTCCAATAGATATCATCTCAGCTAGGATTACATGAATCTGGTCGAGATGATAGGATATCTCTAGGGTTCTTTAGCCATTTTTTCAGTTATTGAATTGGGTTAGCTAGGTGATGTACCTCTTGAATTTGTGAACATAGTTAAAAAAATTATTTAGTGTATTCTATGTGTCATAGAGAATAGGATATATACATGACTCATTGCACAATATTGACTAGGATAAGATGGATGTTGAAGGTGGTGTTACCCTTTTTGAGGTACATAATGGCATTTGAGAACTATAAAGAGAAGACCCTTCATTGGGAAAATGTTTTTTCATGGTTGTGTGTTTTTTCACAGCTCAAGAATCCCTAGGATAGATCATTAGAGCTTTATATCTAGTTTTGATCTTAGTATCTTCACTTTTCTAAGTAGGTTTTTCACTTGTATGATCAAATTTCTTGAAGGTGGGGAGAATATAATGACTCTATTTTTTCATGTAAAACTTTGAATTATTTTAAGGAATGTTTTCAAAGCTAGGTGGGGATAATGTAATCAATCTACTATAAAATCCATATTTTGGAAAGTAAATAGGTTTAATTGTATAACCCTAGGGATTGAGACAGGGCCATTGGAGGAGGATTCTTAGATGATCAATGAAGGATCATGGATTCGAAATTTGTATGCCAATCAGAGCTTGTGGGTCATGCCAATGACTTCTATGTTGAGACATTATTCATTAGTGTTTGATTAAAACTTGTTGTAGGGGGGTTTTTTATGTGGATTTATACCCGTTTTTTATTCCATGTCTAATGTGAATCAAATATCCTAAAAATATAACTGACGGTACGACTGTTGATTTACATGTTCGGGTTTATCTTCCTTGGATTAGAATTGATGATAACTATTGTTTATTTATTGGTTCTTCATTTTTCATTCTAATAGAAAGGAATTAATTCCAACCTGAACAATGGTCTAGGTTCATTCCTCTTGTGTGTTTTGTTCTTTAGTCCCACCATTCAATGTTCGATCATCATCAACCTTCTGTTTGGTCAGAGATTCAACTAATCCATGGTGTATGATTGTTGAAAAATCAATCTTTTTCACAAAAGATCATCACTATGGGTTCAAGATTAGGATCAACGTCATGATTAGGGTGCATCAACAACCACTGGAGATCAAGGTTTAGATCGAAGACTCGCGGTTCATTGTTTGGTGCATCAATGATATCACAATACAATGTGGATCATTTCCCGAGCGGATTGGATGGACAGAATCTTACCACCGATGAGGAGGCATGCACGGTCAACCCATATCCATGATTCAGGATGAGAATCTCGGTGGATTCAATAGTGGTGACGATGTGAGTAGAAGACGTGAGAACAAGGGGTTCTAGAAAAATCCTTACTACACAGAGTGTAGTCCAAAGAAAACACATCATGTAGTCCCCTCTATAAAGAGCCAAGGGTTTCGCGTGGGGTTAAATATCACACGGCATGTGATGAATCCACACACTTTGATGCTTAGTCAGTTGACTCAACATGTATAGGGAGTACACACTCAGGAAGCCATGTGGAACTACACGATATGTTTATAGGATCACACATCTTGTATGCCTTCGTGGATGGCTTCACTACCACATATCACGACTTATGCAGAACCTATTTTTATCAAAATGAAACGGAAACCACTAATAAATGGGCTACCTTTATCAACACTAGCTAAAATCACTGATAAAGGTAAATTTTAACAGATCTCAAAAAAACACAGATAAATGTGGATCTTTATCCGTGGTATTCTTAGTGCCAATAAAAGCTTTTAATAAAAAATATTATTATTATTATATATAAAATTATCATATTTATATTCAAAAAATAATGTTTATTTATATACATTAATTAAAAATGCATGTATATAATTAATTTAAATATAATATATTAATATATATTTTTTAATAATTCAAATATATGTATATATAGTGTCCTAGAAATGAATTTATAAAATTATAAATAAATATAAATATATTTAAATAATTTTAAAATTATAATAAATATATATATATATATATTTAAATAATTATAAAATTAAAATAGATATATTTAAATAATAAATATTTTTAATATATTTATAATTATATATAATTATATATTAATAAATTTATATATATTTCTATAAATAAATATAATTATATAAATATTTATAATTATATACAAATATATAATTGTATAATTATATATAATTGTATAATTATATATAATTATATAAATATGTTTAATTATATAAATATATTTATTTATAAACTGGGCGAGCACTGTGTGGGGTGTCATATGATGTCGGTTCGTTACAGAAGAATACTTGGCCTGCACATCTTTGTGGGGGTGGATGTGGACAATATGTACCAAGAAGGCCCCGCCTGATAGTCTTCTACGGCTTTGACGGAGTCGGCGCAATAGTCGAATGAATGACAATAGGCAATGCTGAATGACCAGACGGAGGCATGTCTATAGGATCTGGCGGTTGTAGTGTGGGGTGGTTGGATAGTGGTGATGATGATTGGGGCTCAGTGTAACCTTAGTAATCACTCTCAGTTTGAAATTTGAGAGGATTCTCTTGTTGTTGTCATCCAGTGCAGGACTTTGGCAGTAGGCTTGTGGTAGATGGCTACCTCAGTTCAACATCGAGGGATATGCCTTGATGTGGTGGCTCATCACGATGGTGGGTTGCATCAAGAGGGATGGTGATGGATGTCTAGCATAGTGGAAGTGACTCTGATGCTTGTAGTGTGAAAAATATATTGGGTATAGGCACTACCAGAAATGGGGGAAGATCACATGGCCCGATGATGTCAAAAATGGTCATACAGGGGGAGGTGTGGTTGTAGGCACAAATCGATCCTTAGTTCCATCAGCATTGAATCATGCAAGATGCGAAGTTCTTGAAAATGGAGTTTTTGGTTTAAATATGAATCTGACCATTTTGGGAAGCAATCTGTCTTCCAGGTTAGCAAAATCTTCTAATGCTATAATTTTTTTAAATTTGTGGGTTGATGGTGTTCAATCCCAAAAAAAATCACCAAGAATTTATCCATATCCTTCATTGAGTCCAACCTTAAATTTTTTCAGGATTGGCTGTAGGATTCTAAGTATTTAATTATTGGGAGGTTTTCTCTATAGAGTGCGAGAAATTCAAGGAAGCTAGAGGATTTGAGAAATCATCTTCGTTAGATTTGGATATTTACTGATTGGTGACTTGTTTCAATCAGTATTTATTGTTTTAATTTCATATTTACATCATTCGATCTTGAGTTGAAAGCATAGAGTTTTGATTTAATTTCCCTTAAAGTCGGGAACACTAAGATTACAAGAATGAGACCCCTGGTTCGATCAGGCTAAGGCTCAGAACTCTACTTTTCAAGCATGGATCTATATCAGAGGGATAAACTGGTTTTTTGCATACACATATCCTATGGGATGCTACCTCAATATTAAGAATCCTGCCAAAATTTGACAAGGAGACTGTGCTCACAATGTATGGGACTTATTCCAAAGTTCTTATGGAATTGAATCTTAGTTATCCACTCATTTAAACTATTTACATTATAGATGATGAATTCATGTTTGAGCTTTCTATTGAGTTTGATTTTTTTATTGATTTATACTTGCATTTTCAATTCATTGTTTATCTCCAGGTGGCATGCCTTAGGGCCTAAAATATTTCAATTTTGAGAAGAGTGGGAAAAATATTGGGAATTGTAAGTTTAAATTATTAGTTATAGGATCTGATTTACCAGTTGGAAACAAAGAGCTTACCAGTAAAGGGCATGTTGTTAAGTTTAATATAAAGGGAAATATGTCTTGCAGACCTATGAATATAGTTGTGAATGTTCATTCTTAAGGTAGTTGTAATTTATCCCCAAATTTGTTGGGAAGGGCCGGTGATAAGGGGGTTATTTCCCCTCATATGATGCAAGAGATGTTGTCTTTTGCTGATGTGGTTGTTGGACACAATAATGGTAACTATAGTCATTTTGGAAATGATAATCCTTTCTATTATTGAAATGGATGATCTAAATTTTTCACCTTTTGTGAGACTTAATTGGGGAGATAGGTGTGAGTCCAATGAAGTTGATGATCTTGTATATGAAGCTAGGGATGATCTTATGGAGCTCCTTGAGGAGTAGTATCTATCTTGAGGTAAGATTACTTCTGGAAATCTCTCTCTGTAGCAAAAAAAGAGCATATCTTCTTTGGATGGGGAGGCTTTTTTATGAAATAAAATGGATTATCATGGGAATATGGTCATTTTACAAGTGTCTCTAGGGAATAAACTTGAAGAAGATGTAGTTATCTCTACTGGACATGGTTTTGAATTCTCACCATTGCATGATGCTAAGCAATCTTCTTGTGGAAAGGCATTAAATATAGATGTGGTCGGTACTGAATGAAAAGGGTGATTTTTTCTCAATTCTTGAGTCTATTAATAATTTTCAATTTAATAATCTTTATCTTGAGTGTTTGGAAAAGTCTTCTGTTTAGAACAAACTGGTATCTCATTCAACCATGGGTGGCTATGTAGAGACTAAAAATCTCCATTTGCATGAGATGGTGACTGTAAGGAGGATGGTGATCTGGCTTCCTCTAGAGTTGATGATGTTAGTACTATATAGCATGTGAATGGGGCTGTTAAAGCATCTGCCCAGGCATTGGCAACTCCAATGCATGATGAACTGAAGCCTATAGCCACTCTTGGCAACGATACCAGTGTACAATCCTCAGATGAACTAAGGGAAGCTAATGGAAATGAGGATGATTTCAAAAGCATTGATGATCGAGGTGAACCATGGGTTTCCCAAAATAGAGGAGATTTTTTCACCCTCAGGATATCAAAAGATACTAAAGAATACCCTATGTTTTTGTTTTCTTGTGGGAATAGTTTGTTTTGTCTTTTTTGTTGGTTTGGTGGCATGTGTGACATGCCCTTTTTATTACAACCCTTTGACTTTATCTCTTTATCTTTTTTTTACAAATTTTTAGGGCCCATGTGGCTTGAACTGTTTGAAGTCATTAAAATGGATATAATATATTAATATTTTATTTAAAAATTTATACAATATATAAATGAATATTTTTATGTAGATATATATTTATATTGATATTAAAGAATTTAAAATATATGTACATGTATAACTTCATGTATGTATGTGTATATGTGTATATACATTTTTTTATGTATATGTCTTTGTATGTAGATGTGTATGTGTACATATCTATATTTTTAATTCACGTAAATGTTACAAATTAACTTTTTAATATTTTTTTAATTTATTTAATTTAATTTATTTATATGTTATTATATATTCATTAATATCATTAAAAATATATTTAATCATTTTGTAATATTTATTTATTTATTATACATGTACTATTTCCAATTTTTTTGTAATTTATATGAATAATATTTATTTATTTTTATTTATTAAGTTTTAACATTTAAAATATGTTTAAAATTTTTATAATTAATCTATTTAAATGATTTTTTTAAAATATTTGTTTAATTTTAATATTTAATTGTACAATCATAAATATATATAATTTTTTCAAAAAAGTCTTTGTGGAATTATAAATAAATATTTATATATATATTTGAATAATTATAAAATTATAATAAATATATTTATTATTATATATTTATATAAACATATTTACTATTATATAAAAATACTTTGTAAATATATCAATTTATAATTATAATTATAATTAAATAAATAATTATTTAAATAATTAAAAAATTATAATAAATATATTTGAATAATCAATATAAATATTATATTTATAATTATATATTTATATTTATATATAAATACTTCTTAAATATATTTATTTATAATTACAATTATAAATATATATATATTTAAATAATTGTAAAGTTATAATAAATATATTTAAATAATAAATATAGTTATTGTATTTTTAATTATATATATTTACATATTGATATAAATATATATAATTATATAAATATACCAGAAACGGGGCAGACCATGAATGTAAACCCATGGCCCTGGGAAATTTATTTAAAAAGAGATTAATCATGCAGAGTAAAAATGGAGTAGCAAAATAAAAGTGACATGCAAGTCATCATCATAACAACAGCCAATTATGCACAATCATCATTTTTGGAGCCTACCACCCCTTCCTTGTGTTCCAGCACGACCTCTTGGGTGCCTGCCTCTTCTCCATTGTTTTGGAGTTTGTCATGCACCACCTTGATCATCCATGTTCGATGGGTCATCTTTCTCACTATTAGCGCCCACAACTTGACCATGATCATCCGCTTTTCCCAGCATCACAGCTTGATGCTCTTGAACATTATCTTGTGATATAGTACCAACCTAGGGCTAGGTATCCCCAGGAAAGTCTTGAGAAGTTACATCCCCAACCGAAGGATCCCTAGAGGCTGAATCCACATAGAGATCCACACTCTCAACTACCACACTAATAGGAGAGGGTAAATTAATTCCATCATTGGATGAAAAATCTTGAAAGCCTTCAAATTTCCTCATTTTGTTTTTGATTACTTTCTTCTCAAGGCTCTCGAGATAGAAAGCATTAAACTTTATGTTGTTAATTAACTCCAACATGGAAAACAAATTAGGTGAAATATCACACTCGATGGAAACATGCATGTAGTCTATCCCACAAAGTTAGATTTCCAAACTCTTCATGGAATTTGGAATAGAATGAAAAGATGAGGGACCATCATATACCTTATTCACAAATAGCCTCCCCACCATTAGAGGGTAGGGCATCCAATTCAATAGAAAAATGTTCTTCCCTACCAGATTGTTCCTCCAATCTCTTGAATTCTGAAAAGGGGCCCTCTGTATTTGGGACAAAAGATGATGGATCATTAAATCCCTTCATTATAGTAATAAAAAAGAAGAATCCCAACTACCATGAATTGTCAATGGGGTATCCTCCAATAAAATACTCGAACCAGGGGAGACTACTACAGTATCTACCTCTTCAAATTATTTTTCCATGTTCTTGAAAGCTGAGGCAGAATAGTTAAGGGACCTTCATATCCCTCCTTCTTAGTACCTTTATAAGAAGGCTCCCCAGTGCCACTATTTGGGCATGGAGTAGCCTGAATAGGTTTACTTAGACTAGGAGGTGGAACATCCACCATTTCACTCTATGAAATCAAATTCCTAGTGGATATCTTGGGAGTCATCAATTCCATCCATATATGATCCTTTTCCTATAGCTTCAAGTGGGAAAGGTTAAGATCCTTATCCTTATGATTTCCATTCAAATTGGTATCATTAATCAGCTCGAACTCATCATCAGGTGAGTCATCTTGAGGACACTCATCCCACATACCTGCCTACAGACCACTAGCTTGATGCGCTTGACCTATATTAGCTTCCTAAGGATCAGATATCCTATTACCAGTCGCATCAGAAGCATAATAAAAGGATTCCATAGACTGAAATGGTTGTGAGGTGATCACACCATTTGGTTCTTTCTCATCCCGTTTTCTAGGAGGAATAAAAACTATCCCAATATGGAAACCAAAGCCAATGAGATCCTTGGAAAAATCCTCAGCCTGCAATAAAAGATTTTCATTATAGGAAGGTTTATCAGCCTACATATTTAGTGAGCCAACTTGATTCAAAAGTGTCTTATCTGGAACCTTGCACCATTCTTTGGAAGCTTCTCTTGACATAAACTAACTATCATTCTTGACCCCAACATCCACCAAAGGCAACTTAAATTTATAGTGCTCAACTAAATGACCAAACTTCTTTCAATTATAACACTTCATATATTTAAATAATTGTAAAATTACAGTAAATGTATTTAAATAATAAATATATTTATTATAATTATATATATAATTATATATATATATAAATGCATAAATATATTTATAATTATATGAAAATATATAATTATATAAGTATATATAATTATATATATTTATTTATATATATATATATAAATATTTATAAATGTATAGAAATATTTTTAAATATATTTATTTAAAATTATAATTATAAATATATATATATATATATATATATATTATTAAAATTAGATCTTTATCAACACTTTTTTAGCACTGATAAAGATACCACTTTATCGGTGCTAGAATTTTAGTGGATAAAATCTAGTTTTATTGGCAATTTTTAGCACTGATAAAAGGGTATCTTTATCAACACTTACTATTTTATCATTCATAAAACTACTATTTATCAGTGTTTTTTTGGATGCATTGATAAAACCCTTATGTGATCTTATAAAAAGATCCCTAACCAAAGTTTCCTCTATCTTTCCTTCAAACTCTCAAGGAACCAGATTGTTGTTGTTGCTCTTGTTGAACCCTACAACTGCTACCACTAAACCTTCTCGATGATTCGATCTCTCTAAATCTAAGGTATGTATTGATTTCAGTTCTTCGATTGTTTCACCTTGCACGTCTTTACATCAATCTCGGTTAGGGAGCTTTTGAGTGGTTTTTATAAAAGGTTAAAAATAGTACTTTTCACCTTGTTTCTTTAAACCCATTACTCTGGGTTTCTCCCCTATATTGGCTAATATACCCCCTTGCACACCCCTTCTCCTCACTTCATCCCAGGTATGGATATTCCTTGATCCTTGGTCATTGGAAGCATCATCTCTTGTTATCAAAATCCCATGGTTATTTCATGAGTCCTCTTGTCTTATTTCTTTATTAATTTTAGCAATTAGTTTTCTATCATAATTTTAATCTAATATTCCATATTTTATAGTTGATTTTCTATTTTTTCGATTTCTCCCAATTATGGAGAAATCGAGTGTCAATATTGGGTGTGGGGGCTTAGTTGGTCATGAAATAGGTGGTCCCTTTGAATTAACCCATAGTCACGCATATTTGTTCAAATTATTGAGTAGTGCGGTCATGCCATCTTGCAATGCCTTGACCTAATTAAAATGAAATGTTTTAATTTGTTATATTCTAGAATTCAATGACTCATTTTACCTATATTCATCCTTATAAAGAGATACCCTATTGAAGCTATTATGTAATGATTTTAACTTTGTCATTATCCAGTTAAACGGTATGTCTATCTATGGATAGAGAATTTGAATATGTTAAAGGGGTACTTATATAAAAATGGTTAAAAGGGAATCTTGGAATAATTCAATGGTTTTAAAATGGATTTACATAGCTGTCAATAGGTAAATGAATGGAAACTTAATATGGATAAATTTTTCAGTAAATAGATGTGATTTTTATAAAATGAGGAATTGTTTTTAAAAGTGACTCAGCCTATGGTTGTAGGTTTTATTTTGTTTAAAAGGGGAAGTGGTAAGAATTTATATAAGTGGATGGGGTTTATTGAGTGTATTTTTTTCTTTATTAATAAATTATAAAGATGGTCCATGAGGAAGATAATGGAGTTTTTTTCATGATTGATGTTCATATTTTTTTGAAAGTGTATGCTTGATACATAGATAAATGTTGAATAAATTCCTCTTGATATGTTGATGGGTTAGAGTTCCTTTGGAGGATTCCTATGGAATCTCGATTTATTCCACTTTGTTTTTTGTTTTAGGTAAGATACTTCATGATTTTCCATGGTCTTGGTTGATCCTCTTATTGTTTGACCCAACCATCCCAATGTGGTGTAGTGAAATTTATATGCTCATTTCATCGATGACAAAAAATCCTTTAACCACCAATGTCATGAAATCCTAGAGAAAATGATAAAACAAAATAAAAATAGAAGAAACCAAAACAAAATATAGACCTAATCCCTCTAAATATCTATAGTTGGAACCCTCTCCTCAACATTATTTTGCATTGGGAAAAAATCCTAGAAATCCTATATCATTACCTTTCATGATAAAAATAAATAACATAATTAAGTAAACATAATTTAAAAAAATTATATTCAATAAAACATCTATTCATCCAAAATAATTTTATGTTTTCCCCAAATATAATCCTTTCTCAAAAACATTGTTTCATTATTCTCTTTCCAATAAGTTTTGAATGGTGCTAAATAATATAAAAATAAAATTTGATAGGTTTTTATTCACAATACCATTTCAAAAGATGTTTTATTCACAAATAATGAGAAATGAACATCCCCAACTCATTTCAATTTCTTCTCCAGGATCTAATAGTCTTTTCTAGCATGTTATTATATACCCCTCTAACTTTCCAGTTTTTTTGGAATTTTGTTCTATAACCTTTAAATATATTATACATTTATTACTTTTTTTGTATGAAAAAAAGTTTTACTAAAAAACTATCATTTTAATTTATATAACAACAATTTACTAATAAAACCACTGAGCTACCCTTGGATACATATAAGATTAATTTGTAATAAATACTTTTGTGTGAATACATTGATTTCCAATGTATTGAAAATTGTTATGTTAAATAGTTATTAATAAAATAGTGAAATTAAAAATATATTTTTATATTGAAATAAATGAACTATGTTTATGTATACATAAAATTCCATAAACCATATAAAATGGATTCATACATGGCTCATTTTCTTGTAAATATATAATTCTTTCTATGTGTTATGCATACATGAAATTGTTATATATTCCTTAAAAGTAAACATTTCATAAATTTAAACATCATATAAATATATTTTTCAATGATTAATATCCATGTATTATTATTTTTTATTTTTAAAAGTCTATAATTATTTTTTAGTAATGATAGAATCTTTAATAATTAATAAAAAAACTGTTAACTAATAACAAGTGATCATAACCCACTGGTCATTTCATTGTAGATAATTTCCCATTGGGAGGATCATTAAATACCAAAACTCAAATGTGCCTACAAATTATTTTGGATAGGATGATTTGAGGCAAAGATAATATGTATTTATTCAATATTTAATATAGTTCATACATTTTTTATATATTATTTTTTATTAAAAATAAAAACAAATTTATTCATTACTAAATAATTTTTTACAGGTCTTTGATGAACCATATGGGGTAAAACTCAAAAAAATTATTATTGATTTGAATTATGAAATTTTATAAAATATTGATATTGTCAACTCTAATTATTTTATAATATATCAATGACAAATACATATCACTGAAAATTATAACCATGTTTAAAAAAACAAATTTATAGTGGTAGAGATAAAATAATGATAATTATACCAGTATTAGGAATAACATATACAATTGTTTATAATACACCCATATATAATTTATAGTAATTCCATCAATAATTTCATAGTAAAACTTCATTTCATCAAGTTATTTTATGCACTACTATTTTAAAAATTGGCTTACTGTATTTTAATGAAAAACATCAATTTATAACATTTAAATCAAAGTAAAATTATGATATTACTTTCACCATTTCACTATCAATAATAAAAAAAATTAATCTCTATGAAAAATAGAATTAAATTCATATAACTATTCATGGTCATAGAAACCAAAGGGGGTATGTAAAACCGCATACTAAAGATGATGAATCTAATAATTCCTATTGTTATTGGGTAGATAGTATATCTAAATTATTCTATGATTATTTAATAATTTTTCCCTTTATCTATGTTGAAAATATCATATTCTTTTATCTTTATAGTATTGGTAGGTCACAAACTTTTTCTCATTAAGTGATCTAACTCGTTTTTTTTGGAAAATATTATCTATTTGTCTATTCCCTAATTGGCTTTCAATGTTTAGATGTTAGTTGAATGAATTTCCCACATCACCAACTTGAATTAGATTTTCACTTTTTTCACTGGCCTCTTATCAAAATAAATACATAAAATTAAGTATTGGTTTGTTTTTAATATGAAATAAAAAAATAAAAAATGGAAACAATGTATTACCTTGGTTTCATCCAAGAAATCCATCCACTCTAACCAAACCTAAAGAAAATTGAAGATTCTTTGGAAGAGATAATTTATCACTGAGAATGGGTGATTAATAAGAGATAATATTTTTATTTTACTATTACACTTTATAAATTTACCTCTTTTATTGATTAAACTCTTGATCCACTCACATTCTAATTTCCTTTTCCTTTTCAAACACTCCTTGAAATATGTGCCAAAAATATGTGTGGTATCTATATTTATACATGCAACAGGATGAGTGGAATCTATATTTATAAATTATTATATGTGTAAGGAAAGAAGGGAAGTATATATATTTATAGGATCATATTAACTTTCAAATACCTCATAGATACATAGAATCTCACCTCCTAAATAATATAGATTAATATGCAAATAGAATGTCACTAACTCCGTCCAACCCATAGGATATCTAACATGAATCCAATCCCACAAAATGGGACTCAAAGGAAGATAAGAGGTGTTGAAATTCAGTCATCAGACCAAAAACCTTTTCCCTTTCATAAAATAATTGAAGAATACCTTTGAATTTTGAAACTACAATAACTATATTAGCTTGAGTGTGTGTAAGACCATCCAGCTGATCCTTCTCACGATCACACCAATCAAGGAGCCCCTTGAAGGGATTAGGCAACTACTGTAGCGTTTTTAAACTTTATACATCAAACTAAGAAATCTTTTATGGAGTTTCTCGAACTCCCCATCCTATGAACATTTATATTTAATGATACAAATGTCATACTCATCAGCTTCATTTCCCAAACCGTTATTATTTTATTTTTTTCCTAATACTCATACCCCATATCATCTATCCATAAACCTATGTTTCTTAAACTACCCTGAGTAGTATTGATCTCAGACTAGAAATCAGTGACCATTGTGGATGAATTTATAGGATAACACCTACCACTAGTGGAGTAATTATTTTCATAAATTCAATTACCCATTTCCTTCAAAATATGCTGAACTTATTTAAAATATTTAAATATTGGGTTCCCCTTATTTGAATTGACTCTTTTTTTGTATTTATTTATTTTATTAAATATTAATATTATAGAATCAATTATGATGGATATGAATAAAAAATGGATGGATTCTAATTGTATGACAAAATAATATAAAGATAGGGTGAAAGAGTTCATCAATTTTACAAAATATCGTACATACGACCCATCTCAAATACTTTATCTGTGTTTATACTATTTCTATTCAATATTAATTAGTCTATATGCATTGAAATAACACTTGATCTATCATGGAATAGATCAAATTTATAAATGATGGACTAAACATGGGGAAAAGTAAATGTATATAGTGATTGGGATATCACCATGTTTTATGGATCATATTATAGGATTACAAGTGTGTATAAAGAATAAGACGGTCTCAAGGATGTGATTATAGGTGTGAATGAAAATGAAGATCATATTAAAGAAATTATAATTATAGTTGAAGATGAACTTTGTGATTGTCCGAAATTTTTTGAGAAGTTAAAGAGTTGTCAAAAGATTACATTGTATGTATTATATACTAAATATACAACATTGTCATCCATAATGATTTTTTATAATTTAAAATATTTAAATATATGGAGTGATTCCAATTTTACTAAACTAATTTCTCTCTTTAATGATATTTTCCTAGAATATAATGAGCTTCCTATCCAAACCTATGATGATAAATGAATACTATATTCAATGGGAATGTCTCTAAAAGAGTACATGCCAATCCAAATGAATGTATACTATTTCTCAAGGACTAAAAATCACATAAATAATGAAAAATGTGTGGTTCTTACTAATAAAAAATAATAATAATCAGGTCCTACAAATGTTGTATGGTACTTTCCAATCATTCCAAGGTTTAGGCGCCTAAATGGAATTGGGGAGAAGGCAAGGAAATTGATGTGGCATGAAAATACACGAAATAAATATGGGAAACTTAGTCACTTGAAATACACTCTTCAGTGGAAGGAAATTGATCATGAGTATATTGAATTTGTAAATGAGTTGAGAAACCTTTTTTTATAATGTCTACTTATGGGTTGAATCATTTTGGTTTCTAAAGAAGAACTCGCATTATAAGGATTATTATATTGGTAAATTATAACTTTCCACCATAGTTATGCATGAAATGAAAATAAATTATGTTATATATGCTTATATCCTAACAAAAACAACTGTGTAATGATATTTCTAATTATTTGGATCCATTTATCAAAGATTTGAAATTATTTTGGGATTCAAGTGTTACGTTGTATGATGCTTATAGAAATAAATATTTCACATTGAGAGACATGTTGTATGGGATAATAAATGAGTTTCCTACTTATGGAATTTTTTTAGGATATAGAATTCAATGAACTCATGGGAATACCAATTTTTAATAAGTTACATAGTCAATTAGGATGAAACATTCATAAAAAATGGTGTTTCTAGGACATCATAGATTTCTACCTCAATGACTTAAGTATGGATCTTGGACGAAATAATTTGATGGGAGTTCGGAAGAACATACAACACTATCTTCACTAACAGGTGATCAATTATTTGAGAATTTAAAATATTTGGAAACTATTTTTTGTAAACCTTTTATCAAAAAACCATACAAAATAAGGTTTGTAAAAGGTGATAATTTTTTAATTAACATACTAGAATTGTTTATACATTAAGAATTTCCTTGATGTTATGCATATTTAAAAAATATATTTGATAGTTTTATTGGGGTGTTACTAAATGCACCCATCAAAATGAAGGATGTAATTAAGTCTTGGTTAGATATAATTTTCATGAGAATACAAGAAGAGTTGGTGCCAATGAAGGGTGAAAAAACATACTTTTCTTCCTCTAGCTACTTACACTCTTTCTAGGTAGGTGAGATATCAGTTTTACAAATTCATGAATGATGAAAAGGTTCTAGAGGTGTATTTATTGAATATCAAGAATATCATGTCAATAAATAATTTAATCATAAAGGGTCTGAAATCACATGACTACCCTGTTTTGATGTAAGATCCAATTCCAATATCTTTAAATTTTATTTTTCCCAATAATTTTCATCGTAAATTAACCAAGATATTTTTATTTATCAATTATATATGAAAAAAAGTTATAAACCTGATGAAGTTTATAAATATGGAAAAGGAAATTGATGTCATAATATGTCTATTGAAAATGTTCTTCTTGCCAATATTTTTTGATATGATGGTTCACTTGATGGTTCCCTTATTAAGAGAGATTTGACTATGTGTTAATGTACATTATAAATGGATGTACCCCATCGAATGATATATGAATATTTTTGAAATGGTATTCTAAAAATCTAATTTTTCTAGAATGTTGTATTGTGGAGAAATATATTGTTGAAAAACCCACTAAATTCTATACTGACTACCTATTAGGTGTGGAAAGCAATGGTCTACCAAAATCTCATCACACTGGGTGGCTTGTGGGTGAATGAATTTCTCAAATATATGTTTTCACAATAACAACTAAAAATTTGGATTTATCCCACCATTAATTTTTAATAATATTTTAGAGGTTTCCCCATATGTTTAAACCCATAAATAAATTCTTAGGAATTTTATTCCACTAATGGATAAAATAAGGATATAAAAAAATCAAAAATTTATATAATGGATTCAAGACTGTGTTTTTAAAGAGTCAGATGAAAATTTGGATACAATTTCCAAAAAAAATTGATGGATAGCCAGAGGAACAATTTTTCATGTATTATATTATATTGGTTATGAAATTAATGGTTATATGTTCTATAAAAATGAACATGATGAGGGAAGTACCACAAAAAATAGTGGAGTTACAATTGTTTCTGGAGTGATGCATGTATCTTGTACCAAAGATAGAAATCTAATTTATCTGAAAATTTAATCCTTTGGTATCATCAAACAAATATGGGAGATAAATTATACAACATTCCAAGTGATGATTTTTCAGTGAAAGTGGGTTGATAACATGAGTGATGCTAAAATAGATGAATTAGGATTCATGAAAGTGGATTTTAGTAACGAAGGGTACAAAGAAAAATTGTTTATAATGTAATCATAGACAGTATAAGTATTTTATGTTCTAGATCCCACAAATTGAATGTGGTCTATTGTATTTTTATTGTCTATAAACATTGATGGGTCAGATGAAAATTCAACTAAGTTTGACCCTCTCAATGGGAAGTGGAAATCATTTTGCAGTAGTCCCAATGTAGATGGGGTATTGTATACTAGAGGAGACCAGAATGATGGGGTTTTGATAATTGATAGAGGGTTCACATCCCTTCAACCTTCAAAAAAAGACAGTTCAATAATCAAGTTATATATTTTTGTAATATACATTATGTTACCTCATATTACTATCTTTTCACAACTTTACTTATGTAATCTAATATAAAAGGTTCAACAACTTCT
Organism: Viscum album; assembly: GCA_963277665.1. NCBI lineage: Eukaryota > Viridiplantae > Streptophyta > Magnoliopsida > Santalales > Viscaceae > Viscum > Viscum album. The sequence goes on from OY728125.1 coordinate 1,710,511,997, forward strand.
ACAGATAATGACTTCTACATGTGATAATGCTCTCAATCATGTGTAATAACATGTTTCTCAAACTGTGGGTGCTCCCAATATAGTGGAACAACAACCTGTTGCACATGTCGATACTAATAATCTATAAGAACAAGATATTGATGACGTTGAACTTGAGGAAATGGTAGAATATGAAAAACCAGTGTCCCAAAAAAATAGGAGAACGGTAGTGTGATGGTGTTAGAAAAAATTATTAAGGTAATAAACAGAGGCATCAAATTAAAGATTTGATAGAATGAACGAGGCCAAGATGTTAACCCCAACAAGGCCATTTTTAGTATTTTCATTGGTCTAACCACTCAGAAACATGTGATGATTGATACAGATTCTTGGAAAAATATTTTTCCATCACTTAAGACACTGATTTTGGAATAAATTAGGGTAACTTAAGATCGTTTTCAAGGGTTTTTTATTACAATGTTTTGTACTTTTTAAAAAATAATCTTTCTTGTAAAAGAATTTTTTCGTGCATCACGTGTAAGGTAAATTTATAGATGTTTAAATCTTTTTTTTGAGAAGTTGATATGAATTAAAATGAAGAAAGTTATTTTTAATGTTTTCTTAATCAGACACAGGGCTTCAAAATCAAATTATCAGAGTTAGTTTTTATCTGAAGTCAAAAAGTTCAATATTTAGAAAAAATGTTTATCAGTTGATCTATCAGTATGAAATTGATGATCACATGATAATTATTTTTTTATAAATTCATAAGTTACTAAGTTTCTGAGAAATAATAATGCTATAGGATTATAAAGTTAATAAAGTTTTGAAGTTATAAATATTCAAAAATAAATATGAATATTCTTTTCTATCCTTTTATGTCTCTAAAATATCATGAATAAGTCATGATAAAATCACAAGTTAGAATATGGATTTTAAAAACCAGTACATTAGAAGGATTTTGATGCCTATACATCAAATTCAGTTTCTAGAAGAATTTCATATTTTACTGAGTTGAGGAAGAAATGTATATCAGACTAAGCTGAGGAAGAATGTCAGATTGGGGTGAGTTGAGGAAGAATGTCATATCAGACTGAGTTGAGGAATAAAGTCAGATCAGACTGAGTTAAGGAAGATAATTAGATTGAACTGATCTAAGGAATAAAGTCAAATTAGACTAAGCTAAGGAAGAAAGTTAATTAGGACTGTCCTAAGGAAGAAAGTCATATTATATTGGGCTGAGAAAGAAATTAAAATCAGACTGAGCTGAGGAAAAAAGTCATAGCAGATTGAGCTGAGAAAGAAATTCATACTGGACTAATATGAGGAAGATATTCATATCATATTGAGATGAGGGAGAATTTAAGACCGTAAGATAAGAAGTAATTTCATATCAGATTGAGCTGAGGAAGAAATTCAGATCTAACTGAGTTGAGGAATAAATTCTGATCAGAATAAGTTGAGGAAGAAAGTCAGATTAGACGAGTTGATGAATAAATTAAATTTGGACTGAGAATTTATAATGAAATGAGTTTTCTATACTTTAGTTTCTGATCTTTAGTTAAGGTTTTTAGAAGATGTTCTATAGAATTCAACAAGTTTTTATAATATAGTGGAATAGATAATAAGGTTTCTAGTGTTTAAAGATGAAGTTAAAATGAACATGAAATTAATGTTTTCATAATTTTGGTGACCTGGAAAAACATTTCAGTTTCCTACATTTACATATTCTGGGTCACCTATTAATAGATGCATAGTAAATTCATAATTTTTAGTTGTTTACATGTATGAAAAGGTGAAGTGATGTATAGTTTATGACACAGAGGATTTCTAAACCGAGATCTCATAAGAAAATTAGAAAAACTAAAATTTATATTTACTAGACTGAGGAAGATTAGACTGAGGAAGATTGGTCAGAGTAGTTGATTGGGATTTGTAAGGTGTGGGTTTTTTTGAAAGAACAAAAAGATTCATCAAATATAAAGCGAGAAAAGGTGAATCATATTGACTCAATCGAACTGAGTTTATAGGATTGAGTATATTATAGTGATTTTATTAGACTGTGATAATCAGACCTAGGAACATCAAACCAGGGTACTAGAAAAATATTTTTTTGGGAAAAGATATTTGATTTCCATATTCTTTTATGGATAAAATTATTGTAAGAAAACTTTGTAAATTGATGGGGGTCACTATAATCATTCCTATAGAGATATGTAAGATTTCTAATGTGGGTTAACATAAGTTTTATTCACTTATTCATTATATTTAATTTTTATAGATACATGGGAGTGTATATGTAAATGAAGTAAGTTCTCAGACTGAGGTCGAACCTTGTAAATATCTCATGCTTTACTTACTTTCATAATTTTAAAGGTATGAGTATTTACTAAAAGATTATAAGGTAATGAACCTTAACAGGTTTCATGGGTTAAATATCTAAAAGTTTGAAACTTATAAAAATTAAACAATTAATTCCCCCCCTCCCCCTCCCTTCTCAATTGTTATTCAGTCCTTTGGAACTTCATTAACATTATGATACCCTTTCTTTATTTTACTAAAAAAATGAAACATTGACTTACTCTTCATTATCCCTTATAAAGTATATTTATAGTAGATGACTCCTGAAGGAAATTTTTATTAATTATCATTGTAAAGGATCATAGAGGCTTTCTTACAATTCTAAAAAAGTTTCATCTCAAGGATTATGAAGGGAAAATAAACCCACGACCACTACTTATGTATGCAAACTTAATAAGACAAGAAGCATGGGATGCATTTTTTGTCCATCATGAGAGGACATCTTTTCAGGGAAATTTTGGTTGGTAATACATTGCCCAAAAATATGTGTATTAATAACTTTGATTAATAATTTTTAATTTATGAAATAATAACTAAGTGTTGAAAATAATAAACGAGCAGTAAAACCAACATAACCCTACCATTAAGCAAGGATGGGGTATGATCCACTTACATGACATTAATGTTATGTCTAACCTCATGATATTTCCAATATGGTAGCTCAAAAATTATTGACTATTTCTTCCAAACATTTCTTTCATTTCTATATTTTTGTGTCTTTCTGAATGTCATGTCTGTGTTTTTCATCCAATTAAAGTATTTATCAATGGATAAAAGTTTTGGAGAAATATCAAATTCATGTGAGCCATTGAATTCCTTTTTTAATCTTCTATAAGAGTGATCCATATATTAAAACATTCTATGACCCATGTAAACTATTTTCTCCCATTATTCAATTAATAATATGAAGTCTATTGTTCACAAATTAGACAATATTTATTCCCCTTAACATTGTATCTAAACAAACTCCCATGTGTTGGGAGGTGATTTATAGTTAACATAATCATTGCATGCAGTTGAAAATATTCCATTTTATAAGAATCATACAACCTTGTACCTTCCTCCCATAATAGTTTAAAATCGTCAATTAATGGTGACAAAAAAATCAATATCATTTCTATACTATTTTGATCCAGGGATCATTAAACTCAGCATGAGATATTTACACTTCATACAAAATTTAGGAGACAAGTTATAAATTTCCAAAAAAATAGGTCATGAACTATGTGTGCTTCTAACGCTTCAATATGGATTAATTCAATCTATACATATTCCAAGTATGATATTCTAACATCATTTATAAATATAGAAAATTGTAATTCAATTTTTAATTTTCTGTCACATATCTTCTCATCTACATGCCATCTTATCCTTTTTTTCATCATGTGAATTTTCAAATAAATGTTTCAAACATGGAATTATAGGAATGTAGAAAAATTCCTTTACATTGGTCTTTATAAATGCTAGATAATCATATAATTTTTATTTCAACTTATATTACAACATCCCACATTTAGGAAAACCTAAAATAAATTCATATTCCTTTCTATATAGCATATAGTTATTCAAGAAGACATGTATTATTTTACCTTAATCACATAGGGTAGAGTATTTGTTTCGCTTTATAATGTGAATTTTTATGATCATTGTCTTTAGGAATAATATCTTTCAACAATTGTATCAACTCTTGAAAACTCTTACCACTCCATCCATGTTTCTCCTTTAAGTTAATCAATATTAACATCATCAATAAAACCATAATTTTCATAGAATATTTATACAATGGTTTTTTAGATATCCATATAGATTCTCAATTTTCAATTCATTAGCAATTGCCTCTACTTTAATATCATGAATCATTTATTCAATTTGATCAAACTTATCATCTTGCAATGCATCATCATCAAGAGATTTGAAATTCTACCTAGTTTCACCATGCCCAATCCAAGGGTTGTAACTTAGATTAAAAGCATAAAAAATAAATGATATATGATCTCTCTTCTTTTCAACTTCTTCATAATAAAAAAATCAGGCATTGACAGAAAAATATGTCATTTTTGGAATATTTCATTTAGAAAATTACAAATAAAGCATCAACACCTTCCTCATATTTGTCACTTATACAAAGGTTTGTAATCCAAATTTGACTGATTATTACCCATAACAAATTTCAAAAATATACATATTGTCAAGATAAACCAAGTTTAAATTTATATCAAAGATTCAACAATTTGAATGTAACCCAATTTTGAAATATAAAACAAATATATTCTTATTTAAAAATTATAAATATAAATTTTGGACAATAATGGAATACAAGTTTAAATAAATATGTTAAATCATAAAAAAAATGCAGGGAAGTAATTTAAAAAATAATTTATAATTACACCATTCTCTCATTTTTCATTTTATTTTAAATGAAATTAGATGAAACTTGAAATTGAATATTATTGGCCAAAATCCAAATCATGTGCATATTTTTTATTTTTATTAGTATCATTATTATTAGATTTTCAAAAACAATTAGCATAAAAATCCAAAAATTATTAAATGAAACATTAATTCATACTATAATATAATTGTATGGTAGAGTTCAAACAACACAATGATGAATTTTTAGTGTGGTGAATATATATATATATTAAAAGAATTAATATTATTTATTATTTATGTCTATTGTATTATAAAAATTATGCAAACCATATTATGTACTTTGTATTCTATAACAACATGTTTTATTTGAATGTAACATGATAATAACCCACATTTTAAATATTAGAGTTGACTTCATTTGATAAAATAAAAAACTAAATTCATGGGGAGAAAAATGATTTTAGTTTGAATATCATGTGATGCATGTGTAATTCCATGAAAATATATCTATGAGAATATAACAAAGATATGTAAAGAAACTAATTGACAGCTCCTATTGTGTATTCACCAATAATATTGACATTATATTGAAAGTAACTCATAATATGCAGACGTCATATTTAATATATGATTTATCAAGGTAATAATATACTCACATGAAAAAAAAAGTATTTATATAAATATACACTACTTATATGATATTTTCTATTGAACTATATGAAAATTTTAATTTTTGTATATATTATATTTTATGATTACTAAGTCACTAATAAGTTTATAACACTAATTGAAATTTATCTCTATACATGGAAATGTCTGCATAAATAATGAATGATTCACAAACCTCATCCAAATAAGAAATATTTTGAGATTTAAGGTCAAAATTTAATATGGTACGTAGTATAAACAACTGTGAAACAATTTAGTGAAAATTTATTTCCATTTAATTTAAACACCAAAACATTAAGATATCATATTCATACACTTTTTCACTTAAATGAATCCATAACTAAGGTATATGAATATGGTAATGAGACATTAAGACAATTAATGTGCAACTATGAGGATGAATAAATATGAGGGTTTAAGAAAATGGTAATGTGAGATATGAGTACAATGAATAGAAAAAAAACAAAAGTTAGGGCAACGCTATTAAATGATCGAAAGATAGGATCGATATGTGAAGCTTACCTAAGAGTTGAGCAGATCAAATGTGCAGCAATGAGCCCAAAAAAACTGAGCATCTATGAATATGGAAATCTAAGATTCGAGTCCACTATATCAAATAAATGATGCATGATTAGGGCTTCTATGTGAGAGAAATGAGTTGGATTTCACGAGATAGAATAACACCCAAATGATTCAAACAGATGATTCATAAAATTTTAAATGGTATATAGGACGATTATATAAATATGAAATAAATTTATATGGAATATAAATTTTAAATGGTACATAACGTCAGTTATATATAAAAAAATTTATGGTGCATACCTTTATCATGGAAATAATTTACGTTTAAAATTTTATAGTAGAATTATGGAAACGCAAAAACAATGAAGATACAAATATTAAATAATTTTATATGGAATATATAATTTCATAAAATCACAAATAAACTTATTGAATAAATTTTTACTCTCTACACCCATCATCTCATTTAACTGAAAATAAAATAAAATAAAAATAAAAGTTAGTATAGTATATAAACAAAATTGCAAAAAAATTAATAATTGAAATCCAGAAAAACATTTCAATTAAAACAAAGTATGACAAATGGTATAAGTTCATTTTATTTTAAATATATATTAGTTTCAAATCATTTATTTAATTTAAAACTGCTAATTCGTTACATACAATCACGTATCATGTCTGATTGATGTGTTATCAGGTCATACACATCACAAATAAAAAAATACAGACCTCCTATGATTTCAATTCATTCTGAGGTCATTTGTAATGATTTTGACTGTTACACACATGTTTTAGTAATTTGAAACAATAAAAGTGCATTTTTGTTCATCCGTATCAAATGATGTATCAGATTGATGTTCTATCCCTTCTAACATTTCAAAAGTTACTCAATAGTTATTATCGTATGATTTTATAAAAACTCAATGTTTTTTCTCTCTATTTTCACCCACAGACACACATTTTTAAAAGCAACCGAACCATTAAAAACTGCTTATAAGGTTGTTTTGGGAACATCCCACATTAGATTGAGTCTGATCTTACACGTAGTAAATAAAACAAAGATGGTTTTTCTATCATATCATGTCCTGAAAAGATCATTTGATATGGTTTTGATCATTACACGCACATCTTGGTGTTTTTATAACAATAAAATTGAATTTCTAATCAACCCCAGAAAATGACACGTCCAATTGAAACATCATCTAATCCAACATTTTAAAATTCACTATACAGTTGTTTTCATATGATTTCATGGAAATTAGAGGTTGTTTTCTTATTTTTTTGACATCTCAAAACACATTTTTAAAGGTCATAAAACCATTAAAAACTACTCATTCAATCTTTCCAAACACACCACACATACTATTGACTTTGTATCTATCCATACATGTCAGTAATAATAAAAATATAGTATCCCTTTGATATTACATCATTCGGACATCGTTCTCTATGGTTTTCATCATTATATGTATGTTTTTTATGTTTTAATACACTAAAATTGTTTTTCAAGTCATATCGATCAAAAAACACATTGGATTTATGTTCCTTAAGTTCCAAAATTTTAAAAATCATTGTAAGGTTTTTCCCATATGATTTCATGACAATCATTGGTTTTTGGATTCATTTTTACCTAATGAAGCACATTTTTAAAGATCATCATATCTTTAAAACCCGCTTATAATGTCATTCTAGGAACACCACATGTCGAATTGACATGCAGTTTGCTCTCATACATCAAAAATAATACAAAGACATGTTCCCTATGATTTCATGTCATTCAAGGGTCATTTGATAAGTTTTTGACTATTACACATGTGTTTTATAGTTTTTAAAATATAGAAAGTCCATTTTTGATCATCATGGGAAAATGACACATTCAATTGACATACCAACTGATCCTAAATTCAAAAAATCACTATGAGTTTATTGTTCTATTATTTCATGCTAATAGGAGGTCATTCACTTAGTTTGACCCCATGACACATGTTTTTAAAGGTCGTCAAACCTCAAAAATTTATATATTCAGTCTGTTTGAGAACACCACACATTTGATTAACATGTGATCTTCTTATACATGTTAATAATAATGAAAATATGGTATTCATAGGATTTTACATCATCGAGAGGTCGTTTTATATGGTTTTTAATATCACATGAATACTTTAGTCTTTTAAAACACTAAAAGTATGCTTCCGGTTATCTTAAGAAAACAACACATAAAATTGATGAACCACCGGTTCTATTTTAAAAAAAATCACTCTATGATTGTTTTCCTAAGATATCACCTAAAGAAAAAGTCATTTTCATGGTTTTGACCCCCTAATGCACATTTTTAAAGGTTTTAAAACCTTTAAAAACCAGTTATTCAATCCTTCAAAGCATACAACTTGTCCGATTGATGTATCGTCTACCCATACACATCAACTAAAATATACAAAGACAATTTTCCTATGATTTCACATCATTTGAAAGTTTTTTCTATGGTTTTTATTGGTATGCACAATTTTTTGTATTTTAAAAAACTAAAAGTATTTTTTTAGTCATCCTAAGTTAACTACATGTCATATTGATGTTTTTTCAGATCCAACATTTTAAAAATCGCATTACAATGTTGTCCTATAATTTCATGTAAATTAGAGGTTTTCTCTTTATTTTTCACCCATGACACTATTAGTGTTTGAAAGTAGTTCTAGTACTATAACAAAATTATTTGTTTTTATAAATTACTCTCTATTAACATTTCATTAAATTCTCAAGTATAATAAGTTCTCAAGTTTATTAAGTTATAAAGTTTTTTAATTAATTAATAATTTTTAATTACATGTTTTAATAATTTTTATATAAATTTTTAAATTGATAGTTTATGTTATTATTATTTTATATACTTAAGTTTAATTTTTTTAAGTAAAAAATTTATGAAATCCTTAGTGATCCACCTAGATAACCCTCAACCACTTAGGGGGCTGATTGGATCAACCCTATGGGAAGGCCCACCACAAGAATCCCACAAGGAGGCTATAGAGTACTTGGTGTTCATAGTACATGATCATAGCATGTGGGCCTATGTATAAGGACTGCAAAGCATGCATGTAGGTTCATGGGCTGGTCATAGGCTGCCCGCTGGGCTGTAGGCCCGTATGTTCTTGTTGTGTAACTGGTGTTAATCCCCAAAAGCTGGTTTGAACTGAGGATACACACCACTTGGTTGATATATAGTTCTTCCAACACAACTCCAAATTTTCGTGGGACATAGTTTGAGTTTTACTGTTCATTTGAACTAAATAACACAAAACCATTCTCAATTGTCACATCTTTTATTTCTAATCTATTCGATGTTCTTTCTTCCTCCCACAGTAGTTTTTGAACACCCACACCTCTATTATTTTCAAAAAAATCTTTCATCTTCTTCCTCTGGTTTTATAGATCTTCAATAGTGAGAACTTGTATGTTAGAGCTCTTTGGTCCAATGTTGCAATGATTGAATCCAGCCTATTTTTGGTAGTTTGAATGTTTTTATTCTATGTGTATGTACCTCAAATAATCTGTAAATGGTTCAGTTCATTATCTTCTTCATCATGGTTTTGTTCACTCTTCATAACTTCTTCAAAGTTCCCACTTATCACCTCTACTTAGTATACTTCTCTGGTTTGAAGCCTTCCCCTTTGATGGTTTCTCAATGGTGTCATTGTTGGACATTAACAGTTATTCTTGATTCACCATTGGACATCAATTTTGAGTCATGTTCCACCATTAAAAACCAATGTTGAATCATGATCCACCTTCAGACACTGACGGTAAGTCATAAACCACTATTGGACACCAACGGTGAGTAATGATCCACTATCAGACACTAAGGGTGATTCATTTTCTACCCACCAGTTGTTATTTCTTTTTGCTGATAGAATCTTATTTAAAATCCAATAAGATCTCTTATACTTCTTCGATCAGATGAAATAGGTTTCTTGGGTGTTTACTTATTTTTATCAGAATATTTTTTATCTATTGACTATTATTTGTCATCTACAGTTTTTTCAGTGAGTCGCCATTAGACATCTCCAACAGTAGGTCATGAGTCACCATTGATAATTCCAATGGTTTCATTTTGTTATAATTTCTCATGAATCTTTGTTTGTTATGTGGGGTAGAATTTGTTTTATTTTTTGGTTGGGTTTTATTATTTTTCACTTCTAAGTAAAATGGTAGCATCTTTTCTATTTTTCAACCATTGGTCATCAAACGCTCTCTATTTTCAGCAGTAGAAAAAAATAATCCACTACTCTTTCTTTTTAATGGTATCAAAATTAAGTAACCATTCCCTATTTCAATAGTAGATCAATTATCCTTAGTTAGTTAAATATTTTTTTCTAAAATTTCTATTTCTTATTTTAATTGATTATTTTAAAATAATTATGTGGTCAAATGTTTTATTACTTTATGTTGAAATGAAATTATAACAGTGTGTAAAAAATAATTTTAGCATTATTTTATGTACACTTATATATTCAGGTTGAATTTCTTACGATTCTCTATTTTACTACAGTTTTTTGTCTTTATAATCTAGAATATTATACTTTTATTTCAATTAATAATTTTTTATAATTTTTATACTTAACAGATTAATTTATTTATTTTACTATTTAAATATGAAATATAAAGAAAGTTTGTTCTATGTCATTCATCGTGGCTTTAAAAAACCTAGGTAACTATCATACTACTTCATTATTATTCTTTAATAACTGTTATGCATATATTAGATATTAAAATTATCCTAGAATATATATGTCTTAATGATATGAGATACTTCTTCAAGGAATAAAAAGAATACCAGTGCATATCATTCAATATAATCAACATGTGATGCATTTTTGAAAAATTATTTCTATTCCCAATTGTTCACAAACTTCGGCAACTTCAGTACATTGGTTGTGATCATAAAAGGGATTCAACTTATACATTGTTCCATTCATGTGATAAAAAACAATCAAGATTCAACATATTTTACATTTCTGATCATCTCTTAATTTCCCTATATTTTTTATTTTTTGTAATATTTATCTTTCTATTTGTAGTTATTTATGTATGGTTTATGATTTTCCCCATAAAAATAAAGTCTTTATTTCTATGGTTATTACACTAACTAAAAGGAAGTTCGGGTTGTGACTCCTGATCAAAATTCAAGTAATCAGACTAGGTTGGTCGCTTATCATAGACTGGGTTGTGCCTCCAGGTTATTTAAGAGGCAGTTTCTATAAACAATGTTCTCACACATTTAAAAGTATGGTTTAAGTAGGAAACAATCTCTTAAAGAATTAGAGGAGGTTTAGGAGAGAACTATTATCTTTTTGATTCGAACCACTATAAATCTTGGTGTTATTACAATTTTATTTCTACTACAACTGATTCTAAGAACAATGAACTCACTAAAAATATTTTTTTATAATCTTTTATTATTTTTATATTTAAATTTTAAATGGAATATCCCCCTAGTCATACTGTCCATCACTGACAATCTAAATATTAGTATCATAGATGAGTCAATAGTTATGTGGTTTCGGTATCAAAAAATTGATATCAAACCCTTGTCTCTGATAGGTTATCCTTTATATTGTTTATTTTTAACTCTGTGTTAACCTAGTATACTTGACATAATAGTCCAAGGAATAAAATAAAATATCTCATTTTAAGATGGAAGGTATAATTATTAATGATGGATGGATTCCAAAGAAATCTCTATTATATAATGGAATTGAGTATATAAACTGGAAAGAAAAAAATGGAATCCTACTTAAAACAAATGAGTGTGGATCACTAGACCATCATGGATAATCTATATTAGCTACCCAAGGTTTATCCAAATACTCTGGTAGGTAATGGCATGTTAAAATATGTTTTGAATTATAAAGTTAAAAATATTTTGTACTATAAAATAAATAGAAGTGACTATAGCCTTGTCTCGTACTATAAGACATCCCATGAAATATAAAGGATACTAAAAGTGACTCATTATGGGTTTGACAAGATTAAGAGAACCAAGTTAGGAATGATCCGAATATAATATCAATACTTCAATATGGGAGATGAAGAATATATAAACTAGATTTTTCATCGGTTCATATGTATAAAAAATGGTATGAGTACCCTTGGATAAGTATTTAAAAACAAAAATTATGTGTAAAGAGTACTGAGAGCTCTTCCAAATATCTGGAATGCAAATAAGGTGGTCATCGATGAGAGTAATAATTTTAAAGAGTATGCTTTAGAACAACTAATATGCTCTCTAAAACAGTATGAGTTAGAGATAAAAATATTATTGATGCGGTGTCTATTAAAATAAAAGGTATTTCTTTTGAATATAATATTATTGATACCTCTAATTCCCATGAATTTGTGATTCACAAAGGTAAAAATGATATAGATCACTTTTGTAAGAACTTTTTAAAGTTCATGAAAAATAAAGGTAGAAAGAGGTAGTTAAAGTGGTAGTCCAAATAAGAAAGGTATTTCTTCTAACAATAACGATGTTTTATAATTAACATGTAATGATTTTAGGAAGAAAGTTCATATAATGACTAACTTCCCTAAACTCATACATACAAAGAAAGAGAAATATAAAATAATAATGGAAAAACAAATTTTTCTTGGAGGTTGGGACTGCTCATACAATTCTGAATCAAGTGGTGCTTTTGGAAGTGAATAGAAGACAAGGAATATTTACTTGGGGGTATTCAATGTGAGGTAAATGATTCTCTATTTACTTAGTTAATAACTCCTAAAAATTTTGATCATAATGATTTATCAATAAATGAAACGGAAATTGTTTTTGATTCTTGTTCTGATTCTATTTCTATGAATTCTAAAGTTAATAAACTGCTTAAAGAATATATAATTAAAGAATAATAGAGTCGGAATAATTGAAAATAGTACTGAATTGAAAAGTAAGAATAACATGTTGATTAAATAAAATGAGAAAATGTAAAGGGAATGTGATATTCTAAAAATTTGTATTTCCCAAAATAAAAGAGGATTATAATTCTGATCAACTAAAACTAAAAGATAAAAATTAAAGGACTAAAAACTTTCTACCATAAAATGATAAAGATCAAGAAAGAAGATTTAATTTAGTTTTGGTGATCTAACTAAATTAGAAAATTAATCTAATAAATTAAATCATGAAAATAATAAATTAAGAAACGCATAATTTGGATCTAATTAACATGTCTCTATAGATTTAGAAAATATTCAAAAAGAGAATTCAGATTTGAGAAATGAAGTTGTCAATCATAAACAAGATTTATCTAATTTTGATAAAGGAAATGAATACTATGATAAAATTATTTCTTTGATGAAACTAAACACTAGTAAGAATGGTTTTCGATATAGTAGTATAACTCAAAGTTTAAATAAGTCTAACTTTGTTCAAATCTCAAAAGAAAGCATTTACATTGTAACCTGTTTTGAATAAAGAATGAAATGGAATTATTCTGATGAGTGTTCACTAAGATCTACACAATATTTTTGAAGTACTAGAACAGTCACTGATAATTAATTACATTCTAATCATAACACTAATAAATTCTTTAAATAAATTTGGGTGCTTAAGATTTTTGTTATTGATATAGTTGGATCCAATTTCACATGGGTATAAAACAGTCCATTTGATTGTTTAATTTCTGAAAATATGGCATAGAAGTATTAATGATTAATGGTATTTAGAAAATAGATTATACATGCACATGAATGGTTATATTTCAAAGTTTCTCTCATTTAATTATTGTGATGGTGTCCTTGTCACATTTGGAGACAACTCTAAAGGTCATATTAAGGCTATTGGTGAAGTTAGTTTTTCTAAAATAGTTATTATTTCAAAATTATTATATGTTCTTGGTTTAAAACATAGTCTTATAATTATATCACAGTTATGTGATGATGGATTAAATTTTGTTTTTTAAAATAATAAAGGTACCATTATGAAAAATAAATTAGTTTTGTTTTTAGAAAATAAAAAATAAAATTTATATACCATTGAATTTTATGATCTAACTAGTCAAAAGGTTAAGTGTATGAATATTGTAAAAGTAGATGATATTTTGTTTCATAGGAGTCTTGGAAATGAAAATTTCATATAGTTTCAAAAACCTTAAAAGCATGAACATGTTCTATAACTACCAAAGTTATATATAAGGAAGAACTTCATGTGTGATTACTGGTTAAAGGGTAAACCACACAAAGAAAGATTTAAATCTATAAATGATATAAGTACTGATAAATTTTTAGAATTATTTCATCTTGACTTGTTTGGAACTATAAAACCTTCTAGTTTTTCTGGTAAAAATATATAATTTTAATTGTAGATGATTACAGAAGATTCTTATGGATTTATTTCTTATCCCATAAAAATGAGACATTATCGAAATTATTTGATTTCTATAAGCTTATTCAAAATTTCAAAAATGATTCAATCAACTCTATCAAAAGTGATAGAGGTGGTGAATTTGTGAATTTAGAATTTGATAAATTTTGTGAATCAAATGGATATAAACATTATTCTATATCCCCTAGGACACAAAAATAGAATAGTGTGGTAAAAATAAAGAATATATCTATTCCGGAAATAGGTAGGTATATGTTAATGGAATTTAGTTTTCCTAAATAATTATGGGTAGAATATATAAACAAAACATTCCATGTTTTAAATAAATTTTCAATTACACATTTTCTAAAAAAGACCCCTTATGAACTTTTCAAAAGTTTTAAACCTAAAGTTGGTTATTTCATGGTCTTTGGTTATACAGTGTTTATCTTAAATACAAAAGATAATTTAGAAAAAATTGAATCCAAATTAGATGTAGGGATATTTTCAGAATATTCCCATCCTATTAAATATTATATATTTTCAATAAAAAAAACTTTAGTTGTTGAAGAATATATGCATGATAAGTTTAATTAAAACAATTATAATCATAAGGGTTCTGAATATTTTAAATAAAATGATGAGTTTGAATAATTTAATTTTTTTGAAGATAATGACCATGATTCTAATAATGCATCAGTTGAGAGGGAGTATATCAATACTCAAAATGATCCAAAGGAATATAAAACTTTTAAATATCACTCTATTGTAAAAGTAATTGGTAATGTAGAATATGGAATTCAAAACAGAAAATATTTTTTACTCTACTGTGTTGATTCTTCTTTTGTTGCTAACTTTTTTCTTATTATTGTTGAAAATTATTTAATTTATTCAAATTTGATTAATGTTATGAATGATGAATTAAATCCAATTAAAAGTAATAATTCATTGTATTTAGTTGATTTTCTAAAATATAATCCTATTATAGGATCTAAATGGATCTTTCGTAACAAACTTGATGAAGTTAGAAACATAGTAAATATTAAATAAAGACTAGTAGATCAAGGTTATTTCTAAGAAGATGGAATTTAATTTGAATATTATATTTCTCCTATTTCTTCGATGGAATTCCCTATAATTATATTATTCTTTGATAGTTTTCAAAACATCAAATTATTTCAAATAGACGTAAAAAAATTCCTTTTTAAATGCAATTATTTAAGAGGAAGTCTATTTAATACAACCCCCTATATTTGAAAATTATAATTTTCCAATTCATGTTTTTAAGATTAATAAAGCATTTTATGGTATTAATAAAGATCCAGGATCTTGGAATGAAATACATAAAAAATTAAAAAAATGATTTTGTTAAAGGTACGATTGATCCAACCTTTTTTATAAAACGAGTTTTAGGTGATTTACTGATTATACAAATATATATTGATGATATAATACTTTTTTTTTAAAAATATTCTCTATGTGATGTTTTTTCTAAGCTAATGACAAGTGCATATGACATGAGCCTAATGGGAGAACAAAAACGTTTCCTTGGTTTACAAATTAATCAAAGGAATATGGTATTTTATTAAATCAAGATAAGTATGCTAAAGAAATTATAAATTTTTTTGGGCTTGATTATAGTAAAATGATGAAAACAAATGTGAGTAAAAATTCCAAATTGGACTTGGATGAATTTGGTAAGTCGATCGATATTAATCTATATAGAGGAATGATAGGCAGTCCACTCTATCTCACTGCTTCTAGACCAGACATTTGGTTCTCAGTTTTCTTATGTGCAAGGTTTTAGTAACAGACCAAACAAATTCATCTAAAATTTGCTAAAAGATTAATTATATATATCATGGGTACTATTTTTACTAGACTGTTATTCTCTAATATGAATTGTTTTTATTTTCTATCTTACTCTGATTCTAAATTTTGAGGTTGCAGACTTGACTAGGAAAACACTACATGTATGTGAATATTTTTAGGAAATATATTAATTTCTTGGAGCTCTAAGAAAAAACTTTTAGTATAACTATTAATAGTAGAGGATGAATATTTTTTTCTACTAGTTTCTATTCATATGGTAATTAGATAAAACAAAATTTGAATGATTTTAATATCTATTTTGATAAAATTCCTATTTACTATGATAACTCAGGTGATATTTTTATTTCTAAAAAACCTATTCAACACTATATAACTAAACACATATATGTTAGATTTTATTTTATTAGGGATCATATAAATAAAAGTGATATATTCTTATAATTTTTTCCTACTGAGAAACAATTAGATGAAGTTTTCACAAAACCCTTAAATTCTGTTAAATATGAGAAGATGAAATTTGAATTGGGTATGTTTGAATATTAAAATATCTGTTTGTATAATAACTATACTTATATTAGTTTTTATATATGTTCTATTATTGAATGTGTTTTTATACCCTTATTATATGGTAATTAGATCATACTATTTAAAATTGATTATTTAAACTATAACAGTGTATTAATTCTAATTTATTTGAATATTATTTCAATATTATTAATTTATTTTTTTTAAAGTAATTTATTTTGATTAAAACAGAGTCCATTTTATATAATAATTTTAATGTAATTTGTGATAAATTTCAAAATGGGGAGATTTTTTTTTTAAATTAAATAAAATTTATGAATTGTAATTTGAAAAAATAGGGGATCTATTAGTATTTGAAATTGGTTGTAATACTATAAAAATATAATTATTTTTTTATAAATTACTCTTCATTATCATTTTATTGAATTCTTAATTTTATTAAATTCTTAAGTTTATTAAATTCTCAAGTTAGTTAAATTCTCAAGTGTTTTAATGAATTAATTTTTTTTAATTTCATGTTTTAATAATGTTTATGTAAAGGTTTTAAATTGTCAATTCATGTTTTGTTTATTTACATAAGTTTAGTTTTTGTAAGTAAAAAAATTAGGTTGTCCTTAGTATCCCATTTGGAAATCCCTCAACCACTTAGGGGGGAAATTTGGTCAGCCCCATGGGAAGGCCTCCCACAGGTAGACCACAAGGAGGCTAAATAGTAGTTGGTGTTCATAGTGAAGAATCAAAGCATGTGGGCCCATGTATAAGGGCCACAGAGCATGACCATTGGTGAATGGGTTGGTAATAGGTTACCCGCTAGGTCGTAGGCCCATGTGTGTGTGTTTTATAACCCGTGTTGACCCCTGTTATCCAACTTGAAGCAAGGATCAACACTGCTTCATTGATATACCATTCATTTTCCACATCGCCAAATCAATGTGGGACACAATTTGATTTTCACTGTTCATCTGAACTTAAAACCACAGATACATTATCAGCCATAAGACCTTTCATTTATCATTGGTTTGATCTTATTTGATCCTATGGTTCTTATTTTTGAACTCCTAAACCTATATTCTTTTCAAAAATATATCATCTTCTTCCACTAGTTTTATAAATCATCAACAGTGAGATCTTTTATATCTGAGTTATTTAGAACAATGTTTCAGTGATATAATCAATCATGTTTATCGTAGTTTGAAATTTTATTTCTCTCTATAAGTAGTTAAAATAATATACATGAGTTTCAGTTCTTCATCTTCTTCCTTAAGGTGTTGTTCGACTCTGTATAACATCATTAAGATTACTAGTGCTCACCTCTACTCAAGATGCTTCTATGGTTTAAATATTTCCCCTTTGATGGTTGATCAATGTTGTCAGTGTTGGACATCAATGGTGAGTCATGAGTCACATTTTGACTTCAATTTTGAGTCATACACCACCGTCACACCAATAGTGAGTCATGAGCCACAATCAAGCACCAATGTTGAGTCATGATCCATCATCGAACACCAACAATGATTCATGAGCCATCGTCGAACAACAACGATGAGTCATGAGCCATTGTTAGACACCAATGGTGAGTAATGAGTCACTGTTAGACATAAAAAATGAGTCATTTTCTACCCACATATTTTTATTTATTTTTACTGGTAAAAGCTTCTTTAAGCTTCAACCATATCTCTTCTCCTTCTTCGATCAAGCACAGTAGGGTTCTTATATGTTTTCTTATTTTTATCAAAAGATTTTTTTATATGTTGATTATTCCTTATTATCTACAGTGTCTTTAGAGATTCACCATTGGATCTCTCCAATGGTAGGTCAAAATTCACCGTTTTACATCCAATGGTATAAATGTTTTTTATCGTTTCTCCTGAGTCTTTGGTTTCTTAGTCCCATAGAATTTTTTTGTTGGATTTTATTATTTATTTATTCTAAGTGAAATGGTAGCATCTTCTCTATTTTTATGCTATTGCTCTTACACTATTCTTTATTTTCAGTGGTAGAAAAATTAAAACACCAATATCTATTTTCAATAGTAACAAAATTAATCCTCCATTATCTGTTTCAATAGTAGATCAATTATCCTCTGTTAGTTAATTTTTTTGTTTCTATGATTTTTATTTCTTATTTTTATTGATTATTTTAAAATAATTACTTTGTTCAATGTTTTATTATTTTATGGTGAAATATAATTGTAACAATGTGTAAAAAATTGTAGAATTATTTTATGTACACTTATATATGAAGGTTGAAGTTATTATGATTATTTTTTTTACAAAAATTTTCTGTTTTTATAATCTGGAAGATTATATTTTTATTTCAATTGGGAATTGTTTAAAATTTTTATACTTAACATATTAATTGTTTTATTTTAATATTTCATAAATAAATATAAAACACTTTTTTTCTATGTTATTTAATGAAACTTTAAAAAATAAAGGTAACAATCATATTATTTTATTGTTATAATTTAACAATTGTGGTATATATATTGGATATCAACATTCTCCTAAAAGATCTATGTATTAATGATTCGAGAGACTCCTTCAAAGAATAAAAATAATAACGATGAAAATCATTCGATAGAATCAACGTGTGATACATCTATGACACATTCTTGTGGCTCTTAATTGTTCACAAACTTTGGGAACTTCTGTACTCTGGTTTTGATCATAGAAGGACTTCAACTTTTACATTGTTACATTCAAGTGATCAATGATCATCAAGCTTCAACATCTTCAACATTTATAATCATCTACTAATTTCCCTATATTTGTTTTATTTGTGTAATATTTATCTTTATGTTTATATTTATTCATGTCTAGTTTTTTATTTCCCCCCACCCAAAAAATCAAGTATTTCTTTCTCTGGTTATTCCACCACCTAAAAGGATGTCAGGGTTGTGACTCCCAATCAAAAATCAGGTAAATAGACTGGGTTAGTCTCCTGTAACAGACTAGGTTGTGACTTTGGGTTTTTTAAAAGATATTTTTTGTAAAAAAGGTTCTCACACATTTAAAAGTGATATTATTATTGTGTACCAATCTCCTCAAAGGGTAGAAGAGTTTGAGGAGTGTACTAGGATCTTTGTGATCTGAACCACTATAAATCTTGGTGAACTTTCTTTTTATCTTTTTTGAAACTCATTCCAAGAACACTGAACTCAATAAAATATTATTTTTATAAACATTGATTATTTATTCCTTTAAATTTTAAAATGCCTATTCACCCACCTCTAGTCATATTTTCCATCAGTAACAATCCAACAGACATATGTTTTTAAAGGTTGTCAAACCTTTAAAAACTAATTATTCAGTATGTCTGAGCACATCACATATCTGATTGACATGAATTATACTCATACACACCAATAATAATATAAATATGGTCTTAATATGATTTTACATCATTTAAAGGTAGGTTTCTTTGGGTTTGGTCGTTACAAAAACATTTTGGTGATTTAAAAAACTAAATGTGTGTTTCTATTCACCCTAATCAAACGACTCCTCAGATTAACATTCCATTAGTTCCAAAATTTTACAATTAACTATACAGTTTATTTTTTATGATTCCATATCAATAACAGGTAGTTTTTATTGTCTTTGACCCCTTAAATCTTGTTTTTAAAGGTCATAAAACCTTTAAAACTAGTTATTAGGTTATTTTAGGAACACCATGTGTCAGATTTATATACCATTTTATATTACACATAAAAATAGTATAAATAAAGGTTTACTAGGATTTAATGTCATTAAAAAGTCATTTTATACTATTTTGATCATTACACACATGTTTTAGTGTTTTTAAAGCATTAAAAGTTAATTTTGGATCATCCCGGTCAAATAATATGTCTAATTGACATAACATGTGCTCCAATATTTCAAAAAACAGGATATGGTTGTTTTAAATTTATTTCATGACAATCATAGGTCAATTTCTTGGTTCAGAACCCCTAAAAGATGTTTAAAATGGCCATAAAACCTTCAAAATATGGTTATCCAATCCATTCAAGAACACTACAAGTAGAATTGATGTGTTATCTACTCACAAAAATTTAAAATAAAAAAAAATATAGGTTTCCTACGATTTCATGTCATTTATAAGACTTTACCTATGGGTTTTACCCTTGAATGAACATTTTTGTGTTTTGAAACACTAAAAGTGTATTTCTAGTCATCCTGGTAAAATGAACCCTCGGACTGAGGTTCCCTCAATTCCAACATTCCAATAATCACTATAATTTTTTATATAATATTTCATAAAAATTAGAGGTTTTTTATTGGTTTTGACCCATTGATGAATGATTTTAAAGGCCACCAAACCTTTAAAATCTGCTTATTATATGACAATAAATATCTTTAATATAATTTATTTCATGATTTATTACTTGAAGGTGCACTAAATGAAACCCAAAATATCATGAGGCCTAGTGTATTTGGGAAATTGGGTGCATGGAATAATAACCTAAAACATGAATACAACATCATTAATTAAAAACTCTAAGATATGCCCTTATATTCCTTGGATCTTCTTAAACTACATCGGATAACCTGAGGATGTTCATTAGAAAATAGGGAACTATAAAGCCCAGTAAGTGAATAATCAAAGCATAACATGATGAAAATAATACATGTGAGTCAATAGGCATATCAATGAGACATAAAAGGGTTGAGCATAATCTTGAAAAATGAGACAT
Source organism: Viscum album (assembly GCA_963277665.1). NCBI lineage: Eukaryota > Viridiplantae > Streptophyta > Magnoliopsida > Santalales > Viscaceae > Viscum > Viscum album. The sequence goes on from OY728125.1 coordinate 1,710,533,305, forward strand.
GATATAACATGACAACATAAAGGAAACATAGGAATGTAACAACAACATAAAACTTAACATCATAAACATAATTCAAGGATAACAACCAAGAAATCATGACATAGTGTGATTAGGATAACCTCCCATGCACCATACATGACATATCAAGAGATTGAAACATTACCCAATGTATTGGTGGTATTTTCATATCATGTATATGCATAAGTTTGCCACATAGATCATACTACATAAGGATGTCTTCCATCACTTTTAACCCACCAATTTAAGGAGTGTGGGTTACATATATGGAGATCCTAGATCAATGAAGGATAGTTACAACTAGGTGAATAACTTTGAGTGGAAATTAGAATGGGTATTCACTAAAAAAATGTATTACATAGAAAATAATAGGCTTATTTCAAAAAAATAATGTGGTTACTTAAAGGTTCATAGAGGTTTTTAATGATATTTAAAGGGGTGTCACATTACTTGGAAATAATAAGGACTTTAAGAGGGAGGTGTAAGAATATATCCCAACATGAACAATTTTAAATAAAAAGGCATAATATATATAAGGTTCTTCGAGAGGTCTTAATTTCTAGCCTTCCCATGCACAATTTGTTAGTATTTCACTTTATTCCTCCTTCCTTTACTGATGTAAAAAAAAAGTTTTTTGAATACAGAGGAGAATGAGATGATCCCTTACCTTTAGAGGGTTCTTCTTATATCTTGGGAGAAGCTTCTTAAGATTGTGGGGGAACCACGGGAGGGCTCTAAAGAGGAAAGGGTAGAGTAAATTTATGATCTAATGGTTTTGAGTGATGCATAATCAGAGGTTGGTGGGTTTATATAGCTAAAAAAAGGATAGTTCTTTATTAATTTCTAAACATAGGTTTTGGACTCTATATAATAAATTAATCCAAACTACAAACCCTCCCATGATTTTTTTCCCATGATTTCAGCCTAAGAGTGATGGATTTAATTATATTATAAGTACAAGACCTAAAATCATTAATATAATACTCATGATGATGTGTGAGTGAGTCATGTTTATAAAGAATTGATTTCAAAACCTTAAAATATAATAAACGTTTTGGAAGATTCGTTAAGGGTTCATAAAATTAATTAATTAACTTCAAAAGCACATTAATTTAAAGGGGAAACATAATTTTGGTCATGGATAATATTTATATTATTTTTTACAACAATTTTTGGATTTTATGATGCCATAATACATATTGTGTATTTATACCTTATTTACTTTTCACCCAAAAATTCGACTACCTTAGAAATTTATGAAAAATTCACTTTTTGATAATTCAAATATAATGATTTCCAAAATAATATTTATTTTATCAAAATAATTCTCTAAATATGATAATTTACAATTTTAAATATCAAATAACCAAATTTCAGAGTACCGCACATTTAAATCCTCTAGTTTCCATGGTTTGGAGCCTTTCAGAAGGATAATCCTAGCAATTACAGAGTTCTTACCCCATTTGAATCTATTCTGAGATTGTAAATGAGTCCTCCTTGATATGAGAAAAAATTACCTTCCGACGAATCAGACCAACGACAACTTCTTTGTAGAGAGAGGAGGAACCCTCACTGTTATAATAAATCTATTTATTTTGATTTTATAATTATTAAAGTATATATATTTATAATAATAATTATAAAAAAAATATTTAAAAGTTATTTAAATATAATTAAAAAATTATAATCATAAATAAAATAAGTATATTTATTATTTAAATATATTAATTTTAATTTTATAAATATTTAGGATGACATAATAAGTTTATGGGTATAACATGAATGAATCATACGTGTGGTAATTTATAAATGAATATTCATAATGATGAATACATAACATATTCATGTGTGTCATCATAATATAGATAATCTTAACATTTGGAAAATAACTCCCAATCATGTAGAAAAATAATCATTTTTATCATATATAGCATCAATTATACTCATGCATTAGTATATAAACATAAATAATGGCAATCATACTCATGAATATCATCATTATCTCATGATAAAAATTTATATATTGTTCAAATTCATTACAGATGTATATTTATTTAAATATATATATATATTTATTTATATATATATATTTATAATTATATTTATAAATAATTTATTTAAAAAGTATTTATGTATAATTTTAAATATATAATTATAATTGTAAAAAATTTATTTATTTTTTAAAAAAATGTTATAATTTTATAATTATTTAAATATATATATTAATTTATTTATAATATTATAAATAATTTTTTTAAATCATTATATATATATATTAATTATTAAACAATATATATTATAATATATCATAATTATATTAATTATAAACATGCATTTTTTAATTAATGTATGTAAAAAACATTATTTTTGAATATAAATATAATAATTATATATATGTTAACAATATTTTTTATTAAAAACATCTATCAGTGGCAAGGATAATATTGCTAAATCTATCCTTTATCAGTGCTTTTAACTAGTACTGATAAAGGTGGGGCTTTTATTAGCACTTTCTTCTTAGCACTGATAAAAGTTGGTGCTTCCCTTGCCCAGATCTGTGGTAGTGAATCATTGATGAACCAGGAAAAGGTGGAGCTTAGATAGAGTTTAGTTGTTGTAGATAGACTTCAAATGGATCTAGGAGTTAATTTTTTGTTGCTTCCCATGTGTTGTTAGCAAGTTGGGTTCTTTTACAATTTTTATAGTCATGTATTTGGTTCATTTTACTTTGATGTAGTTATTATTATAATTTGATATGGGATAGTTCTTATGCGTGCATTCCAACATTAAAAATATATTTTCAATGTCTGTGGAAATAGCATCTTTTACTAACCGACATTAGAAAAAAAAGTTGACTTGAAAATCCATTTTCTACACAAGCGGTTATCATATTACCAACATGGAAAATAATTTTGACGTCTTACAACATTGTTTTTAATTTTTCATGGATAATTTTTTGTAATCCTCATAGATGCACATTGGTATACTGAACTATGATATTTCATATGAGTTTTTTCATATCTTTCCTTTTTGTAATTATTCTATGTTAATTGTTATCTCATGGTCATGCGAATCAATAAAAGATAAAAAATGATAGTTCATTAAATTAACTAAATTTATAAGAAAACAATAAAAACATACATTCGTTGTTGAATCTTGATTAGATCGTGAAAGAAAAAACAAATTAATATTATTCATAGAAACAAATATAGAAACAATGAACAAAATCCAGTCATAAAAATTTAAAATATTTTATATGGGATTATTTTAAAGGGTTTTACAAAAACAATTAAATGGGATAGGGTTCCCAATATTTTTAAAAACGGGTCCTAAGATGTGTGAACGTCATTCATGCATCTTCAAACCCAGGAAGATGTGTGAATGAGGTTCACACATCCTAGGCACGGCGTGAGATGTGTGAACCCCATTCACACATCCTTCATGAAGTGGATAAAGGATGCATGAATGGGGTTCACTCTTCCTCCAGAATTTTTTAATTTTTTTTACTATTTTTGTTTATTTAAAAAATTTATTTTTTTGTTTTGTTTATATATATATATACAACAACAAAATTCCACAGAATTTATCTTCTATTTAATATCCCGCAGTACCACCATTACAACTATCTAGATTCTACAGAAACCCTCACCCATGGATCCCTTTTATAAGAGGGATTATCCTGGAAATCATTCTGTATTTCTGATGTGGGGTTCAGGTTCTCCCTTTCCTGCATAGCACATTTTGCATTTTCGATGTGGGATTTAGAAATGTTTCAAGTACGTGACTTTGAAAAATTATTAAATACAAACTATAAGACCAATATAAATGAAACATAAAGCATGGATTAATCATATAATAAATAGTTTAAATTAAAAAGAATTTTGTAAAATATGTTGATGAAAAATAATTTATATGTTTTCAAAACCACCAACTTAAAACTTAGAAATTTGTCAAGTATGTGACTTTGAAAGCCTATAAAATATAAACTATAAGACCAATATAAATGAAAATTAAAACATTAATTAAAAATATAAGAAATAGTTGAAAATAAAAATAATTCCAAAAAAATAATGATGCAAAATAATCTATAAGCTTTCAAAACCACCTACTTGAAACATAAAAATGTTTCAAGTATGAGGCTTTGAAACACTATAAAATATAAACTATAAAATGAATATAAATGAAACTTAAAGCATGGATTAAACATATAAAAATGGTTAATAATTAATTAGTTAATTAGTAATATAATTATTAATTATTAATTACTAATATAAAATAATTAATTAGTTAATTAGTAATATAATTATATAATGATTAACTGGTTAATTAGTAATATAATTATTAATTATATAATAATTAATTAGTTAATTAGTAATATAGTTATTAATTAAAACTATTCATTATAATGATTGATTAATTAGTTAATTATTAATATAATTATTAATTATACAATACGTAATTAATTAATTAGTAATATAATTATTAATTATAATTATTAATTATTAATTATATAATAATTAATTAGTTAATTACAAATATATTTATTAATTATATAATAATTAACTAGTTAATTTGTAATATAATTATAAATTATAATTAGTAATAAGATTATTAATTATAATTTTTAATTATTAATTATATAATAATTAATTAGTTAATTAGTAATATAATTATTAATTATTAAACAATTAAATAATTAATTAATATAATTATTCATTGTAATTATTAATTATTAATTGTTAATTGTTAATTATTAATTATATAATAATTAATTATCTAATTAGTAATATAATTATTAATTAGTTAATAATTAATTAGTTAATTGGTAATATAATTATTAATTATATAATAAATAATTAGTTAATTAGTAATATAATTGTTAATTATAATTATTTTACCACAGGGCGCGGGTGAGTTGGTTACTAACGGTGGTGTCCTGACCTCGAGGTTCCAGGTTCAAGTCCTCATAAGGCAACATGCACTATATGTCATTATAACCTCTCATGGACCCCTCTACCATGTACGGAACTGGATTGAAAGCCCCTGGTTCCATTACACTTGGGCCTATAGCTAGGGGAGTAAATAAAGGCTCTTGGTGGTGGGTGACGACCCATGTATACCTTGTAACCCCCTTGGCCCTAAAAACACAGTGTACTATTCCCGGTGGGGGCATGGTGGAGTGGTTACGGTTGTGGCACCTTGACCCCGAAGTTTCGGGTTCGATCTCTCACAAGGTAACACCTTAGATGACTTTAATTATTACTCTTGGACCCTCTACCCCATTGGGAACTAGCCCAAGCCCAAGGATATCCCCCTTGGGCCTCGGTGGGGATGTGTGGCGTGCAGGTGGTGAGGTCACACCGATACCTTGTTACCTGAATATACGTTTGGATGGTGATTTCTTGGCGTTCTAATGCTTGCATTTGTTTTGATTCATGACTGACCCTCTAGATTACTACTTCAATCTCAGGGATGTCTTCATCCCTTCATCAAAGGTGGTAAAGAGTTTTGGAGCTCCTTTGACTACTGATGTGAATAATGTTCGGAACCCTAAGTTGAAGCACGATCGGCCAAGGTTTCTCAATTTGCACTGCTGGTTTTTCCCTGATCTTCCTCATAGTTTGGAGTCGTTGCGTAAGCAGATCACTAAGAATGGATCTATTGCATTTTTGGAGGCTAACCCTCAAATTCATGAATATCGGATCAAGGAGTGTCATTTTTTTATCTTTATCGAGTTTTAGGCTCTCAGAGGGGCTCGCCTCAAACTCTTGATGAAATGAATGATCGTCAGCTCAAGATATTGGGATTCAGTGATTGGTGACTAATTTTGATTGGGAAAGGTATGTATCATATTTTATTTCCATCGCAGGAGCATCATAATTTTTCATGGGGATTTGGCCCACTTCCTTTGAATCATGGGTTTATCATTCTTCAACAATGAGATCCTTTTTCGGATCCCTTGGAAATTATGAGCTCCTCCACGTAAACATGGATTAGAGTAAAGGGTCTTAATTTTTTTCCTTTGTCAATTCTTCGGGAAATTGCGTCTTTCTTAGGGGCACTGATCATGGTTGATAAGGAAACAGAGAGATCTCGATATGGTCATTTCACTCGTGTGTTGGTAGAGGTCGATCTAGCTCAGGATTTGATTGAAACTATTTTTATTGTTGCGGGTGACTTTAGGCTCAAATTATCTATTCAATATGAATGGATTCTCAGCTATTTTAAATCCTATTTTTTGTATTGGTCACTCATTTGAACAATGCAGAATGAATCTCCAATGATCAAAGTGTAATTATTTAGTACATTCCTCTCATATATGCAAGAGAACTCGGCCTGTCAATGGCCGTGCTAGGAGAAAAATGGTCATTAGAAAGAAAGATTACAATTTTATTGAAACCTACTTTATTGAGGTTGTCAGAAAAGGCATGTTAGATGCCCCTATTGGTGGAGTTCTTGTGCAGGACTATTCTCGGCCCACTGTTGTTGTTGTTGTTGACAATACGGGTGGTAGCTCTTTGGTCTGTAAGGATATTGTTGTAGTTTCTGGTGGATCAGGTAGTTCGAAACGATCGTGGGTGGACATGGATGATTCAGAATCTGATCATGAGGTTTCCATTCAAAATGCAATTGACTTGGAAATGGGTCATGTTGTAGTGGCTTCTTCTTGTTGTAAGGGTAATATGAAATTATTTGATGTTGAAGGTTTTCAAATGGTACTGCCTAGGAAATCAAGGGCTCTTGTTGTTGCGCCCATTATTCAGAATGAAGAGGTTCGAGTAGACAAGGTGGATGATTGTATGCTTCAACTGGTTGTTGACCCCTTAGGTCAGGAACAACCTACCTCTATGGTGGGGATTCCAGATGGGGTCGGTGTTGCCTCTCGGTCAAAGGATGACTCTATTGAGGTTCTGAATGAATGTCCTAGGGATTCTTGTATTGAAAGGATGTCCCACACCATTTCTAAACTGTTGGGACCTAGAAAAGATAGCATGGACTTTTTCCCCATGTTAGACTTGATTAATTCTCCTGATTTTGACAAGCTTAATTTGAAGGATCTTGAGAATGCGGGTTGTTGTAACCGATGGAGCTCTTCTCTGCCGCCTTGGGATGGGGAAGTGTCTTCACTAGAGAAGGACTTAGAGAAGGTGGTTATTGTTGATAACCCGGAGGATACTGCTATGTCATCAAAGAGGTCGGTCACGAAAATTTTGGTTATTGATGGTCCTGTGCGGGATCCAGTTCAGGAGGGGGTTGTGGTGCCTTGCAATGAAGCCTCATAGGTTTCTCTGGAGGCAGGTGTAGTCTAGCATTGCAGTGAGGTTGCGGCTGCTCATGAGGAGGTTGCTCAGCCTTACAGTAGAGCTTTACAGGTTGTTCTAGAGGAGTTTACTATCCAGCATTGCAGTGAAGTTGAGGCTACTCCAGAGGAGGTTGTTCAGCCTTGCAGTGATCAAGAGATGAATGTTACTCAGGCTTGTAGTCAGCCTTGCAGCATGGCTCTATAGGTTTCTCCGGAGGATGATGCAGTTTCGGAGGAGGTTGTGTTAATGCCATGGAGGGTAGGGCATCACCCAGCCTCTTGGGGGGATCTTAAGGGTGAGGGTGGTACAAAAGGAGGTAATTGTATCTCTTATTTTGGTGAGTTTTCTTTTTGTACATTATGAACATTTTCCCCACTTCTCTCTTATACTCTTACTCTGTTTAATAAATTTTGGTGCCATGGATTTAACAATCCATGGCTGAGCCATTATGAACTTATTAATTATAATTAGAAATATAATTATTAATTATAATTAGTAATATAATTATTAATTATAATTATTAATATAATTATTAATTATAATTAGTAATATAATTATTAATTATAATTAGAATTATGAATTATATAATAATTAATTAGTTAATTAGTAAAATAATTATTAATTATAATTATTAATTACTAAAATATAATAATTAATTAGTTAATTAGTAATATAATTATATAATAATTGATAAGTTAATTAGTAATATAATTATTTATTATACTATAATTAATTAATTAATTAGTAATAAAATTATTAATTATAATTATTAGTTATAATTATTAATTGTTAAATATTAATTATATAATAATTAATTAGTTAATTAGTAATATAATTATTAATTATATAGTTATTGATTAGTTAATTATTAATATAAATATTAATTATTTATTATATAATAATTATTTATTTAATTATTAATTTAATTATTAATATATTTATTAATTACAATTAGTAATATAATTATTAATTATTAATATAATTATTAATTAGTTAATAATTAATTAGTTAATTTGTAATATAATTATTAATTATATAATAGTTAATTAGTTATTTTGTAATATAATTATTAATTATATTATAATTAATTAGTTAATTAGTAATATAATTATTAATTATATAATTAATAATTATAATGAAAAATTTTATTACTAATTAACTAATTAATTATTATATAATTAAAAATTAATAATTAACAATTAATAATTATAATGAATAATTATAATTATTAATTATATTACTAAATAACTAATTAATTATTTTATAATTAATAATTATATTACTAATTAAATAAATAATTATTATATAATTAATAATTATATTATTAATTAACTAATTAATTATTTTATAATTAATAATTATATTACGAATTAAATAATTAATTATTATATAATTAATAATTATATTAAAAATTAATAATTATATAATTATATAATTAATAATGATATTATTAATTAACTAATTAATTATATAATAAATAATAAATAATTAACAATTATATTAGTAAATAACTAATTAATAATTATATAATTAATAATTATATTAGCAATTAACTGATTAATTATTAACTATTTATTACATGTTTAATCCATGTTTTAAGTTTCATTTATATTCGTCAAATAATTTATATTTTATAGTCACTCAAAACCACATACTTGAAACATTTTTAAGTTCCAAGTTGGTGGGTTTGAAAGCTTATAAATTATTTTTCATCAATATTTTTTATGAAATTATTTTTATTTAAAATGATTTATTTTATTTTTAATACATGTTTTAATTTTTATTTATATTGGCCATATAGTTTATATTTTATAGGCTTTCAAAGTCACATACTTGAAACATTTTTTAGTTTCAATTTGGTGGGTTTGAAAGCATATAAATTATTTTTCATCAAAAAAATTTACAAATTTCTTTTTTTCAACTATTCATTACATTTTTAATCCATGTTTTAATTTTCATTTATATTGGTCTTATAGTTTATATTTTATTGGTTTTAAAATTCACATGCTTGAAATGTTTTTAAGTTTCGAGTTGGTGGTTTTGAAAGCTTATAAATTATTTTTCATCAACATTTTTTATGATTTTTTTTATTTTCAACTATTTCTTATATGTTTAATCCATGTTTTATGTTTCATTAGTATTCATCTTATAATTTATATTTTATATTCTTTCAAAGACAGGTACTTGAAACATTTCTTAATCTTACATCGGAAATGCAGAATTTTTGCACAGGAAGTGAAGTATCTGAATCACACACCGGAAATGCAGAATGCTTTCCAGGGGAAGCCCTCTTATAAAACGGAGTCCTGGGTGAGGGTTTCTATCGGAACCCAATCTTTTTTAATGAAAATACTACTATATATTAAATTGCAGATAAATTCTGTTGGTAATTATATATTTATATATAAACAAAAAAACAAAACAAAACAAAAAATTAAAAAAAATAAAAAAAATTAGAAAAAAAATAAAATACAAAAATATGAAAAAAAAAATTGAAACATTCTATAAGAAGGGTGAATAGGGTTCACTCTTCCTTGAAAAAATCCAACAAGAAGGGTGAATAGGGTTCACTCTTCCTTGAAAAAATCCAACAAGAAGCGTGAACCCCATTCACGCTTCTTGGAAATTGGAGATGTATGAACGGGGTTTACGAATCTTGGGTCCCATTTTTTAAAAAATTTGGAACCCTATCCCATTTAAAAAAAAATTGTAAAACCCATTAAAAAATCCATTTATATGGGTCTGAAATGATCTTCCTCTATGTTCAGCTCACCATTGTCACAAATAATGGGAGGTGAAATGTGAATCTCCCCGTTAACCGAGAACGCCCACATTTGTATACTTGTGTCAGACTGGAGATTGTTTCTCTAGGCCATGGTGTTCCAGGTATTGTTCAGCACTAGCATATAAGAGCACCCATCAGTGCACTTCCTCATCTACAACTACTTCAGTGTGTCCATCCCACGATGGACCCCGTTTGTCTCCACCAATTTCACCCACATGCCCTCTTCCCCTACCACCGCCTCCCCTTTCCAACCCCATAGGAACTCCATCGTCCTCACACTCCTTATCGACATCGACAACTGATTATTATTATAGCTCATATATGTCTCTGTTAACACCTTCTCCATAACCAGTGTCATATTTGTCCCACCAATCCCCATAATCGCATTCTAGATCACTATCGGTGGTTGGGTAGTCGACGTTGAACTCCCTGGAATTCCAAGTGCAACCTTCCACCAGGCTGGTACACTGTTTTCTTTTTTCTGCTTTTTGGCCTTCCTTTTCTTTCCTGATAGTGAACCAACTGAGGCTACGGAATTCTCCATCCCAAAACCATTGATTAAGAGAAAAGGGATAATTCATTCCAAGAATAGTTCAAGATCTAGTGATGCAACACTGATGCAAGGTTTGTTTTGGTTGAGCGATAACAATGATTAGGGTAGCATTGCCTTTGGGTCCAGTCGTTCAGTATTGATTGGGAGATGGGGGGAGCATTCCAGGTGGAGTTCCAGATCCATTTACATTGTACTAGTAGAGGGAGGGTTTATTTTGGAGGAATATGTAGCCTCTGTAATGTGGATTACAAATTCTTGTGGTTCACAGGGTTCCTCTGTGGTTATAGTTGGACGGCGGTGGGCTTCCTCCATCCCCAATCAAATGGCACTATCAAAGGCTATTGGAAAATCCATCAGCAGCAATCAAGAGGTTATCGATGATATGTTAGGGAAACACTATATTTATATATAATTGTTCATGCGTACCACTCGGGTATTTTGTTTTAAATATGTGGTATAATAGGTGTTTTCTTTTTATGACGCATATCTTTATCATGGAAATAATTTATTTTTAAAAAAATTTACAATAGAATTATGGAAACACAAAAGCAACAATGATAAAAATATCAAATAAATTTATATGGAATATATAATTTTATAAAATCACAAATAAAATCATTCAATAAGTTTTCACACTCCCCACCTATCATCTCATTTAACAGAAAGGAAAATAAATTTAAATTAAAAGTTAGTATAGTAAATAAAAAATTCACAAAAATATAATAATTGAAATCTAGTAAAACATTTCAATTAAAATGAAGTACAATAAATATTCCATGGTCATTTTATTTTCAATGTATACTATTTTCAAATCATTTTCTAATTTTAAAACTGCAGATTCGGACCGTCTGATCACATATCATGTCCAATTTATGTGTCTTCATCTTGTACACATCAAAAATAAAACAAAGACAGACCTCCTATGATTTTAGATCATTGGGAGATCATTTGATATTGTTTTGACTATTTCACACATGTTTTTGTATTTTGAAACAATAAAAGTGTATTTTAGGTCATCCTTATCAAATGACATATCAGATTGATGTTATATCCATTCTAACATTTCAAAAGTCACTCTACAGTTGTTATCATATGATTTCATAAAAATCAGAGTTTTTTTGCTTTGTTTTCATCCACAGATATGCGCACATTTTTAAAAGAGACCACATCTTTAAAAACTTCTTATAAGGTTTTTTATGGAATACCACATGTTAGATAGAGACTACTCTTACACATAAAAAATAATACAAAGATATTTTTTCTATGATATCATGTCATGTGAATGTCATTTGACATGGTTTGGATCATTACATGCACATCTTAGTATTTTTTAAAACATTAAAAGTTCATTTCTAATCATCCCAAGAAAACAAAACATCCAATTGAAATGTCATTTACTACAACATTTTAAAAATCATTCTACAATAGTTTTCATATGATTTCACAGAAATTATAGGTTGTTTTCTTAGTTTTGAAATCTTGAAAAAAAAATTTAAAGGTCATCAAACCTTGAAAAATAACACATTTGATCTGTCTAAACAAACCAAACATCCTATTGAATTTCAGTCCACTCATACATGTTAATAATAATACAAATATAGTCTTCCTTTGATTTTACATCATTTTAATGTCGTTCACTATATTTTTAAACATTACATGCATGAATTGTGGCTTTTAAAACACTAAAAGTGTCTTTCAAGTCATCTTGGTCAAACAACACCTCACATTGATGTTCAATCAGTTCCAAAATTTGAAAAAAAAATTGTGATATTGTTTTCATATGATTGTATGACAATCATAAGTAGCTAGCTTCATTTTGACTGAATGAAGCACATTTTTAAAGGTCGTTTAATCTTTAAAAACCACTTATAAGGTCATTCCAGGCACACCACATTTCAAATTGACATGTAGTTTTCTCTCATACATCACAAATAATACAAAGAAATATTTTCTATGATTTTCATGTCATTCATAGGCCTTTTGATAATATTTTGACCTTTACACACTTGTTTTAGTGTTTTTAAAACACTAAAAGTGTGTTTTTTATCAACCTAGGAAAACAACACATTTGATTGACATGTCAGCTACTCCAACTTTTCAAAAATCACTCTATGGTTATTGTCCTATGATTTAATGTCATTAAAGGTTCATTAACTTGGTCTGACCCCCTCACACATGTTTTTAAAGGTTTTTAAACCTTGAAAAAGTAAATACTTAGTCTGTCTGAGTAGAACACATGTTCGACTAATGTGTCATCTTCTCATAAATGTTTATAATAATACAAAGATGGTATTCCTAGGATTTTATATCACTAAAAGGTCATTTTCTATTATTTTTACTGTCAGAGGAATGCTTTAGTGTTTTGAAACACTAAAAGTGTGCATCTGGTCATCCTAAGAAAATGACGCCTCAAATTTATGCATCGTCAGTTCAATTTTTAAAAAAATAACTCTGTAGTTGTTTTCCTAAGATTCCACATAAATTAGATGTTATTTTCTGGGTTTTGACCACCAGATAAACATTTTTAATGGCTTTCAAACCTCTAAAAACTGGTTATTCAGTTCGTTAGAGCACACAACATGTTTGATTGATGTGTTTTCTACCCATACACGTAGAAAAAAATATACAAAGAAATTTCTCCTCTGATTTCATGTCATTTGAAAGTCATTTTAATGGGTTTTGATTGGTAGGAACAATTTTTTGTATTTTAAAAAACTAAAATAATGTTTTGAGGGATCCCAAGTAAACTACAACTTATATTGACGTTTTTTTTAGTTCCAGATTTTTAAAAACTACACTACTATGTTGTCCTATTATTTCATGGAAATTAGAAGTCTTTCTCTTGGTTTTTACCCCAAGGAGCATGATTTTAAAGGTTGTCAAACCTTTAAAAATTTCTTATTCAATCCATTTGAGCACACTACATATCTTATTGAAATTCCTTCTACTCATACATACAAATAATAATATAAAGATGGTATTTTAGTGATTTAACATCATTTGAAGGTTTTTTTATACGATTTTGGATGTTACATAAACATTTTAGTGTTTTAAAACATTAAAATTGTGTTTCTAGTCATCTTAATCAAACAACACCACATATTAACATTCCATTGGTTCCAAATTTTCACTATTAACTCTACAGTTAATTTTTTGTGATTTCATAGAAATTAGATGTTTTTTATTTTCTTGAAACCCCTGGTGCATGTTTTTAAAGGCCTTTAAACCTTCAAAAAATTATTATTAAGTTGTTCTATAAACACCACATGCATATTGATGTATTATTTTCTCTTAAACATCAAAAATAATATAAATATGGGTTTCCTATGGTTTCAAATCATTCATAAGTCATTTAAAATGGTTTCTATCATCACAGATATGTTTTACTGGTTTTAAAACACTAAAAGTGTGTTCCTCATCATCCTGAGAAAATGACACGTCTAATTGACATGATGATTTTTCTTATAATTCAAAAAAAATTATAGTTGTTTTCAAATTATTTCATGAAAATCATAGATCATTTTCTTGGTTTTGACCCCCTAACAGATGTTTTTAAAGGACTCTAAGCCTTTAAAATGTGGTTATTCGGTCCATCTGAACACACTGCATGTCTAATTGATGTGTCATCTACTAGTATACATCAAAAATAATGAAAAGATAGTTTTCCAAACGTTTCATGCCATTTAGAGGTCATTAACTTTTATTTTAACCCTTACACACACATTTTAGTGTTTTAAAACATTAGAATGTGAATTGTTGGTCATCCCGGTAAAATGACACCTCAGAATGATGTTTTTTAAATTCTAAAATTATATTAATAACTCTACAATTGGTTTCACAAGATTTCCCAACAATTAGAGGTCCTTTTCTGGGTTTTTATCCCCTAAATAATGATTTTAATGCATGATAAATCATTAAAAACTACTTATTATATGACAACCTATTAGTCCCAAAAGGGGATTAGATACTCTGAGAGGGGGGTGAATCATGGTGAGGATATTATTTTCAAAATTCTTCCTGCACCACTAGATCTTGACCTCTTTATTATAAAGGTAACATTATTTTCTCTTAATTTTTTATGATGATCTTATCCTTACCAACTTTATTAGAAGATGATTCACAGAAATTAAGAACAACGACACACATATTTTTACTTGGTTCACCCTCACTCAGCTACATCCAAGGAGAATACAACAGAAATGTACCAATATACCAAATTCAATAAGGCCTACTTCCAATTCAAGGTTCAGGATAGATCACTTCGATACCCAGGATCACTACCTTTATAATGTTTAGAGATATTTTAATAATTCTCTAGGTTCAGTCTCTCAATATTTCCTTTGATATCTCACTGCCTGTTGAAAGGATCACCTTATCCCTCTTCTGTTTCTCACTGCCTTATGGAAATGTAGTTCCCTTAATTATAAATAATGAATGCATCCTCAATTTTAGGTAGATTCTCTATTGAAGTTATAATTTCATCCACTTGATTAATATCACTCTACCATAGTTCAACTAGGAAATCCCTTTTCAACACTTTCATAATTCTCACCTCATTCAAAAAGATCACACAACCTATCTGAAACTTCCCAATTATTCACAAGTATATACTACCTTTGTGAACCCCACAGCCTTTTCTAATCTCCCCTATTTCATGAATCTCAACTATACTTCATGAATAAACCACATTTTTTGAAGCTCAAACACTTTCACAAATCTCACTTAGCCATCATAAATCTCACAACATTAGGTTGGATTTTTATATCCTTTTCAATCTTTAATACTTTTGTTATGATTAAAAATTTTAGTTGGATTTAATTTCCATTTCAAACTTCCTTTCTTTGTGAAATTTTTTTCAAGAAGAACCTTTATGAATCACCTTCACAAATTCATATCCTTTTAATTTTCTTTAATACTTTCTTTACTTTTATAAGGGGTAGAGGCCTATTTATAGGTGTTGCCTCCTGTTCTAGAAGATTCCATACTTATCATCTTTTTTTAATGAAGATTTTTAATCTTGTTCATGAAGCACCCTATTTTTTTAAAGCAAAAGTGAAATTTCTTATTCGTGAAGCTTCTCGTAGTCATAGAGATTTACCATTAACCCTTTGCACATTTGTGATTCTTTTTCATGATAATCCACACCTTTGTGAAACTCCATTCATGAAACCCAGTCTTCATTAAACTCATTCCTTTACTATATTTTTATGATTTATTCATAGAAATACACCTTTTGTGATGATTGAGTCATCCCCTATATTTTGGACTCAAAAAATTTAGAAAAACCTGGGAAACTATGCCGCCTTGTATACAAAATTTTATGTTCCATATCCAGGGTATCCATTCCTTTTTCATAGATCTTTATCAACATAAATTTTCAATAATATCTCTAGAAATCCACAACTAACCATGGAAATATGATTTTTCAACAAACATAATCAACCCAAAAACACAGCAATGTTACCTTGAGGGATTTTTTCCCAACACATCCCACATCTTTAATATAGTTTATTTCATGATTTATTAAATAAGTTTACACTATATACAACCTATCAGATCGTGAGACCTAGTGTCTTTGGTAAATCAGGCACATGACATAATAACTTAAAACATGATTACAACATCATTAATTAAAAACTCTAAAACATACACTTATATTCCTTGAATATTCTAGAGCTGTATGGGATAACCTGAGGATGTGCAGAAGAAAGATGTGTTCTATAAAGTCTAGTAAGGGAAGAATCAAAGCATAACATAATGAAATTAATACATGTGAGTTCATGGGAATGTCAATGAGGTATAAAAAGGGTGAGAATCATAATCTTGAACAATGAGGCATAATATAACATGATAACACCAAGATAGCATGGGAATGTTGAAACAAAAATAAAACATGACATCATAAACATAAGTCAAGGCTAACTTACAAGACATCGTAATATAGTTTTCTTAGGATAACCTCCCGTTCACCATATGTAACACCATAATATTTTTATGAGATAGTTTTTTTAATAATTTGATTTCTTTGATATCCTTTTCTATACACTACACTAATATAAGTTTCCACTAAATGCAACACCAGTTTAGCTTTAAGTATATGCAACACAATTCTTGGATTGTGTTACACACAATTTTGAGTTCCTTCGATTGCTTGTGTTTCACTCAAGACCAAGTTTTACAGAATAATACTATATTATTAAAATATTATTATTTAATAAAATTAGATATAAACTAGCTATTAAATTAGAAGTTATGAATAGTATTAACTAACTTATAAAAATATATAGTTTATAAGATGAATTCATTGGTTAACAATTAATTAGAAACAAAAATATATACTAATTGAATATAAAGGCAATATTTTTAATTTTATGCTCCCAAAGTCATTCTGTATTAATAAATTAAATTAATTATAATTAGTAAATGATATTCATTAAATATAAATTCTATATAATAAATAAAATATTTTTTATATTCATCAAATAGATTTTATAGTCATAAGATAATAACCAAGCCAATTTTATGTTTAAAAACCCCTATATTTTTCAAAAGCATATTTTATTGCCTTTTAATGGAGAACCCATTTTAAATCCAATTTTTGAAACTTTTATATATTATATTTGAAAAAAATAAACTTATTATTTTAAATGAGGATATAAAAAATTAATTTGTTTTAATTTTTTATATTTTTCTGATAAGTTCCTTATTTTGATGAATAGTGAAAATTACTAAATTTTAATTTAATACAACTTTTTTCATCAAAATAATTTATAGTGATAAAATATATTTTATAATGGTTTTAATGTATAATTAGATCACGTTTTTATCATATAATATAATTAAGGTAATTTAAATTCTATATAAAACCTTTTTAATCTTTTGAATGTTTTACTATAAAAACTTGTTTTCTCATTCTGTCAATGAGATTTGTTTTTTTAATTAATTTCTTCCAATTATTTTTCTAAATTTGGAAACATGGATTCCATATTTATAACCATAAGGTACAAATTCTTTAAATATTTCCCTTTTATTTTAATACATTATTAATAGTAAGTTAAGTAAAAAAAATATTACCACGGCTAAGGGTAAATCGGGTAATTAAATATAAAAAAAATATTATAACTAATATAATATTACCATAACTTTTATCCTAATTTCATTGGATGAGTGTGTGTTGACCAAAATATTCTTTGGGACTATTTTATGTCCACTTGGAACCGCTTGGAGGACTTTAACACTTTTATTGTATTATATTCAAAGGAAAGACAATTTTTTCACTCTTTTTTTAACAAGAGAAATGTTTGTATTAGTGTTTTATATAATGGATATGTTAGAATATAAATATTATTTGTAAATATAATTTTTTTTACATAATTTTAATTTATTTATAATTTTTATGAAATAAATAATAAAATTAAATGGTGACACAATGATGGTGAAGGAATTGTTTGATTAATAGAAGAATCAAATAAATGATATTAAAAAAATTAAAATAAATATAATTTTATATAATTAATTCCATCCAGGAATTTTATGGATTAATTTTACATTTTAGGGATATGTTAATTAATTTTTTTCTAATATTTAATGTTTTTAATATATTTTTAAAAATTCAAGTATTGAATGGTGTAAATATTGACATTATTGATATTTCAAAATAAATAATATTTTAGTAAATGATATAAAATTTATAAAAACATAATATTCAGACTAATAACTTTGATAAGTACTAAAATTTTATAAATGACTCATTTTTTGTTCTTTTGTAATTTTATAGTAACTATATTAACCCATAAGTAGTAAAAACACATGTTGTCATAGTAAGAGTTAAAGAGATTAATTAAGAGTTAAAGAAAAAGGATAAGGATAATAATATGACCTAAACATGTATAAAAATTATTTTTTGATATTATTATTATCTATAATCATCTTATATTTTACATAACTTAATTTTTATCCATTTGGAATTAAATAATTATTTATATTAATTTAATATTTTAAGAGATTCTAAGAGTGCCCCTCCCCTCTCTTATAAAAGGGCACCTCTCGTTCTCTTTTATTCACACATATAATGCCTTTTTTCTAAAAAAAACACTACCAAATTATCCTAAAAACATTATTAATTTAATCTTAGAAGCCTTAAATTGGTCATAAATCCAAAAAAAATGAGTCCTTTTGGGAAAATCAAAAGGTAATACCCAAAAAATAGGTAACATTCATCAACGAACATTTTTATTTTATTTCTTCCTTGAAATAATTTAATTGTTTTTATTAAATTTTTATATAATAACCTTAGTATAAAAAATATAATGGGATGTTTTTATATTGAGGTTTAGATCTACACTCACACACATTTCAATCTAATGGGTAGCCAACTTACTGTTCCTGTGTACGAAGAACTATCGCCTCATGAAATGATGTTATTCATTTTTACTTTACCACCTCTTATGGTTGGTAATTATGATGAAAACTATATTTTTATATCATATATATGATATATATGATGTAATTATACTTTTTTAATGATAATATCATGTATACCTTTCCACCATCTAATATTTTTGAAAAATGATAATGTCACTCGTGTGGACGTATGACTTTCTATCTCCACGAGGCGATGTGATTCATTATTAAACTATATTTCATGGATGATAATAATAATATTTTTTTATGAAAATATATATATTTAATATCACATAATAATTATTCTTTAATGATAATATAACATATAATTTCCTTTATTTTAACAAGAAAAGAAAATGGAAACAACGTTCATGTATACGTATAACCTATCATCTTCATGAATGTTGTATTTCATTTCATATATCTATCTTTTATAAGATTATTATAAATTTATATCTAATCAATATATATGTTATAAAATTAATGTTTTAAATTATTTAAATAAGTAAATCTTGAATTAAGTAAGATGATAAATAATGAAAAGTCAAAACATGTATGATAAACAAAGCAGTTATTACCCAAAAATGTTACTTTAACATGGAAATTGTTAATAAATGGATGAAATAAGGTCATAAGAAAATAAAATGTGGTATATATATATATATGACTATGATTACTTTTTATATTTATAATAAACATATATTTATCATATAGGTGGTTTTAATATGTGCTAAGGAAGTCCAGACTTAAGGTAATGGAATTTCATCTCACTTTTTATTTCCGTGAGATACATGTCATATTCAACACTCACTTATTTTTTGTGGTGTATATACTTTAATATTACATTTTATATCATTAATTTACTTTATTTTATGATATTAAAAACTTTAATTTATTTTATTATTTTATGGGTTTCAATATTCCAAAGTTACTTCAGTTATAAAAGATTTATGTCTCACTTTTATTTTCCATGAGATACAAGCCATGTTCACTACCTAGTTCTTATATGTGTTGTATATACTAACCATAATATTATTATATGATTATTATCCTTAATTTTATAGTTATTTACATATCCATTTTATGACCTCTCATTCACGGGGTTTATGAATCAAAAGTTACCCAATTGGAAAGGTAATTTTGTCTCAATTTTCCTTATTTGAGACATATGTTATATTATGAACCTATATTATTTTATGGGGTGTATATAATAATCTTTGAAATATTTCATCATGAACATATTTATTTTCATGATATTTTATGATTCATTTAATGTTTTTCTCTCTTCAGTCAGAAATATATGTTCCTTTAAAATAATGTTCTCTAAAAATGTTTTAAAAGTGTTTTAAGTGATATTTTAAACATTTTCAAGAAAATTAATTTCAAATATGTTTAAAATGGTTTCAAATAATCCTTTATAAGTATTAAATGTTATTTAAAATTAAAAAAATTTGATAAATGTTTAATTATTTTAAAATCATTTTTCAAATAGGAAAGGATATTTTTTTCAAGAATTGTTTTTAAAAAATCTTTCAAAATTATTCTAAATATAAGATGTCATACTATGTAATGGTTTATGATTTATTGGGGATATGATCTAATAATAAAATTCATAATATTTCTTGAATGTTTTATTTTTATGATGGAATGATATTTATGAAACCTATTTATTTTCCATTTGTTATGTTATGATGGGATGATGTTTATGAAACCCATTTCATTCAATAGTTTCTGATATAAGTTATGATTTATGTTATTGAGGTACACATATGTATGGATCTCATTATATGATGGGTGGGACCTATGTATCCCTATAATTAATAGGGTAAAGATTTATATCTCATTATATAATGATAGGAATCAAACTGATAGGCTTAATCTACTATGGGAAGATAGAGGAACCTAATCCACTATGGGAAGATGGGGAAAACCAATCCACAATGGGAATATGGGGAAACCTAATCCACTATAAAAATATAAGGAAACCCATTCCACTATAAGAAAAAGGAGAAGTTTTTTACTCTATGTAAAGAGAGGAAACTCGATCCCTCATAAAGAAAGGACAATAACTAGGGATGATGGTGTGTCCCACCCAGTAAGTGTAGTCCCCATAAAGTGTCTTGATAAGTTATAGTAACGTGTCTTGACTTATAGGGAATGATGTTTCATGTTTATGTGTATGAAAAAATTCCTTGACTTATTCAAATGTTATTATTTCATTGATTATGTTCCTTATTTCATTATGATTCATGTCTTATGAATTGCCTATATTTACGCCATGATTCATGTTTATGATCATTGATATGAAAGGTATGATATTATTATTTTCATGATAATGTTCTCATACCCTTATGCTCATTATTATGATTACATGTATCCCTTGTTTACCCTTACTGAGCATATGAGATCACCCTTTCTTATGTTTTATTTTCCCCATGTTATAAAGAAAGTTTTTATATTTCACTGTACCAAAAGTTTGTGTTTCAAGTTTCTAAAAGCACTAAACTAATAAGGTCTTTAGGTGTCTATTTTTTGTAATGTGTTACGTATTCCTAAAAAGTGATGTAATATCCATGTTTGAAAAGTGAGGGTCACTATAGTTGGCATGATAGAAAAATATTAGTTAATATTTGGAAACTAGGATGAGAAAACCATAGTGATAACTCTAAGGGAATCTCTAAGGATAGGTCTAAAGATAAGGAAAAGTATAGAGAAATTTACTTGAATTTTAGTAAAGGATAAAGAGAGTGGTTTCCTATAAATACATCTCTATATGAATACTACAAGTGGATGTGGTTATGGCACAAATGTACCTATTAGTAACAAATCTGACAAGGTGCATTGGGATTGACTCGAGCTTAACTGGGTATATATTAACATGCATTACTAAACACCAAGTTTGAAACTCCCTTGGGATTTTATTTGGGAATTCACAAACTCTTCACGAACCATCATAAAGTATTTAAAAATAATTTGGATATGAATAACCTAGTATAACCCTCAGGTGTAATAGATTAAAAAAATGTGTCATAATTTGGACATCATATAAATGGTTTTCATGATTTTGTGGTTCCTTACTTTGAAAAATATTTATTCCCCTATGCTTTCTAGTTTTAGTCAATGGATGGAATCTGAAGGAACCTCATTAATGGTGATTTTGATGGACAATGAAATGATTGTTCTCTTGAGAATCTGAATGCTATAGGAGATAGAATGTAAAACCTTCTTGTAATTCTCACACATATCTCTCAAGCAATGAATCATGATGATCTTTCAAATGAGAAAAAGGAGGTAACAATGATGTCTTGAGTTCTTCAAGAGTCAACATCCATATTATTTCAGTGGGTCTTCTGGTCCACTTCTTGATGAACACAAGATCAGTGCCACTAAAAAGATATTATCCATCCTCCAGTGTTTGGAACATGAGAAATTAGTTCTAGCTATTTAAAGGTTGTAAGGTGAAGTAGATCAGTGGTGGAATCTAATCATGAATATTAGTAAGAAAGATGAAATTGAATCCATGTATTGGGATGAGTTCAAGAGCTTATTCTTAAATAAGTACTTACCTTGTGTTCTTCTTACAAAGATGTAAAAGGAGTTCCTTGAAGCAAAAGGATGATGAATCTTTCAGTACCTGTGAGGTTAATTTCACAAGACATATGATATATGCTTGTGGAATTATCATCCAACCAAAAGGAAAATTAGATAGGTTCTTAAGTGGATTAAATCCAAGTCCTAGAAGGGCATTGTACATAAGAGGATTTATTATCTATGAATAGGTTGTGAATTTTTTAAATAAAAGTTGAAATAGAGGTTGAAGTTACATATCAATCTAATGGTTTTAACATGAAAAGGAAGATAGAGTTAAAAATAAAGTATAAAACCCTAGAGGTTAGAAGATGGAATTTCTTTTATGTTGTAAGTGTGGAAAGAAGCATAGATGAAATTGTCTTATGGGGTCTAATAATTATTTAAGTGTGAAAGTGAAGGAAATTGGGCAATTTAATTCCAAACTGATGGGAAGAAGAAGTCTGTCAATGATGAGAATAGAGGGAAATCCACACAGGATTCACCTACCATAATTCAGTGCTTCAAGTTTAATGAGAATGGCCATTATACTAATCAATTACCTAATACAAGGGTTAACAATGACGATCGCCATAAAAAACCTATTAAGGAAAAAGACAAAGGGAAATCTCATGGGATCACTATTGGTGTGTCGATTATATCAATAAATTTGAGGAATAATCGATTAATTATATTGTATAATTCAAGAATAATGTTGTAGAAGAACTTTTATTGTATTATGTAATAATGAAACATCCATGTATTGGTTCACTATAGTTTTTCCATAAGGATTTAAGATCATATGTTTAATAGTACTAGTAACCATGAAGAGTTATTGAGGTAATAAGGTGATATTTTGGGAAACTGCATGAATAAGGGAAGGATAACCTTTAATATGTTCTTGATGATTAGATAATGATATTTCGATAATGATATGTTGGATATGGAAAAGTAAATTGGATGGTACTGATTTCCTTGGAACTAATTAAGGATTTGTTAAAAAGTAGTTTATGTTATCATGGATGAATTTTAAAACTTTTTTAACTTAAATAATATATCCAATAAACTTTATAATAAGAAAACATGAATGTTTTGAAAAAGAATTTATGGTAATTACCTTGTTTCGGTAATAATTGATAAACATATTCACATGTTTGGAATGTGACAACCAAGAACTAACTTTTGATATATGGGGGATAAATTTTAAGTTGATTCAGTGTACTTCATTCTAATGTTTTGGAAATTCATCATTCATAAGGGTTATAACATTTGTGGAATGGTTTAAGTTAAACTTTGGATGAGGTTTTATAGATTAAATTATTATCTCATCATATCAGGATTTATGCATGTTGGATAACTTGCTCTAACCTTTTTATAGTGATAAAGACAAATGAAATGAACGATCATTCTATGTATGGATATCATGATCTACTAATTATTTAAGAATGAAAAATTTACCTTTTGTGAAATTTTATCAAGGAATAAAAAAAAGGGTGAGGTTTTCCTAAAATCAAGTAAGTATTTCTTCCCATGAAAACTTTTCAACTCTAAACCATGTTCTCTATCATTCTCCATCAGAACATGATAGTTATACTTCTCTTCTATGTCTTTGTTTTAAATTTCCACCTATGTTCTCCTATATGGAAGCCCTATAATGAGTTACTTTGGGTAACCATTATGTTTCTAACTATCATTTTTTAAAAGGAAGTACTAGTATTAATTTTTATGATGTGGGTTTCTAGGAAAGAAACTTTCAATTATTAATCCTTTAATAATCCAGACAAATTTTGAGGCTGAAATTAATTTTAAGGGGGGTAAAATGTAACACCTCAACATTTTTATTAGATAGATTTTTTTTATAATTTGATTTTATGTATTGTGTTTTACACTACAATAATATAAGCTTGTGATACATGCAAAACTAACTTATCCTGTGGTATATGTAACACTATAATTGTATTTTGTTATACACAATGTCGAGTTACTTCTATTGCTTGTGTTTCACACAAGACCGAGTTTTACTGAACATTAGTGTATTATTAAAATATTATAATTTAATATAATATGATATAAGCTAGTTGTTACATTATTAGTTATGAATAGTGTTAACTAACTTATGAAAATATATGGTTTCTAAGAAGAATTCATTGGATACCAATTAATTAGAAATAAAAATATATACTAATTGAATATAAAGGAAATATATTTAATTTAATGCTCCAAAAGTCATTTTGTAATATTAAATTAAATTAAATACAATCTGTAAATGATATTAATGAAATATATATGTTATAAATTCAATAAAATATTTTTTATATTCATAAAATAGATTTTATTGGTATAAGATAAAAACCAACATAATTTTATACATAAAACCCTATATTTTTCAGAAAGGTTTTTATAGCCTTTTAATGGAGAACCCATTTTAAATCCAATTTTTTAAAATTTTATTTATTTGATTCGAAAAAATAGACTTCTTATTTGAAATTGCTATATTAAAAATTAATTTTGTTTATTTTTTTGTATTTTTCTGATAAGTTTCATGTTTTTATGAATAGTAAAAAATACTAAATTTTAATTGAAAACAAAATTTTTCCTCAAAATAATTTAGAGTAATAAATTATAATTTTAAATGGTTATAAAGTATAATTAGATCAGGTTTTTATTATTTAATCCAATTAAGGTCATTTTAATCAATTTCACATTGAAATTGGATATAAAAACATTTTGAACTTTTGAATGTTTTACTTTAAAAACTCATTTTCTCGTTCCATCAATGGGATTATTTTTTAATTAATTTATTCCAATTATTTTTTTGAATTAGAAAAAATGAATTACATATTTTGAATCATGAGGTCCAAATTCTGTAAATATGCCCCTTTTATTTTTAAAAATTATGAATAGTAACATTAGTAATATTTTTTATTACCACGATTAAGGGTAAATCATGTAATTAAAGATAAAAATAACATTATAACTAACACAAAATTACCCTAACACTTGTCCTAATTTAATTGGATGAGTCTGTTTCGACATAAATCTTCATTAAAACGATTTTATGTTCACCTGGATCCACTTTGAAGGATTTAACACTTTTATAGTATTATATTCAAAAGAAATACATTTTCTCACACTTTTTTAACAAAAGAAATATTTTTAATAGGGTTTTATATAAAGGATATGATCATATATAAATTTTATTTGGAAAGATAAAATATTTTTCAATATCATGGTGATTTATTTATAATTTTTATGGAATAAGTAATTAAATTAAATGTTGGCGCAATGATGATGAAGGAATTGTTTAATAAATGGAAAAATCAAATAAATGATATTAAAAAAATTAAAGTAAATATAATTTGATATAATTAATGTCATAAATTAATTTAATAGATGCATTAGACATGTTAAGAATAAGTTAATTGAGTTTTTTTGAAGATATCATGTTGTTATGATATTTTTAAAAATTCAACTAATGAATAGTGTCAACATTGACATTATTGATATTTTAAAATAAATAATATTTTATTAAATGATATAAAATTTAATAAAATTTAATATTTGGACACATAATTGGGATAAGTCATAAAATTTCATAAATGACTCATTTATGGTTCTTTTGGAATTTTATTGTAACTATATTAACCCATAAGTACTAAAAACACATGTTGTCACGGTAAGAGTTAAATGGATTAATTAAGGGTTAAATCCAAAAGATAACGGTAATAATATCACATAAATATGTCTAAAAATTATTTATTAATATTATTTCTATTTATACTTATCTTATATTCTAAATAATTTTACTTTTGATCCATTTTGAATTAAAAATTAATTTATATTATTTTAATATTTTAAGAGCCTCCAAGAGTGCCCCTCCCATCTCTTATAAAAGGGAACCTTTCCTTATCTTTTATTAACACCTCAAAACCCCATTTTATCAAAAAAATATCTTCCCAAGTGTCATCCAATGTTTCTTCCCTTAATCCTATAATTTTTACTTTGGTCAAAAATCCAACCAAAGGATTCCTTTTGTGCAAATTAGAAAAAGAAACCTGAATAAGAGGTAACGTTCATCAGCGAATGTTTTAATTTTATTTCTTATTTGAACCCCTTCAATTATTTTTATTTAATGTTTATATAAAAACATCAGTATCCTCAATATTCTAGTATATTTTTATACTAATTTTTAAACCTACATTCACACAAACTTCCATCAAATGGATAACAAAATTACCGTTCTTGAGTACGACGATTTACTGCCTCACGAAATGATATTGTTCATTTTTCTTTTACCACCTCTTTTTGTTGGTAATTAGGATGAAATATATATTTTTATATTATATTTATGATATAATTATAATTTTTTAATGTTAAAATCATGTCTATCTTTTTACCATCTAATATTTTGTGAAAATGATAACGTCGGTCGTGTGTATGTATGGCTTACTATATCCACAATGTGATGTGATTCATTATTCAGATATATTTCATGGATGGAAATAAGGATGAATTTTTATGAATATATATATTATATATGAAATATAAAGTATTCTATAATTATAGTATACATTTACTTTCTATTCTTTTAACCTGAAAATAAAATGGATACAACTTTCATGTGTATGTACGACCTACCGTCTATATGAACGCTGTAATCTATTTCATATATCTATCATTTACAAGATTATTATAAATGTGTATATAATTAAAATATATGATATATAAGTCATGATTTAAATTTTTTAAATATTTAAATCATGATTTAATTAAGAGGATCGATAATGAAAAATCAAAACATGTTTGATAAACAAAGCGGTTATTAACCAAAAACATTACTTTAACATGATAATTTTTAATAAATGGGTAATAGAAGGCCATAAAAAATAATATATGGTATATATATATTACTATGATTCTGTGGTATATGTATAATAAACATATATGTATAATATAGGAGGTATTAACATGTGGGAAGGAATTCAAGACATAAGGTAAGGGAATTTCATCTCACTTTTTATTTTGTGAGATATATTCCATATTCAACACTTGATTCTTTTTTATGGTGTGTTTATTTTCCTATGACATGTCAAATAATTAATTTCATTTATTAAATGATATAAATTTTTTTAAATAATGTTATTATTTTATGGGGTTCATAATTCTAAAGTTACTAAAGTTGTAAAGGATTTATGTCTCACTTTTATTTTCCATGAGATACAAACCATGTTCACCAACTAGTTATTACATATGGGGTATATAATTCCAATGAATGTCTTGAATAATAATTATTATTAATTTTATGGGTATTTACATATCCATTTGATAATCTCTCTTTCACAGGGTTTACGGATCAAAAGTTACCAAATCGGTAAGGTAATGTTCTCTCAATTTTCCTTCTTTGGGACACATGTTACATTATGCATCTATATTCTTTTAGGAGGTGTATATACAACTGTTTTATATGTTTTATTCTGAATATATTTATTTTCATGATATTTTATTCTTCAATTAATGTTGTTCTCCCTTAGGTAGAAAATTTTTGTTCCTTCAAAATAATGATTTCTAAAAATGTTTTAAAAGTGTTTTAAAGGACATTTTAAACATTTTCAAGAAAACGGGTTTCAAATATGTTTAAAATGATTTAAAATATTCCTTTATATGTTTTCAAGTTTATTTTCAATGAAAATGGTTTGATAAATGTTTTATGAATTTAAAATATTTTTTCAAAGAGTAAATGATATTTTCCCCAAGAAATGTTTTAAAAAGATCTTTCAAAATTATTTTCCATCTAAGATAACATACTGTGTCATATTTTATGCTTTATTAGGGATATTATCAAAGAATAACATTATTATTCTTTCTTTAATGGTTTATTTTTATGATGGAGTGATATTTATGAAACCTATTTTTTCCATGGGTTATGTTATGATTGAATTATGTTTATGAAACCCATTTCATTCCATGGGTTCTGATATGAGGAATAATTTATATTCCTATGGCACACATATGTATGGTTCTCATTATATGATGGGTGGGACCTATATCTCCCTCCAATACATTTGGTAAAGATTTATATCTCATTATATAATGATGGGAATCAAGTTGATGGGTTTGATCCACTATGGGAAGATGGAGAAACCCTATCCACTATGGAAATATGGGGAAACCTGATCCACTATGGGAACATGGAGAAACTCAATCCACTATGGGAAGATGGGGAAACAAGATACGCTATGGGAAGATAGGGAAACTCAATCCAATATGGAAAGATTGGATACTCAATCCCTTAGAAGTAAATGACTACGATTGGGGATGGTGGTGTGTCCTGCCCAGTTTGTGTTGTCCCCATGAAGTGCCCTGATAAATTCTTGTAATGCGTCTTGACATATAGAAACTGATATTAAATGTTTATGTGTATATCACAATTCCATGTCTTATTCATATGTTATGATTTTAGGGATTATTTTCTTTATTTCCTTATGATTCATGTCTTATAAATTTATAATCTTTATGACATGATACATATTTATGATCATTGATACGCAAGGTATGATCTTATATTTTTAAGATCATATTCTCATACCCTTATGCTCCTGAATATGTTTACATGTCTCCCTTGTTTACCCTCACTGATCATATGATCTCACCCTATCTTATGTTTAATTTTCCCCAGGTTATAAATAAAGGTTTTAGGTTAGGTTACTAAAGGGGAATATCTTTGTGGGAAAAATTGAAGATCTTTCACTAGACTATAATTTTGTGTTCCAAATTTCCAAAGGCACTAAACTAATATGGTCTTTGGGTGTCTGTTTTTGTCTTATGTTAAGTATTCTGCAACACTGATGTAATCTCCATGTTTGAAAAGTGAGGGTCACTATACTATACATGGAATATCAAGTGATAAAAACATTACGCAATGCATTGGAGGTCTATATAATTCTGATCTCAACCATCACATTCATATCATGAACATGCATACGTGTGTCGTATAAATCAAACAAGAAAAGGATGTATTCCATCACTTTTAACCCATTGATTTAAGGACAATGGGTTACATGAATGAAAATTTCCAATTAATGAAGGATAGTTATAGCTAAGTGAATACCTTTGAGTGGAAATGGTAATGGGTATTCACTATAAAAATGTTTGGAATGGAAAATTGCAGGATAATTTCAACTGCATAACGAGGGTATATAGAGAATCATATAAGGGTCTAATGAGCATGAAAGGGGTATCCCATCACTTGTAAATCATAAGGATTATAAAATGTATGTTTAATAACATTTACCAACATGAAAAATTGGAAATAAAAATCATTATACAAATAAGGTGCAAGAATAAAGAGGATAAGGAGAGGACCCCTTCCATTGAGAGGGAACTTCATAAAGCTTGGGAGGAGCATCTTAGAAGCATGGGGGAAGATTGGTAGGGCTCTAAAGAGGGAAGGTAAGAGAAAATTTATGCTCCAAGGGTTTTGAAATAATTTTAATAGGATTTTGGAAAGTTTTACATAGAAAAATAGAAGATAATTCATTATTAATTTCTAAACATAAGTTTTGGACTCTATATAGTAAATTATTCCAAACCAAAAACCATCCCATGGTTTTTATAGTGGTCTAGAATTATTTATAGTAGACTATAATTGATACCTATCAGGGAACTCTATGGGCGATTACACCTTATGGGTGGGATAGACCGTTATACCTGGTGGAATACCTTTCTTCATGAATCCATTGGGTGGAGTTTCATTCTTCATCCAAAGCTCACATGTGAGAGTTCCCAAGGATTATATAATCTCCTTTTCCTTTGATACCAACTATGAAAAACCTAGTCTTTATTACACATTAATTCATGATTTATTACATAAGAATACACATAATACAACCCAAAAGATCAATAATTGTAGTTTCTTTGGGTAATTAGGTATATTATATAACAACTTAAAAGCAGGTTGTACATGGATATTATCGAAAACTTCCTTAACATTCTCATAATATTCCATTGTTATTAAAACTTCATGGGATAACCTAGGGACATATAAAATAAAGGAGTGAGATATAAATCTCATTAAGTGAATAAAAAAATAATATCATAAATATAGTATTTCAAGTTAGACAATAGGAATTTCAATTGTACATAAAAATGGGTGAGAATCATAAACATGAACAATAAGATATGGTATAACTTGGTAATATAAAGGCAACATGGGAAATGTGGAAACAACTTTAAACCTGACATCATAAACATAGGTCATTGAAAATATATATGAAATCATAACATAGTCGAAAATGTCACATGATGAATTAGGTTCACTCCCTAATACCTTTCATAAAGTCTCATGAGACTAAAACATTACCCAATGAACTGGAGTGCTATATAATTTCAGGGGTTCCCATCACTTTCATATCATGAAAATGCATAAGTGTGCTTTATATATCATATAACATAAGAGCATATTTCATCACACTTGATCCAATGATTAGGGATTGTGGGTTAAATAAATAGAAGTCCCCAATCAATGATTTGTAGGTATAACTATCTAAATACCATTGAGTGGAAATGTGTATAGGTATTCACCTCAAAAATTCTTGGAATGGAAAATCAGAGTGACATTTCTACAGTGTAACGGAAGTATGTGAAGTTTCATAAAATGATAGAATGAGATAGAAATGGGTATCTCATCACATGGAAGTAAAAAATTATAGTATTATGGATATGTAAGAACATAATACGACATGAAAATTTTATAATTAGTAATAATAAGACAAGGAGTTTTCTTGAATAAAAAAATGTAATGAAAAAACACATGATAATTTCAGCAACATAATAGGGGTACATAGTGAATCATGAACAGAATTAATGAGAGTGAAAGGGTTAAATAATAACTTGTAAATAATAAGGTTATTAAGAGGTATGTGGAATATAATATACCATAAATATGAATTGTAAGACAATGTTAATTATATAAATAAGGCCCTTGAATAAAGAAGAGAAGAGAGGATCTCTTGCTAAATGTTGGCATAGTAATGACTTAGGTAAATGCTATAATGAGAGGGGATAAATAATCTATCATTAATATAAAACCAATTTTAAATTAAATTTATGTTTATAAAGGCATAAAAATATAACAAATTGATATCAAAAAGGCTAAATACAATGAAGATTCTGGAATGGAAAAGAAGAGAGAGAGGTCCCTTGCCTTGAGAGGGTGTCTCCAAAAGATTGGGAGAAGCTTCTTGTGAAATTGGGTGTATACTAAGAGGACTCTATAGAGTATATGTTAGATTAAATATGTGTTACAAGGTTTTTGAGATGAGTTTAATGGGATATTGGGTGGGTTTATATAGGAAAAAAGAGAGAAGTTCTTCATTATTTCCCAAACATAGGTTTTGGAGACCATATAATAAAGCAATTAATACCACAAACCATACCCTAATTTTTCTCAGGGTTTCTTCCAAAGAAAATTGGTGTTAATTATTTTATAAGTCCAAGATCTGAACTCATTAAAATATTACCCTTGGTGATGTGGAAGTGAATCATGTTCATAAAGAAATGATTTTAAAATCTTAAAATATAATATAGGTTTTGGAGGATTCATAAAGGATTTATCAAATAAATTAAATAACCTAAAAAACACATTATTTTAAAGTTTAAACATATATTTAGTCATTTATACATTTAATAAAATTTATTACATCTCTTTAAGGAGTTTATTATATCTTAATACACACCATATATTTTTACCATATTTAAATTTTACCTGAAAATTCGACTGTCTCGGAAAATTATGAAAAGAAATCATTGTTGGATAATTTCGAAATTATTATTACAAAAATAATATTTATTTTATCAAAATAATTTTCTAAATATGTGAATTTCTACTTTTAAAACAATAACTAACATTTATTGAGAAATGTTAGTTATTTTGATAATAACAGTTTTTAAACTCTTATAACAATTACATTTGATTTCATAAAAATTATATTATCATTTATAATTAAAAAATAACTTAATAGTATTATTTTATAAAAATATAATTTATTTTTAAAATTCATAAATTCATATAAATTAATTCCTTAATTGAAATTTCATATTACACAAAAATCCAATTTGAGTTTTGTTACAATAAAAACTAATTTTTTTCAAACTCGTTACTTAATCATTTATAAAGTAAAAAAACAATACGGAATAAATATAATAATTATTTAATTTAAAAGGAAATAAAAATATTCATAATTTTAGGATTACCATTTTTCCATTATTAATTTATTATTATTATCTTTTTACCCATAATTATCTTGTTTTACTTTTATTATGGTAATAAATATTTACTACATTTACTATTCATATTCCCCAAAAATTTAATTGACCGTACTACCTAATATTAATTATGATGATTCCAAATGATGAATAAATTTCAGAAAATTTATTTTCATAGAATAGGAATAATTTAATTGAAAATAAAACCCCTCAAGTGTGATGAAAATAATTTTTTTGATAAATGCATTTTTTTAAGGAAATGAGGAATTTACTATCACTCTAAAACTAACAATACTCATTATATGAATTTCAATTAATAATTTTAGATATATAATATATAAATAAAATCTTTATAATTCCCCATTAGGCGTTGTTTTATAATTAATTAAAATAGAAAAACATTATTCATTTTCAAAATAGTTTTCAGAAAAATGTGTTTCCATGCCTAAAAATAAACTCATTCTAAAATCTAGTATAAAAATAATTTAAACGTAATTATTTGAGTTAATTATAGATAAAGAAAAATCATGTTAATTTTAAATTAAATTAATAGAATAATGGTACTTTAAAATTAATTAATTTATCAAAATAAATGACAATTTTAAACAAATGGGAATTTTTTACTATTCACTGAAAAATCAACATTTTACAAAAGATCCCAAAATCTCACCATAAGTTAATATTGATATATAGATATAAAATATGGATTTACTTTTATCAAAATAAATTTTTAAAATTTTTTATTAATTAATTATAATATTTTTTCACAAAAAAATAAATAGAAAACCTTTTTGAAAAAAACATATTTTTGAAGAATAAAATAACATTACTAAAAATTGAGTGACTAATTAATAAAAATTTATCAATAAATTTATGTTTATTAAGAAATATATTTTTATACATTTCATAAAGTAGTGAATCATATTCATACAATCAAATTTAACAACTCGATTGTAATAGTCATATTTAAATTATCATTATTTGTTTGGGTTTGGTGTTGTGTATCACATACTCTATCAAACATATTTTTTTTAAACTTAGGGAATTAATTTATTACCCTGTTTAATAAATTTCATCCTCACAATTTTAACTTGATCTTGGTAAAAAAATTGACACTTAAAAAGTATCTTTATTGAAAACCCACATCGTAAAAAGGGTTAATAAAACATACACTTGAAAAGAGAGAGGGAAGTAAAAAGATCATAACATAAATTGTTTTCCAAGTAAGAGAAAATTAGTGGGAATTGAAAATATAAATATTTAATAAAAAACACTAATGCCCAAGAATTTATAGGGAGTGATAGAGAACATGGTTAGGAGAAATTCAACGGCCATAAAACCATAAATTTGTAATTGGTGAAAAGACCATCAATTCATCGAACACCATTGTAATATGAAAGAATTTTTGTTTCAATTTATTCCCTAGATTTAAGGAATTACTTTACTATCTATACTAGGAGTGTAAGGAAAAATAATTTCTTGACATGTATAATTTTATCCTTTAATCAATTCCCACTACAATCTCATCCTTTTCACAAAATGATGAGTAACCAAGATGATATTTTTACATTTGAAGCACTAAAATAAGCTTCTAATGGATCACATAATCCACAAAATAATAACAATTCAATCCTCATATATTTACAAAATCCAATGCTTATCATAATGTAAGATAATACCTAAAATGGATAAACCTTAATACATTAATCTCTAAAATTCAAAAAAAAAATCCCAAAGGTTTAACATAGATCATTCCTTAAATAAAGACCCCTATATCCAAAATAATTCCAATAAACTCAACATTAAAAAAATGTTGTAACCCAATAGTTTATCGCATACCCTTTATTTTATGCCTACAAAACCATAATATAATTATTCTAAAATAATCATTTATATTAAACATAATGGTTATATATACCTAAATCCTATTATAAATCTCCCTAAATATCATTAATCACCTCAAAATAAATATATATATATATATATGATCATGTAATATGTTTCTAAAAATATCCTTAACAACTCTTAACTTCCATCACATAAATCTCCAAAATAGGTATCAATGATTTAAAACATAATATTAGACTTAGACATATCACCCCAAGACTCTTTAGATTTATCCCACATCAAACACATATTAAGGGTTATCAATCCATCGATCATGTGTTTCCTAAAATGTCACATTATGAAAAAATCACTTTTATTGGTTATTGGTACCATTTAATATATCTTTTAAATCCTTATAGAAAAACTAATGTGGAATAGTCCTTATATGTCTCATTTATATTATATCCATAATGTAATTAATATACTACTTTTACAACATAATTATAAAATAATAATACATAAACACTTCAATAATAACACTTCATTGATCTCCATAGCATAAGTCCTTCATTAGTATAGTGTTTAACCCTTGGATTAAGGAATTGACTCAGATAATTCCCATATTATCCAAACATAATTCATTGAACAAAAAAGGGTTTTTTAGGATTTAATTCATTCCCTTCCATCATACTATTCCTTTTTTTACGGAAACTAGATACTTTATGTCATGTTTTTAATGATTAAAATGTATTAGAGTTCTTTTGTGGCATTTCCCTTTCTACTTCTTTCCATATTTTTGGCATGTGGGAAATTAGATCTTATTTCCTTCATCACCTTTATCAGGTGAACTTCCCTAAGATGTCATCCTCATCTTGTTTAATGTATTTGGAAATTTAACTATGTACGAGTTGTTAATTTTTATTTTTGATAGATGGTTTGGAATAATCATGATATATCTTACTTGATCTCACTACATGTTAGGAATATCATTTGGGAATTCATCACATTGCCCATCACATTGGTAATTGACTCAGTTCATCACATTTCTAGCTATTAACTTGAATTAGTGGAAAATTAGGGATGAGTACTTTTAAACTATTAAATACACAAATGGTAAGACAATAAAATTAACAGGATAACTTATAAATGAAATATATTCCTTAACTTATGAATTTCTAGGATTCAATCAAAGTTATCCCTGATTTATTCCCTAACATAAAATCTTATGATATTTTTTGTTCCCTTAATAATGGTTCGTAATGATCTTGTGAATTTACCGAAGCATATCTCCTGAGATTTTCAAACCAGGTGTGAAACAAGGCTCATTGTAATCCACAAGTTCCTTATTGAGTCCAGCTCAATATAGTGTTTTCATGGTTGTTACCCCTAGGTACATCTATTCCATATCCACATCTACTTGTAGTATCCATACATGGATAAATTTTCTTGGAAACCACTTAATATATACTTTACCAAAACTTAGATACTTTTCTCAATATATATAATTATTCCTAAGAATTTTGCTAGAGTTTTCTAATCATAATCCCAAAAATAAATAGGCATTCCTTTGATACCAACTAAAGCGGTCTGGAATTATTTCTTGTAGGCTATAATTGACACCAATGAGGGCACTCTATGGGTGTCTAAACCTTATGGGTGGGACACACCACTGAGCCTCTGAGCGGTGTGTCTCCCAAACTGCGGCAGCTAGGGTTTCTCTAGTTTCGGTTTCCTCTCTCCCCCCCTACGGCCTGTCTTTGATCGGGATTTCTGCTTCTAGTTTCCGTCCGGCGTGGGTGTCGTCGAGCCTTGTGAGTTTTTCCCGACGTTCTTTGGCTTCAGCGGTGCAGCATGGATCTCGTCTTGCGCAACGGTTGTGCGACGGTGTTGCTCGGCGTGGCTCGGTGTGGCTGGATCTCGTCTGGCGTGATGGCAGAGCGACGGTGTTGCTCGATGTGGCTCGGGGTGGCTGGATCTCTTCTGGCGCGACGGCGGTGCGACGGTGTTGCTCAGCATGGATCGGGGCGGTTGGATCTCGTCTGGCACAGTGGTGGTGTGATGGTGTGGCATGGCTTGTCCCTCTTCATCGACGAAGAGGGTCGGTGTGCGATCAGCTTCACGGCTAGGTTTTTTCGTCCGACTTCGTCGAGTTCTAGGGTTCTCAGAGATACAGCGCGTGTTGTCCGGCTTCGTCAGGCGTCTTGGGTTCCTCGGCTCATCTGGAAAGATCAGGTACGGGTCTTTGGTCAGATCTGCAGCGTTTTGGAGGGGGGAGGTATTAGGTTGTGTCTTCTCTGGGTTTTTCAGGTTCTCTTTTGGTTTGGCGTGATTGGTATGGTGTGGTTGGTTCTATCTGGATGGATCTGGTATGGTTTCTTCTAGTTCGATCTTGTTGTCTCTTCTCTACCTTCTCTTGCTGTCATTTTTGTTGTTGTGATGTTTCAGAATCTGGTAAGGGTACATATGTGGTTCTGATAGGAGCATATTCATTCCCATTGTAGCACTTCTGTTTCAGAACGACCCTGATCCCCTCATCAGTGGCTCCCTCTTGGTGTGGGGTTGGGCCACCCATTCCTAGGTGACAATGGCTTGTTCTCATGCCTTTTGGGTTTCTTTCTGGTCTTATGTGACTTTGGTGGATGGGGGGTTTGAGGAGGGCAGCGGTGTTAGTCTAGGATGACCTTTAATGGTGGTGCTTGGAATGGTCATTTTGGAAGGACGGGTGGTTTTTTTATTGCGAGGTCTGTTGGTATGGCGTTGCATCCAGACACAACCCATGGATCAGTCCCCAGAGGAGGTTCCAGAGCTGCTCTTCATCGTTGCAGTGTTTTTTGGATTTGGTTGTTGAGAGGGTATGACGACATTCATCGGATCGGGCATGTGCTTTGACACAGGACACTTTCTTGTTGTTAATCCTTGCAACGGTGGAGTGATTTTCCATGTTTATATGTTGGGGAGGGGAAGCTTCATGTGTCAGTTTGGTTTGTCTCGCTAGACCTTCGGGTCTTGAATTGTTTTAAGTCGATGATGTCTTGGGTTTCCTCCCTCCTTCCCTTAAAAGGGGGTTTATGTTTCTTTTTTTGTTGAAATAATAAAAAAAATTAAAGGTCTTCAGGCCGTTGGATGGATGGGACACACCAGCAACCCCAATGACATACCTTTCCTCATGAATCCCTTGGGTGAAGATCA
Source organism: Viscum album (assembly GCA_963277665.1). Lineage (NCBI taxonomy): Eukaryota > Viridiplantae > Streptophyta > Magnoliopsida > Santalales > Viscaceae > Viscum > Viscum album. The sequence continues at coordinate 1,710,571,214 of OY728125.1, forward strand.
ATGATTTTCTCAAAGCTCACATGCGAGAGTTCAAAAGGATCGTATAACCTCCTTTTCCTCTGATACCAACTATGACAAACCTAGTCTTTATTAAAAATTATTTCATCATTTATTACATAATAATACATATAAAAACCTAGAATATCAAGAATTATAGTGTATTAGGGTATTTAAGTATATTACATAAAAACTTAAAAAGAGGTGGAACATCAATAATATTGAAAACTTCCTTAACATTCTCATAATATTCCATCATTCTTAAAACTACATGGGATAACCTGGAGACATAAATAAGAAAAGGGAAAAAAATAAATCCTAATAAAGGAATAAACAAAGCATATCATGAAGATAGTTTTACATGTTATGAAATAGGCATTACAATGGGAAATAAAAATGGGAGAGAATAATAAACATGAACAATAAGGCATGGTATAGCATGGAACTATAAAGACAACATGGGAAATGTGGAAATAACTTTAAACTAGATAACATAGATCTAGAATAACCTCTAAGACATCATAAACTGATGGAGAAAAGTCTCATGATAGATTAAGTTCACTCTCTAATCCCTTATATGACGTCTCATGAGACTAAAAAATTACCCAATGCATTGGAGTGATATATAATTTTGGGCACACCTGTCACTTTCATATCATGTACATGCATAAGTGTTCCACAAAGATCATATAACATAAGAAAATATTTCATCACATTTAATCCCATGACTAATGAATGTGGGTTATATACATGGAATTAACCGATCAATGAAGTATAGGTAAAACTATGTGAATACCCTTGAGTGTAAATGGGTATGGGTATACACCTTATAAATGTTTTGTATGGAAAATCATAGTAACATTTTGGTAGCGTAAGGGAAGTACATGAAGTTCCATAAAACAGATTAATGAGAGATAAAAGGGTATATCATCACATGGAAGTCAAAAAGGCAATATCATAGATATGTAAGAACATAATACAACATTAAAATTTGGTCATTAATAGGCATAAGTCAAGGATGGAACTTGAATAAAAACTTGGAATAGAAAAATCATAGGATAATTTTGGCAGTATAACGGGGGTGCATAGTGAATCATGGAAGAGTTTAATGAGAGTGAAAGGGGTACCACATCACTCTTACATAATAAGGGAATTAATAGGTATATCAAAGATTATAACCAATAAATATTAATCTAAAGATAAATTGAATTACATGAATAAGGTGCTTGAATAAAGAGAAGAAAGATATGATCTCTTACTAGGTTTTGGTATGGTAACAGCTTAGGTAAATGATATAGTGAGAGGGGATAAATGATCTATAATTCACAGAAAATAAATTTTAAAGTAAAGGGATGTTTATAAATTCTTAAAAACATAACCAATTGAGATCCAAAATGCTAAATACAAGGAAGGTGTTTTAACGAAAAAGACGACAGAGAGAGGTCCCTACCCTAAGATGGTGATTCAAAGAGATTGGGAGGAGCTTCTTGAGAGTTTGGGGGAACATTGAGAGGACTATAGAGAGATTATAGAAGACTAATAATTTTTTAAAAAGTTTTTAGTGAATATTAATTGGATAATGGGTGGGTTTATATAGGAAAATAGAGGGACATTCTTTATTATTTCCCAAATATAGGTTTTCAACTCTATATAATAAAATAATCAGAACCACAAACCTTACAATGGTTTGTGCCCATGTTTTATAAAAAAGAGGAGAGATTTTTATTAATTTATTAGTAAAAGGTCTTAAATCATTAAAATATTACCCTTGGTGATATGGAAGGGATTCATGTTCATAAATAAATGATTTTAAATCCTTAAATTATAATATTAGTTTTGGAGGATTTATAAAGGCTTAATAAAAGTAATAAAATAACATCAAAATCACATTATATTAAATTTTAAACATATATTTTGTCATTTATATATTTTATATCATTTATTAAATCAATTTTGGTATTTTATGATGTCATAATACACACCGTATATTTATACTGTATTTAATTTTTACCTGAAAATTTGATTGTCTCAGAAAATTATAAAAAAATTAACTGTTGGATAATTTGGACATTATGATTTGAAAAAAATATTTATTTTATCTAAATAATTTTCTAAATATTTTAATTTTCACTTTTAAAACAATAATTTACATTTATTTATAAATGCTAGTTTTTTTACAATAATAGTTTTTGAACTCATATAACAATTACATTTGACTTTATAAAAATTATATTATCATATATAATTAATAAAAACTACTTAATATTATTATTTTATTAAAATATAATATATTTTTACAATTCATGATTTTATGAAAATGAATGTCTTAATTTAAATTTTATATTACACAAAAATAGAATTTGAGTTTTGTTGCATTAAAAACTAATTTTTATCAAACTCATTATCTAATCATTTATAAAGTAAAAAAATCATAAATAAATATAATTATTATTTCATTGAAAGTTAAATATAAATATTCATACATTTTGGGTTACCATTTTTTTCTTGTTAATTTATAATTATTATCTTTTTAACCATACTTAACCTATTTTACTTTTATTGTGGTAATAAATATTTACTACGTTTACTACTGATATTGTCCAAAAATTAAGTTGATCTTATTACCTAATATTAATTATGATGATTTTAAATAATAAATAAATTTTATAAAATTCAATTTCATAGAAGTGGAAGAATTTAATTTAAAATAAAACCTTCCAACACGATAAAAAATGGTTTTCCGAAAAATGGACTTTTTCCAGGAAATAATGATTTTAATTTTACTCTATAGCTAGAAATACTCATTATATTAATTTAAATTAATAATTATAGATATATAATATATAAATATATTTTAAATCATTCCACATTATGGTTTATTTTTTAATTAATTTAAATGGGAAAACATTATTCATTTTAGAACAGTTTTCAGAAAAATGTGTTTTCAAGGCTAAAAATAAATTAATTCCAAAAACAAGTATAAAGCTTCTTTTAATGTAATTAATTGGATTAAATAAAGGTCAATAATAATTATTTATATTTTAAATAAAATTAAAATAATAATGGTACTTTTAATTACTTAATTTATCAAAATAAATGACAATTTTAAACAAATGAGAATTTTTCACCATTCACAGAAAAATCAACATTTTCCAATAGATTCAAAAATTTCACCCAAAGTTAATTTTTGAATTATGCTATCAAAAATGTAGTTAATTTTATGAAATAAATTTTATAAATGTTCTATAAATTTATTATAATATTTATTTTCATAAAAATAAATTTAAATCATTTTTGAAGAAAATATATTTTTGAAGAATAAAATGACAACAAAAAATTGAGTGATTATTTACTAATTATTTATCAGTATATTTATCTTGAGTAGGATTTACATATTTTTATATTTCATAAATTATTAAATCCTATTCATACCATAAAATTTAATAGCTATGTAATAATGGTTGTATTTAAATATTCATTGTTTGTTTGGGTTTGGTGTTGTGTATCGCATATGCTATAAAACATAATTTTGTCTATTAAAAACATAGGGAGATACAATTTTTAATTATATATCCTTTCAAAAAGGGGTGGATTTAATTTTTTTATATGGCCATGAACCAAACTCATTAAAATAATACCCTTGGTGATGTGGAAGCTAGACAGGTTTATAAAGAATTGATTTTCACAACAAAATATTTCACTTTTTCCAATAGGGACATATCTGTTGGTAAAAGTACTTTTTCTGTTGGTAAAATGTTTTACCAACACTTATGTCCCTCTCACTAAACGGTCGGTAAAAACTCTGTCGCTAAATGTTTTTGTGATAGATAAAATAATTCTGTTACAAATATAATAATACCAACAAATAATATATATGTTGGTTAAAGTGTTTAGCATCAGATTATTATGGAAATTTTTTCTATTGTTAATAATATTACCAAAATATAATATCTATTTATAAATTAACTTTGAATCAAAATTATAAATTTTGAAATTTATTAATTCAACATATATAATTCAGTTTTTTTAATTATTAAACTGATGATGATTAAAAAGAATGTTCAAACTTAGAAAAAAAATAATTATATTAATAATTAAATTTAATAAAAAATGTTGATTCAAAAACATCAGATACCATCTGTCACGACCCGTCCTCGGGGCCCGTGTCGTGACTACCCCAAGCCCGCCTTCCATAGGCCAGGGGCTGGCGACTAGCACCAAGGCGTAAATCCCCGTAAAGGGAAGACATTGCCTTTGTAAAGTAAACAAGCACCATAGAGTAAGCAAGCGGAAAAAAGTAAACACTAAGTAAAAGCTGGTACAAGAGTGAAGTGAGGAAAAGTAAGTGGGCCAGTATACAAACCCCAACTGAAAGTAAAGTACAAATCGAAAGGGAAAACAGCAACTGAAAGGTAAAGCCGCAACGACGAGCTATCCACTATAAATCCCTCCTGAAGGGTGGGTATAGAAAGCCTCCACTGCTCCTCGGGTCCAGCCGACCGCTCCGAGAACGTCCTGCCCAGTGGTCCACCTCCAAGTACCGTCCTGCTCCACAAGACTCCACCATAATCAGCAATGTCCGTCGTCTGCAACCAACACAACGTAGTACAGGCATAGACTGTGCAGGGGTGAGTATAAGCTACTAAGTAGGGACCCCCGAGACCCCCAAAGGTCTCCCAAAATCCATAAAGGATAAACCACAAAGGAAAGATACAATCACGAAGTAACATCCGACACTGCTTAGGTATATGCCCATACATATACCTAAGTCATCAATTCTCATTCGGTTCCAACATCTGTTCCCAAGTACAACCCAGTCCACACAGGAAAGCAAACGTATTCCACACAGGAAGCAAAACGTAATCCACACAGGATAGCACAACACAATCCACATAGTAAAGAAAAACGTAAATCCACACAGGATAGCACAACACAGTCCACATAGGAAAGTAAAACAGGATTCATCTCACACAGGTATACTTCTTCGAAAGACGATAGAGATGATCATTGATCCATCTAAGTCGTCGGACCCACAAAGGACTGATAGGTACTAACCCCCGCAATGACCCACATAGGATCGGACCCACACAGGATCTGTAGGCGCTGGCTCACACAGAACCGCTGAGCGCTAACCCACACAGGATCGGACCCACACAGGATCGGTAGCACTGATCCAAACAGGATCGCTGAGTGTTGTAGTCGTCGTCGTCGAATCCACTGAGGATCTCTGCACAATCGTCGTCGTAATCACAGTAGCAGTCGCAGCCAGCTCTAGGGTTCCCGCACACAGAAAGCTCGTTCAGGAGGGTCCGCTCCACAATCCGAGAGGCTGATACATAAACTGACACATAGGCCAGATTTGATGTATCCAAAAGTTCTGTATCTTCAACAGGAACTCAACGTCGCAGACGGCAAGTCAATCGGACGCCCGATCTGAGAGTTATTGGCTTTTTCATCCCAGGGGCCCGATTGGTTTTTTAAGGCAAAACCAACCCCACCGTACTCCACCTACGTCCAAACCTTGGGCGGAGTAATCCAAAATATCCGTCTCATTTAGAGGAATTCAATAAAGTCGACAGCACGTCAATCGGACGTCCGAAGCTCAAGATATGAGCGTTTCTGCTCTGAGGGCCCATTTGGTTTCGTGTACAAACCAACCCGGCCATACCCAAAGTATTCCAAAACCTTGAGTTCGATATACTGAAACGACCGTCTCGTTCCAAGGATCATGTCTCCACTGACGGTGCGTCGATCGGAGTTCCGTAGCCCGAGTTATGGGCAATTGAACCCAAACGGTCCGAAAACGGGGGTTTCGGGCCCAGAAGGACCCGGACCGAGACCCCCTGGGTCGGCCCGAACCGGGTCGACCTGACCTGGGTCCGGGTCGACCCGGCCCGGCAAGCGCGGCCTGGCCCGATGGCCCGGACCGGCTATAAGGCCCCAGCCTTAAACCTTACTTAATCTTGAGTTATTACAAGATTACACATTGAGGATCTTTTCGGGTTTAGAGTTTTAGAGAATTAGATCATAAAACATGCATTACATTCCACATATAAACAAAGTGGTTACATAAAGATAGTATTCTTCATTCCCATCAATGGAAACACATTTAAAATAAAACATGGATTAATTCTTGACACATCCTTGACTCTATCATCTTATCATGTACCTTTCCCTTGACCTGTGAAAAACATTTCAAAAACTTGGGATGAGCATAAAAACTCAGTATGGGTTATAAAAAAACATGGAAAGGAAACATGAGTTTATATATACATAAGAATGAAATCATCCCATAAAACATTGGCACTTTAACATACCTCATAAAATCATGAATAAATCATAGAAATCATAAGACATAAAGGTAACTTGAGGCATTCATAACATTCTTACGTAGGGAGTAACCCTCTTGGTTACGTTTGGAATACCCATCACAGTATATTCCCTAAAATCTCTTCGGAGAAACCTTAACGTTTCACTCCTTCACGTTACCCAATGCATTGGAGAGCTATAACGGGCTCACCCGCCCTTAGTTTATCACATAACCACCCGTCTTCATAATAATGCCCAAGAACCATAACATAATCATATCACATAAAACATGCATAAAGGAAACATAAAATTTCCACATTTCAATCACGAGATATCAATACAACACATTGATATAAAAACATTATGAAAACCATTTTCAATACTAAAAGAAAAGAAAAGTAAAACATCGTATTTATTTTTCTTTTAAAAAGAAGGTATGGCTTGTAGAGGAAGCCGAAACTCAAATAACGGTCGCGACGGCGGAGAAGTCATTGTCGCCGCATACGTACGACAAAAACATTCCCTTTTGTCGTTTAGTAAACGCTTCGTATAAAAAAGATTCCTTTTGAATAAACGTAAAAGTCAAAGGGGTTTATACACCGTATAAAAGAAAGTTGTGTATAAAATAAAATATGCCTCAACGAAAGGAGATTGAGACGAAGTCCCATACCTCGTATCCGACTTGACCCGACCGTTCTTTAATCTCCTGAATAATAAACTTGAGTTAATCTCTACTTTCTTATGAATCTTTTTCAAGTTCATTATTCCTTTTATACCATGTTATGAACATCATGTAATCAGTTAAGTTAATAATGTTCATTTTGTCGGTATTTGGTTCTTAAGTCAAAAATAGACTTCTTACACTTACATGTTGTTAATTTGGTCAAAGGTTCATTATATCCAGAATGGTATTCATGATGTAGATATCATATATGTCATATATATCCAGTACATACATGCATTTATAATATTACATCACATTTAGAGGTAAGAAATGAAATGCACCGTTCATGGAGACGGTAAGCCGTACGTACGCATGAACGCTACTTCCATTTCTATTTCATATTTTCTGGAATGGAATCATAATGATATAAGAGTATATTATAATTCCAGTATAATAACATATATAACATCATTAACTTTATCCTTTACACATCCCACATATGGTATTAACGAATCAAATCACTTTTAGGGGGCGGTAGTCCGCACTTCCTAAAATGAAGATATCGTGTTTACCCATAATGGAAACCGTAAAGGTATGCCCAAAATGAAAAAAACAGAAGCTTAAAAAAACATAAACATATTATATATCATATATAAAAATAGTGACATCATAATGGCCCCTTTTGAAGGTGTTAAATGAGTATTGAACAATCATCGTTTCGGGAGGCAGAATTTCGCCATCCACGGAAACCGTATGTTCTTTAACCATTTGATGTAGTTGTGTGAGAGTGTAGCTCAAATAAATCTTATAACAAAATCCTAGTATATTTAATATACTGTTGTTGTTACAAAAGGAGTAAATAAAAAGAGTTTAGGGGGTTGGAGAAGCAAAATAAAACAAATGAACATGAGAGAATGAATTACCTTTAAAAGTGTAACTCCTTTTGATTTGAGCCTAAAGGCTTCCTTTGAAAGGATTCTGCCCAAAGGGAATCCTCTAGGATGAGGAGAGGTATGTGGAGAGAGTAAATGGGCAGGGTTTGGCCGAGCCAAAGGCTTGTGGAGTGTGTGAAATGAGGTAGAGGTGGGGGCCTTTTATAAGAGGAGAGGAGAGGCACTTTTGGAAAGTAAAGAAATATTACTTTATTTGAAAATGTGTTTCGGTTTCAAAAGGTCCCACATTGATATAATTCGTGGATAAGGTGATAAGGGTTCGAAATCAACTCATCCAATTGTTTTTTTCCATGTGTAGTTCATAGATTTTACATTATCTTTCCATTTTATTTAAATCGTCAAATAATGATGTCATCGCTGCATCATTATTATGTCATAAATAATTTAATTTATTTAATGTCTAAAAATCATAAAAAAAAATACTATGATATAGGAAATATTTTTATATTTCCAATGACTATTTATAATCAAATATCTGATCTTTATAACCCCATGTAAAAATTATTTTCGTAAAACATCTCTTGTTTGTGTCATTTTTACTTTAACATTTAATAAAAAGTTATTTATGTCATTTCCAAACCAAAGTGTCTCCATGGGGTCCCCAAGTTGACCCATGGCTTGTCTTGGTCGGCCATGACACAACCAATAAGGTTGGGACATGTGTCTAGGTCATTTCCTATTATTAAAGCATTATTTATACCATAAACTACCCTAATTACCACTAATCGCGATTAAGAACTTAATAAGTTACTATTCACCAAAAAATTATTTTATTCTCATTGAACCACATTTTACTTCTTAATGACAACCATGTATGTCGGATTTTCAAAATTCAATACACATTAGTGGTAAAATTTCATTTAACTGAAAAATCAGTTTGCTTGATTACCACTTAGTGGTTTCACTATTCATCAAAAATTGAAGTTTTTCAGAAAATTACCAAAAATTTACCCTAAGATATATTTGATATTCCGAATTCAAAAATGAAGTCTATTTTACAAAATTAAAATCATATAATTCACATTAATTAATTTAATAATTAATTCCCGCTGCCAGAGCAAATAGCGTGTTTTTACAAAACAATAAGTATCAAAAGATTGACACCAGTTTAAGTCTAATTTCAAAGTGAAATTGATTCCAATGACAACCATTGGGTAAAATGGTAAAAATATATTCTAATTTCACTTCAAAACCAATTCAAAACATAATCTAATCATATAAATAAATTAGATTAATAAACAGTTTTGATGTAAAATGCAGTATTTTTCACTATTCATTAAAAAATGAACATTGTCAGAAAAATACCAAAAATTCACACAAGGTAAATTTTGATGTCCCAATAATAAAGAATAAGTTTATTTTGACAAACATGGTTTATAAAATTGTCAAAATATAGATTCAAAAATGGTTTTCCATCAAAAGGCAGTAAAACAATCTTTTAAGAACATTAGTGTATTCCATGCATAAGATTGTATTTATTTTCATTTTAAGCCTCTATAACACTATCTTAATCATTAATAGACATAGATAAAAATATCTATTATTCATTACTTACTTGGGATGTTACATCCTTCCCCCCTTTAGAAAATTGCGTCCCCGCAATTTATTTACTTATCGAATAAATGGGGGTACTTATCCCTCATTGCATTTTCAGATTCCCATGTTGCCTCTTCAATCATGTGGTTTTTCCACAAAACCTTTACCTGCTTAATCAGCTTATTCCGTAACACTTGCTCCCTGTGGTCAAGAATCTGGACCGGTTGTTCCTCATAAGATAGGTTCTCTTCCAGCTGAACTACCTCTGGACTCAAAACATGAGATGGATCTGGCATATACTTTCTCAACATCGAAACGTGAAAAACATTATGTACCTGAGATAAACTCGGAGGTAAAGCCACTCGGTATGCAACTGATCCAACTCTCTCCAGAATTTCGTATGGTCCAACAAACCTTGGACTCAACTTTCCTTTCTTACCAAATCTCATCACGCTTTTCCAAGGAGAAACCTTGAGAAAAACATGATCACCTACCTCGAAAGATAGATCCTTCCTCCGGTTATCCGCATAACTCTTCTGCCTGCTCTGAGCTGTTCTCATGTGTTTCTGAATCAGCTGAACTTTTTCTGCCATCTCTTCTACCAATTCTGGTCCCATCAACTTTCTTTCACCCACTTCATCCCAGAAAGATGGAGTTCGACACTGCTTCCCATATAATGCCTGAAATGGTGCCATCTGTATACTGGAATGAAAACTGTTATTATGTGAAAACTCAACCAAAGAAAGATGTTGGTCCCAACTTCCCTGATAATCCATAGAACAAGCTCGTAGCATATCCTCCAATGTCTGAATTGTTCGTTCTGACTGCCCATCTGATTGAGGATGAAAAGCTGTACTAAAATTTAATTTAGTACCCAACGACTTCTGAAGGCCTTTACAAAAGTTAGAAGTAAACCTGGGATCACGATCCGATACAATGGAGAGAGGAACTCCATGTAACCTGACTATCTCTTTAAGATACAAACGGGAAAGTTGATCAAGAGAGAAAGTATCTCGTATAGCAAGGAAATGAGCAGATTTGGTCAAGCGATCAACAATAACCCAGATTGCATTATTACCTCGAGATGTCTTCGGTAATCCAACAACAAAGTCCATGGATATATTCTCCCATTTCCACTCAGGCACTGGTAAAGGCTAAAGCATCCCTTTCGGTAACTGCCGCTCTGCTTTAACCTGCTGACAAGTCAAACACTTCACAGTAAAATCAGCAATATCTCTTTTCATTCCATCCCACCAGTAATACTCCCGCAGATCTCTATACATCTTAGTACTGCCCGGATGAACTGAAAACGGAGAACTATGAGCTTCACATAACAACTCTCTCTTCAACTGTGAATCACAAGGCACACACAATCTCTTCCCAAATCTCAAAACGCAATCATTATCAATGTTGAATTCAGGCAACTTACCTTTCTGAACCAGCTCTACCTTTTCCGCAACTCACTATCTTGCTTTTGTGCTTGCTTGATTCTATCTGATAGAGATGATCTCACTGATACCTGAAACAAAACAGAAGGAATTCCTGCACCAACAACTTCTATGCCAAAGTTCATCAAATCCTTAACCAAAGGATCACGTTCTAAATGCAACATTGTTAATGAAGCATTACTTTTTCGACTCAAAGCATCAGCCACTTTATTTGCTTTTCCCGGATGGTAATGAATTGTACAATCATAATCCTTGATTAATTCCAGCCATCTCCTTTGTCTCATGTTTAACTCTTTCTGAGTGAATATATACTTTAAACTTTTGTGATCGGTATATATTTCACACTTTATTCCATACAAATGATGCCTCCAAATTTTTAAAGCAAAAACAACAGCAGCTAATTCCAAATCATGTGTAGGGTAATTTACCTCATGAGTTTTCAACTGTCGTGAAGCATAAGAAATTACCTGATCATTCTGCATTAGGACGCAACCAAGTCCTTTCAATGAAGCATCACTGTATATAACAAACTCACCATTCCTGGAAGGTAGTGCCAAAACTGGAGCATTCACCAATCTTCTTTTCAATTCCTGAAAACAATCATCACATTCTTTTGTCCAGATAAACTTAACACCCTTCCGAGTTAGCTTAGTCATTGGACTAGATAACCGTGAAAAATTTCTAACAAACCTTCGGTAATAGCCCGCCAAACCAAGGAAGCTACGAATCTCGGTTACATTTGTGGGTCTTGGCCATTCTTCCACAACTTTTGTTTTTGCAGGATCAACAGTTATTCCATCTTTAGAAACAATGTGACCAAGGAAAGAAATTTGTTGCAACCAAAACTCACACTTTCTGAATTTCCCATACAATTTCTTTTCTTTTAAGGTTTTCAAGATAACCCTTAAATGTTTTTCATGCTCCTCTTTACTTTTAGAAAACACCAAAATATCATCAATGAAAACCACCACAAACTTATCCAAGAACTCATGGAAAATTCTATTCATTAAGTCCATGAATACAGCAGGTGCATTGGTTATCCCAAAAGGCATTACTACAAATTCATAATGGCCATATCTCGTACGGAACGCAGTCTTCGGAATATCTGCCTCCTTTACCTTCAGCTGATGGTACCCCGATCTCAAGTCAATCTTTGAAAAAAACTGAGCTCCCTGGAGCTGATCAAACAAATCATCGATATGAGGAAAAGGATATTTGTTCTTAACAGTGATATTATTCAAGGCTCTATAATCAATGCAAAGTCTCATAGAACCATCTTTCTTTTTAACAAATAAAACAGGAGCACCCCATAGTGATGTGCTAGGTCTAATGAAACCTTTCTCTAATAAATCTTGCAATTGCTCCTTCAACTCTAAAAGTTCAATTTGTGCCATTCGATAAGGGGGTTTTGAAATTGTCTTAGCATCAGGAACTAAGTCAACAGTAAACTCAACTTCCCGATCTGGTATTATTCCAGGCAACTCATCAGGAAAAACATCAGGATACTCATTTACCACTGGAACATCATTAATCTGAACAGTTCCTTTATTTTCAACGACGTGTGCAAGGTAACATTCATTTCCATCTTTTACAAGTTTCTCGGCCTCTTGATATGTTATCAAAAGTAAGGGTTCATTCTTGTAAACAAACTAAAAGTCTTTCTGAAAAGAAACTTATTTAGCTCTACAGTCAATCTTAGCATGGTAAATAGAGAGCCAATCCATACCCAGAATAACATCAAACTCTACTAGAGGTAGAACAATAAGGTTTGCAAGTAGGTTCTTTCCACAGATAAGGATAGGAAGATTCTTATAAATTCTTTTTGCCTCGACATTTCCCCTAGGTGTTTTTACCAAAAGTTCAGGAGTCATTTCTTGAGATGGTATTCCCATTTTACTAGAAAAGGTTTCAGAGATGAAAGAATGTGTAGACCCCGAATCAAACAACACACTGGCATAATCTGAAAAAACAAACAAAGTACCTGTTACAACTTCATTTGATGGACCGACATCTGCTGAAGTAGTTGCAAAGGATTTCACCACCCCTTTCTGCTTGTAGTCTAACTGCTTCCCATCACTCAAGCTCTTTGTCGGACACTCGTTTGCATAGTGACCCATCTCATTGCACTTATAACATTTCACTAACTGTAAATCAAATTTGTTCTTACCTTCACCTTGATCCTTTTCAGTGCAATCACGAGCCTTATGTCCCATCTTACCACATCGGTAGCACTTTCCAGAATTCAGAAGACTTTCCCCAGCATGCCTTTTGCCACATTTATCACAAACTGGAAACTTAGTTCTCTTACCATCAGACTTTTTTGAAGAATTCTTACCTTTCTCCTACCACCTCGGTCTCTTCTTCTGCTGGTTGTTATAGAACACTTGGTCATCGACAAACTCCATTTCCACCTTCTCAGCACATCGAACAAGCTTTTCATAACTTTTAAACTCACGATAAGCTAATGCCCTTCGATATTTTGGCTTTAATCCTGAGTAAAAACGATTGATTTTACTATCAAGGTCTCGGATAAAATTTGGAGCATACCTTGCCAATCGAGTGAACCTTTCTTCATAGGCAGCCACTGAGTCTTCCTCTTGCCTCAATTCCAAGAATTTCTTTTCCATCCTAAGTCGAACAGCCTTAGGAAAATACTTCTCAAGAAACATACCTTTGAATTCATCCCAGTCAAGAGCATCAATCTCATCGGCGTCCCTAATATTTTTAACCATAGACCACCACTGATCTGCTTCACCCTCCAAACGGTAAATAGCAAGACTAACCTTTTGATTGTCTGAACACCCCATGACATCAAAAATCTTCTCCAGTGCTTTAATCCACCCTTCAGCTAGCACAGGGTCAGATGATCCTCTGAATAATGGTGGATGTTGCCTCATGAAATGTTCCACCACTGACATGTTCCTCTGCGGTTGTTCTGGCTGATCTCGTGCATGGATACCACCGCCATTTATCGCTTGAGTCAACTGCGCCATTACTGCAACAAACTGTTCAGTTCCAATTCCGACCATTTCTGGATGCTGATTCGGAAGGTTATTTCCTTCTGTATGCCTTCCTAGCACTGCTTCCCTGTTTCCTCTGCAGAAAACCATTCTGAACAAACATGTCTTAGATGAAGCAACATGGTAATCTTTAAATGCTATATCATTTCGAAAAAAAAATATTTTTGGATAATCATTTAATAGAATTCTAACTCCTAAAGTTATCTAAACCGACCTCTGATACCAACTATAAGGCCCCAGCCTTAAACCTTACTTAATCTTGAGTTATTACAAGATTACACATTGAGGATCTTTTCGGGTTTATAGTTTTAGAGAATTAGATCATAAAACTTGCATTACATTCCACATATAAACAAAGTGGTTACATAAAGATAGTATTCTTAATTCCCATCAATGGAAACACATTTAAAATAAAACATGGATTAATTCTTGACACATCCTTGACTCTATCATCTTATCATGTACCTTTCCCTTGACCTGTGAAAAACATTTCAAAAACTTGGGATGATCATAAAAACTCAGTATGGGTTATAAAAAAACATGGAAAGGAAACATGAGTTTATATATACATAAGAATTAAATCATCCCATAAAACATTGGCACTTTAACATACCTCATAAAATCATGAATAAATCATAGAAATCATAAGACATAAAGGTAACTTGAGGCATTCATAACATTCTTACGTAGGGAGTAACCCTATTGGTTACGTTTGGAATACCCATCACAGTATATTCCCTAAAATCTCTTCGGAGAAACCTTAAAGTTTCACTCCTTCATGTTACCCAATGCATTGGAGAGCTATAACGGGCTCACCCGCCCTTAGTTTATCACAGAACCACCCATCTTCATAATAATGCTCAAGAACCATAACATAATCATATCACATAAAACATGTATAAAGGAAACATAAAATTTCCACATTTCAATCACGAGATATCAATACAACACATTGATATAAAAACATTATGAAAACCATTTTCAATACTAAAAGAAAAGAAAAGTAAAACATGGTATTTATTTTTCTTTTAAAAAGAAGGTATGGCTTGTAGAGGAAGCCGAAACTCAAATAACGGTCACGACGGCGGAGAAGTCATTGTCGCCGCATACGTACGACAAAAACATTCCCTTTTGTCGTTTAGTAAACGCTTCGTATAAAAAAGATTCCTTTTGAATAAACGTAAAATTCAAAGGGTTTATACACTGTATAAAAGAAAGTTGTGTATAAAATAAAATATGCCTCAACGAAAGGAGATTGAGACGAAGTCCCATACCTCGTATCCGACTTGACCCGACCGTTCTTTAATCTCCTGAATAATAAACTTGAGTTAATCTCTACTTTCTTATGAATCTTTTTCAAGTTCATTATTCCTTTTATACCATGTTATGAACATCATGTAATCAGTTAAGTTAATAATGTTCATTTTGTCAGTATTTGGTTCTTAAGTCAAAAATAGACTTCTTACACTTACATGTTGTTAATTTGGTCAAAGGTTTATTATATACAGAATGGTATTCATGATGTAGATATCATATATGTCATATATATCCAGTACATACATGCATTTATAATATTACATCACATTTAGAGGTAAGAAATGAATTGCACCGTTCATGGAGACGGTAAGCCGTACGTACGCATGAACGCTACTTCCATTTCTATTTCATATTTTCTGAAATGGAATCATAATGATATAAGAGTATATTATAATTCCAGTATAATAACATATATAACATCATTAACTTTATCCTTTACACATCCCACATATGGTATTAACGAATCAAATCACTTTTAGGGGGCGGTAGTCCGCACTTCCTAAAATGAAGATATTGTGTTTACCCATAATGGAAACCATAAAGGTATGACCAATATGAAAAAAAAACAGAAGCTTAAGGAAAACATAAACATATTATATATCATATATAAAAATAGTGACATCATAATGGCCCCTTTTGAAGGTGTTAAATGAGTATTGAACAATCATCGTTTCGGGAGGCAGAATTTCGCCATCCACGGAAACCGTATGTTCTTTAACCATTTGATGTAGTTGTGTGAGAGTGTAGCTCAAATAAATCTTATAACAACATCCTAGTATATTTAATATACTGTTGTTGTTACAAAAGGAGTAAATAAAAAGAGTTTAGGGGGTTGGAGAAGCAAAATAAAACAAATGAACATGAGAGAATGAATTACCTTTAAAAGTGTAACTCCTTTTGATTTGAGCCTAAAGGCTTCCTTTGAAAGGATTATGCCCAAAGGGAATCCTCTAGGATGAGGAGATGGATGTGGAGAGAGTAAATGGGCAGGGGTTGGCCGAGCCAAAGGCTTGTGGAGTGTGTGAAATGAGGTAGAGGTGGGGGCCTTTTATAAGAGGAGAGGAGGGGCACTTTTGGAAAGTAAAGAAATATTACTTTATTTGAAAATGTTTTTCGGTTTCAAAAGGTCCCACATTGATATAATTCGTGGATAAGGTGATAAGGGTTCTAAATAAACTCATCCAATTGGTTTTTTCCATGTTTAGTTCATAGATTTTACATTATCTTTCCATTTTATTTAAATCGTCAAATAATGATGTCATCGCTGCATCATTATTATGTCATAAATAATTTAATTTATTTAATGTCTAAAAATCATAAACAAAATACTATGATGTAGGAAATCTTTTTAGCTTTCCAATGACTATTTATAATCAAATATCTGATCTTTATAACCCCATTTAAAAATTGTTTTCGTAAAACATCTCTTGTTTGTGTCATTTTTACTTTAACATTTAATAAAAAGTTATTTATGTCATTTCCAAACCAAAGTGTCTCCATGGGGTCCCCAAGTTGACCCATGGCTTTTCTTGGTCGGCCATGACACAACCAATAAGGTTGGGACATGTTTCTAGGTCATTTCCTATTATTAAAGCATTATTTATACCTTAAACTACCCTAATTACCACTAATCGCGATTAAGAACTTAATAAGTTACTATTCACCAAAAAATTATTTTAATCTCATTGAACCACATTTTACTTCTTAATGACAACCATGTATGTCGGATTTTCAAAATTCAATACACATTAGTGGTAAACTTTCATTTAACTGAAAAATCAGTTTGCTTGATTACCACTTAGTGGTTTCACTATTCATCAAAAATTGAAGTTTTTCAGAAAATTACCAAAAAATCACCCTAAGATATATTTGATATTCCGAATTCAAAAATGAAGTCTATTTTACAAAATCCAAATCATATAAGTCACATTAATTAATTTAATAATTAATTCCCGCTGCCAGAGCAAATAGCGTGTTTTTACAAAACAATAAGTATCAAAAGATTGACACCAGTTTAAGTCTAATTTCAAAGTGAAATTGATTCCAATGACAACCATTGGGTAAAATGGTAAAAATATATTCTAATTTCACTTCAAAACCAATTCAAAACATAATCTAATCATATAAATAAATTAGATTAAAAAACAGTTTTGATGTAAAATGCAGTATTTTTCACTATTCATTAAAAAATGAACATTGTCAGAAAAATACCAAAAATTCACACAAGGTAAATTTTGATGTCCCAATCATAAAGAATAAGTTTATTTTGACAAGAATAGTTTATAAAATTGTCAAAATATAGATTCAAAAATGGTTTTCCATCAAAAGGCAGTAAAACAATCTTTTAAGAACATTAGTGTATTCCATGCATAAGATTGTATTTATTTTCATTTTAAGCCTCTATAACACTATCTTAATCATTAATAGACATAGATAAAAATATCTATTATTCATTACTTACTTGGGATGTTACACCGGCGACCCGCGCGCTGGGCGCGCTGGTCTGTTGCTTGGCCAAAACGGTCGAGCCGTTTTTGGCCCACGCGGGGGGGTGGGGGGGGGGGGGGCGCTGCCCCTCCCGTTTTCTTGTAACCATGGACCCTTAATTGGGGGCCGCATTGATGGCCGGATGGGGGAATTAATTCCCCCGGCTTCTCCTCGTCCGGCCGGCCCGACCTGGCCGGCCGGTTCCTGGTTAACGGGACCGGCGATGGCCGGTCCCCTTCCAGCTCTGACGCCGGCGGCCCGGGTACCGGCCGCCGGTCACCCTGCTCCGCCGCGGCCCGGAACCGGCCGCGACCCTTGTCGTCTGGCGCGGCGCGATGGCGCCGCGGCCCCGGTACTGGCCGCGGTATTTTCGGATGTCTCCGACGCGGCGCAATGGCATCTCGTCCTTGTATTAATTTGCGGCGCGACGCGTTGGCACCGCGTATTTCTTGCCGCAATAATTCCGCGCGGTGCGACGGCACCGCGCCACTTCCATTTCAATCCAAAAGAATCCCACAAGAAAAAAAATAAGGAGGTGCGTCGGTCGTGTTTGTGCGGTGCCCCCCCCCCCCCCTCACGTTAATCGATAGCAGTTGGTTAAATTTCATGAAGAAATTCTGGGATGTAATCACGAAAAAATTAATTAAATAAAATCCCCTACCTCGGTTTCAAGAATGGTGCATGTCAACGAGCCGCGGAAGATGAGCATCGCGGAGGTCGGGCATCGCAGAAAAACAAACGTCGATTCTGTTGTCGTCAAGGTGCGTCCGAAGAGGAAACGTCATTGGAGAAGTTCTCCGCGTTCTTCGGCGGAGATGTTCTTCGTTGAAGAACGGTGTTCTTCGTCGGAGTCCGAGGTGTTCTTCACGTTCTTCATCGAAGATGTTCTTCGTTGGAGATGAAGAATATCTTCACGCTTCCCCAAAACCTCTCAACGTGGCATAAACTCCAACATTAATAAAATAATCCCAAGTCTTAATTTATTAACACAACTTACCCTTTTGAATTTCAAGAGTTTGAAATTCAATTAACCACACTTAACTCACCTCATGAAAATTACACAAGTTGTCAAATTAAATGAAGGGGAGTTAATGGGGAGTTGAAGAGTTGAAGAATATGAAGGGGTGGGGTTCGTGTGGGCCCCACCACCCTCATAACCTCCCAAGGGAGTTTGGGTAGTTACCCAACCTCTACCCATAGCCTTAAAACACAAAAGGAGAATAAAAATTGTAGAATAATAATAAATTAACTTCCACAATTTTTATCATCCACACCCGTGATAACGCAACTCTAGAACAGGAGTTCCTAAGCCATTACCGGCGCTGCGGTTCCATCGGTGCCCTCGGAATTCGATTCCGGGCACCGGTTCAAAAGTTAGAAATTCCCGCTCGTTCGTTCCCTGAACGTACTCGAGCTAAACTTCGGATAGAAATTCCGGGCACTCCGGGCCTCGGAATCAAGCGCCGTCTGAAACCACGTTCTTGTAAAATTCCAAAGAAAATTAAGAAAAAAATTCCCTTGAATTTTATGGGTCTTTACATTACTCCCACCTCAAGGCTTTACATCCCCGTAAAGATACATCATAACTAGGGAAACAAATGAGGGTACTGAGCACGCATCTGAGCCTCCCGCTCCCAAGTGCTCTCCTGGAGGTTCTCGTGCTGCCATCTGATGCGCACTAGAGGAATCAACCGTCCACGTAGGACCCACTCCTATCGATCCTTGATCTCCACTGGGACCTCCGCAAAAGTCACCCCATCATCAACGTCAAGCTCCCCATGGTCAATGATATGCGCCGGGTCATGCACGTATCTCCTCAAATGAGATATGTGGAAGAAGTCGTGCACCAGGTGCAATTGAGATGGTAGAGCCAGGAGATAAGCCACCTCGCCAATCCTGCTGAGGACCTGGAATGGTCCGATGAAGCGTGGAGACAACTTGCCGCCTCGGCCAAATCTCCATAATCCACGTCGAGGTGAGACACGCAAAAAGACGTGGTCGCCATCCTCGAACTCTAGTGGCCTCCGCCTCCTGTCAGCATAAGACTTTTGCCGTCTCTGAGCTGTCCTCATCCGCTCTTGGATGACCTGGACCTTCTCTGTCATGGCCCGGACCATCTCTGGTCCCACAAGTGCTGACTCCCCAGGGTCTGTCCAGCACAAAGGAGATCTGCAAGGTCGGTCATACAACGCCTCGTATGGTGCCATCCCGATGGTGGAGTGGTAACTGTTGTTGTACGCAAACTCCACCAAGGGTAGGTGGTCCTCCCAACTGTGACCAAAGTCGAGTACACATGCACGGAGCATGTCCTCGAGAGTCTGAATGGTCCTCTCCGTCTGACCATCTGTCTGAGGGTGAAAGGTTGTGCTCAGACGTAGTTGCGTCCTAAACGCCTCCTACAACCCCTTCCAAAGCCAGGAAGTAAAGCGAGCATCTCGATCAGAGACGATAGATGATGGCACACCATGAAGTCGTACAATCTATTGAACATAGATTTGTCCCAAGCTCTATAATGAGCCCTGCTCTCTGATGGGTAAGAAGTGAGCCAACTTGGTGAGTCAGTCGACAATCACCCAAATGGAGTCGTGACCTCTGGAAGTGCGTGGAAGTCCAGTCACGAAGTCCATAGATATTCCATCGCACTTCCACTCTAGGACCTCCAAGAGCTGTACCAAGCCTGCTGGTATCTGGTGATCAGCCTTCACCTGCTGGCAGGTGAGGCATCGTGAAACGAACTCTACCACAGCCTTCTTCATGCCTGGCCACCAGTGCTGTCGTTTGAGATCCTGGTACATCTTCGCCACTCCAGGATGTACCGCTAAGGGGGAAGTGTGAAACTCTCTCAGCACCTCCTCTCGTAAAGCGACTGGAACTAAGGTACATCCTCTGAAAAGGATGTCATGCTCTGCTCCAAAGTAGAATCCATCAGGTGCGTGTCCTGAGGATATCTGTGCACGCCGCGTCTCACAGTCAGCGTCCCCACGCTGTGCCTCTCTAACCCATTGTAGTAGTGGAGGAGAGACTGTGAGTGACTGAAGGAAGGCTGCTCCATCTCTATCCACGAAAGATATCTGTAAAGCAGCTAGCTGCTCTGTCACCTCCTCAAGTAGTTGTATGCCCGTCCTCCTACTGAGATCATCGGCTACCACGTTCCTCTTCCCAAGAGTATAGACTATCTCAAAGTCATAGTCCTGGAGGAACTCGAGCCATAGCCGCTGTCTCGGGTTCAGTTCCTTCTAAGAGAAGATGTACCTGAGACTCTGGTGGTCAGAAAAGACTGTAAAGCGCTCGCCCATCAGATAGTGTTGTCATGTCTTCAGAGTGAAGACCACTGCTGATAACTCCAGGTCATGGGTAGCGTAGTTCTACTCATGCGGCCTCAACTGACGTGATCCATAGGCGATCAATGCCCGTTCTTTCATCAGGACACATCCGAGTCTGGTCCCTGATGCATCGCAGTAGACTATGTACTCTACTCCCTCCTCAGGCAACCTCAAGATAGGTGCGCTGGTCAATCTCTGTCTCATCTCCTGGAAGCTCTGGTGACATCTTTCTGACCACACAAAGGGTTTCCCCTTCTTCGTCAAAGCTAAGAGTGGTGCCGCAACTCTGGAGAAGTCTGTCACAAATCTCCGATAGTATCCAACTAGTCCCAAGAAACTCCGCACCTCCATCACTCTCCTAGGTGGCTCCCAAGCTAGCACTGCCTCAATCTTCACAGGATCCACTACAACTCCCGCCTCAGAGATGACGTGTCCCAAGAAGTGGACCTCACGTATCCAGAACTGACACTTCGAGAGCTTACCATAAAGCTGGTGCTCTCGAAGTGTGTCTAGTACAACCCGTAAGTGGTAGGCGTGCTCCTCCTCAGTCGTCGAGTAAATCAAAATGTCGTCGATGAAGACCACGGAAAATCGATTGAGGTATGGATGAAAGATCTTGTTCATGAAGGCCATGAACACTGCTGGAGCATTGGTTACGCCGAAAGGCATAACCAAGGACTCATAGTGGCCATACCGACATCTGAAGGCCGTCTTCTGCACGTCCTCATCTCGAACTCTGAGCTGATGATAGCCTGACCTGAGGTCTATCTTCGAGAACCACCGTTCTCCCTTGAGCTGATCGAAGAGGTCATCAATCCTCGGTAGCAGATACTTGTTCCTCACTATCACCTGGTTCAAGCGACGATAGTCGACACAAAGTCGCAAGCTCCCGTCCACCTTCTTGGCGAACAATATCGGGGAAGCCCAAGGTGAAACACTGGGTCGGATGAGCCCCTTGCCCTGCAAGTCCTCCAACTGTACCCGTAGCTCTTGAAGCTCGGCGGGGGCCATCCGATATGCTGGAGTCAATATCGGGGCTGTCCCGGGGTACATGTCAATATAAAAGTCTACCTCTCTGTGAGGAGGTAGCCCTGGAACGTCTTCGGGGAAAACGTCCGCATACTGATCCACCACTACAGGAAAACTAGGACTTCACACGTCAACTGCTCCTAGGATGAGGCTAGCCAACTGATGAGTGATGGGTTGTCCTCTCTTCTGCGGAAGTCCATCCTGTGCTGCGAAGGATCCCTTCTCGCCAATGAAGGTGAACCTGCTCCCGTCGGTGCATACACATCGCACCTTGTTCCTAATACACTCAATCTGTGCACAGACCGTAGAAAACCAATCCATGCCCAAGATGACGTCGTAAGGCCTCGACGCTGCTACAAGAAGATCCCAGCCAAAGCTCTCCCCTCCTAGAGTAAGCTCACACTACCGGAACCAGTGTCTAATCATCGAGTCTGCTCCCGTAGGAGTCTCTAGACGTAAGGATCGAGCCAACGGCTCTGTCGGAATCTCCGAGCTCCGAACAAGGGCAGCGGCTATGAAAGAGTGACTCGCTCTTGTGTCTATAAGTACTACAGCAAGGGTGGAATAGACACAGATAGTACCTCGAATCATCTCGGGCGTGCCGTGGTTGTAGGTCTCTACTTCTTGGAGCTATGCATGTCTCTGCCCGCCAGCTCCCTGTGGTCGGGGTGGACCTCCTGGTGGTGGTGGTGGTAGAGCCTCAAAGAGCCGTCCACCACCTGCTGCTCGGCCAGCTCCTCTGCCTCATCCGCCTCCTCCCTGCGGACCGCCATGGTTGACCCTCTGCCTCTGCCTCGTTGGTCCCTCAACCGTCTGCTGCACCTCAGCACAGCGGGTCGGGCAGTCACGAGCCATGTGGCCCTGCCCGCTGCATGAGTAGCATTGTCTGCCTCTCGAAAGACTGGCTCAGCATTGTGTGCCCCGCACTGTTGAGCCAGTGTTTTGAGGTCATCTGCCTGAGGGTCTGGTCTGCCTGGACCCAAGAGTCATCCGTCGACTGCCTGCTGCAGAAGACTCTGCTACGTGCTACCCTGCGGTGGGTCTCGGCGCTGGTGTAGACTCAGCAAGAAAACTCTCGATCAAAAGGGCTCGCTCCAGTACTCCTGTCTGAGTCAGAATGCTGAGGGAGATCATAAATGCCCTGATCTCGTGTCTCAATCCCTGCTCAAAGGTCCGGGCCTGGAATAATGGGTCCCGTACCATGTCTGTCGAGTAGCGCGATAGATCAATAAATCTCGCCGAGTACTGGGTGACCGGCAGGCTGCCCTTCCACAGCTGAAGAAGCTCCTGAATGCGTACCGCACGGAGGGTAGCTGGGACGAACTCAGAGCGGAAGAGGCTCTCAAAATCCGTCCAGAGAAGAGATGCCTCATCGTGCACCTGGAGCATCAAGATCCACCATCGTCCTGCTACTGCGTGTAGTAGGCTCATTGCGAGGATCACCATGAGGTCTGATGGTGTCCTCACTAACCATAAAACTCTCACCACTGCCTCCAGCCAGTCCTCGGCTGCCTGGGGGTCCGTCTCCCCACGGAACCTGGGCGGTCGCTGGCGCTGGAACTCATGCAGTGCACTGAGGCGACGTGCATCGTCAGCGGCTGGTGCTGGAAGCATCGGTGGCTCGGCGAGTAGAGCTACCGCCAGTGCCACTACTGACATAGGGCCCTGCACCGAGGCCTCGTTGCTCAGGGGGCTGTCGTCACGCTCAACTCTTGGAACCCTAGCTGGCTGCCGTCGTGGGGCCATCCTGAAATGGAAACAGGTGCGCCACGATCAGAACAGTATACCTGGTGAGCTGATACAAAGTAATCACAAAGAAAACTTGAAACACACATGCAATCAATGTTTTCATGCATTAAGTCGAAAATCAGAAGTTAGGGTCCTGGTGTACGGATACATCGGCCGCCACACCAACACTGGACTCCCTGGACTAATAACCACATCGAATACGCTAAACACTATTGCTTCACATAGAAAAAGATCAGAGTCCCAAGTTCTGTGGTAGAACCGAACCTCCCTCTGATACCAATTTGTCACGACCCGTCCTCAGGGCCCGTGCCGTGACTACCCCAAGCCCGCCTTCCATAGGCCAGGGGCTGGCGACTAGCACCAAGGAATAAATCCCGGTAAAGGGAAGGCATTGCCTTTGTAAAGTAAACAAGCACCATAGAGTAAGCAAGCGGAAAAAAGTAAATACTAAGTAAAAGCTGGTACAAGAGTGAAGTGCGGAAAAGTAAGTGGGCCAGTATACAAACCCCAACTGAAAGTAAAGTACAACTCGAAAGGGAAAATAGCAACTGAAAGGTAAAGCCGCAACGACGAGCTATCCACTGGAAATCCCACCTGAAGGGTGGGTACAGAAAGCCTCCACTTCTCCTCGGGTCCAGTCAACCGCTCCGAGAACGTCCTGCCCAGTGGTCCACCTCCAGGTACCGTCCTGCTCCGCAAGCCTCCACCACGATCAGCATTGTCCGTTGTCTGAAACCAACACAACGTAGTGCGGGCATATCCCATGCAGGGGTGAGTATAAGCTACTCAGTAGGGACCCCGAGACCCCCGAAGGTCTCCCAAAATCCACAAAGGATAAACTACAAAGGAAAGATATAATCACGAAGTAACATCCGACACTGCTTAGGTATATGCCCATACATATACCTAAGTCATCAATTCTCATTCGGCTCCAACATCTGTGCCCAAGTACAACCCAGTCCACACAGGAAAGCAAACGTATTCCACACAGGAAGCAAAACGTAATCCACACAGGATAGCACAACACAATCCACATAGGAAAGTAAAACGTAAATCCACACAGGATAGCACAACACAGTCCACATAGGAAAAGTAAAACAGGATTCAGCTCACACAGATATACTTCTTCGAAAGATGATAGAGATGATCACTGATCCATTTAAGTCGTCGGACCCACAAAGGATCGATAGGTACTAACCCCTGCAATGACCCACACAGGATCGGACCCACACAGGATCTGTAGGCGCTGGCTCACACAGAACCGCTGAGCGTTGACCCACACAGAATCGGACCCACACAGGATCAGTAGCACTGATCCACATAGGATCGTTTAGTGCTGTAGTTGTCGTCGTCGAATCCACTGAGGATCTCTGCACAGTCGTCGTCGCAGTCACAGTAGTAGTCGCAGCCATCTCTAGGGTTCCCGCACACAGCAAGCTCGTTCGGGAGGGTCCGCTCCACGAGCTGAGAGGCTGATAATTCAACTGACACATAGTCCAGAGTTGATGTATCCAAAAGTTCCATATCGTCAACAGGAACTCAACGTCGCAGACGGCGCGTCAATCAGACGCCCGGTCTGAGAGTTATTGGCTTTTTTATCCCAGGGGCCCGGTTGGTTTTTTAAGGAAAAACCAACCCGACCATACTCCACCTGCGTCCAAACATCGGGCGGAGTAATCGAAAAGATCTGTCTCATTTAGAGGAATTCAACAAAGTCGACGGCACGTCAATCGGACGTCTGAAGCTCAAGATATGAGTGTTTCCGCTCCGAGGGCCCGGTTGGTTTCGTGTACAAACCAACCCGGCCGTACCCAAAGTATTCTGAAACCTTGAGTGCAATATACCGAAACTACCGTC
Source organism: Viscum album (assembly GCA_963277665.1). Lineage (NCBI taxonomy): Eukaryota > Viridiplantae > Streptophyta > Magnoliopsida > Santalales > Viscaceae > Viscum > Viscum album. Next base: position 1,710,596,903 of record OY728125.1, read on the forward strand.
TCGTTCCAAGGATCATGTCACCGCTGACGGCGTGTCGATCGGAGGTCCGTAGCCCGAGTTATGGACAATTGAACCCAAACGGTCCAAAAACGGGGGTTTCGGGCCCGAGACCGACCCGGCCCGAGACCCCCTGGGTCGGCCCGAACCGGGTCGACCTGACCTGGGTCCGGGTCGACCCGGACCGGCACGGCCCAGCCCGGCTGGGCGCGGCCTGGCCCGGCGACCCGCGCGCTGGGCGCGCCGGTCGGTTGCTCGGCCAAAACGGTCGAGCCGTTTTTGGCTCGCGCTATGGGGGGGGGTGCCCCTCCCATTTTCTTGTAACTGTGGCCCCTTAATTGGGGGCCTCATTGATGGTCGGCTGGGGGAATTAATTCCCCCGGATTCTCCTCGTCCGGTCGGCCCGACCTGGCCGGCTGGTTCCTGCTTAACGGGACCAGCGATGGCCGGTCCCCTTCCAGCTTTGACGCCAGCGGCCCGGTACCGGCCGCCGGTCACCCTACTCCGCCGCGGCCTGGAACCGGCCGCGGCCCTTGTCGTCCGACGTGGCGCGACGGCACCACGCCCCTCCGCCGCAGCCCCGGTACCGGCTGCGGTATTTTCGGATGTCTCCGACGGGGCGCTATGGCGTTGCGTCCTTATATTAATTCGCGGCGCGACGCGTTGGCGCCGCGTATTTCTTGTCGCAATAATTCCGCGCGGTACGACGGCACCGCGCCACTTCCATTTCAATCCAAAAGAATCCAACAAGAAAAAAAAATAAGGAGGTGGGTCGGCAGTGTTTGTGCGGTCCCCCCCCCCCCCCCCTCACGTTAATCGATAGGAGTTGGTTAAATTTCACGAATAAATTCAGGGAAGTAATCACGACAAAATTTATTAAATACAATCCCCTACCTCGGTTTCAAGAACGGTGCACGTCAACGATCCACGGAAGACGAGCGTCGCGGAGGTCGGGTGTCACGCAAAAAACGAACGTCGGTTCGTTGTCGTCGAGGTGCGTCCGAAGAGGAAACGTCGTTGGAGAAGTTCTCCGCGTTCTTCAGCGGAGATGTTCTTCGTTGAAGAAAGGTGTTCTTCGTCGGAGTCTGAGGTGCTCTTCACGTTCTTCGTCGAAGATGTTCTTCGTTAGAGATGAAAAAGATCTTCACACTTCCCCAAAACCTCTCAACGTGGCATAAACTCCAACATTAATAAAATAAGCCCAAGTCTTAATTTATTAACACAACTTACCCTTTTGAATTTCAAGAGTTTGAAATTCAATTATCCACACTTAACTCACCTCATTAAAATTACACAAGTTGTCAAATTAAATGAAGGGGAGTTAATGGGGAGTTGAAGAGTTGAAGAATATGAAGGGGTGGGGTTCGTGTGGGCCCCACCACCCTCATAACCTCCCAAGGGAGGTTGGGTAGTTACCCAACCTCCACCCATAGCCTTAAAACACAAAAGGAAAATAAAAATTGTAGAATAATAATAAATTAACTTCCACAATTTTTATCATCCACACCCGTGATAACGAAACTCCAGAAGAAGAGTTCCTAAGCAATTACTGGCGATGCGGTTCCATCGGTGCCCTCGGAATTCAATTCTGGGCACCGGTTCAAAAGTTAGAAATTCATGCTCGTTCGTTCACTGAATGTACCCGAGCTAAACTTCGGAAAGAAATTCTGGGCACTCCGGGACTCGGAATCAAGCGCCGTCTGAAACCGTGTTCTTGTAAAATTCCAAAGAAAATTAAGAAAAAATTTCCCTTGAATTTTACGGGTCTTTACACCATCACCCCCACCCCACCCACAACAATATCCATCGCACCCATCACCCCCCCCCCCCCCCCCCAAAGTATCTACAACCCATCCATACCCCAACGGCTCATCCATGCACCAGGACCAGTGATCCGGCTCCATTTATACCACAGCCTTCAGCGCACCAGCACCAGCAGCTCATCCATACCCCAGAACCAGTGCACCAGTACTAGCGACCCATCCATTTTCTAGAATAAGTGAGCTAACTCCAGCACCAGTGAGAAATAAATCAATCCCGCGCTAATACAAGTCAGAATCCTCGATTCACTGTTATGTCACACACTTCTGCTCCAATATCTATATCACAACAACCAAACAAATTAGTGCAAATTATCTTCATGAATTGGAACCATATTTTTTGTTTTTTTAAGAGAAATGAGACATGAGTTTTTCACCCAACTCATACTTCTAAAACTTTATTAAATAAAACAAAAGTTGCATGAAAACATGAGGAGTAACAAGATTACACTAACTTGAAATTGAAAATTATTATAGAAAAACACAAAGTGGCAAAGGAAAATGGATTATATCAACACCAAATACATCATGCCTACATTATATATGAATCCATGCTTTCATAGTCCCACCATAATCCAACATTTCACTGTAAAACCAAATCCACATATCAATAGACTGCTCAGATTAGGGGTTTCCATCACATGAAGATGTATACATCAATGGGATTTCCCTCTTACATTCTACACTATGGATTTTTCCATGCAATATTGATATTCCATTTTAGAACTGGTTCCTTCCTCTGACCTAATAGACTTCAATACCATAAGAAATAAATCTTGTTTGATTTCATCCTTACATGAACGCCTTGATCAGAAGAAACATATGCAATGGAGTCCAAAACTCTTAAAATGTTGATTAAGGCATAATCATACACTAAGAAATTAATGATAAATGGATCAGTTCATCCTCAAATAAATAATCCTTCTACATTTATAGATCCAAAATCTAAAGGTCAGTAGAAATATGATGTCATTTCTAAATTTCTTTCTATCATATTGTGAAAGCTCGTGATCTAGGTACATCATGACTCAATAGTCCCTAGAAGAGAAATATTTAAAAAAAATTAACATGTTAGAAAAGTGGATCAAGAAGAAATAGGAATCTCACATCTCAACAGTCCCAAAAAATCATTGTATTACCAAACCATAGTCAAAGGATTTTTGGTTTGATACTACAATATTTTTGGGCACCTGCCTAGGAATAAAGTATTTTACTGAGAAAAAAATTATGACATACTGATAAAATGATGATTAATTTTGGTACTTTCAATAAACATGAATTTTAAAAATTGAACAATTTCAATCCAAATTACAAGGGCTACTCACTTAAGTGACGTTAAATCCTTACTGTAAGTGCCGCTCGTGTACTAGAAAATATAAACCTACAACATAAGGTATTCCACACCATATAATTCATTCACATGAAAGAGTTTATCATTATAAATTCTTACCCATTTCTATGAGCAGCTTAATGTAAGAAATAAGAAAAAGAACATATATCAAAATAAAAACAAGAAATAAACATAAGTAATTTATGTTGTTTTCCCAAATGGTTTTAAGAAATTAGAATATAAATATGTGAGTGACACAAATACTAATTTAAATGATAAAAACAAGAGAAAAATATAGAATAAAAAACCTAATAGTTGAAGGTAAATATAGAACAACATTCCTTGTTGTGGACATGCTTTTGTTATTGAATGATAGGGAAGATTTTGAATGGGGGATCTGTTGAGTTTTTTTGGTTCAAAGCTCATGGGACTGTTGTAATGTTTTTCAAAATGAAAATGGAAAAAGGAAAAATATGTCATCCATCATTAACCCAAAGAAATAGGGGCTAATAACCTACCTTTCCAATTATATGTGAAGGAATATTCTTTCTAAAATCCCCAGAATCTATAACTTCAACATGATGTTAGTGTCACTACCATGAATAACCCTATGATAATCAATATGAGAACAGAACTCAATGCAACTAAGTAATGGGTGTATGTGTTGACTAAGGATAAAGATGAAAATATGATATAATCAACATATATTATTACCAATAAAATAAGAGACCAACATTACACCCACTTATTTTTTCAAATAAATTTAACAATAATCATAAGCCAACATAATCTTTAATATTTTCTACAAGCATCTCAGTATCAAGAGTAAGAAAAGGAACATATAACAAAATTAAAAAATTAAAGAAGAGTAATTAATTAATGTTGTTTACCCAAATGGTTGTAATAAATGAGAATAAAAATCTTTAGACACAAATACTAATTGAAACAAGAAAAATAAGGGAAAAATAAGAATAAAAAACCTTATAGTTGAAGGTAAACATGGAACCTTCACTCACCTAAATCACCTTCAAATATTTTTCTCAATCTAGCCAGTTCATCTCTTCACAACATGAACACCTAAAAAAGTCCATGAATGGACTATAAGAACCTTTATGAAAACAAGTATAATGGAATAATAATCTAAATCAAGCTAACTATCAAAAGTATTATGGTAAAAATAATGCTTTTTACATGACATATGATGAGTCTAACTAGTATTAAACACATTTTCAACTACACCGTTTTAAGTTCAAAATGTCTTTTAATTTCGTACAAAAATTAATTCGTATTAAAGGCACATAAAAACTAATAAGAAAGAAAGAAATATCCCACAAGGATAGCTCTTGATCTAATAATTGAATTGAGAAAATCATCATCTTTCATATCAAAAAATACAAACATGTTTCTAGTCTAAAAATACATGTTCATAAAAGATAATAGAAAATATTAATTACAATATTAGAGTTCAAAGATCTCTAAGTAAAGATTAATTGATGGTGTGCGAGGTGGATTGAATAAATGAGAACTCCAATCTATTAACTATTTCCAACATTATAGGATAATGTCATGAATTCCCCATAGTGAAGATTGAATTTTTTAGGTCGGATCAAACACCCTCTCAATGCTAGGTTTGGAGCACCTCTCAGGGTTTCATCCTCCCTATATGGTGTGGTCTTGAATGCTTAATTCCTTTTAATTTTTATAAATCACTCCCTAACATGCTATCTATGTTCACACTCCTATATTTCAACCACTCAATTAATTTTTTTCAATAAAAACTCAATAACTCTGACTACTTTTCATGCCATTAAATTAAGGATATACTTCCTCTTTGACTTCCTGCTTCAACTCAACTAGTTCCTGAATGGATTTTTCTTAAATAGCCTTAAGTGAGGACTCTCTCTGTACACCATGTATGTAGAATTTCATGATGATTACCCTATACATGGAAAATCAGTTTCAGGCAACAATACATGGACTCCATATTTCCATGCATTCAACCTCACATGAGTCTCCACTACATTATTTCTATCTCAAACATTAAATCGAGCATTTACAAGGATACTCACATAAAGATTTTTTAAATTCCAATATTAAATCTAAATCATCTCATATCCATACGTGAAGTGAATTGCCCAAATAGAAAACAAAAATCTCCACCGTAAAATTGCACACTCATTCAACAATAAGAACGATCTCAAAAATATCCTCCTTACAGCAGAAACAGAAACAAACTCATTTTAGAATTCAATCACCAGCTTCTCAAATCAGAGTCATCTACATTCTGACTTAATAACAATCATAACCTGACATAACCACCTTTTGTGGTCTCTATTCGATTCAAATATATAGTAGTATTTCATTAAAAAAAATATGTGGAAAACACTGAAAATAGATATGTAATGCTTCAACCTGTAGAAAAATACAGTTGTGTCACATGATTCTATAACCTTTAGCTAGACTTGAACAACCAGGAGTCTTGAAAGTAGTTTCTCTAGTGCCCTTTTCTCGAACAAAAAACAACCCGCAAAAGCGTTATGCATAGAAATAATAGACCAACTTCAATTAAGAGCCACCAAAATTGAAATAGATCCAGTAATTACCATGAGGTTAGAACCAAAAACATTACAAACTAGTAGTGATTCTATACTTGTGAACTCCATTCAATCTGCAACCTCCACTGAAGTAGCCTCCTTATAACAATATATTGCCTTAAAAAAATTATGGTATATCTCCAAGGAATAATAATTACAGTATCACTCTATAAATCACCACCATGACCATCGCAGTGCTCAAACCAGACACTTTAAAATAATTTTTTATAATAAATAACTTTTACTTCTCCATATTGTAACTTATTTAAGTTTATTTCTTTTGAAATTTGTTTGTAAAAAGAGCCTTATATCCTTTGGTGAAGTCTGAAATTTATTACATCTTTAATGCAAAACATCAAACATGTAAATAACATATAAAAATAATAATTTTGAATATTAATATAAACTGCGATTCAATTACATGAAACACTGGTTTTTAATCACATGAACATAGAATTGTGATGTTCCAAATATAAATGAAATTCAATATACACATCAACTGCTACATGTATTTCAACTAATTAAATCTATGAGTAATGAATATTAAAAACAATTAAAAGTATAGACTCTAAATATAAAATTCAACTGTATATCAAAAAATTAATGTAATAACCTGTAAAATTCCATGCATGACCTATAAGCAACTCAATTAACATGAATCACAGAAAAAATCCCACGAAACATCCAGAACAGATTCCACGGATCAACCTCTAGTAAAACTATGGAACCCCAACATGTCCATTACATCAACAAGAACCAGAGCATAACCCAAAAATATGAGGCCACTACCATGACATGAGCATCATAGTTAGGCTCTATTTGATAACACTATAAAAGTAATTTAATGGATAATAATAATTACTTCTCTATATTATCACATATTTATGCCGACAACATTAGCCTTAATATTTTCTACAAGCAGCTCAATATGAGAAAACAATAGAAAAAATAAATAATAAAACCTTATTGTTGAAGGTAAAGAATCTAGAAACTTGGAACTCCTCAGTCACCCAGATCACCTTCAATTGTTCTTCTCAAGATTTACAATTAAATTCATCACAAAATTAACACCTGAAAAAGTAAATGAATGTTTATAGTCACCATAATTAAAATGAATCACACAAATAATCCCCCCAAACTTGAAGACCGAATTCCAATAATCAACATCTAGTAAAACCATGGAACCCCAACATGTCCATTACATACACAAGAACCAGAAAACAACCCAAAAATTTGATTCCACTACCATGACATACTATGATTCAAAAACATTTATAATCATGTAAACATAACATTGTGATGTTCCAAATATAAATACAATTCAATATAGATAATCAACTTCTATGCGTATTTTAACTAATTAAATCTATAAGTCATGCATTGAAAAAACTCATAATAGTATGGACTCAAGATATTAAATTAAATATCCTATTAAAAAATTGATATTATAAAATGAATATAATGCATTTTCACATCATAAGGAAAGAGAATCATACATTAATCATGAAAAGGAACGTCATTTAGGTATTTCTTATGCCAAATCAAAAAATAATTTGTATCCTTATAGAAAATAAACAATAATTATTCAAAGAATTAAGAATAAATATCCTAATAATATGACTTTGAGTACATTCATATATAAAACATCAAATCTACACTAATTTAAGATGTAATATTTCTATGTAAATTGTAAAATTTACTATAATTTATAGAATGAAAATTTTTGTTGAATTAAATTTACATTTGGACCTATAATGAGACTTAAAAAGGAGTTTTTTCAATCTTTAAACTGTGTGGGTGTTCTCATTCACTAAATATTTTTCGCCCAGAATGGGGAAATCGTAATAGAAATTTCACATTTTTTTCACTTCCAATAAGTTCTTCGAGAGGGAGCGAGATCGATGAAAAAAGGGGGAAATTGATTGAAGGAAATGTAGCTCGTGAATAATGGTGTGGAAATGAGATGAAAGGGGTGAAATGTAACCAAATATTGGGAGGTGCTTTAATGATTACCATATTTGGGGGGTATGTCAAACGGGTATGAGAGTTGAATCAATGAACTGAAAGGGTGAACCTTGTGGTGACAAACGGAATTGATGAACCATGTGGCGATGAACCAAAAGGTTGAACCCTGTGGCGACGAGCCGAAGTGGGATGAACACTGTGGCGATGAGCTGGAGTGGGATGAACGTTGTGTGACGAACAAAGGCTTGACTTCCTTAGTATATTTAGGGTTATTGGGGTATGGGATTTGGGAATTAACTTCCCACAATTTTTACTTGGGGTGTGCGTTTATTCGTAGGATGATATTAATAAGGGGTGCGCATTTATTCATAGGATGATATTAATAAATATAAAAAATATTTATTATTATAAAAATTATATATTTCTAAAATAAATTACTTATTGTCAATATATACAATTCTATATTTTTTTACTTTATAAGTTCATAATATATTTTGTTAGAATCAATGTAATTTTGATTCATTAATTGGTAATTCTAAATTATATATATTAATTTCATGAAACATTATTAAATTATCAATATTTTAATTCAATATATATACACTTTTTTTATGCACAAATGACATGTTTATAATAAAAAATTTAAAATTAATATAGTAAATTATAATTAAAATATTTTTTGATGTTGAATAATTTTTTTTAATGTGTTTGCATAATAGTAAAATATTTTTCATTAAAAATAAATAATAAAAATATATTCATTTGTTTGTAAGATGATTGTTGGTATATGTAATATATAGTGACAAATTTAATTGATAATAAATGATATATTGGTTTAAGATAGTTAATACTAACATATGTATATGTTGGTAAAAATAGTTGTTGGTACTTATAAAAAAATAACAACATAATAATATATATGTTAGAATTGATCATTTTTACCAACAGATATATTATCTGACACAAAAAATCTGTGGGTATAGGTCACTTTTTTATAGTGTTTAAAACCTTAAAATATAATACAGGTTTTGGAGGATTCATTAAGGGTTTATAAAATTAATCAATTAACTTCATATGAAACTTATTTTAAAGGGGAAAAATATTTTTGGTCATGGATGCTATATAATATTTATTACATCACTTTTAGGATTTTATGAAGTCATAATGCATACTGTAGATTTATATCATATTTAATTTTGACCCAAAACATTGACTACATCATAAATTTATGAAAAATTAACCTTTAGATAATTTCAACATGTTTATTTAAAAAATATTATTATTTTATCAAAATAATTCCCTAAATATGATTATTTACAATTTTAAATAAAAAAACTCATTTACTGAAAAATATTGTTTTTTATAATACTAGTTTTCTAAACCTTATAGAAATTAAATTTGACATCATAAAATTATATTATCATTTATATTTAATAAATATTATTTATTAATAATATTTTATAAAAATATCATTTATTTAAAAATTCTTGAATTCATCAAAAATAGTGTCTTGATTGAAACGATATATTTCAAAAATACAATTTGTGTTTTATCATATCAAAATAAAATATTATCAAAGTCATTATATAATCATTTAAAAAGTAGAAATAAATAAATATAAAAAATATTTTAATGAATGAAAATATAAAAATTCATATTGTTAGGGTCTAGATACATAACCCTTTATTAAAACATTAAATTACCTAAGGATGAGGTGTGCGATGGTGAGATTTTATTGGGGTGGTTTGGAGAACATTATTTGTGTCGTGATCTCAATGAGCTTGAACTTCTCCCATAAGTAGCTTCACTCATGCTTTAGTTTTTGAATCTCAGTTTGGACCTGGTCAAGGGAAAATACCACTAATGTTATCTCCCTTGAAAGTTTTGATAAATGTCCTTCATATGGTACAATCCTACTAGTCAAAGCCATCACTATTTCCTTCTATGTCAACTAGACATTATCATAACCCTTAATATACAAATACTAATAGTCACTGTATAATGGAAATATTATCAATGGTAATGATGTTTGATGGTCTTTCAAATCTAAAAACCCACATAATAGTCCAAAATAACCAAATTAGTGAATGTGTTTTTCATTATAAATTCATTAATAAAGAATTTATTCATTAAAAAAGTGAATTTAATTTATAATAATTATTATTTTCACATTCTTCCATCCTTACATAATTTAACCCTTGAAATTTTCATTTCCACCACTAAAATAGATTAGGGTACTTCTGTTCAATCAATAATTCTGGTTCCCATGTAACTTCCTCAAACCTATGGTTCTGCCACATCACTTTGATTAGGTGAGTTGTCGTGTTTTATAGAACCTTGTATCTATGATCTAAGTTCTTCTCCATATGCTCCTCATATAAAAGATCATTCTCCAATTGAACCACCAATGGATTCAGTACATGTGAGGTTTCTGGTATGTAGTTTATTAAGATGGATACATGGAACACATCATGTACTTGATGTGGGTTAGGTGAGATTTTTATCCAATAAGAAATTGCTCTGATGAAATCAAGGATCTCAAATGGGGAAATGTATATTAGACTGTTCATTCCCTTCTTCCAAAACCTAATGGATTCCTTCCATGGTGATAGATGAAGGAACACTTTACCTCTAACATCAAACCCCATGTTTGATTATCGGTTAGATGCATAACTTTTTGATCGACTTTGTGAATATTTTATATGAAATGGAATGGTTTGAACCTTATACTTAATCTCATGTATAAGATCAAGTCCCGACATATTTTTCTCTCCAGCTTCTTCCCAACATGTTGGAGTCTGAAACCTCTTCCCATGAGTTGCATCATAATGTTCCATTTGGATGCTAGCATGAAAATTATTGTTATATGATAACTCCACTAGGGGAGTCTGTTGATCCCAATGTCATTGGAAATCCATTTCCTATGATCTCATAATATCCTCTAGTGTTTGAATGGTTCTTTCATATTGACCATATGTGTGAGGGTGATTAGCAGTGTTGAAGCTCAACTCCATATCCATTGCTTACTGAAGTCTTCTACATAACCTTGAGGTGAACCTTATATCTTGATCAAATAAAATAGAGATTGTAAATATATGAAGTCTTAAAATTTCTCTTATGTATATCTGGTCGAGTTGTTCAAGAGAGAAATCTTCCTTAATAATAATGAAATGGATTGAATTAGTACAGCGGTCGACTACCACCCTGGTGGAGTTATTTCCTTTAGGAGTCCTGGGGAGTCCTATGAAAAAATCCATGGTTATGTTTTCATATTTCCATACTAGTATGGTAAATGGTTTCATCATACCCTTCGACTTCTGTCATTCAGCCTTGACTTGTTGGCGTACCTAACATCATGATAAAAATTCTGTACTCTCCCTCTTTATGTTATCCCTCCATAATTTTGACTTCAAATATCTATACATCTTAGTGTTTCCTAGATGAATAGAGAAGGGTGAGTTATTAACATTATCTAGAAGCACTCTCTTTAGTTCTGTTTTTTTTGGGACACGTATCTAGGTTCCTAACATTATAACTCCATCTTTAGCAAAGTTGAACTCTGAAATATTCGCTTCATTTTTCTATTACACATCATCATCCTTTAAATCCTCTTTAATCCTCTCAATAATAGACTATTGAGTAGTAATTTGATCAAGGTAGGATAATGAACCTTTTATTATCCCCATTTTTATCCTCTTAATTTCCAAAAACATCAGATCCCTTATAATCTTCATCATGGATAAGCTTATAGGATCCTTTCTACTCAGAGCATCTGTGACTTTTTTCTCATTCTAAGGATGGTAATGGATTGAAAAATCATAATCCTTGATCACATATAACCACCTTCATTGGTTTATATTGATCTTATTTTTTGTGGATATATACTTGAGGCTTTTATGATCTGTATATATGGAACACTTCTCCATGTAGAGATAATCTCACCAAATCATCAATGTGAAGATCATTGAAGCCAATTCTAGATCATGTGTTGGGTAGTTTTTCTCATGGATCATTAATTTTCAGGGGTCATAGGCTATCAATTTTTCATCTTTCATGAGTACATAAAAAAATCCCTTTTTGGATGCATCACTATAGATAAAAAATCATTCCCCACTAGTGGGTAATGTGAGAATAATTGTAGTGATTTTCCTCTTATTTAACTCTTTAAAATCTCTTCAAATTCATCAGTCTCGAAGAGATTCACTCCATTTTGAGTTATCTTGGTTAGTGTCATTGAAAATCATTATAATTTTCTCAAAAATCAATGAAAGTTTCTAGCTAATCCAAGTAAACTACATATTTCCATAACAAATCTTGGTCTTGAACATCCTTCAATTTATTCTATTTTTAAAGGATTTATAAATATGCATTTTTTGTTCATAACATGACCAAGGAAATTTACTTTCCCAATATTGAAATTTCATTTGTTTTACTTCAAAAATAACATTTCCTTTTGAAAATTCTTCAGTATATAATAGAAATGCTTCTTAATATCCTCCTTGGTTTGGGAGTAGATAAGAATATCATCTATAACGACTACCATGATTTTTTCAGGGTAATCCTTAAGGAATATATTCAACAAGTCCTTAACTATTGATGGAGAATTAGTTATTCCAAATGAAACCACTGTGAACTCGTAGTGCTCATACCTTGTACAAAAACCAGTATTGGGGATATCTTCCTTCTTCACCTTTACATGATAATATACCAACCAAAGATCCACCTTTGATATGTATTGATCTCCATGTAGATAATAAAAAATTCATTAATCTATGTCATAGGATACTTGTTCTTTATCATGATCTTGTTGATCTCTCAATAATTAACGAAGAGATGCATTGACTAATAATACTAAATTAAAATTTTATTTTAGAAGAACTTTTACAAAAAAACATGAAACCATCTAAAGTCAAGATACTGAAAAATATAAAACATCATATGAGATAATCATGATATTCTAGAATAATTTAAAATGGCCAGAATTATTTACCTCAAATAATTTCCATTTTATGGAGATAACCTTCATATATGGATTGACCTTGATGAGATATTCAAATTGATATTCTATCTTGTCTCAAGTCTATACATGTTTCACCCGGATTGTTTTCCCCTCATTGAAACCACATATGAAAATCTGATTCTGCTTATCGATCCAAGAGGTTTATTATTTATATTGTTTCTCTTGTATTTTCTTCATTGGCTCTTCAAGATCAAAAGTTTTCATTCTATATAGAGTCTTGGATATTGGAAATGATCTAGGTATAAGTTCAATTTAGAACTCTACCACTCAGGTTGGAAGAAGATCATTCAATTTTGAAAGTTGTAGTTCATCCAAGGGTGGATGAGGACTGCCCAAAAATGTCAGGAGTCCCTTTGGTTCGATAGAAGTGGTATTTTGAGTTTTATGAAGAGATAATGTGTTCCAAGAGATCTCACCTCATCTAGGATTATGTGAATTTGGTCAACACAATAGTATATCTCCAGGGTTAATTGGACATTTTTCTTGTTATTGCATTGGGTTAGTGAGGTGATGTACAACTTGACTTTGTGAATGTAGTTAGACCAGGTGTTTGGTGTATTCCATGTGTCACATCTAAGGGGATATGTGCATGAATTGTTGCACAATGTTGATTATGATGAGCTGGATGTTGAGGGTGGAGCTTCTCTTTTTGAGGTGCATAGTGGTTTTTGAGAACTAGAAGGAGAAGACCCTACATGGGAAAGTTTTTTTATGTGGGTGTGTGTTTTTTCATATCTTGAGAATCCCTAGGAGAGATCATTAGAGCATGAGATCAAGTTTTGAGCTTAGTATCTTCACCTATCTGAGTAGGGTTTTCTCTTTTTGTGATGAAAATTCTTAAAGTTGGGGAGAACATAATGACTATAATCATATCATGTAAATATTTAGAATATTTTAAGGAATATATTCAAATCTAGGTGGGTAGAATGTAATGATTCTCCTATAAAATTCTGATTTTGGAAAATCCATATGTTTTGCTGCATAACCATAGGGATTGAGAATGGATCGTTGGATTAAGATGCTCGGATGATCAATGATGAATAATGGATTGGTAATTTTCATGCCAATTGGAGCATGTGGGTCATGCCAACAACTGCTATGTTGATCCATTCTTAATTAGTGGTTGATCCAAACTTGAGTTAGGGTGTTTGTTTTAAGTGGGTTTATCTTCATTTTTTATCCCATTTCGAATGTGAATCAAATCTCCTAAAAAATAATTGATGGGTTGACTATTGATTTACGTGTTTGGGTTTATCATCTACCGGTTGTAATTAATGACAATAGTTGTTTATTTATTGGTTATCCATTTTTCATTCTAATAGAAATGAATTAATTCTAACCTAAACAATGGTCGAGGTTCATTCCTCTTGTGTGTTTTGTGATTTCCTCTCAGCTTTCACTGTGCGATCATCATCTACATTCGGTTTGGTCAGTGGTTCGACAAATACCTGGTGGATGATTGTTGAAAAATTGATCTTTTTCACAAAAGATCATCATTATGCATTCGAGATTGGGATCTATGTCATGATTAAGGTACATCGATGACCATTGGAGATCAAGTTTTAGATCGAAGACCTGCGGTTCACGGTTTGGTGTAGAAACAGTAGCACGGTGCAATGGGGATCGTTTCCCGAGAAGATTGGATGGATAGAATCCAACCGCCATTGATGAGGCAGACATGGTTAACCAAGATTTGTGATTTAGGATGAGAGTCACTGTGAATTTAATAGTGATGATGAAATGAGTATAAAATGTGAGAAGAACTAGGGGTTCTAGAAAAATCCCAACTACGCGGTGTGTAGTCCCAACAAAACACATCGTATAGTCCCCTCTGTGTAGTGCTAAGGGTTTCACTTGGGGTAAAATATCACATGTCATGTGATTAATCCACACACTGTGACCCTTGGTCTCTTGGATCAACGTGTACAGGGAGTACACACTCAGAAATCCATGTGGCACTACATGTCATGTTTATAGGACTATATGTCGTGCATGCTTGGTGGATGGATTCACTACCACAGATCATGGATTATGCATCACATGCTTTTATCAACTCTAAATAGAAAGAATTGATAAATGGTTTAACTTTATCAACACTAGAAAAAATCACGATTAAAGGTAACTTTTACAGTGCTCAAAAAAGAACTTATAATGATTTACCCTTTATCAGTGTGTTTTTTAGCACTGATAAAGGGGGATCTTTATCCACATTATTCTTAGCACTGATAAAAAAAATTAATAAAAAATATCATTATTATTTTATGTATAATTATCATATTTATATTCAAAAAAATAATGTTATTTATATACATTAATTAAAAAATACATATATATAATTAATCTAAATATGTTATATTAATATATATTTTTTAATAATTCAAATATATATATAGTGTTCTAAAAAAGCATTTATAAATTTACAAATAAATAAATATATATTTAAATAATTATAAAATTATAATAAATATATTTATATATGTATATATATTTAAATAAGAATAAAATTATAATAAATATAGATATATATATATATATATTAAAAGAATTATAAAATTATAATAAATATATTTAAATAAAAACTATATTTATTATATTTATAATAATATATATTTATATATGAATATATATATATATATAATTATATAAATAAATATAAATATATAAATAATTATAATTATATATAATTATATAAATATATTTATTTATAAATTGGGTGAGCACTGTGTGGGGGTGTCGTATGACACCAGTTCCGTGCAGCGAAATACTTGGCCAGCACATCTATGCGGGGGTGGATGTTGTTGGAACTGTCTAGCTGCATGGTAGGTGGATAGTGCACCTACCTCCCCAACCAAGGACTTAAAACATGGTTGCTGCACATGCAGCCCCTATTTTTGGTAGCCATGGGAGAAGTCCATAGTAGGTGCAGGATTGGTGGGAGTTGTGTCAAACTTGACACCTCCCACCATGGCTATTTAAGGAGGTCCAAGGGAGCTTCCTTAAAATCATCAATCTGATCCAAGAGAGCTCTTCTAGCCAAGAGATCCTTGAGAGCTCTATGTGAGAGGTGTAGAGAGAAGTTTTTTGTATGCTTTGTTCATGTTGAAATAAAGCTCATTTTTCTTCCATTTTCTTTCTCAATAATCTCTCTTCGTGGTCAGCGAACCACAACAAGTGGTATCAGAGGCAGTTACGATGAAACAGCGACGGGCAGTGGAAATTTACCAATGACCGGAAAATTCATGTTGCCCGGAATCGTGTTTTGAAGGAATATTATGAATGCCTCTGTCACGATGATTCCAACAGTGCAAACAACATCACAAATGGAGCTAAAACGAGCTTCCTAGGCCCGGTCAAAGTTTGGTCAACATTTGGGTGCTATAATACCCCCTTACCAAAGAAGAAGGTACTGTTCTAGCATCGGTGACTTTTGGGTGGGTTTCCGGCAGCTACTACGGCGTGCCACGTCATTGCCACATCATCGGACTATCTCGGTCGTTGATACTGTTTTGATCATAACTTGATCAATCGATATCCGATTTTGATGATCCAGGAGTCGATTCAACCATTTTTGACCATTAAGAATGCAACTGTGAGCTCTGTTTTTCCAGATTCTACATAAATTTAAAGGGAATTAAAATCCAATGGAGGGATCATCCACGGTAGGGATGATCATGTTGACTTCTTTGAACTACTCCATTCGGAATTCTCAAATGGAAGATCCCCTCAATGCTAAGGAACTTTTTGACCCCATTGAGAATGAGGGAGTCAACCCCGATGCCACCATGGAAGCAGAGTGGAAGAATCTAATCAAGAAGACGGTCGGTCGAATCTACCAATGGATCGATCACAGCGTTTACCACCATGTTGCTCAAGAGACTAGTGCATATAAACTTTGGAAAAAGTTGGAAAATACGTATCAGTCCAAGACCGCTCGAAACAAGATCCTTTTGTTGAATAGGTTGATGAATCTTTTACTATATAGTAGAAACTCTATAGTTGAACACACCAGTGAGTTCCAAAGCCTAGTGAACCAGTTGGTGGCTGTTGGTAAGACTTTAAATGATGAAGATCAGGCGAACCACGTACTTTGCACACTTCCTGATAGCTAGGATACGCTTGTCGTCTCACTCAGAAACTCAGTGCCTGAAGGCAAACTTACTATAGTGATGGTAAAAGATGCATTGTTCAACAAGGAAGCCTGAACGAAGGATGCGAGTTACAACCAGACGCAAGCTCTCATTTTGGAGAAGCAAGGGAGACAACAAGGAGGAGGTCGTGGGGTAGGAACTAGAGGTCGAAGCAAGAATATAGGAAGATACATAGATGGTAGGAGGTCAATATATACATGCTACCATTGTGGCATGGAGGGAAACATGAATAAGAGCTGCTGAATTTGTTACAAGAAAAGGGTCAAAGTAGCAACCAGTAAAGAAGAAATGAATACGTTCATGTGAGCATCACCGGAGAAGTTATTCTTTTCTCCAAAGATGAAGAAGAGGCATGTCTTTATACATCAGGCCAAGACACAGAATGGGTGGTTGATACTGTAGCATCGTACCACATCACGCCGCATCGTGAGTATTTCTTGACTTATCAAGCTGGTGACTTTGGTGCAGTCAAGATAGGGAATACCAGTTTGGTGGAGATTGTTGGCATGCGTGATATCCAAGTCAAGATGAACGTTGGATACACAATCACCTTGAAGGATGTTCAGCATGTTCCAAGTCTTCGGCTCAACCTATTATCAGGTATAGCCTTTGATCGACAAGGCTATGACAACATCTTCACCAATGGATCATGGAAGATGACAAAAGGAGCCATCATTATCGCTTGAGGACACATATGTGGTACGTTGTACAAAATTCATGTGAAGATATGTGCAGACAGCCTCAACACGGTGGAAAGAGATATTTCATCCAATATGTGGCATAGAAGGCTCAACCACATGAGTGAAAAAGGGTTATCTACCCTAACAAATAATAAGTACATCAGTATTGACAAGGATTCTTCACTTGATCCTTGTAAATACTGCTTATATGGGAATCAACATAGAGTCTCATTCCATACTGCTTCATCACAAAGATCAGAGTTATTGGATCTGGTGCACTCTGATGTATGCGGACCCATGGTGGTGGATTCACTCAGAGGTAACAAATATTTCTTATCCTTTATTGATGATGCATCTCAAAAGGTGTGGGTGTTATTCTTAGGGAAGAAGGACCAAGTAATAGACTAATTCAAGATGTTCCATGCCATGGTGGAGCGTGAAACTGGAAGGAAGCTGAAGTTTCTTCTTTCAGACAATGGAGGATAGTACACATCTAGAGAATTTGATTCCAATTGTAGGAGTCAGGGAATCCGATATGAGAGGACAGTCCCTTTCACCCCAAAACACAATATAGTTGCAGAAAGGATGAATAGAACCATCATGGAGAAGGTAAAAAGCATGATGAGTTTGGATAAGCTTTCTATCCATTCTAGGGAGAAGCTGTTCAGGTTTCCTGCTACCTCATCAACCGATCACCGTCAGTTCTACTAAAATTTGAGATTCCATAGAAGAAATGGTCTAGTAAACATCTCTCTTACTCTCATTTATGAGTATTTGGATGTTTTTCATTTGCACATGTATCCAAGGAGCTCAAGAAGAAGCTAGAAGGGAGATCTACTCCATTCATCTTCATTGGCTATGGAGATGAGGAGTTCTAATACAAGCTTTGGGACCCAAAAGAGAAGAAGGTGATATGAAGCAGAGATGTCGTGTTCCATGAGAACCAGACGATCAAGGACATTCAAAATCCTATAATTCCTCGAAGGAAAAGTGTTAAGGACTCAATTCATGATCCAACACATATACCAGCACCACCTTTCATTGAAGAGGAGGAGGTGCAAGAAGACTCATCAGCAGTGGACCAGGAGGCTGTGGAGGAGGATATTGAGTAGGGGGGCTCAGTCCTCTTCACCAGAAGTTGCAGAACCATCACAGGAGCTATGTGATTTTGTGCCTCCCGAATCTAACATTACACAGGTTCAAATATATTCACGCAGAAGGATTACATAAACAAAGTATTCGGAGTCATATTACCTACTACTGACTGATGAGGGGGCCCAGAAGGATACCAAGAAGCAGTGTCTCATCCCGAAAAACTCAAGTGGTTGCATGCAATGGAGGATGAGATGGAATATTTGATGAATAACCAAACATAAGATTTTGTGGAATTACCCAAAGGTAAGAAGGAACTTACAAAAAAATGGGTTGTTCAGGCTGAAGAAGGATGGCAACAAAAGGGAGGTCAAGCACAAATCTCGGTTAGTTGTCAAGGGATTCCTTCAGAAGAAAGGAGTCAACTTTGATGAGAATTTTTCACTCATGGTAAAGATGGATTCAATCCGATTTATTTTCGTATTAGTGGATATATTGGACTTAGAGCTTGAAAAGATGGACGTGAAGACAAATTTTCTTCACGGTGACCTCTCTGAGGAGATCTATATGAAGCAGCCTGAAGGATTTGAGGTTTCTGGACAACAAAACCTCATCTGAAGATTAAAGAAGAGCTTGTACGGACTGAAACAGGATCCCAAGAAGTGGTACAAGAATTTTGACTCTTTCATGGTGAGTCGTGGCTACAAGCAGACACAGGCAGACCAATGTGTCTACATCCAGAGATTTCAGGATGGTAACTTTCTTGTCCTTCTATTTTATGTTGATGACAAGTTGATCATTGGAAAGTATGTAGCGAAGATTATCCAGTTGAAGAAGGAGTTATCCAAGTCTTTTGATATCACTACTAGAAAAATGACCTATACCCATGGTTCAAAACCGTGGGTATAGCCCCCAAAACCTTGGGTATAGGCTATAGCCACGGCTTTGGAAACCGTGGGCAACCAAGGTATCGGGATAGGTCCATAGCCTATATCTATAGTTTTCCAAACCGTGGGAAAAGATCTGTCCACCATGTCATTTCCTTTTTTCCACCATGTCACAGCCATCTAACAACTGTTTTAAAACTGTTGGTTTAAATATATTGAAAAAAAACAGAGTTGGGAATTGATCCTATAACCTGCACTTTACTCACCAAACACTAATCCATCTAAACTACCTGAATTTATTATACTAATATATATACATCAATGTAATTATATTAATATTAACCATCAGTTTTAAGAAAAAAAAAGCCATGCGGGTTTAGAACCTGTGAACTCCACTTCGAATACTCCGCACCTCGTCACTTCACCTACAACAATTATATTAACGGATACCTAAATTTTGTGAAATATATTGATATTTTTTTGTATTAGGAAAAATGATAACGTCGGGTTTCGAACCCACGTCTGTCCCTATAACTATCCAGCGACTAACCAACCGACCTAAATAACATGTTGTATAATATATCTACTCTTATTTTAATATATTATTCTCACTTTCTGTATTAGGAATAAATGCAGCCAACGAGATTTGATCCCAAAACCACCGGCATTACCAAATGGTAACTCACCAACCAATCTACATGGATTATGTGTTTTATTATTTATATAAACTTAAATATATTAATTAAAACCGTGGTTATAGGAGGGAAAACTATGGGTATAGGTTTTCCTGCCAATTTTTTTTCTGTGACACTGCTTTTTTTCCACTATAATTCGGGAAAGCTATACCCACGGTTTTACCAAACCGTGGGTATAGGTCTTCAAAAAAACTGTATACCTACGGTTTTTCCAAAACCATGGGCATAGGTGACTTTACCCCAAGGTTTTGGAAAACCGTGGGTATAGGTCATCAAAAAAACTATACCCATGGTTTTGGGCGAAACTGTGGGTAAAGGTTTAGTATCCGAACCTATACCCAAAGTTCTAAGAAAACCCGTGGGTATTGGTCTATTTTCTATTAGTTTATGAAGGACTTGGGAGTAGCTCAATAGATTTTGGGGATGCAGAGCATTCGTGATAGAAAGGGGAAGTTGGTGTTACAATCTCAGGAGATGTATGTTGAACGTATTCTGAAACGTTTCAACATGGACAAATCCAAACCAGTTAGCATTCCTCTTCCCGATCATTTGAAGTTGAGAAATATTTCATGGTAGTCGTCCAAGGAAGAAATTGAGGAAATGGAGATAATTTCATACTCCTCAGCAGTTGGAAGCTTGATGTACGCTATGGTGAGTACGAGACCTGACATTTCCCATGCAGTGGAAATCATGATCCGATTTCTCTCTAATCTTGGAAAGCAGCACTGGGATGCAGTCAAGTGGATTCTGAGGTATCTTAAAGGTAATTCAAAGTTATGTTTGTTCTATGGAGGAGATGAACCTATATTGGAGGGCTATACAGATGTAGATATGGCCGAAGATCCTGATAGTAGGAAGTCTACATCAAGATACATCTATAATTTTGCAGGAGGAGCTATATCATGGCATTCAACGTTGCAGAAGTGCGTTGATTTATCCACGAAGGAAGTTGAGTACATTTCTACTTTGGAAGCTGGCAAGGAGATATTGTGGAAAAAGCATTTTCTCCAGGAGCTTGGATTCATCCAGAAGGAGTACAAGGTTCATTGTGATGGTTAAAGTGCTTTGGACTTGAGAAAGAACTCCATGTACCATTCCCGGATGAAGCACATCGACATTCATTATCACTGGATACGCGAAGTGATGGATCAATAATTGTTGTGACTTGTGAATATCCACATGAAGGAGAACCCGATGGATATGTTGACAAAGGTGGTTGCTCGAGATAAGCTAGACATTTGTAGATGCTACAGTGCATTGTAGATGGAGGGGGAGAATTTTTGGAACTGTATAACTGCATGGTAGGTGGATGGTGCACCTACCTCACCAAATAAGGACTTCAAACATGGCTGTTGCACATGTAGTCCCTGTTTTTGGTAGCCATGCGAGAAGTCTATGGTAGGTGGAGTATTGGTGGGAGTTGTGTCAAGCTTGAAACCTCCCACAATATTTATTTAAGGAGGGCCAAGGGAGCTTCCTTCAAATCATCAATCCGAGCCAAGAGAGCCTTGAGAGATCCATGTGAGAGGTGTAGAGAGAAATTTTTTATAAGATTTGTTCATGTTGAAATAAAGCCCATTTTTCTTCCATTTTCTTTATCTATTATATATCTTCATGGACAGTGAACCACAAAAAATGTGGACAACATGAACCAAGAAGGGCATGCCTGATAGTGGTGGCAGGGAGGTGTGGATAAAAATTTGTCCACAGGGGGAGCATTACTGAGGATGATGGCACCGCTTGGTGGAGTGATGTCGGTGCAGGGACACACAACATGGGGAATGGTTGTTTCCTATTTTCTGATCAAAATTGTAGGTTCAGGTGGTGCGGTGGGGATACGTATGTCTTCTGTGTCTTCAACGGAGTTGGTGCAATAGTTAGATGCAGGGCAATGGGCAATGTCAGATGAACGGATGGAGGCATGGATACAGAATCCAAAGTTTATTGTTTAGGGTAGTGGGATAGTGATGATGATGATTTTGGATCAGTAAGACCTTAGTAATCACACTCAGTTTCACCTTTGAGAGGATGCTCATGCTACTGTCATCCAGTGCAATCATTTGGTGGTAGGCTTGTGGTGGACGACTACCATAGTTCAACAATGGGGGAGATTACTTGAGGGGGTAGCTGGTCAAGATGGTGGACTGCAGCAAGAGGAATGGTGATGGATTTCTATCATGGTGGTAGTGACTCAGATGATTACAGCATGAAAAATAGCCTTGGTACAGTCCCTGTTAGAATTTAGGGGCATATCACATGGCCCAATGATGTTAAAAATGGGCATGCGGGTGGAGGTGTGGTGGTAGGCAAGAATCGATCCTCGGTTCCATCGACATCGAATAATGTTGGATACGAAGTTTGTGAAAATAGGGTTTTTGGTTTAAATAGGAATCTGAACATTTTGGGATGCAATCTATTTTTCAGGTTATCAAAATATTATAATGCTATAATTTTTGTCAACTCTTGGGTTGATGGAGTTAAATCGCAAAAAAAATCACCAATAATGGAACCATGGCCTTCATCGAGGCCAACCATAAATTTTTTCAAGATCTTCTAGAGGATTTTAAGTGTTCAGTTATTGGGTGGTTGTCTTTGTAGAGTTTTAGAAATTCCTAGAAGCTTGAGTATTGAATAAATTAGCTTAGTCTAATTTTTAGATTAAATGATTGGCGGGTTGTTTCAATTGGCATTTATGGTTTTCATTTCATCTTTCCATCTTTGGATCTTATGTTTAAAGAATGGATTTTTGTTTTTATTTCTTTTAATCCAAAAACACTAAGATTACAAGATTGGGACCCCTAGTTCAACCTGGCTATGGCTCAAAACTCTAATTTTCAACCATGGATCTAGATTAGATGGTTAAACTTGTTTTTTTTGTCATCCTCAAATCCTCTAGGATGCTGCCTCAATATTTGGAATCCTTCTTAAATTAGATAAGAAGGCTATGCTCACAATGTTTGGGCATTAGGACATAGTTCTTATGGAATTGTATCTTAGTTATCCACTAATTTAAACTATTTTACTTATGGACAATGAATTCAAGTTTAAGCTTTTTTTGAGTTTTATTTTGTTCTTGATTTCTTATTGCATTTTCAATGCACTGGTAATCACTAGGAAGCATGGATTAAGGTATTAAAATGTTTCAATTGTAAGAAGTGTGGGAACAATATTGGGAATTGTAAGTTTAAATTTCTAGTTATAGGATCTAATTTACCATTTGGAAATAGAGCGCCTACTAATAAAGGGAATGTTGATAAGGTTAATCTGATGGGAAATATGTCTTGTAGACCTATGAATACAGTTGTGAATGGCTAGTCTTTTGGTAGGTGTAATTTATCCCTAGATGTATTGGGAAGAGCTGGTGATAAGGGTTTGTTTCCCCTCAACTGATGCAAGAGAGGTTGTCTTTTTCTGATGTGGTTGTTGGACACAATAATGGTAAATATATTAATTTTGGTTATGATAATCCTGATTCTATTATTATATATGATGATCTGCATTTTTCACCTTCTGTGTGACTTAATTAGGGAGACAAGTGTGAGTCCAATGAAGGTGAGGATCTTGTATATGAAGATGGGATGAACCTATGGAGCTCCTTGAGGAGTAGTATCTATCTCAAGGTAATATTACTTCAGGAAATATATCTCAGTATCACAAAAGGGCATATCTTCTTCAGACATGGAGGTTGTTTTGACAAATACAATGGATGATCATGGTCATGTGGCTGATGTACAAGGGTCTCTAGTGAAGAAACTTGAAGCGGATATAGTTATCTCTGCTGGCCATGCTTCTGAATTCTCACCATTTCATGATGCTATGAAATCTTCTTATAGAAAGGAATTAAATACAGATGAGGGTGGTACCCTGAATGAAAAAGGGTAATTTAATTATTGAGTCTATTAATAATTTTTAGATTGATAAACATTATCTTAAGGGTTTGTAAAAGTCTAGTGTGCATAAAAAATTGGTATCTTGTTCAACCATTGGAGGCTATGTGAAGACTTCTAATCTCCATGTGCATGATGATGGTGGTGGTAAGGAGGATGTCGATCTAGCTTCCTCTACATTTGATGATTTTATTACTATGTAGCATGTGAATAAGGCTGCTAAAGTGCCTTCTTAGGCATTGCCAACTTCGGTGCATGATGAAGTGAAGCCTATTTCCACTCTTGGCAATGATACTAGTGTACAATCCTCAGATGAACTAAGGTAAGCTAAGGGAAAGGAGGATGATGTCAAGATCTTTGATGATCGAGGTGAACCATGGGTTTCCCAAAATGGAAGATAGGTTATCACCCTCGGGGTTGTGAATGATGCTAAAGCAGACCCTCTGTTAGTTTTATCTTGTGGGAATGGTTTATTTTGTATTTTTTGTTGTTTTGGTGGTGTGTGTGATTCACACTTTTTGTTGCAACCCTTTGACTTTGTCTCTTTATCTATTTTAATAAATTTTCAATGTCATGGGTTTTAAACTTGTGGTATGCACTGTTTGAAGTAATTAAAATAAATATAAGAAATTAATATTTCATTTAAAAAATTATACAATATATAAATGAATATATTTATTTAAATATATATTTATATTGATATTAAAAAATATAAAATATTTATACATGTATAACTGCATGTATGTATGTGTATGTGTGTATACACATGTGTGTATGTATATTTTTGGACCCGATTCATGTCGTACTAGGGCAGAAAAAACAGTATAATGGATAGTAACCAATTTTCTATTATTATGAAGGGTTTCACGTCAGGTTCACCATTTTTGTTTCCACCCAATTCACATCGCACCTCTAGTAATAGAGTATTTTCAGGCTCATCCCTACAGGGACTGAGCAATGTATCTTTCTCATATTGGGAAGAAGGTGCCATAGTTGAGTGGTCCTTATGGGTGATTGTAGGGGTGGTGAGTATGTATGAAATCAGTCCACGTAGGGTACGATGTCATTAGATGGTCTCCAACTGGTTTATTCGTGGAGCCATAAACACCCAACGACCCTTGTATCCTAGATTCATGGACCTGCATTCCAAAGGCAGTTGATCGTTGGATGACGATTTGGACAATGACACTTAAGGAATCCATTGGATGAGAGGATGGGAGGTTGGGATCATCACACCCTTTTGGGGGGAATTATTTCCTACTCTGGGACTCTCTTATAGATTTAAGAAATGTTCATATGTTTATGAATTCTTGGTTATTTCCTAAGCATGTGTCCACATATTACCGCTGACATACAAAATCAATCATGGATACGCATGGATTAGGAATTATTGAGACAACACTAGCTTAATCCCTATGATGATGAACTCTGGACTTTATCATAATCCAAGTAGGATAGAATTTTCTTCAATATCGAGATCAAACCCATGATATGGGCTTCCTATATATCCCCGTGAGAGGAATCAGAAACCACATAGTTCAGTTCTACTTAAATAGACATATCACCTTCTAAGGTCATGTGATGGGGACCCATCCATGCATTTTAGTGTTGTGCGGCAAAGACATATAGTCATAGAATGCCTAGTCATGATTTCTTGTGGGACTTATAAAGATGCAGCCTAGGACACTTAGGAGAGGTATGGTCTCCTAGGTGGATATGGCCTTACTGGGGATATGGCCCGGTGAACACTAAGGTGATTTGGGTGATGGTTTTGGAATTCTAGGAGGCTTCCTACGTATCCCAGTTAGTTGGGAATCAAATACCTCATAGTTTGGTTTAATTTGGGGATTATATCATAAAGGAGGACCTTCTAGAAGAGTCACTTTGGGGCTTATTCCTAAAGAGGATTCCTTAATGATATGGGGGTAATTTTGTTGGGACTGAATTTTAAAGAGAATGTATCTTGACCTCGGGCCTTAGGCAGGTGTCCTACGTTTCCTAATTAAAGTAGAAATCATAGTTCTCATAATTCATTGGAATATGGTATGGATTATGTGATAATCATAACCTCTAAGCCCATGTGAGTCATGCTCGGTTTGATAAACAAGAGGAAGTGTTAGATCTAGTAGGCCACACATCCTTCCTTATTCACTAATGCAAAAGCAGGAGGATGGTGGAAGAGACTGGGGTGATGGCTTGACAAGAGGGAGAGGGGCTTTGAATTTTCCAACTCTCACCTATGTTGATATCCATGATAGTCACATTTGGAATTCTCTCCAGACATGTCTTGCGATGATCCCAATAGGAGCAAGAGGGTCACCTCCTGTAGAAAGGTTATGGGTCACCTTAAGGGGGGTTCCCAAAATATGGTTTTGGGAAAGGGGAAAAGCATCGTTCCTTGTCAATGGGAGAAGAAAGCATGATTCCTTTTATGTATCATTGTCCCTCATTGAATGGAAAAGCCTGTGATTACCCTTTATCTCTATAACTGGGAGATACATGTAAACATCCCAAGGTTTGGACCCTGGGTTACCACGGGAATGTAGACAAAGAAACACTCCGGAGGCCCATACCATTACTGGGGTTACCCACATGTCTTCCCTTAACATGGGTATGTAGATTCAGAAGGACATGCTGATGTGCATGATGGTTTTAACATATTGGTCTGGTGGCTTTGGAATAGGCTTTGGCCTGATGTCGATGGACTAGTTTGTGGAGGATATTCACATGATGGGATGAAAACAAAAGGTCATTATCGGGACTAGAAGGTAAAAATCCTAAAGGTACCCAATTCTATGTACCACTAGTTTATGTGGGGTAGGGTACCCTCTTCATGGCACATTTCTATGCAGGTGGAGGGGTTGTCCATGTATCGAGGCAGTACGCAGACCTGGAGGCTTTCTACGTACCAAGGAAGTATGCAGACCTGGATGTCGTTCGCGTACCATGGTGGTACATGAACTTGGATGTGGTCCACGTACCATAGTGGTATGTGTCCTTGGGTTCCATCTACATACCATGGTGGTATGTGGCGCTGGAGTCCATCAGTGTGGTGGAATGCTATGCAGGGTAGGGTTTTGTCTGCATAGAGATGTGCTATGTGGTACACCGAATTGAAGAAAGAGCATTAGTCTTGTAGTTCAAATTAATTTCATCTGTGAAGGGAGTATGTTTCGTTTTTTTCCAATTATGTTCATGGTTTACCCATATTATTATGTTTTCTTCTTTTTATGGTTCATGGAGGATTTATACTTACTAGAAATCATTCGTTATTCCATACTTCATCGATCACTTGACTTTGAAGTCTTCTGCTCGTAACCTCCAAGATCTCTAAAAATCCTCTCTCTTTTCCTCCCCTTGGGAGACTTTTATAGAGTGTTGAGGAGGATTTATCTATGGGAAACACGACACCTTTCATAAAAGACCATGGGGAAATCATCTAGCTCGTGGAAAACTCGGTCAACAGATATTTGTGGTTCTATGGTTCGCAGCGGAGGAAATCATCTCCTCAATCATGCAAATGACGCGGTTTGTGAGATGCCACCAGCCTCATCTTGTTTGCAAACTGAGTTTTGGGGATAGTATGTGGGGGCATACGTCTCCATCCCATTTTCTCCAATGACGTGGTTCGCAGGGCTGTGGTTCACAGGTGGAATTTATCCATGTCCATTCTACCAACGACATGGTTCATGGGGAATCGGCGTCGTTCCTCATTTATTTCATGAACTGCCTAGTTCTCTAACCGATGAATCACGAGTCAACATTTCATGGGCTTTCCGCATACTATTTGGTTCGTGGGAAATAGATTCTATGTACCACTACTGGAAATCAGTATGTGGACCACTTTAGTCCTTTTCCAAATTCGATTTCTTAAATATTCTTCTCAGGTTTTCAATCAAACCTGCATCTTATTACTTTATCTAATTTGTGGGAGAATTTTCCTTCCCTTTGTAGAGTTTTTAGGACCCTACAAATTTCCCCATTAGAATGGGTTATAACTAGGATGAAGAGGAGGCTATTTTGATGTAGAAATTGGTCTTAAACTGAACTGGTTTGCGATAGAATAGTGGGACTATTTGGGGGACCATGCCTATATATAGAGGGGAGCTTTTTTTCATTTACTATAATTCTCAGCAAAAAAGAGATCCATAAAGTGCTCTTGTCTTTCCCTACTTCTTCATACTAGTTCCTTCATGAAATTCTTCATCTGGAAACCATGCCTTGCATTCTGTGAACTGAAAACTCTTCACGGTCGTTCCCATCCATGACCTGACCTTTGAATCCATGAACTGAATTGTGAAACTTAAAACATAAGTTTGAACAACACTATAGTAAAAAACTAGGTGGTTTTCTTGATCCACATACTAAACCTCAATTCAGCGAAGTGAACCTTAAATTTCCAAATAAAACATTAAATATTTGATTTTTTTTTTTGGACAACCACATAGTAAAGATCAATGAGTGGCTCTCCCATTCTGTGAACTGGTCTTGATTCGTTGGCCAATGCTTCACAGGCCAGCATCTTGCAGGGTGTTCCATGAACTGTTAGTATGTGGGGAATGCCATTTGTGAACCATTTCTGGGGTCAGCACATGGAGTTATGCTATGCGGGATTCTTGTGGTCCTTTACCAATTTTTGGCCTTTTTCCCAAAGATTTTGTTGTACTGACCCTTTTTTATAGTATTTTGGATTCATAAAGAAGATGACTCATCCTCAAGCTGCTGTTGAAGATGTTGTTGTTGTTGATGCTGTCGTCATTCCCCTTTCAGCTGCTAATGAAAGTCATAAGAGTATGGAGAACTCCGTTGATGAAAAAATCTCTATCACCCCACTACATCAATCCTTAGAGAATCTACATCATGTGACCCAGGGGGAGTATCCATTCTTAGATTGGCTGCCCATTTATAGATTCGGTCGACTATCTGATACATCTATTCTGGAACCACGTGTGGCCGAAAAAATTTATACCTAGATAATCAAGAGAACCGTTCCTAAGGGGCATATTTTTTTGGGAGGAAGATTCATACTAAAGGAAATCGTTGTTGGGTTATTATTTAACTATGATCCTTGGACTCTAGAGGAATCATGGTAGAATCTAGATGAAATGACCCATTGCTACCAAAGCATTGTGTTAAGGGACACAAAAAATGAGCAACATGGATGTTCATCAAAGTGGGACCTTCACTCTAGAGGTTCTTTTGGCTTGGATTGGGGATGACCATTATGGGTCCATCCGAGTTATGAAGAAATCTGGGTCGAATTCTAGGTTGTGGGGTTATATGAGGTGGTCTGGGTGTCCCAAACCTACGTTCGTCAGACCATAGCCCTCATTTCAATAATTCTGAGTAGATGGAGTCCATCTACAAATACCTTTCATTTAGCCCATGGGGATTTCAGCATTAGTCTCTGTGATGTTCAGCTGATTTCAGGGGTCCCTATTGTCGGGGACATGTATGATGAGTTTCTACCTCCAACTTCCACCTGGGAAAATGTGGAGAGGACTCCTCCTTTGGCTAAGTGCTCCTTTCCCAAGCAAAGAAACTTTTGAATAATGTCGACCCCTTCCCAAAATAATACATTTCTTTCTCAAAGTGGATTATTATCATTACCAAGAAAAGTTGTCAAGAGCCTATTGTGTGCAGACCCAGGTCTTGTCTATCCAAGGAAACTCGAAGGTGAGAAGGTTCCTACTAGCCTACCTTAGAGGAGGGTCAGTTCCACGAATGGGGATGGGAACTCATCCCTGATGTGGCCCACTTGTTTCAGTTGGTGGCCTTCTTGGAAATGTTTTTGAGTGGATATATTTTACCAATGAGAGACTCTAGTGGTGTGAGAGTCACAACCTTCATCATAGCGGCTCAATGGGTCACCGAAAAATGTATCAACCTGGCCATTAGCTCTAGTCCAAAATATACCACTTACTTGGATGGGTTAGTGAGGGACGTCCACCTCATCAGACGATTGGGCCCTTCCAAATCCTCTAGGGATTGATAGAAGCCCACATAGGAGGCAACACATTTGTTAATCCCTTACAAATTCAGCATGTTATTCTTTGACCTTACCTTCGAAGCACCAGTGGGGTTATGTCATTGGGCTAGGCTGTCCAAGATAAGCATAAATACCACACTAAAAAGAACGAATGAGAGTTTATGGCTTGAATAAACTATCATGACTGGTCCATCTATCATCCTTACACTTACCCTATTGGTACCATTATGAATGCTGATTCAGAAGAATTTTTCAACCAAGGCAACCTATTTTCTATGAGAGGGGGTATTTTAGTTCCCGTATTGATGGATAACTTATCTTCGAAGGATATGAACCTTTTAGATTTGGCCATTAGTTTAATTGCTTCCAAATGTTGTGTCTCTCTACCCTCAATGGTGCACATCAATAAAAACATATTATGATAGCCTGACAGTTGTGGATAATGTTTACTAGAGAGGATACTCATTGCAAGGTCAAAATTACAGATTCTGAGGGTTGTGTACACTTTCTTACATGAGGTTATGTTGTGGCCTTGGCTCAATCATATCTGGATGGATACTTATAAGATCTAGTTTCCACTGTTATGACCCCCCAAGTCATTTGAGGCTAAGGAGAAGGGTAAGAGAAAGGAAGTTTTTGGACATTCCCAACTAGGGAAATTCTTTAAAAAGCCTCTCAGTTATGGACCCCTGAGGAAGGTCCTAAGAGACTGGGGAGTGACCTCACAATATATTGAGGCTGCCACTAGTGGTCAACCACACATCCCTTCTAATTCTACCATTACAGGGGCCTAAAGGTAATGAGATATTTTCAAGAACCGCAAATCTTTTCATGATGAGTCCCCTAACACCCTGTGGAAGTTCCTCCAAGAGATAGAGGTTTCCCTCACCTACCTTGTTCGTGTGTTAGCACCAGCTGAAATTTCTTATGATGATGAGCCTGAGAGGGTAATATATTACTTTTAGGACCTTGAAACTCTGATCCATACCTAGAACAACCATTATAAATACTCCCATTAATTACTTTCCATGTTTCCATCAGATACTGACGAAGAGGGTGATGATGATGATCACTATTTAGAGGGTGGTGAGATTGCTAATTTTTATTCTATGGTTGGAGAAATGAAAGCTACTCACTCGCACCCAGATCCTCATAATTTTTTATCTCCTAAGGTTCCCAAGGCCGCAGAGGCACCTAGGAAGAAACTTCTACTGATGAAACTTGTTCTGCTTCCCCAGGACAATCTTCCTGCAGTAGCCATCCCCATTACAATTTCATTTCTGAACTCTTGGAGGGTCTGGGATGACTTGAGGGTGAATGCTTCTAATGAAGACATTTGGAAACTACTTCAAAGAGGGATCTTTGATCTTCTGGGTTTTGGGGAAGCCATTTATCCTACATTTATTTCTGTTTAAGAACATACAAATGAGGTAGCCACATTCCTGATCAATATGGATAGGTGTCTATATGCTTCCATAGATAAAATTTACTAGTCTAACCAGGTGGTATGGATTACAGTAATCTCATATCCAAAAGATATATAAGGAGATTCCATTCTATTTACTAACCCTGACATTAATTTCCTTTATTGTGAAGATTCTGAAAAGTCCTCCTTTACTTCCACAAGGACCTGAGGAGTCTCGAGTGATGGTTCTTTTTCTAGTATACACTTTTGAGGTCACTACAGCTGGGGAACATGTCCCTTCGGATGTGGGGATTGTTGGGAAGGTTCTCCTGGTGCTACCAAACATATGGAGGCAATTATTGAAAATTCTACCAGGGAATTTCCTCCCCTATATCCACTTGATATTCCCTTTAGAAATCCATCTCCATGGCATACCATGAAATGCCGACAAGCATCCCATCTATCAAAACGCATCAAAAAGTGATTACATGTAACTATCATATCTACCAATCTGGCTGTTAGACCACGCACCTTTATCCTGATGACCAATTATTGCGTGCATATTTTGTAAAGAACCAATAAGTAATCATGAAACAGTTTCCCAAGCATCTGTGGCTCATGTTACTTTTATGGTAGAAGAAGGACCACCATTAGTCATGATTGAACAGGGTAGAGAGACAAGACCTGGTGAGGAGAATGGGGGTATTCTGATCCCTCCAGACATTCCTGCCCCAAATCAAACAACCTCTTCCCTGATAGGGGAGGATAATTTAGAGGTTGAAATCCCAACCAAGCATGTTGATCCCACTTCCATAGAGAAGGACAGGAAGAATTTGATAGTAGCAGCTGAATTGGGTGAAGAGACCCAATTGCCTCAGGCTACCTGAGGGGCTCTAGGTCCTGAGGAGTCAACCACCCCAAACCAAATATACCCCACCCTTGTAGAGGGATAACCTTTCAGGGTTGATGATCTAGTTGATATTATTAATCATTCTTCCCCAAAAGTTACACCCACAGGGGAATCTACTATCCTAGCTCCTGAAAATTTAGAACAGGCCATTATGCCTTTTTCTACAACTACAAGAGCGGTTGTGGCCCTGGTTTCTGTGGGTTTAGAACTGGATATCACAACTTTTTCCAAGATGATTTTTTGTACAAGCCTAATTTATTTAAGTAATATTATGAAAGATTCTTTAGAGGCTTTTGGTCTATTCTATCAGAACCCTAATTCTTGGTTGTCCTTGGACGACCCTAAAATTCAATTACGCATTGAAGAAGCAACACCATCTTCATCAGGTGGCAATGATAGCACAGAAGTTGAGGGAATCAATGTTTCGAAAAGTGGAGGTTAGTTACCCAATACTCCTACCACCACCATTATCCCCTCCCCCTTCAAGGATAGATAGTGTTTACTTTCTGCATTTATGACATTAAGATCACAACCACAAGCACTGGAGATTGTGTTAGTGACTTCAATCCTAACCAATGTTGCAATGGTCAGGGGTGAGACTGTTGAGGGATCCAGTCGTGCTACGAGCATTGAATCAGGTCCCTACTTAGTGACGTTCATTCTTGAATATATTTCATCATCTGGGAGTTATTCTGAGACCGATCAATAGGTCCTGGTCAGCCTTCGACCTAACTTTCAAAGGGCGTGGAAGAATATCTAGAGATTGATTTCTCAAACACCACTTGCCAATATGCTGATGGAGCTTCCAAAGTTACATCTCCAGTTTTTGGTCCTGGGGTTTGAAGAATTTGATTACCATGAAATTTATGATATAATGAGTAAGTTGGTCATGGACAGAGAGAAATATAGAACACTCAAGTCCCATCTTTCTTATGCAGAGTCTGAGGCTCATCTTATTGTGGACAGAAAAAAAATTTATGAATAAAGTTGTTGATCAAGATGGAACAGTCGCGAGGCTGCAGAGTGAACTCAAAAAAACATCCTTGGCGGAGCATCTCAATCAGGAAATGGAATAGTGGAGTAAAAAACTAGAGTGGCTCAAACATGAATGAGTTTGTGTCGCAGCCATAGTTGATGAGGAACAACGTCTAGTAGAGGAAGGGGAAAAGGATGGCCTCGAGGTAGAACAAGAAGCAGAGGCGATGCGGTAAGGTGTAGTTTCAGATATTATGACTTTGGTAAATCTTATCTAGGACATTGAAGAGTCAAATAATGAATTAATACAAATATTTGAGTCTACTGAACATATTTTTTAGTGGTCATGTCCTTCCCACATGGAGAGGCCCCAGGTTGTGGATACCCTCCATACCTTTTTGTAATAGAATGAAAATATTTTTCTCTCTAATGCTTATTTATCACATTTTCTTGTAATATTAATCATTTATGAACAATTTTAATTGAAAACATAATCTCAACTTGATATCATCTTGAGTAATAATCTAGGATAAAGAAAATAATCAAATCATGCCCTAATTTTTTCCTGAACGGAGGGGCTCAACAAGCGTAGATTGAATCTTGCTAGGGTCACATGGAAAACCCTAAAAACTTTGTTATTTTTCTTTATCAACCTAATTTTTTCCTAATATTATTACGGTGTAGGATTAGCGGGTATAAATTGAATTTTTCTTATGCCACCCTTTTTGGTTTTTTGACCTAACAAGCTTTGTGTATCTTGATGATTTTTTGATTGCTCGATTTGTTTCCTAAACTATATGTAGTATAGGTTTGGAGAGCTGGTACTAAACGTTTTTCCATGATACCCTTTGTGGGGTTTCACCCTAGTAAGCATTGAGTCTTTTTCATTGTAATTTTAGAGTCTTGCAAACCAGACTATCATTAATGGTGTTTTAGGTCGAACATCTTTGACCATGACTTGCAGGGAAAGGGCCCCAATTTAGGACTCATTAACCAAGAATTTCCCAGAAACATTTAGACATGGATGAGGGATTTTTCTTGACCCTGAATTATGATTTCTGGATATGGGAAAAGATATTGGGTATGAAATCCATGGGGAATACAGGAATGGGAAAGGCCTCTCCGGAGGACAAATTTTCCATTGGTTGACAGGATATTGTTGTGGGTAACATATGTAGAGCCTTCGGGGCATTGTGCATATAGTCAAACAAAGGTGTCTGTAGGACACTGGCCATCCATTTTCGATGGACAATAAATTTTTAAAGAATTTTGGATTTGTTTTTCTGTTGAGGGCCATAATGGGTGGCTTGTTAAGGAAACAATGTCTGAATGTATGGGGGAATTTATATTGGTTCGGGTTTCAAAAACACTCCCACATGAATTTTACATGTGCAAAGGAGGGGTAGTGCATGGTGAAGTTTAACATCATACAACCTATATTTTTGAGACTTATGGTTTAAAATCTTCTTTTACTCTAAACAGAGGGGGGAAACAATTTTCCATTTCCATGAAAGTTCATCCGGCAATGTTATATCACCTTCAGGTATGAGGGGGGAAAGATGTAAACTATAATCTAGAGTGTTTTTGAAATCATGGAATAAGGTGAGACGTAGAAATCATATGTAAATATAGATATAGGAAAAGCCTCTCTTGAGGACTAATTTTCCTTTGGTTTATAGACCATTTTTTGGGCAACATATGCAGATCTCCTGGGGCATTATGTTCATAGTCAAACAAAGGTGTCTTCAAGACACTAATCATCCATTTCCAATGTCCAGGGATGGTTATGGGGATTCAGACCTTTTTAGATGCAGATT
The DNA here is from genome assembly GCA_963277665.1 of Viscum album. Classification (NCBI taxonomy): domain Eukaryota; kingdom Viridiplantae; phylum Streptophyta; class Magnoliopsida; order Santalales; family Viscaceae; genus Viscum; species Viscum album. The sequence continues at coordinate 1,710,632,114 of OY728125.1, forward strand.
ATGGTGTGTCAAGAGGGGTTCCGGATCATGAAAAGGGTGAATCTCACATTGAACTTTATCAAGAATACTGGGAATGAATGGAGTCATTTTTATCCTATCCATATGAGTTGTTTCCTTACGAAGGTTTTACACCTGCACGGGCAGGGATGGGAAAATACTATTTAATGGATGGATCTAACATATGAGATTCATTTGTCACTATGTATTCTATGATGATAGGAATCAATTTGTATAGAGTTCTTTTTAAGAATCATTTCTATGAGGATCTGATTCACACATATGGATGGGGAATTTTTTTTTGGGATACGGATTCACCAATGAGGTGGGGGTGTATGTCAAACTATCTTGTGCAGATTCATTTTTTTCATAGGTTCATGAGGAGAAATACCCTTTGACATGACCTGGCCTAAGGTTGAATACAGGGTGTCGATTATCATGTAGTTTAAAAAGCATGTGATAAGGACATTGATATAGAACCCTCTGAGTAACTCGAGGGTAATCAAGCCAAGATGTTCTGACATGTACAGAATGTGGGTAGGGAGGAGAGTGTGAACCATGGTTTTCAAGGACCTTGGATTAGGAGAAATGATGTGGGTCTTGGAAGACATTAGGCATACAAAAATAAGAAAGTCTTATACTATGGATGAATTTTCATTTGCTTGACAGACCATTTTTGTGGGAAACATATGCAGAGATGGTGAGGCATTATGTGAATAGTCAAAAAAAGGTGTCTATAAGACATTGACCTTCCATTACCAATGGCCACAAAGGATTATGGCGATCCAATGTCACTCAAATCATGGAGTTTGATGAATGGAGAGATTTGGTTTGGACATATCAGAAACACTCTGGTCATGACTATTCACATAATTGGGAGTCTTTCTACATAGATTTGACCTATTTATGAGGTGGAACATTTTTACTCCCTTGTCATATTGGGGGCCAGTTTTAAAGATCTAGGTGTCCTATTATCTGATTCCCTATACAATTTTTGTCTATGCACAAGGATTGAGTGTAATTTTAGCAATATTTGGGGTACCTTCCAATTTAATGTCATATGGTTAGAACTTTAGGTTTCCCAATATAGAGGGGAAAACACTAATATTATTTTTCAAGTCATACCATTAGGTTCATCCATTGTAGATTGATTCACCCTGGCTCTATGGGGAGTCCTCTACAAAGATTCCTAATCCCACATGATCTATACTCGATGTGAGAAACAATGGGAGGAAAGGGTTTTACTCAACCACCTAGGGATAGAAGGATCAAAGAAAATAGAATTGTTGGGCCATGTAGTTTAATATCATGTGGTGAGGACATGGGTGGATTGATGTGAAAGATCTAGCTTTTGTGGGTCCATGAAGTTTATGTCTTGTGGAAATTTTGTTGATGGCACAGTTTAATGTCATGTTTTAGGGATGAAATATCAAAGGGATCGTGTGTTAATATGAGATAATCAGGTTAGGATATTATTGGTATGCCCCAAACATGAGGGGGGAAGAATTTTTAAACCATGATTCTGGGATCCCTTGAGTCAAGAGGGATGGTGCGAGGATTAGGAGCCAATGGGCATATAGAAGTAGGAACAACCTCTCCTAGGGATGGATTTTCCTTTGTTTGACAGACCTTTTTTGTGGGAAACATATGCTGATTTTCCAGATCATTTTTTTATAGTAAAAAAAGGTGTCTACAAGACACTATCCATCCATTTTTGATAACCATGGGTGATTATGGTGATATGAGATTTCCTGAGGCATGGAGTTTGATGGATGAAAGGGGGATGTCTGTGTACCTGAGAAATATCCAGAACATGATTAGTTCTGAGGTACAAGATCCTAGATGTGATTACTATGTAAAGGGAATCATGTTCTTTTAACACATTTTGGATGTAAGAGTCCAGATTTTAAATCCCCTGCATCTATTTTCATTTCACATATATGGGATTGGGGGAAATTTTTTCTTTGTTTTATTTTACGTGGTTGGACCTGGGATTTTCGGCTCTAGTGCTGCTACATATATCTTTATACCAAGAATCAATCCATACATAGTTCTTAAGATATGTTATAGTTTAATTTCATGTGGTTAGGACTTATTTGGCCAGGTAGTTTAACATCATACGATTAAGACTTATTTGGACATGCAATTTTACGTCATTCGGTTAGGACTCATGAATTTCCCAATGAAATTCTGGCTTATATGAAGGGGAGGCATTTGTTTCATGAAGGATGGACCTGGTGAGGCCCAAGTGTCACTACGTGTCCCATTGATGGATGGGAATCAAGCCACACATAGTTCTGGTTTCCTATGTAGTTTAACACCATACGGTAAGGAAGATATTGAACCTACGTGAAAAGGATGAGGTGAGTGAATTATTGGGATTGAACCTCGTGGAGGATCCCTATATATCCTAGTTAGTTGGGAATAAAAGTACATGTAGTTCTAAAAACATGTTACATGTGCTGGTCTAACCCATGAAAATGAAAGGAGCGTTTTTTAATGGTGGTTGGACCAGGATGAAGGATCCGGGCATCACTACGTATCCTTTTAGGGAAGTAATCAAGACATATGTAGTTCTTGAAAACTCTCTATGCCAGTATTACCAATGCACAGAGGGGGTGCATTTGAATCATGTGGTGGCTAGACCAAGACTTAGGGTCAAGGTGTCTCTATGTTTCCTATGAGGATAGGAATAAAGTCGTACATAGTTCTTGGGGTACCCTACAATTTAACTTCATACAATTAGGACTTTTCATGGATTCCCTAGTTAAAGACTGACATATACATAGGGAGAGGGGAATTGTTGACTTTGACTGGTGGTTGGATGAGGATATAGAATCCATGCATCATTACATATCCCATTGATGAATGGGAATCAAGCCATATGTAGTTCTAAGAAATTCTCTCTATGCTGGTCTGACTCGTACATAGACAAGGGGGAATTTTTAACTTTACCTCACACAAATTTGATTTATGTGAAACAAGTCATTGTACCGAAAAAAATGATCACCATGCAGTTTAACATCTTGTAGTAAGGACAAATATGCTAAGCAGTTTAACATCATACAACATGGATGCATATGTCACTATGCAGTTTAACGTCTTGAAGCTAATATGAGTTCATTGTGTAGTTTAATGTCATTTGATTGAGACCATTTCTGTATAGTTTAATGTTTTGTAACATAGATGTAGGTGGTGTTATGCATTTTAATGTCATGCAGGTACGATGAGTTTGATACGATTACACAATTACTTCTTTAGGAACCTCACATTAGTGGGGGTTGTTGTGAGTTTCCCATCCATTGAAATTAATTCATATGCTTCATTGGAGTATGCATTGTATATAAGATATGTTCCTTCCCATTTTGTCTCCAACATTGGAGGTTTATTTCCAAGTATTGTCAGTGTTCTAAGTTCCAACACCATTTCTCTTTTGAGGAAAGATTAGAGGTGAACCTTCTTATTGAAGGCGCATGCAATCCGGTTCTAGTAAAATTCCAAATGGTGCAGAGTATGAAATATTTTCTCATCCAACTGTTCCAGCTCATCGAACCATTTTTGGGAATTCTCATCTATAGATAGTTGATCACAGACAGTGATGCTGAGTGGTGGAAATTGAATTTCAATGTGTAGAACCGCATCTATCCCATATACTAATGAGTACGAGGTTGCTTGAGTGGTAGTGTGTGTCGTGGTTTGGTAAGCCCATAGATCATGGAGGATCTTATATGGACATGATTTCTTATCCATATCTTCCATTTTCTAGAGTATATTGTATAGTGTCTTGTTGAAGGACTCTATCTTCCCATTGGCCACTACATGATAGTGGGATGAACGGTTTGCCTTGATGACATGCTCCTAATATAGCTTGTCTAATTAAAAAGAGAAGAAATTGGGGTCATTTTCCATCAGTACTGTATGAGGGACACCAAACCTAGTGATGATGTTGGATTTCACAAAGATGAAAATACTTTTTTCCCCAACCTCTTTGAGTGGTACAACTTCTACCTATTTGGAAAAGAAGTCAATTGTTGTGATAATATATTTGAATTGTCTGGAATTGGAGGAAGGGTATGGTCCCATGAAATCCATTCCCCATATGGAAAATGGTTGGGAGTACTTGGATATGTGAAGTATCTATGGGGGCTGGTGGATGAAATTTTTATGAACTAGGAAGGGATGACACTTCCTAGTGAATGTGGTGCAATCTTGCATCATGGTGGGCCAATAACCACGCCTCCAAATCTGTCGTGAGATATTGGACACTAATTGATGTTCTCTTCATGTTTTGGCATGTACTTATTTTATGAAGACAGTGGTCTCTTATCCATCAATTCACCTGACAAGGACTTCGTTAAGGCCCCTCTTATAAAGGACCATCTTTTGATATGTGTCGTCGTACATCATGAAGTTGATTTCCCATCTTCATATTTTATCCCTTCCATCCCTATCTGGTTGGAGATCTCCCCTTTGAAGTTAATCTGTAATGAGAGTCATCCAGCTGATGGTAGGACCATATGGCTTAGAGATGGTAATTATTTCATTAATTTATTCTGTGTCGGCCTAAAGGAATGGTATGACCATCCATCATTGGGAAATAATGATGACTGTTTCATTCTGATCCGGGTCATCCAGAGTCATGGTTGCATTTTTCAATGCACCAGTTTGTGCATTTTACAACCGGGGGACATAAGTCAATGTAGGCTCTGATGGGAATTCTACCATCAGTTCTTGGACATGGTTCATCAAAGGGATCATTTCCCCTTTCTTGATATCATAGTCACCATTGACTTTCTTAATGACCAGTTATGAATCGCCTTTAATCTTTAGATGTTCAGCTTATTCTTGAAGTTCCATCTCTAGGCTTGAAATGAGGTTCTGGTACTCTACTTCATTGCTTGTGCATCATTCTAATAATAGGAATGAATAGGGAAAAAATTCTTTTTCTATGGATATGATTATGACTCCCAGCCCCACTTTGTTGAACTTAGGGTCTTCCATTATTTTTCCTGGTAGGCTTCTAGAGGAACAGTCGAAGTGAATTTTCCATATCCGAGGATCCTCTTGAATAGAAAACACATTTCCATTGGGTATATCAAGATCTAATAGGGCCACCTCTATTGAGGTATTCTCTTCTATGAATTCTACTAACACCTAACCTTTGATATCCTTATAGGGTATGAACCGTATATCAAACTGCTATAAAATGATTCCCACTGTGACAGGTGTCCAGTTAATATTGGACATATAAGAATATATTTGAGCAGGTTTCTACGTGATACCAAATAGACTTTTTGGTGCTGAAAATAATTCCTCATATTCTGGACTACAAATATTAATGCAAGGAATCTCTTATCAATATTCGAATAATGATTCTCAGCATAGATCATGGTTTGGCTGAGGTAAGAGATATTATTCTCGCTGCCAACATCATTCTTCTATGCGAGTAAGGTGCCTAGGGTCTCTCCAAGGTGGTTACATATAGAATGAGTGGTCTTCCTTTAACAGGTATCATTAGCACCAGTGGAATTAAGATATATTTCTCGAGGTTATCGAATTCTTCCTGAAAGTCTTCAGTCCATTGATATTATACCCCTTTCTTTATCAACCAGGTGAAGGGAAAGAATTTTCCTATGAGGTTGGCTACGAAGCATCGAATATAGGCTAGGTTTACTTGGATTACTCTCAACTCACTAAGCTTTAAAGGAGGTTACATTCCAAGGATGCTCTTTTTCTTCTCAGGGTTGACTTTATTTCCCCAGTGGCATATGATGAAGCTGAGGAATTTCCCTAAGGATACACTGAAAGAACATTTCAGGGGGTTCATTTTTAGATTGTGATGTCATAGTTTATTGAAGATGGTTTTAATATCTTCTTGATGGTTTTATCATTATCATGATTTAACCGCTAGATCATCAATATATCATTCATCAAAATTTCCAAAGAAGGGTTTGAGAATGCGGTACATGGCATGCTGATATGTGGTGTCGACATTTTCCAAACTGAAAGGCACAACCTTATAGAAAAACACTCCTTGTGGAGACCTGAAGTTGTTGGATTATTCATATTATTAGGCCATTTAGATCTGGTTATATCCTGAATATCCATCCATTAAAGAGAGATCCTTATATCTAGTAGTAACATTGATCAACAATTCTGTGATTGGGATTGGGAAATCATCTTTTGAGCAGTGCTGGTTGAGGTCATTGAAATCGATGCAGACCTCGATCTGCTCATTTTTCTTCTTGACAGGGACAATTTTTTCTAGAAAAATGGGGTATTGGACCTCCCAAATAAAGTTAGTTCATATGAGCTTGTCGACTTCAGCCTCTATTTTGGCAGCATGTGTTAGGTGAGTCCCTATGGTGACTTGATTGTAACCACGGTGGTCCTCTGGCAGGTCTAGGTGGTGAGTGGCCACCTCTGGATTGAGACCTAGACTTTCTATATAATTATAGCTAAAGAAATCTCAATTCTGTATCAAGAAAGAGGCGTATACCTATTTATCTTCATAATTCATAGTCACATTAATCAAAGTGGGTCACGAGTATTCTTCCGTACCAAAGTTGATTTCCATGAGTTCATCAATGGTGGTAGAGACACCTTCCTCAAATGTTGTTGGGGAATACCTTAGGTCTTCTTCTTCCTCCTCTACATCGCCATAATCTTTCTATTCATCTTTTGATGTGGAAATAATCCTTGAAATGATTGCTCCGTAGTTGAGGGAATAGTTTCAATTTCGATGTCTGGGAAGTGAATCCATCTCCTCTATCTCGGCCATCAGTAGAGGATTCTCCAAAGAAGATGCAGTGAGGGGTAAAAGAGTTTCCTCATCTCATTTGAGTGATGAGACACTTCCTCCCACCTTATTGGGTGGGGTGGGAATTCTTTAGGCTTTTGATGATGGTTCGAGGGAATTTCCATCTGAATCCCCACCATTATCCTAGGAGTCAGTTAGTTTTTCAACATTATTAGGCTCGAAAGCCGTAACTAAAATCATGTGGGCTACTGAATACGTGTATGAATTTGGAATTGTGTTTTAAATTTAATTGATGGTCAGTATGTATTCTTCCCATAGAATCTTTAGGGGATTTTTGGGTAACATTTACAAACCATTTTGGTTGGAGACCCAATCAATTCTATCAGCTGAGGGGTGTTTCCCCTTTGTTTCATAGAACCCTATCTTAATATAGTGTGATTAGAAGAGTCCAAACAAGGCCTTATCGGCATGTAGTTTCCTACTCTTTCCATTAATGCTATATTTCAGGAATTGATTGTACAAGTATGGGATTTCTGTGTGTTTATGCAGCTAGGGCCTCCCAAGCAGGGCGTTGAAGGTTATATTATTTCGGACCACCAAAAATTCTGGGCAAACTATGAGGTCATTGAACTGGGTTTTGATCAAGATTTGTCCTAATGGATTTTTATCACTTTTTTCATATCCCAACAGGGTCATGGTGTAGGGCGCCAGATCATCCTCATTACTGTCTAGCTGATGAAGTTTTCTTAGTGGGAGGATATTAACCCCAGAGCTATTTTTGGTGAACAATTTTCAGATATCGACACCATTTATTATGCTAGACATATATAAGGGTTTTATGTGTCCTTACATGATGAATTCTTCATATTGACTAATTAAAGAGATAACTGCATGACATTCTGCAGGATTGGTCTCTTTCTGGTAGACTTTAGTGGTGACCACCTTAGCATCGGACTTTTAGGGACTTATCAAAGCTTTGATGAGTGTTTCCCTGAGATAATATGATAGATTCAGTGCATCCATGATTCAGAACATGGATGATACCAAAGCTAGATGCTTCAAAATTTCATATTTCTAATCTACAGTCTGGTGCTTTCCAACTTGGGGATGTTCTTTCATAGGCGCTTTAGGGGCTTGAACATTTTATGAAGATGGGTTAGCCCTTGGGATCAGAGCCAAAGGAGCATCCGTCTTTTTTGGATTAGGTCGGCTAGGTCTGCTCACTTGCGGAGGGAAATTAGTCATTTGTTCGTCCTCTGATGGATATTTCATAAGTATTAGACCAGGGTGGATTTTAATATGGGTAGGAGAATTTAACTTTCCCTGTCAGATTCTCTAGAGGTTCCTTTTTAGGTTTCTGCAAAACTAACAGTTTGAGTGGAGGTGCGGCCATAAACTTGATTTCTCCCATGGATACATCTCCCTTGATATCCCCAGATTTTGTGTCTTATTCCTTTGGGTAGCTAATTGGGTGTGGATAATTCTTATTGATAATCATATTCATCATTGGAGAAGGGATCCATAAAGTGGATGACATTGAAGGAGCCAAAAATTAACTCCTCTTTTGACAATGACTTTGCCTTATCATCTACCCCCAATGGTTCCTTTTGGTGGGATGGTGCCCATGTATTTAGATTCTATGGTATGAAATTGGACAATGTCAAAGCCAAATTTGGATTAAGTAAAATTTCATCTCCCTACACTTTCTTTTCGTCCTTCTGATTGGACTGCTTTTTGGTCGGGAGACCTTTGGAGGATTGTGGGGTAGAGGATGTCGGCTTAGTTGCGTCATCAGATATTGGAGCATTAGTTGGTTTCTTCAATTATTCCTGGAGGATATTGTGGGATCAGTTGATTATTTTCTGATTCAACCAACTATCGAAATTTTTCTCCTTTTTGCAACTCCCCCTCTTCATTCAGGTTAGTGGTGGAAACATATTCCACTTGTGCTGGTGGTGGTTCCATCTTGACCTGTCCAGAATCAATCATTCATTTAAGGAGGTCCTTGAAGAAAAATCACTCTTGAATGTTGTGCCCCGATATCCAGTGGAAGGGATAGTAATCTGTCCTGTCATCAAGACCTACTTTATCATCCCACTTTGGCTCCAGGAGCTGAAGCAAGTTGCAATTCATGGTAGCTAAAAATTATCCACCAACTTGATCATCCCTAAATGAATACAATTTATTTTTTCATTCCATGAATTGATTTCTTTTGGACCCCTATACTTGTCTTGATGGGGCAGGGGTGACTATTGACATCCATAGGTCCCTGCATAGATTGGTGGAGGCCTTGGAGCTGTAACTTGTGTAGGGGGTTTCATAAGTGTGAAAGAAGCCTCTTTAGCTCTCCCTGCTCTTTTTACTAGGACTGATGGGCTGCTCGGGACTTGAGATCAATCCACCACAAGGAATCTTATATCCTTTGATAGATGGGAGTGAAATCCCAAAACCCACTTGTATATTTTAATGGAATAAGTAGTGTTCGTATCTCATCACGAAGTTTGTCAATGTGCATGGACAACATCTCATCTAGGGGGAGTGGACAGTTCAAGGAGTATGCCAGACCCTTCTATCTAGAAATGAAGTCTAAAAATCTCTCATTCTCTCAGTGTTTGTAGTTCATGAGGTCACTGACTGCTGTTTTTGGAATCTTTAAGCTGAACTAGAATAGGAACTGGCACCAGAGATCCTCCCATATTTTTATTGAGTTATCTTGTAAATTGATGTACCACACAAAGGATGAAACCTATAGGGTTAGCACAAGGTATCTGATATTCACATCTTATTTTTTCTCTGGGTTTCCTTTCATTGGATGACATTAAGAATAGTAGTGTATTATATATTGATCCAGGTCCCCAAATCCATTGAACAATGGGAATACGAGGTTCCTGAAATTTGGCGATGGAGGGACATTGCTTACCTAATCTATGAAGGTCTTCTATTGTAGTTTTATTGGAGTTTGTCATCCTTCCACTGCTTTCATTTGAGTTGTCAACAACTCAATGGTATTTAGGATCCCTTGATGTATGTCCTATTGGACATGATCATGAGCGGGTGCAGTAGGGGGGAAGATTGGACGTGCCACAACTACTGGTACTTGAGGCGGATACTCAGCCAGGGGAATCCTTTGTGGATTTTCCAAAATCTGTTGCAGTTTCTTCCCTAATGGAGGTAAATCTTGATATCCTCTTAGGATGGGTTCAAATAGACCGATGGTCCTAACACTGCCTTAAACAAGCTTTCTAGCCTTGATTTACTTACTGGGATGAGCCTATGGGGTAGAGGAACTTCTTATGGATTCATATGTTGACACTCTACCTGGGCAATGTACCTGGTAGGATGAATTTCTTAGATCAGCTCAGCATTAATTCTCCTTAGCTCTTTCATTTCTTCCACCTGTCGAGTGAATCTCTCCTCAAGCGTTAGAGATGCATTTTAATTTGGAGGAGGAGGCAGGTCATATGCAACCTTGTTCTTGTTCTTACCCTTTTGGGGGGTTCTCAAGGGATCTAATGAGGGATTATCTTAGGGGGAACCCAAATTTAAGGCATCTCTTTGGCTTCAGGTATGCACACCTTCCCACTTGGTGTGGACCACCTCTAGGAGGGAACCATCTTCCCTTTCATATTCCTCATTTAGATTATCTTCAATAAGTTCCACGGGATTAAAATACAAAACATTCACTAATAAGTACCTCATTTTGGGTGGTTTACCAAGTGTTGAATGGTAGTATAGTTTCTTGCATCCTTGGTTGGGTTTCCTCCTTCCATTCCTTAGTACCCTTCGGGTTTCTTGGAGAAGAATGGATCGAAGGGAGGCCTGATATGATCTTTTAATATGCCTCCATCCCCAGGGACATGAATCATGGTATGGGATGGAATGGGTGGATCCTCTATCCATTGTTCTCCCCAGTCTGGAGAAGGAAGACATCTGTTGGGAAGGAATTTGAGGTAAAAATACCCCAACCTTATGGGATGGGGTTTCTCCTGTTCTTCTATTGATGTGCCTCGGCCCAAATTTTTTGGTCTTATAGGGGAATTTTGTGTTAAAAATACCCCCAAACCTACAGTATGGGGTTGATTCTGTGTTATAGTGGATACTATTGTTATTACTGCCTTTTTGATCTCACACATTCTCATACAGGTGTGAGTCGGATATGGTGTCGAGTCTGCCTGTGAATTTTTTTCTCCCAAGGACATGAGCAGTTCTCATAGATTTGCCTCCCTTAGATGGGAGACCTGGTAGATGTCCTCAGTGGCCTAATTCAAGACCCTCTTGATGGATTTACCTCATTGGGCCTAATGCTTTTAAGACTTATTCAAAGCTGATTCTTATTGAGCTTTCCACCTTTTCTAAGCAGGGAATTCATTGAATGCCATCTATGGATTCTAACATTACAGGATGTCCCTTACATTGGTTTTTTCTAGTAGAGAAGTGGGGTAGAGTGTATAGCTCCATGTTCTCCCCATCCACATATATGAACACCAGACAGGGCATTGCCGATAAGGTAGCACAACTTATGAAGTGCATGGAGGAAGGCCGACTCAAGGTCTTTATTTCTCCTTTTTGGTTGTGGCCACCATGTATATGGAAGGGTTTATAGGACAATTTGATGGTGAAGTTCCCCTAAAAAATTGGGGTGGTTTGCATACCCTTCATAGGGTAGAAATTTTACCTTTAGCTGGCAGAGAGTTGTCCAGATATTGAGGTGAATGTTGTGCATACATTCTTTTGAAAACTCTCGTGGTATGTTGTATTGATAAGTGGTTTTAGGCAAATACATCACTAGTATATCATCACTATCTAGCTGTATTCTCACTAGAAACATATCTTTTGGTTGTTCCACTAGGGACCCTTCTGCTTGATCTTCCCGGTTTGACAGCTCCTTAATGATTTTTTTCCAAGCAGTGGGGTTAGCGGGGGTCTCATTGACATGTGAACAGTACGAGGGTGGATTGAAATATGAGAATGGACCCAAACCATCCTATGGATAATAAAGGATATCTATTTTCATGGAGAGTGTATCCAAAATGTTGTACTCCATTTTTCTAAGTGATTCGGCATATGAGATCTTTCTCGCATTTGACAAGACGAGAGGAGGACCGTCTCGCAGTCATAAATTTTGAATGTAGGGAGGACCTTCGTAGTCAGTTCTATGATGGAGAGGACTACCAATGCAGATTAGTATCTAGTAGTAGAGATAAATTCTATGGTGTATACCCTAGGGAATACCTTCAGGGTGGACCACAGTAAGGGGAGGACCTTCTTTCTACTTTGAATCATTAAAGGGAGGGCCTTCACAATGACTGTTATCATGGCGAGGACTACCATCATAGATATAGTTGTAGGGAGAGTATCTGCGGTGTAAATTTTGGGGAGAGCCTTCAGGATGTACTAAAATGAGGGGAGGACCATCTCATTTCTTGATGTCACTGCAGGGAGGGCCTTTTTAGTGACTTCCATCATGGAGAGGACTACCATTATAGATTGATGTCTGACTACAGGGAGAAACATATCTATAGCATATACCCTAGGTAGAACCTTCGGGGAAGATGATAGTAAGGGGAGGACCTTCTTACTGTTTGATCTTCTAGTGAAGGGGAGGTCAACCTTGACACGCATCATGAGATAGGATCTCATGATCGATCATTTCTGGACCGTGGAGTAATCCCCTGTGGGTACTTTATGGAGGACCTTTAGATATGTTAGTAGAGACATTGTGGGGAGGACCTTCATAACTACTACTACCACTTCCATAATTTAGTAATGGGATGATGGGATCTTGAGCCTCTGTTGATAGATTTTTTATGGCTTCAAGAATTCCAGCTTCCATTAGAGTATAATCATGAATTTTTTTTTCATTTTCAGGTTTCCTTTGGGGCCTTTCATGTTTGGGTGTTCTCTTATGGTAAATTGTGGCCGTCTGCTGTTAGTAGTAGCCTTCATATATGGTACCTAGTTTGATTGGTTCCTGTGATGTCTTCGGGATACACCGATGAGCATCTTGAGTTCTAGCAGGGGTATATGCCTACCCTAGAGAGGCCACCATGTTGGAATGTTGCCCCCCAGTTGGAACGGGTGGTTGTTCTTGATCTGGGTGTACTTGTATCTCTGAATATGGTTGTTAAACCTCTTGTACTAGAGCAAGGATACAAGTCTACTCTGGGGTGACTATCTGGTTTTGTGGATGAATCACCCCACCTGAGGAGAGGGGATATTGGGCCCAACTTCTCATTTTTTCTGTTGACATAATGACAGTTTGACACATCTAGAGGATATAGTCTGGGATTTACGTATAATCCTCTATCATGGAAAAGATGTGTTGAGATACGTCTTTGGATATAATGGGTATGAATTACCATTCTGATGTTAGAGCAAGAGTTTTTTCATATTCCTATCCTCCATGGGTTTCCAGTTGGTACTGGTATTTCTCTTGTTATGGGATAGAGGAACGAGTCTATCGCTGGCTATGTTCTCTAGTTACCATTGTATTTGTCTAGTGGGATTTGTGTGTATCCGTAGGAATTTGACTCTACTCATATTTTCTTGTCATTGTATTTGACTAGTGGGGTTTATTATGGTAGGTAGGAATTTTCATCTTCTTGTGGATTGAAACCATATTTGACTGGGGGGGCTTCATATGCATTGACAACATTATATGATTGCCCATGGTTTTCTGCCCTATTTAGAAGGTAGGCTTGGTGTGTGTCGGTATGGATTTTTTCCTACTTATAGCTAGGTCCCATCCTATTTGGACGATGGGATTCTTGTGCATTGGTAGATATTTTCATCTGCCTATAATTTTTCCCTATGTCTGCATGGTAGGACTGACGAGCATCATAAGTAATGTGTGTTTTCTCGTATTGTGCCACATTCTTTACATGGTGGGATTCATAGGAGTGACTAGGGATATATATCCACTCATATATTGCCATAGTATTTCCATGGAGATCTACAGGAGGAGGGGAATAATTGAATGCCTGCCCATTATATGTCATCACATTCATGTGACATACCTCCACCTGAAAAACAAGGGTGATAACCTACTTCTGATCATGAATTTTCCACCCTTAGTAGACTTCCCAAGGGGCTCGTGTCCATTGGACTTCAATGAGTTCCCTCGATAAGGGATCCTCTTCAGATCTTGGATATCAGGTTGTACACTACTGGTGGAAACATCCTCCAGAAGGATCCCTTGAGCGGGGTTCATGTCCAGTTGGGATGAATTAATTGGTGTCGACCACATCTTCCTCCCTAAAATAAGGGTGGTATTCAGTGTTTCATTCCAAGGATAGGCTCCCAAAACAATTTGAGACAACCATTGGAGTCGTCCCATGCTGGATTTCTAGCCACGACTGAAGAGGTGACTGGAAAGCTTTCACTGATTTGAGGTTCTACCTCATAGCCTCCACCATAGGGAGAGTATTGTTTTTGTGGTACACTTTGATTAGTGCATTTGAAACCCAACATTGAAGATTCTTGGTAGGAAAGGGAGTACTGTTATTTTTTGAGGACCCAGCTGCCTGTGTGGTCACTAACATGCGTGTATGAGAAAATTTTAGGGATTCCATTTGGATCGAAGATATCTTTGAGAAATTTTTGCTATATATATATATTACATATATAGAAAACAAAACACCGTCAATGTAGCACCTCATGATCACATGCATAATTGATGATCTTGATTATACCTTTTCCTTTTTGGGTGGACAGGGCTTGTGGTGGGATAATACTGCCACCTTGGTTAAGGATTCACATCGGGTTCACCATTTTTGTTTCATCTCGATTTGCATCGTACCAGGGCATAAAAATGGCACAATGGATAGTAACCAATTGTCCATTATTATGAAGGGTTTCCAGTCGGGTTCTCCATTTTTGTTTCAACTTGATTCGCGTCGCACCCCGAGTGAAAGTGGATTTTTGGATCTGTCCCTATGGGGACTGGGTAGTGTCTCCTTCTCATGTTATGAATAAGGTGAAACAGTTGACCGGTCCCCATAGATGATTGTAGGGGGGTTGAGTATGTAAAAAATCAGTCTTCATCAGGTATGCTGTCATCATATGGTCTCCAACGGGTTAGTTTGTGGAGCCATAAACACCCAATGACCCTTGTATCCATGATTCATGGATCTTATTTCCAAAGGAAGGTTCTCATTGGATGAAGATTTGGCCAAAAATACTTTAGTACTCCATTGTTCTAGAGGATAGGCGGTCGGGCTCATCACACCCAATTGGGGAGAATTATTTCCTACTCTAGGACTCTCTTATAGATTTAATAAATGTTCATATATTTGTGAATCCTTGGTTTTTTTCTCAAGTATGTATCCATGGATTACGCCTGAATTGAAAAATAAATCATAGATATGCATGGATTAGGAATTACCGATACAATGATAACTTAAGGCCTACGATGAGGTGCTCTAGAGTTTATCATCATCCAAGGAGGACATATGTTTCTTAGATATCGGGAATGAACCCATGATATGAGATTCCAACATATCCTCATGAGAGGAATTAGATCCCATGTAGTTCAGTTCCACTTAACTAGACACATCACCTTTTAAGGTCATCTGATGGGGACCCATCCATACAGTTTAGCGTCGTGCGATGAGGGCATCTAGGCAGAGGATTCCTAGTCAAGATTTCATGTTGGACATACACTAAAGCATCCTAGGATGTTTAGTAGAGGAATGGTCTCCTGGGTGGACATAAACCTATCATGGATATGGCTCGGTGGACACTATGGTGATTTGGGTACTGGGTTTGGACCTCATGGAGGCTTCCTACATATACCAATTAGTTGGGAATCAAATTCCTCATAGTTTGGTTTAATTTGGGTCTTATACCTAAAAATAGGCCCTTCTAGAAGAGTCGCATCAGGGATTATACCTAAAGAGGATGCCTTAATGAGTTGGGTGGATTTTATTGGGACTGAATTTTAAGGATAGTGTCTCTTGATCTTGGGCCTTAGTCAGGAAACCTACATATCCTAATCAAAGAAGGAATCATGGTTCTCTTCATTCATTGGAAGATGGTTCGGATGTTGTGATCATTGTTAACCTCTAATCCCACATGATTCATGCTCGGTGTAAGAAATAAGAGGAAATGGTAGATCTGGTAGGCCACACACATTTCCTTATCCATTGATGTAAAAGGAGGAGGATGGTGGAATAGGCCAGCTCAATGGATCAATGATAGAGAGAGGGAATTTGAATGTAAAAACTCTCACCTGTGTTGATATCTGAGATATTTTTGTTTGGATGTCTATCTGAACATGTCTCGGGCCAAGCCCAAGAGGCACAAGAGTGTCACCTACCATAGAAATGCTATAGGGTCACATTAAGGGGGGTTCCCTAAAGCTGGTTCTAAGAAAAGGGATGAGAACTGCTCCTCATAAAAGGTAGAGGAGGGCATGATTCCTTTGAAATATCATTATCCCTCATTGAATGGAAAATCTAGTGATTGCCCTGGATCTCTAGAATGGGGAGGTACATGTGAGCATCCTAAGGTTTGGAACCAGGGTTACCAAGGGAATGTAGACTTAGAAACACTCTGGGGGCTCATGCAGTTGCAGGGGTCACCCATGTGTCTCCACTTAACAGGGGTATATAAACTTAAAAGGACACGCCAATGCACCTGATGGTTTTAACATACGGGTTTGGTGGCTTTGGAAGAGGCTTTTCACTAACATCGATGGACTTGTTCGCAGAGGGGATTTGGAGGATGGGATGGAAATGAAAGGGAATGATCGGGACCAGAAGGCGGAAAGCCCAAAGGTACCCAATTCCACATACCACTTGTTCATAAAGGGTGGGGTACCCTCTGCATGGTGAATTTCTTGGTGGGTGGAGGAGTTATCCGCATACCAAGGCGGTACATGGACCTGGGGGATGTCTGCATACCGAGGCGATACACGGACCTGGATGCTACCTACGTACCGAAGTGGTATGTGGACCTGGATGTGGTCTGTGTACCATAGTGGTGTGTAGCCTTGGGTTCCATTTTCATTCTATGGTGGTATGCAGTGTTGGAGTCCATCTGTATGGTAGAATGCTACACAGGGTAGGGTTTCATCCGCATAGAGATGTGCTATGTGGTACACTAGATTGAATAAGGGGAATTGGTCCTACAGTTCGTGCGAAGGGAGTATGGTTCACAGTTCACCAATTAGGTTAGCATTTTTTCCATATTATTATGCTTTCTTCTTTATATAGTTCATGGAGGATTTATACCTACTGGAAACTATTCTTCATTCCTTACTTCATTGATCGTTTTCCTTCAAATTCTTCCATCCGTAAACTCCAAGATCTCCAAAAATCCTTTCTCTTTTCCTCCCATCAGGGTCCTTTTATAGAGTGTTGAGGAGTCTGTATCTATAGGTCACACAACACCTTTTTCAGAATCCCATGGGGAAATCATCCGGCCCACGAATGACCTGGTCAATAGAGATTTGCAGTGTTGTGGTTTCTGGTGGCAGAAATCACCACCTCAATCATGAGAACGATGTAGTTCATGGGACGCTGCCGACCATGCCTTGTCTGAAAATTGAGTTTGTGGGGACGGTGTGTGAGGGCATACCTCTCTGTCACTTTTTCACCAATGGCATGGTTTGCGGGGCCATGGTCCGCGGGTAAAATTTCTCCGCCTCCATTCCACCAACGATGTGGTTTTTGTGGAATCAGTGTCATTCCTCATTTATTTCATGAAGTGCTTAGTTCATTGGACAATGCCTCATGGGCCAGTGTTTCACGGGTTGTCTGTATACTGTTCAGTTCACGGGAAATACCATCTGCATACAATTCTTGGAAATCAGTACGCAGACAACTTTGGTCCCTTTCCAAATTTAATTTCTTCAATATTCTTCTCATGTTTTCAATCGAACTCGCACCTTATTCCTTTATCTAATTTGTGGGAGTATTTGTCTTCCCTTTGTGCAGTTTTCAGGACCCTATGATATATGTCTATGTCTGAAGATTTGTTTGTGTACATATGTATGTTTGTAATTCACGAAAATGTTACAAATTCACTTTTTAATGTTTTTTTAATTTATTTAATTTAATTCATTCATTTGTTATTATATATTCATTAATATTGTTAAAAATATATTTAATCATTTTTTCATATTAATTTATTTACTATACATGTAATATTTTCAATAATTTTTAAATTTATATGAATAATATTTATTTTTTTTATTTATTAAGTTTTAACATTTAAAATATGTTTGAAATTTATATTATTAATCCATTTAAATGAATTTTTTTAATAATTTTGTAATTTAAATATTTAATTATACAATTTTAAATATATATAATTTTTTCTAAAAAGTATTTATGAAATTATAAATAAATAATTATATATTTAAATAATTAAATAAATATAATAAATATATTTATTTTATTTATTATTATATATTAATATATATATATATATATTTATATAAATATATTTATAATTATATATAAATACTTTCTAAATGTATTAATTTCTAATTATAAATATAAATAAACAAACACATATTTAAATAGTTATAAAATTACAATAAATATATTTAAATAACCAATATAAATATTATATTTATAATTATAATTATAAATATATTAATATATTAATAGTTGTAAAATTATAATAAATATATTTAAATAATAAATATAGAAATTATATTTATAATTATATTTATTTATAATTATATATATTGATATATTGATATAAACATATATAATTACATAAATATACCAAAAATGGTGCAGACTATGGATGTAAACCCATGGCCCCGAGAAATTTATTTAAAAAGAGAGTAAACATGGAGAGAGAAAGTGGAGTTAAAAAATAAAAGAGACATGCATGTCACCATCACAACAACAGACAATTATGCACGATAATCTTTTTTGCTACCTACCACCCATTCCTTGTGTTCCCCAATGTCCTCTCAGGTGCCTGCCTCTTCTCCATTGTTTTGGAGTTTTCCACACACCACCTTGATCATCCATGTCTAATGGGTCATCTTTCTCACTATTTGGGCCAACAGCTTGACCACCCTCCTCAGCTTTTCTAGGAATCATAGCCTGACGCTCTTGAACATTATCTTGTTCTATAGTACCAACCCGGGGCAAGGTATCCCTAAGAAAGTCTTGATATGTTACAACCCTAACCGAAGGATCCCCAGGGGTCGAATCCACCTGGAGAGCTATATTCTCAACCTAAAAATTAAGAGGGGATGGTAAAATAGTACCATAATCCAATGAAATAGGTTGTAACCCTTCAAACATCCTTAGTTTTTTTTGATTCCTTTCTTCTCAAGGATCTCAAGATAGAACATATCAAAATCTGGGCTGTTAATTGACTCCCACATGGAAAAACAATTTGGTGAAGCATCACACCTAGTATAAACAGGTAGGAATTCTATCCCACCAAGTTGGATTTCCAAAATCTTCTTGAATTTTGGAACATAATGCATAGATGAGGGACCCTTATATCCCTTCTTCATAATAACCTCCCCACCGCCAGAGGATGGGGTATCCAATTCACCAAAAAAATGTTCTTACATACCATATTGTTCCACCAAACTCTTGAATTATAAAAAGTGATCCTCTGTGCTTGGAAAAAATGTAAGGGGTCATTAAATCCCTTCACCACAGTAATAGAAAGAGAATACTCCCCACTACCATGAATTGGTCATGAGGAAGTCTGCAATGAAATACTCAAGCTAGGGGAAACCACTGTAGTATCTTCCTCTTCCAATTTTATTTCCAAGTTCTCAAAACTTGAAGCAGAATACTTAAGGGACCTGCACATCCCTCCTTCTCAGTACCTTTATAAGAAGGATCCCCACTACAACTAGCTTGCATGGAGTACCCTGAAGAGGTATAGTTGGACTAGGAGGTGGGACATCCACCATTAAAATATGTGCAATCAAATTCCCAGTGGATATTTTGGGAGTCATCAATTCCTTCCATATATGATCCTTTTCCTATAGCTTTAAGTGGGAAAGGTTAAGATCCTTGTCTTTACTATTTCATTTCAAATAGGTATCATCAATCAGATCAAACTCATCATCAGGCATGTCATCCTGAGGACACTCATCCCACATACCTACTTGTAGACCAATAGCTTGATGTGCCTGACCTATTTCAACTATATGAGGATTAGTTATCCTAAAAATGGTCACATCATAATCATAAGAAAAGGATTTCACATACTAAAATGGATGTGAGGTGATCACACCATTTGGTTCCCTCTCAGCTTGCTGTCTAGGAGGACTAAAAACTGTCCCAATCTGCAAACCAAATCCAGTGATCTCTTTGGAAGAATCTTCAGCATGATATAAAAGTTTTTACTTATAGGAATGTTTAGCACCCTGCATATTTAGTGATCCATCTTGATCAAAAGGTTTCTTACCCCAGACCTTGCACCATTTTTCGGAAGCTCCTCCTAACATACACTGTCAATCATCCTTATCCCAACATCCACTAAAGGCAACTTAAATTTAAAGTGCTCAACTAAATGACCATGCTTCTTGCTATTAAAATACTACATATATTTAAATAATTTTAAAATTACAATATATATATTTAAATAATAAATATATTTATTATAATTTTATAAATATATTTATCTATATATTAATAAATATATGTATTTATATATATATTTAATGTATAAATATATTTATAATTATAGTTATTAATATATATATATAATTAATTATAAAATTATAATAAATATATTTATTATATTTATAATTTTATAACTATATATAATAATATAAGTATATAAATTTATATAAATTTATTTTTATATATATACAAATATTTAAAAATGTATAGAAATATTTCTAAATATATTTATTTAAAATTATAATTACAAATATATATGTTATTAAAATTAGATCTTTATCATCACTTTTTTAGTGCTGATAATGATACCCCTTAATCAGCACTAAAAAAGCACAGATAAAACTACGCTTTATCAGCACTAGAATTTAATAGATAAAGAATTGTTTTATCGGCACTTTTTTGGAACTGATAAAGGGGTATCTTTATCAATTCTTACTATTTTATCATTGATAAAACTACTTTTTGTCAGTTCTTTTTTGAAAGCATTGATAAAAGCCTTATACAATCTTATAAAAAAACCCTTACCAGAGTCTCCTCTCTCTCACCTTCAAACTCTTATGGAACCAAACTGATGTCATTGTTCTTGTTGAACCCTACTACTACTACCTCTCAACCTTCTCAATGATTTGATCTCTCCAAATCTAAGGTATGTGATGATTTCAGTTATTTGGTTGTTTCACCTCATGCGTTTTCACATCAATCATGGTCGGGGAGCTATTGAGTGGATTTTATAAAAGGTAAAAATAGTATTTTTACCCTTGTTTCTCTAAACCCATTACTCTAGATTTATCCCCCATATTGGCTAGTAGACCCGCCTCACACACCCCTTATCCTCTCTTCATCCCAAGGAGAGATATCCCTTGATCCATGGTCATTGGAAGCATCATCTCTTGTGATCAAAATCCACTACTAGAAAGGGGAGTTTTCCCAACACTTATATACCAACGGTGGTATATGGTGTCTTTCCCAATGGTTTATATAAACCGTTGGTAAAGACCTTGAAGAACTGACTTTTCCCAACAATTTTATGAAACCGTTGGGAAAATTGGGGAAAAACTTAGTTTTCCTAATGGTTTTATGAAACTGTTGGGAAAAGTGGAGAAAAACTTAGTTTTCCCAATGGTTTTATGAAACTGTTGGGAAAGATTGAGTTTTCCCAACGGTTTTTAAGAACCATTCGGAAAAAAAGCCCCAAATACCCAAATGCAGGCAGTGGCCTCCCCACGATTCCAGAAGCCTTCCGCTCATCTCCAGACGTGATTCCTTGGCAGAAGCACTTCCCAATCCCCACATCTTCCATCGGATCAGAAGCTACCATGATAGACTCCTTCTATATTTTATCAAGGATATAGTTACACCTCTTATAAAGCATATCCTTCTATTCTCAACGATTTCGTTATTCCCAATTTTTAGGGTTTTTGTAAAATTTTATGATTGTTCCACGAATTTTATACTCAAATCCCTATATCAGTGTATGTCCAATTAATGTTTTCATTACACATTTACATTTATAAGGGCATGGTGTCTCTTTATTGTGTTCTAATTTTGAAGATTCATAGTTTTTTTTAATCTGGTTCAAATATTATAGGTTCATGTATAGGAACTAATAGGAAATTGTTTGTAATATTTATTGATATTATTTCATGAAAATCACTCTTTCATTAAGATCATGCTAAACATGAAGATCTTGTTCATCTTAATTTTTTTACACTATGTGTATTACATAAAAATTATGTATCATTTTTCTATCAAAATATATATATATATATATATATATAAAATGACACATTGTTCACTTATCCTTTGCACAATAGAACATATGGAGTATCTTCTTGAACTTTGCAAAATAGTATGTGGTCCCTAATTAGTACTTCTTCCTTCTTCGTGAAACTAATTCACAGAATGTCAAATTCTCAATATTAGTGAATATTAGTTTTTCTAATATAACCATTAATCATTCTTCCTTTGACACTGTACATGTGTTATTCAATCACCTTTTTAAAACACAATGACCATTTTCACGGATTTGGTGTTCCTCAAAATGCTTGGGAAAATCAGAAAAATGCATGTATTGAATTGTGTTTCTCATATGGTTTCATGGATACAAGTTCATCTCGAAAATCATGACTGCGTGGTTCAAATATCATGAGGACCATGAGATTATTATTCTTCACACAAATGAAGTTTTTTTCTACAACTATGTGTTTTTGTTTTCACTTTTGATTTGGCCGAAAGGGGAGCTTTGTGGTCATTAATCATGGTTGTGGGTGGTCATTTATGATGTAAGATAGTATGACTTCATTTTACTTGATATATCCAATATTATTATTGATTTATGTTCAATTTGATTATCTTTAATAATTGATGTTATTTAATAAGTTGTTATTAATGGTTGTAATAATGACGATATGGTATAAGGGTTCATATGGTGTGTATAAGGGTTCACATGGTGTGTATAACGGTTGACATGGTCTCAGTGAACTCAAGTCATTAATTTAAGTCTTCATTCTCACTAGCATATAAGAAATTGAATGATGTAAACCCATCCTCACATGATTTCTTACCTTAGATAGTGTCCAACATATGGAATACGATCTTTTGAATTCATCAGTTAACCAGGATCATATATTCCATTTCCCCCAAGATGACTGTACTAATATAACTTTAGGGTCAACTAAATATGGTTCTCATTATACTTTGTATATTACGTCTCCTTCTTGTCCAATACTCACTTTTATGAGGGTGGGGTGCTTTTCACTACATCAACTAGAAACTTCTTCCTTTATCGTTTACTTAAATGTATTTTCTATTAATGTTCAATCCTATTGAATTTTTTATAACAAAACGACTTATATAAATTCTTTTTACAGAATGGACAGAAGTTGGATGTATGAAAATGATCGGATCTCAAGCGATTTTCAAAACAATTTGGAGAGCATTATAGATTTTGCATTTCGCAATGCTTCAGATAGTGGTCTCATACAATTCCCATGTTCCAATTGTGTTGGTAGACCTTGGTTGATCCATGAAGAAGTCAGCTACCACATAACCAAAAATGGTTTTCAAGCAAACTACTTTGTGTGGTATCACAATGGGGAGAAAATGAAATCTCAAATTGGTGATGATCGAAATGAAAAGACTGTAATGGATAATTTTTTAGATGATCGGTTTCTGTTTATTTGTCATCATGAAAAATAAAGGATTTCGACTCAAGAAGACTTCTATATGAGCACAGCTGATGCATCTTGTGAATATGATGATATTGAAAGGGTGAAAAAATGGAATGATGTTGTCACGACTCCAGTATATCAACAATACGATAAAATGAAAAAGCTGGAATTTTTAATCCGATTGTTTCATGGGAAAACTATGTATGGGATTTCTAATACAGCAATCGATTACATTTTTACCCTCTTGAAGGATTTACTTCCAGATGATGCAGATATTCCCTCAAACCACTATATGGCATGGAAGTTAGTTGAGGAACTTGGATTTTCAAGAAACAAAATTCATGTTTGCCCAAAAGTTTGCAGTTTATTCTGGGAGGAAACCGCTGAACGAAATGATTGTATTAAATGTGGAACATCCCACTGGAAGTCAAAATTTAATGGAACACCATCCTGTGTTCCACAGAAAGTAATGTGGCACTTTCCATTGATCCCCAGACTGCAGAATATTTTTATGTCTGATGACATATCAATAAAAATGAGATGGAATGATACTGAGAGAAATAAGACTAATGATGAGTTGGTTTATCCTGTAGATGGATTTTCATGGTAGAGATTTCATTCTCGACATCTTGATTTTTCAGCTGACGTGCGTAATGTGAGGTTGGGTCTTTCATGCGACGGTTTTAATCCGTTTGGGCAGATGCTTACTTTGCACAGCACATGGCTAGTTTTTATACACATTTATAATCTTCCCCCATGGTTGTATATGAAAAAACCTTTCACTTTCATGAGTATACTCATATCTGGTCCTTCTGATCCCAGCATTGATATTGATGTCTACATGAAACATTTAATAAAAGAGTTGAAACTTCTTTGGGATGTGGGTGTGCGCACATACGATGCATGTTCGAAAGACATATTTCAGATCCGTGCTGCACTTATGTGGATGATCAATGATTTTCCAGCTTATGCAATGATGTATGGATGGAGCACGAAGGGAAAATTGTCATGTCCAGTTTTTATGAAGAATACACGATCCAGAAGACTGAAACATCATTGTAATTTCAGTTTTATGGGACATCGATGATTCTTGCCAAAGTGTCATCTATATAGAATGAATCGTCAAATATTTGATAATACCATAGAGACCGACGATCCACCTCAGCATATGTCTGGAACTGACGTACTTAATGAATTGAAAGATTTCAGTTTTTCTTTCGGGAAGGGTCAAATGAAATCTTGAAAGAGAAATAATGTTTCCACTGAAACCTGTTACAATTGGAGGAAGAGGAGTATCTTTTTTGATTTTCCTTATTGGTCAACCAATTTGTTACGTCATTGCTTAGACGTAATGCATATTGAAAAGAATATATGCAAAATGTTGCTTTCAGTTCTTCTAAATGTCAAGGGGAAGACAAAATATGATTTACGATCTCGGCGTGACTTGGTGGATTGGGGCATCAGACCAGAATTACATCCTATGTGTATCAGTGAAAATAAATGGAAACTTCCATGTGCTTCTTATGTGATGACACCTACAGAAAAAAACAATTTTTGTAAGTATGAGAGACTATTAGAGTTCCTGATGGCTATTCAAGCAACATATCTAAACGGGTCAACATAAGAGAGTTGAAGCTAAAATCTTTGAAGACTCATGATTATCACGTTCTACTGCATGATTTTATTCCAATAGAAATCCCTCATCTTTTTTCCAATAATGTAAGGGTGGCTGTTATTAGGTTGTGCCATTTGTTTAGAGATATTTTTTCTAAGAAGTTGTCCAATTCTTTCTTGCAAAAAATGTTGACAGATGCCCCATTAATTTTGTGTGAGTTGGAGAAAATATTTCCTCCATCATTTTTCACATGCATGTTGCATCTGAGTATCCATATTCCCACTGAAATACTTCTCGGAGGACCTGTTTCTTTTTGTTGGATGTATCCAACTGAAATAAATATGTTCACATTAAATTCTTATGTCCGAAACAGACATCATCCCGAAGGTTCTATCGTGAACGGTTACTTGGCTCAAGAATGTATGGATTTCTACTCGATGTATTTGTCTGATCTTACTACAATATTGAACAGACCAATGAGAAATGAAAAAGAACAGTGTGAGAAAATTGAACCCAGTTTTCCATCACTTCTTCAAACAGGAGGAATTCCTGGATCATATACATTGAAGACATTAAGCCATGAAGAGCAGTAGATGGCACATCACACAGTTTTGTTCAACTGTGATTTATTCGATGACTATATCAGGTAACTAAATTGATTATGTATATCTTACATATATATCTGTTAAGATATTCATATTTTTTATCTACAGGGAACATAAAACAATGATAAATAGGAAGCATCGTTCTTTATCTTTGAGAAGGAGAGAGACTTTTCATAGCAAAGAGTTTTCTACTTGGTTAAAATTGAAGGTATAAAAAAATTAATGTTTAAAATAATTATATCAATATTTAATTAAGTTTAATAGTCATTTATATTGCAGGTATTGAGTTTGTCTACTGACACTGTCTCTAAGGAAATAAGAGCTTTGGCTTTTGGTCCTAATACCGTGGTTCGTGACTGTAAATCAATTGTTATCAATGGGTACAAATTTATTGTCACTGAACCAGAAAAGAACATGAGAACACAACATGATGGTGTTATGGTTACTGCCACAACATATTGTTATGCCAGTGCATCAGATAGTAGACCGTGATTTGAAAATGTGGGTTATTATGGAGTTGTTGAGAAAATAATAATATTGGATTATTACTCTCATGGACGAGTCACAATGATGAAATACCATTGGTTTGATTCGATGATGATACATAGCACATTTATTGATGATTGTGGATTTCGAGTAATTAATATGACTCTCACTCTTGCTACCGAAGAACCATATGTGTTGGCATCAATGGCTAAACAAGTTTTTTATGTCAAAGACCAACTTCGACCTGAATTTGGTGTCATAGTTGAAGTAATTCCAAGACATATTTTTGATGATGGTGATGATGGTGATGATGGAATTGACACTGTCCCTAGTGCCATTGGAACCAATCCATTTATTTCTTTTGATGACTCAAATATCTCAATTGTCAGAGTTGATTGTGAACCTGAATTTGTGGTTGAAAATATATAGAATCATTCATCCATGTGCTCAATTCTTTTGGTTTACCTCGAGTTGGGTTGTTAAGGTTGGTAATATTAAAATTTATTTAGTATTGATCACAAATATGTTTTAGCTGACTTGACCGTTATGTGAATTTTCAATGTTTATTGGTTGCAGTTTTATTTGAATTGAATTTTCTAATTTTGAATTAAACTATATTCAAACATAGTCAAACAATATTTCTAACTTGGTGAACATTACAACTTGTATGATTTATTAAATCCATTCAAGCTCTTCTAAAAAAATTGATAGTTGACTTGAACATTATGTGAATTTTCGATGTTTATTGGTTGCAGTTTTATTTGAATTTCATTTTCTAATTTGTAATTGAACTGTATTCAAATATAGTCAAATAATATTTCTAACTTGGTGAACATTACAACTTGTATGATTTATTAAATCCATTCAAGCTCTTTTAAAAAAATTGATAGATAAATTACCAATGAATCCCCCTATTCCCTCATATATTTAGTTTTTTTTGTTACACATTAGTTTTCTTTTTCTAATTAATTACATATTTGTTTTCAAAAGTAGGAAATGAATCCAATTGAAGAGAGATGAAGGAAAAAAATGATGGAGAACAATCATCGAATGACGGAGTTGGGAGTTCCATCATTAGTGCCTGTAGTGAGTACTTTATTTCAAATGGATATATTTAAAGAATAAATAATGTCATGTGATTATTTTTTTGTAAAAAATTTTGTAGGATCCACCTATACGTCGATTGTTATTTGACGAGGAGCCTAGTACTAGTCCTAGTACTCAGTTCGGTGGTACGAGGAGGGTTCGTACCAGAGGTGGACAAGCAGCTGCGTGTACCCAACTAGACCATGCCCCTCCCACTGACATGTCATCCTTCCCACATTCTGATCCCGATGTGTCGTTAGGGACACATGGGATATTTAGGCCTCCCATGTTTTCGCTACCTTCTGCATCTTCTGGCCCATCATTTTCACATCCCATGATGATTCCCACTCCCCAGTCAGCATCCGGTCAGAAAGGTGTCCCATCTTCTTTTCCTTCTACTTCTGTCTCTATGAGCTTCTATATTCCATCGTCTTCGATTCCTGTTCCACCATAGGGTGTTCCATCAGTTTCTATAGATCCAGTGGTGCTCAGCGATCAGACCGTCATAGGTATATTTATAGAACCCTTACAAATTTTTATAGAAATATTTATTTTCATTATAACATGTTTTGATAAAATATTTGATTTTCTTTCATGACAGATACATCTACTGACAGGAGGCATGGGCGGGGGCGTACACACATGCGTTTAGTGTGGAACCGCTGCACACAGGTTATGGTGGATTATAATGAAGGAAACCAAATGGTTGAGAAAATAGGGCAGCAATGTCGGCGTTTTTTGGCGACGCTTGCCAAATACTCCGACATCATTCCCGTCAGCCCGCTATCATGGAGACATTTTCCACATGAGGTCAAGGATAGAGCTTGGGCAGAGATATGGGTAAAAGAAATCTATTCTATTTAATTCCATGAATTATTTTTCTATTTATATGAATTAATATTTTGATTTCAGCTTCAATTTAATTTTCCTGATGGTGAGGGTGCAAGACCAGAACGTCTAAAGGATTTAGGCGAGCTTTGGAGAGCCTACAAGCATGAGTTGTATATTGTCTAGGTTTCTAGAGTTGGAACTGAGTTAGAGGCGGTACCAGTGGTGGATGATTGTCCTATAGAGCAGTATCGTCAGATGATTACTCATTGGACGAGTACCCAGTTTAAGGTATTAATAACATTTGAGGTATTTAAATAATAACTTTCATGTTTTGCATTAATACTATCTGTTGAATTTTCGAATTTTATTTAGGAATCATCTGGAAAAAATAAAAAGAACATTGATGCAAAAAAATACCTCCACACACTGGGACGCACTATGATGCATGATCATGAGAGGAAGCAGGTATGACAATTGTTTATAAGTTTTCTTTATGCCTTAGACTTTATTTTGTTTCCTCAATTATTTAATATTTTGCTAAATTTTTCATATAACTTTAGTTTTCAATGTCATTGTAGAGGAAAATACAAAATATTGAAGGACATGTGCCTCGAGCAAAACTGTTTTGCTCGAGTAGACGGAAAAAGGATGGAACTGTCATCAACGAAGCGACTCAGCAGCAGATTGTAAGTTTTAATCTGTTGAATTTATATTTTAATATCTATTTTGTAACTTAATGATATATTTATATTTGTAATAGGCTGCTTTAGAGGCCCTCGATGCCCAAGAACCAGACAATTTTGGGCCAATAGTTTACTTACATCAGGTCTTGGGAGAGGAGCATTCTAGCAGAGTACGCTGCTGACCTAGGATAGCCTCGACAAGGTATTGGTCATCCTCGGGTACGAGCTTTAGTGCCACCGAGCTACAGCAAGTTAGGGCACAGGCAGCACAGGCTGAGAAAAGGGCCACAGAGATGGCAGAACAGTCTGCTAGGGCAAACAGTGCGTTTATGAAATTTATTAAAGTTCTACGTCCTACACTTCCAGCAGAGGCCAACCCAGCTTTTTATGAGTATATGTTGTCAGTACGTTCTATATACGGTGCACCAGGTGGCAGTTCTAGTGGTGGTTAGGACGATTTCCATCTTGACGATGATGATGGCGAGGAGTCTAATGCAGAAGAGGAGGGAGAGGAGGAGGGCGAGGCGGGTGTCGAGGGCGAGGAGGAGGGTGAGGACGAGGAGGAGGGTGAGGGCGAGGAGGGCGAGGACGATGATGGGGACAAGGACAAGGGTGATGATGATGGTGATGATGGTGATGGTGATGTGGGACAAGTTGATCCATTACATTTTTGACTGATATTACTGAGATTTGATATTTAATCTATTCTAGTTGTTGGTTTTATCTAGACTCGTATTATAGTATTGGAGTTGAGTTATTTTTATATATTATCTGTTTTTATGGATGTTGTTGTCTTTTAGTGGTTGTGTGTTTAGGAACCCCCCTCTTTCCTAGACCCTGGACAACCCCCCCCCCCCCCACCCTCCTCCCTGGACCCCGGACAGCCCCACCAGACAGCCCCCCAGACAGCCCCTTTGACAGCCCCCCCACCCTCTTCCTTGGACCCCGGACAACCCCCCGAACACCCCCGAACAGCCCTCGGACAACCCCCCGAACAGCCCCCCGGACCGCCCCCCCACCCTCCTCCCTGGACCCCGGACAGCCCCCCCGGACTGCCCCCCAGACAGCCCCCCCCCCCCCCCCCCCCGCCCCCCCACCCTCTTCCTTGGACCCCAGACAACCCCCCGGACAGCCCCCGGATAGCCCCCCAAACAGCCCCCCGGACATCCCCCCCCCCACCCCCCTCCCTGGACCTCGGACAACCCCCCGGACAGCCCCCCAGACAACACCCCTAGACATCCCCACCCCCCACCGTCTTCCTTGGACCCCGGACAACCCCCCGAACACCCCCGGACATCCCCCAGATAGCCCCCTAAACAGCCCCCCGGACAGCCCCCCACCCTCCTCCCTGAACCCCAGACAGCCCCCCAGACGACCCCCCAGACAGCCCCCCCCCCCCCCACCCTCCTCCTTGGACCCCGGACAACCCCCCGAACACCCCCCGCACAGCCCCCCGCACAGCCCCCCCACCCTCCTCCCTAGACCCCGGACTGCCCCCCGGACTGCCCCCCAGACAGCCCCCCCCCCCCACCCTCTTCCTTGGACCCCGGACAACCCCCCGCACAGCCCCCCCACCCTCCTCCTTGGTCCCCGGACAGCCCCTCGGACACCCACCGGACAGCCCACCGGACAGCACCGTCGGACAGCCCCCCCACACTCCTTGATTTCATTTAATACTATAAAATATATATTTTATATTTTATTTATTTTCATCACGATAATGAATGTAAATCACATTTACACATCTAATCAATATCATAGATTCTTGGTATGTTATAAAAGAGATGTATTCATTAGGCATGAATCTGAGGCGCGGTGTGGCCGGCACCACTCAAACTCATTGGGTTTCTATTGAAACTTTAGGAGAACGATCCATGGGTCATATGTGACATGTACGAATCAACCCCGCCTCAATCCGAGGCGCGGTGTGGTCATCACCACTCGAATTGTCTGCCTTTTGTTTCAAAAGGACGTCATTTTAATTGAAAAACATCAACTTGCATATGGAAAATAGACCTAACGCATTTGGATTGTGTCGATACTTTATCACAATGATCCATGGGTCATATGTGACCTGTACGAGTCAACCCCGCCTCAATTCGAGGCGCAGTGTGGCTGCCACCACTCAAAGTGTCTGCCTTTTGTTTCAAAATGACGTCATTTTAATTGAAAAACATCAACTGGCATATGGAAAACCGACAAACGCATTCGGATTGTGTCTATACTTTAGCACAACGATCAATGGGTCATATGTGATGTGTACGAGTCAACCCCACCTCAATCTGAGGCGCGTTGTGGCCGCCATCACTCAAAGTATCTGTCTTTTATTTCAAAAGGGCGTCATTTTAACTGAAAAATATCAATTGTCATACAGAAAAGGGACCAAACACATTCGTATTGTGTCGATACTTTAGAAAAACAATCCATGGGTAAAATGTGACGTGTAAGAGTCAACCTCGTCTTAATCGGAGGCACGGTGTGGCCGGAATCACTCTAAGTGGATCTCTTTTGTTTAAAATGGACAACATTTTAAGTACATACAGAAAACTGACCAAACGCATTCGGTTTCCGTTGAAACTTTAGGAGAATGATCCATGGGTCATATTTGACATGTATGAGTCAACCCCGCCTCAATCTGAGGTGCGGTGTGGCTGGCACCACTCAAAGTGTCTGCCTTTTGTTTCAAAAGGATCTCATTTTAATTGAAAAACATCAACTGGTATACGGAAAAGTGACCAAACACATTCGGATTGTGTCTATACTTTAGCAAAATGATCCATGGGTCATATTTGACGTGTACGAGTCAACCCCGACTCAATTCGAGGTGCGGTGTGGCTGCCACCACTCAAAGTGTCTGCCTTTTGTTTCAAAAGGACGTCATTTTAATTGAAAAACATCAACTGGCATACGGAAAAGCGACCAAATGCATTCAGATTGTGTCGATACTTTAGCACAACTATCCATGGGTCATATGTGACGTGTACTAGTCAACCCCGCCTCAATCCGAGGCGTGGTGTGGCCGACACCACTTAAAGTGTCTGCCTTTTGTTTCAAAAGGACGTCATTTTAATTGAAAAACATCAACTGGCATACGGAAAACCGACCAAACGCATTCAGATTGTGTCGATACTTTAACACAACGATCCATGGGTCATGTGTGACTTGTACGAGTCAACCCCGCCTCAATCCGAGAAACGGTGTGGCTGCCACCACTCAAAGTGTCTGCCTTTTGTTTCAAAAGGGCGTCATTTTAATTGAAAAACGTCAACTGGCATACGAAAAAGAGACCAAACGCATTTGGATTGTGTTGATACTTTATAACAACAATCCATGGGTCAAATGTGACGCATACAAGTCAACCTTGTCTTAATCGGAGGCACGGTGTGGCCGGAATCACTCTAAGTGGCTCTCTTTTGTTTAAAATTGACAACATTTTAGGTACATACAAAAAACTGACCAAACACATTTGGTTTCCATTGAAACCTTAGTAGAATGATCCATGGGCCATATGTGACATGTACAAATCAACCCTGCCTCAATCCGAGGCATGGTGTGGTCGGCACCACTCAAAGTGTCTGCCTTTTGTTTCAAAAGGACGTCATTTTAATTGAAAAACATCAACTAGTATACGGAAAACCGACCAAACGCATTCAGATTGTGTCGATACTTTAGCACAACAATCCATGGGTTATATGTGACGTGTAAGAGTCAAACCCGCCTCAATTCGAGGTGCGGTGTGTCTTCCACCACTCAAAGTGTCTGCCTTTTGTTTCAAAAGGACATCATTTTAATTAAAAAACATCAACTGGCATACAAAAAAGTGACCAAATGCATTCGTATTATATTTATACTTTATCACAACAATCCATGGGTCAAATGTGACGCGTACGAGTCAATCCCATCTTAATTGGATGCACGGTGTGGCTGGAATCACTCTAAGTGTCTCTCTTTTGTTTAAAATGGACAACATTTTAAGTACATACGGAAAACCGACCAAACGCATTCACTTTCCATTGAAACTTTAGGAGAACGATCCATGGGTCATATGTGACATGTACGAATAAACACTGTCTCAATCTGAGGTGTGGTGTGGCCGGCACCACTCAAAGTTCCTGCCTTTTGTTTCAAAAGGACGTCATTTTAATTGAAAACATCAACTGGCATACAGAAAAGAGACCAAACGCATTCGGATTGTGTCGATACTTTATCACAACGATCCATGCGTCATATGTGACGTGTACGAGTCAACCCCGCCTCAATCCGAGGCATGGTGTGGCCGCCACCACTCAAAGTGTCTGCCTTTTGTTTCAAAAAGACGTTATTTTAATTGAAAAACATCAACTGGCATACGGAAAACCAACAAACGCATTCGGATTGTGTCGATACTTTAGCACAAAGATCCATGGGTCATATGTGACGTGTACGAGTAAACCCCACCTCAATCCGAGGCACGGTGTGGCCGCCACCACTCAAAGTGTCTGTCTTTTGTTTCAAAAGGACATCATTTTAAGTGAAAAACATCTACTGGAATACGGAAAACCAACCAAACGCATTCGGATTGTGTCGATACTTTAGAAAAAAGATCCATGGGTCATATTTGACGTTGACGAGTCAACCCCGCCTTAATCGGAGTCACGGTGTGGCCAGAATCACTCTAAGTGGCTCTCTTTTGTTTAAAATGGACAACATTTTAAGTACATACGGAAAACCGACCAAACGCATTCAGTTTCCATTGAAACTTTAGGATAATTATACATGGGTCATATGTGACATGTACGAATCATCCCCGCCTCAATCCGAGGCATGGTGTGGCTGGCACCACTCAAAGTGTCTGCCTTTTGTTTCAAAAGGATGTCATTTTAATTGAAAAACATCAACTGGAATATGGAAAACCAACCAAACTCATTCAGATTGTGTCGATACTTTATCACAATGATCCATGGGTCATGTGTGACGTGTACGAGTCAACCTCGCCTCATTCCGAGGCGCGGTGTGGCCGCCACCACTCAAAGTGTCTTCCTTTTGTTTCAAAGGGACGTCATTTTAATTGAAAAACATCAACGGGCATACAGAAAAGCAACCAAACGCATTCGGATTGCGTCGATACTTTATCAAAACAATCCTTGGGTCAAATGTGACGTGTACGAGTCAACCCCGTCTTAATCGGAGGCACGGTGTGGCCGGAATCCCTCTAAGTGGCTCTCTTTTGTTTAAAATGGACAACATTTTAAGTACATACGGAAAACCGACCAAACGCATTCGGTTTCCGTTGAAACTTTAGGAGAAAGATTCATGGGTCATATGTGACGTGTACGAATCAACCCCGCCTCATTCTGAGATGCGGTGTGGACAGCACCACTCAAAGTTTCTGCCTTTTGTTTCAAAAGGACGTCATTTTAATTGAAAAACATTAAATGACATACAGAAAACTGACCAAACTCATTCGGTTTCCATTGAAACATTAGGAGAACGATCCATGGGTCATATGTGACGTGTACGAGTCAACCCCGCCTCAATACAAGGTGTGGTGTGGCCGATAGCACTCCAAGTGTATGTATTTTGTTTAAAATGGACATCATTTCAGGTAAAAAAATATGGTATACAAAAAACCGATCAAATTATGAATTGACTTCCAGATTCCACATATAATTGTCATCTAAATTTTAAATTGAATTCTAAATGAATTATGTATCTTTATAATTACGTTATGAATTCTAATTTAATTATGGATGTGTATAGTTCCAGCATTATATGTTAAATTTTTATGAATTTGTTCTCTATATGTATGTGTTAGTTGGTTATTGCAGGTACAATAATTGAATATGTATGTTAGTTTATTGTAGGTATAATAAGTGGATAGAAAATGAGAAGGAACCCAAAAAATGAGACCTGGTGGGAAAATTAGAGAGTTGATGGGCAAATTGCAGAGATGTTGTGCAATTTTCCCAGCATAGGCTATGCCAACAGTTTTAAACTGTTGGCATAGCATTCTGTGTTCTGTTTTACCAACAGTTCATGGAAACGTAGGTAAAACACTTTTCCCAATGGTTTAGAAACCTTGGGAAAGAGGAGATCTTGGGTTTTTTTAACGGTTTGGCCAAACCGTTGGGAAAAAACTGGTAATTTTCAGCACATTATCCCAACGGTTGGAAACCGTTAGGAAAAAGCTTTCCCAACGGTTTGCCAGAATAGTTGGGATAGGGTAATTTTTCTCCACCCTATCCCAACGGTTCACTGTAAACCGTTGGGAAAAGCTTTCCCAATGGATTACTTCCCTACGATTTGCAGAACCGTTGGTATAACATACACCAATGGTTTTCCATCCTTTCCCAACGGTTCTAAACCATTGGAAAATCCTCTATTTCTAGTAGTGAGCCCATGGATTTTCCATGAGTCCCCTTGTCTTCTTTCTTCATTTGTTTCAATACCTAGTTTTATATCATCATTTTAATCTAATATGCCATATTTTCTAGGTGATTTTCTATTTTTTTCAATTTCTCCCAATTTTAGAGAAATAGGGTGACGATATTGGATGAGTGGGCTTCGTTGCGCATGAAGTAGGTGGTCCCTTTGAATTAACCCATAGTCCAGCTTATTTGTTCAATTGAGTGAGGAGTGTAGTCATTACATCTTGCTATGCCTTTAACTAATTAAAATAAAATGTTTTAAGTTGTCATCTTCTAACATTCAATGAAACTTTTTTCATGCATTCTGCCTTAAAAAGAGATCCCCTATTAAAGCTATTTGGTAAAGAGTTTAACCTTGTAGTTATCTAGTTAAATGGTATGTTTGTCTGTGGGTAGATAATTTGAATATTTTAAAGGGTACTTATGTTAAAATGGTTAAAAGGTAATTTTGGAATAATTTGATGGCTGTGAAATGGATTTTCACAACCATCGATATGTAAATGAATGTAAACTTGATATGGATAAACTTGTTAGTAAATGGATGTTCTTTTTACGAAATGAGGAATGGGTTTTAAAAGCGACTTGGCCTATGGTTGTAGGTTTTACTTTGTTCAAAAGGATAAGTGATAAGAATTTATATAAATTTATAGGGTTTATTTAATGGCTTGTTTCCTTATTAATAAATTGTGGAGATGGTCCATGAGGAAGAGAATGGAGTTTTGTTCATGATTGATGTAAATATTTGTTTGAAAGTGTATACTTGATACATAAAGATATATTAAATAAATTACTCTCAATATAATGATGGGTTAGAGTTCCTTTGGAGGATTCCTCTAGAGTCTCGATTTGGTACCTTGTTTTTTATTTTGGGTAAGAGACTTCATGAATTTCCTTGGTCTTGGTTGATCCTCTTCTTATTTAACCCAACCATCCCAATGTGGTGTAGCAGATTTCCTATGGGATTTTCATGCCCACCACAACATCCTATAACCATCATTTTCATGAAACCATAGAAATAAATTTAAAACAAAAGAAAAATATAAGAAACAAAAACAAAACATAGATCTTATCCCTCCAAATATCAATAGGTGGAACCCTCTCCTCAACGCTATTGTGTGCTGGGAAAAAATCCCATAAATACTTTATCAATAAATTTCATGATAAAAATAAATAACATAATTAAATAAACATAATTTAAAAAAAATATTCAAAAAAGAATCTATTCATCCAAAATAATTTTATGTTGTCCCCAAATATAATCATTTCTCATAAAAATTGTTTCATTCTACTCTTTCTAATAAGCTGTGAATGATTCTAAATAATATAAAAATAAAATTTGATAGGTTTTCGTTCACGATACCATTTCAAAAGAAGTTTTATTCATAAATAATGAGAAACAAAAATACAGAACTCATTTCATTTTCTTCTCTAGGATCTAATAGTCTTTACTAGCATGTTATTATACACCCCTATAACTTTTCAGTTTTTTGGAATTTTTTTCTAAAAAATTTATATATATTATAAAGGTTCCTGGGACAGCAGAAGCGTGGTTGGGAAGACACCCAAAATTGATTTTTACCATGATCAATGATTATTTTGGGATCAATATGACAATGAACTCCAGTCTCCAGGGAATATAATCAAAGATTTAGATAAAGATGAAAGAGGCTTGAAACCTTAGGGAGGATCTTGCACATCAGGTTTATAATTAATTTAATTAATTTCATAAAGAAAAATAATACTTGTGTCTTCGATATTTTTCTTTATTGATGATGTTGATTGTCCAGATTGACCCTTTTGGATTATCTCATTGCGCTTTTAAGGATCCAAACAAGAATCCCTCTAGCGGTGATCCACACATGCTCTGATGAACTCTGATAGACACCGCTCATTCTCCGGGTGCTAGCGCGATGAAGCGAGTGTCTTTTGTCGATCATTATTTATCACTTGTTCTTTGGCCTTGAAGAACATCTCTCGTTCTTGAGAGGGGAGAGAAGAGGATTCGAGGGAGAAATTGTTTGGCTCAACAATTCTCAATACACTAGGCATGTGGTGTGGTGTCTGGCACAATAGGCGTACTTGTCTATTTTTATACATGGAATATCATTTACAATATTTAATTGCATAGCAATAATTAAATACATTCATGAACTTAGAGAAAACCCATGCATTTAGTAATAATACTACGTCATTATTTATGGTGCTCCAACTTGAGAAAAACGGAATGATAAATTTCGTGTCACAAAATAATAGCAGTGTTATTTTAATTTGTGCCAACTAATTAAATAATTATTTAACATCTTGAAAATAATTATTTTACTTCCAAACCGACCTTGGTCCACTCAAACTCCACTTCCATTTATTGAACACTTAAATAAATAAATAAATAATTTATTCTCTTAAATAAATATTTTATTTACAAACTAGTAAATAAATATTTATTAAATGTTCAATAAAATAAATATATTATATTTAATTTATGTGATCATTTTAACTTGAATAAAATTATTCCACCGTCTTGAGAATAATATTTATTTCATTAATTAAATTCAAATAGAATTTAACCCAGACCACCAAAAACACTTAGTGTGAGACCCTTTAGGATTCTTTCTCATTGGCATTAGGCGTGCTTGCCTAAAGTCCAATAGTACTATCTAGAAATGGGTCAAGGCACACAATTGAAAGAAAATAAAGTCGCAAAAATGACATCCACATATGAATGCTCACTGTGTAATATAATCCCTTTGTCGCAATATCTCATCAAGCAGGTTTCATGCTTGTGACATCAAATTTTATGCTTGATTCATCATTCTTTGACTACCTAAAATAAACTCGTCATTACACCATGGACATGGAATTTCTTGTGATGGTTCAATTTAAATCAAACGGTCAAGATATCAGCTTTCATAAATGGAAGGTACAAATCCTTACTCAACCTATCCATTAATAACATGTCACTCGTGATACACCCAATATACCCTATTTCTCGCCAACTATCTGTGTGACGGTTTTCATTAGTAAATCAAAGTGTGTAAGTCGTGACATGTATTAATGATAATCTTAAAGTCTAAGGATCATTACACACTCTCGTAGATAGAAATATCTAATGACACCAAAACATGTGGAATTCCTACTAGCGGGTTTGTTCTCATAATCTCCTATCTTAGAGATTTCCAAGTGTGAAATTCATGAGAGGAAGTCTCATCTTATTACGAGTACTTGCACCTGAAGGTTTTCATGATGTGTGTCCCATCATAACATGTCATCCAACCACAGAACTATATTTAAGAATATTGTTATAGAATTTCAAGGTTCTCATCATAGCGGGGAACTACAATGACTTTATCAATGCAACAAACACTATAGGATATTATTACATCATAGTCATTCAAAGCAATGAACAATATGTAATAATACATTAAATATCCATGTAATCAAAGTAAACCCAATTGGTTCTAGGACACCAAATCTTACAAACTCCCACTTGGACTAGAGCCAACTGCCTATGACTTTCAGTCCGCTAGACCTCACATGATGATCATGTTTCTGCTGAGTTAATGATTTAGTCAAGGGGTCTTCCACGTTGTCTTCCGTGGAAATACTGCTCACTAAAACTTCACCTCTCTGAGAAAAATCTCTCAGGAGATGATACTTATAAAGTATGTGCTTCATCCGGTGATGTGACCTTGGATATTTTACGAGAGCCACCGCTACAGTATTATCACAGTACAGTGTGATGGGATCTTTACTATTAGGTATCACATCTAGATCCTAGATGAAGCTTCGCATACAAACTGCATCTTTATCTGACTCATAAGATGCTATATACTCATACTCTTCTATAGAATCTACAACCACACTCCTCTTTGAGCTCTTCCACCTCACTTCACCTCCATTCAAAGTGAAGATGTATCTCGTTTGCAACTTCAGGTCATATTGATCAGTCTGGAAACTAGAATCTGTATATCCTATGATGACTAGTTCATCATATCCTCTATAAACCAGGAACATATCCTTAGTATGCCTTAGATACTTTAGGATAGTCTTGACTGCCATCCAATGGCGGTCACCTAGGTCAGCTTGATATCTGCCTACCGCACTCGATGCATAGGTGACATCCAGTCTAGTACATAGCATGGCATACATGATTGACCCAAACACTGATGTTTATGGAGTCCTTTCCATTATCTTTATTTCCTCATGTGTATGAGGATACATTTTCTTCGAAATATGAATTCCATGTGACACTGGCAACAATCCCCTCTTGGATTGTTCCATACTAAATCTCTTCAGTATCTTATCAATGTATGTACTTTGACTTAGGTCCATCAATCTCTTGGATCTATCACAATATATCTTGATCCCAAGAATATACGCTTCCTTTCCCAAGTCTTTCATGAAGAATCATTGATTCAACCATGCCTTAGCAGACTATAAGAATGGTATCTTGTTTCCAATAAGTAATATGTCATCAACATATACTATTAGGAAAATGACTGCACTCCCATTAAACTCTTTGTAGACACATGGCTCACATTAAATCTTGATAAAACCAAATTATTTTATGGCTTCATTAAAACTAATTTTCCATGACTTGGATGCTTGATATAATCCATAAATTGATTTATGCAACTTTCATACCTTATTGGAATCCTTTGGAGTCACAAACCCTTCAGGTTGTGTCATGTAGACATCTTGCTGAAGGTTCTCATTAAGGAATGCTGTTTTGACATCCATTTTCCAAATATCATAGTCATGGTAAGCCATAATGGATAGTATAATTCTGATGGATTTCAACATTGCAACTGGTGAGAAGGTTTCATCGTAGTAAATTCCATGATGCTATTTAAAACCTTTTTCAACCAGTCATGCCTTATAGGTATTGATTTGTCCTTCCATGTCCAGTTTTTTATTGAATACCCATTTTTAACCAACAGGCTTTACATCAACTGGAGGATCTACCAAAATCCATACTTGGTTTTGGTACATGGAATCCATTTCAGAATTCATGGCTTCTTGCCACTTGGAAATGTCTGTGCCACTTACTGCTTCTTTGTAGGTTAGAGGATCATTATTATCAACTAATAAGGAGTCACCATTCTCAGTAACTAGAAAATGATACCATTCTGGTTCTCTAACCTCTCTTGTACTCCTACGCAATACTTGTGTCTCTGGAATAAATTCTTCTTCCATGGGGATTTTTGGAATCTATTCTTGTACCAACTCTTGTGTACCTTAAGCCTTGACTTCATCGAAGTCTATCTCTCTCCCACTATCACTTTTGGAGATGTGCTCCCTCTCAAGGAATATGTAATGTCTTTCCACTATAACCTTTTTGTCTAAGGAGTTTTATAGGTAATATACCCTTGTTCCCTTGGGGTATCCTATAAAGATACACTTTGTGCCTCAGGGTGCGAGTTAGTTACCTGAATATGCCTTAATAAACTCTTCGCTACCCCACACATGTAAATTCAATAACATGGATTTTCTTCCACTCCAGAACTCATATAGAATACCATTTATCGATTTAGTTGGTACTTGGTTTAGTATGTGTGTCGTTGTTTGTAACGCATATCCCCAAAAAGATAATGGAAGGCTTGCATGACTCATCGTTGATCTCACCATGTCCAACAGGGTGTAGTTCCTCCTTTTGATCACACCGTTCCACTGGGGTGTGTTTGGAGGAGTGATTTAGGATAGGATCCCAAACTCCCATAAGTAATCAATGAAGTCTTGATTAAGATATTATCCACCTCTTTCTGAGTGGAGTTTTTTAATCTTCTTACCAAGCTGGTTCTCAACATCATTCTTGTATTATTTGAACTTATCAAAAGAATCCGAATTATACCTCATTATGTAGATATATCCATATCTACTAAAATAATTAGGGAAAGTTATGAAGTATGAGTACCCTCCCCTTACTTCAACTATAAATGGTCCACACACATCAGTATGAACCAATTCAAGAAGTTCTTTAGCCCTTTCACCTTTCCCACCAAATGTGGATTTGGTCATTTTTCCTTTAAACATTCATGACATATGCCAAGTGGTTTTAGTTCAAAAGAATCTAAATATCCATCTT
Organism: Viscum album; assembly: GCA_963277665.1. Classification (NCBI taxonomy): domain Eukaryota; kingdom Viridiplantae; phylum Streptophyta; class Magnoliopsida; order Santalales; family Viscaceae; genus Viscum; species Viscum album. The sequence continues at coordinate 1,710,673,452 of OY728125.1, forward strand.
GATGAAACTTTGTCAATCGTTTCTTATTTAAATGACCTAGCCAGTGATTCTAAATTTGGGTGTGGTATGAGTCATGTGAAGTATCTTTGTCATCAATTTTTATTACCTGGTTTGTGTAATCCAACACATAAAGATTGTTGTATAAATTCACCCTAAAAAATGATATCTTTATAAAAGAAGAAACATTCATTTACAAACATGAAAACAAATCCATATATATCTAGTCTGGATACAAAAATTATTTTTTTGGTTACATAACTCACATAAAAAATCCCGTTAACACCAAGATCATCCCAGTTGGCAACGTGAGGTGATAGTCCCCAACAACTACAATAGAATGTCTGGCTTTGTTGGCTGCTCGTAGATCTACCTCCCCTTGATCAATCTTCCTGAATCTACTTGGTTCCTTTATTTGGATACATATGTGAGCACCACAGGCTATATATAATACCCAATTTGTAGAAACAGATAGATTTCATTCGATAATAAATGCACCTGAAGCTTCCCCTTTCTTCTTAGGCTGGGTACAATTCATCTTCCAGTGGCCCTTCTTGCCACATGAAAAACAAACAGCCTCATATTCCCTTTCCTCCCCTTTGATCTTCCATTTCATGGAAGGTTGTGAAGAAGCTTTGGGCTTAAATCTCTTCACCTTCCCTTTCCTCTTGTTCACCATAAGGATAAAAGGATTTTTGTGTTTCATATCTTTGTCCACTTGGTGAATGAGGATAAGAAGATCAGATAGAGACTTCTCAATGTTGTTCAAATTGAAATTGACAACAAAGTTAGAGAAGCTCTGTGGGAGTGATGCGAGAATGAGATCGGTGCCTAGTTCTTTAGGGAGTTTAAACCCTAGAACCTCCAGGCGCTCAATGTATCCAATGATCTTGACTACATGAGGCCCAGCTAGGGAAACTTCTCCAATATTACTCTGAAAGAGTGCCTTAGAGATCTCAAACCTTTCATGTCTTACTCTCTCCTAGTAAAGACCATGGAGGTGCTCGAGCATTATATAAGAATCAATGTTTTCATGAGACTTCATGAGATCACTAGACATTAATGATAGCATCAAACATTGAATGTCTACTGCGTCTTTCATATGTTTCTCATAGACCAGAAAATCCTCATCACTCGCCTCTTTGGTAGGTTGATCAGGTAATGCTAACTCCAGCACGTAAGACTTCCGTTCATGGCATAGGATAACCCAATGGCGTCTAAAACATTCCTAGAAGTTACTGCTAGTGAGGATGTTGTCTTTATCCATAATTGATTGTAGGGATAGTGTGGTTGATGAGTTTTTCATTTTTATTCTACAATTAAAAGATAAGATCATTATTACTTTCTCGATTACATTTTATAAGAAATAATAAATTTTATTAAGTCTCCCGCTATTTTATCAAGTCCCAATATCCATCGCCATTGAACTCATAATGTCTAGTTTCCATGACATTCTAGTGGAAAGGATCCATATTCCCCTTCGCATAACCCCAATAAGGGTTGGTGAAACTATTGAAAGGTATTTAGGTAGGCATGTCTTTTCCAACTACAGGCTTGCAGCTCCTTGATATGTTTAGTGGACTCCCCAATCCTGAAATCATGACTTTGTATTTCCTCAACTCTTGCCTCTAATATTACACCAATCCTAGCAAGGGTTACTCCTCTTGATGTAATATGGTTATGTCCACCCAAAACCTTACATAAGGGCTTCCTGTATAAAAGTAAGTGTCCCAACAAGGGTTGGTTAAACACATTGTTTTATTGAGTTTTTCCCTTAATAAAGTAATGGAAGGATTGTTCAGACTTAATATTTTATTTGAGGGATTTTTATCTCTTATGCATGAATTGATTATTATCATTATCACATGCTTGTTAATATTAAGTGGAACTTAATTAAGTGATTAACCATGTCTTGATAATATTTACACATAAGTCTGGTTTATTTTAGTTCCATATTGCATGATTATTTAATTCATTAATTATGTGATCATGACAACACATCCATAATGATAAACCATGCAACTGACAGAAATAAAATAAAGTAAATGGCATGATCATGAGCTTTTCTAATGGTTAGTTTATCTAGTGGTTGATAAACTAACCCTAACCTAGGGGAGAAACACCTTGAACCTTTTGGGTTTGTGTTTACAGCTTCCACCTGTCCACCTCTGAATCTCCTAGGATTGGTTTCATCTCAGCTCCATCTTGAACCACCTCCACTAACTTGGGAGTTTCATCCATTACATATGACTTTTTTAACTCACATGTAGGTGAGTGGTAAAAAGTGGTTTTACATAAAAGAAACCTTGGTCACGCAGGCCCTACATATTAATGTGGAGAAGGCTCACAGACCAACAAATTTAATTCAAATAAATAAAGTAAAAGAAACAATCCAAATACAAAGGTCTTGGTCTAGATCATGATCATACATACATGCAATAATATTTAAACATAAATAAAACTAAAGATAAATTATTTAATCGTTCTTGTTTAAGATAAATCACGCTCGAATCAATTAATTATAATATTTAATTAATCAATCATTTTATCTAAAACCATTTTCTGAATTTCCTGGAGATTCTCATCACAATATTAAACAAATAAATTCATTTAAAATTATCTTTGTAAGTAACTTGTACCTTGGAGGCAACCCAGTGAATTCCTATTCATAACTACCCAATGATTAGAAATGAACATTATGCAGATGTTAAATTAAACACATATCTATAAAACAACTATCATGTGTTGTGCCTCAGCTTTATGCCCGCATGATGGTACACGTCTAAAGGGTTTGTATAATATAATAATAAATTTAAATAAATCTGCGTAATTTGGATGAGTACAGGATGTGTAGTTCCAAATACACAACGTGTATTATTTTTCACAATCTATCAGAAGCACATGACTGGGGAAATGGCATGTGAGTATACTTCTGAAATCTTCGGAGTACACGGCGTGTCTAGTGGGCCACACACTGTGTAGTTCCTCATTACATGATCTCCAGTCGAGAAGCTGTGTACGGGGTACACGGTCCAACCCTAACCCGAAGGGACTACACATTATGTCCATTAAGCCACATGGAATGTAATTTGGAAACTGCATGCCACCTATTCTTGGTTAACACACGGATTCATTTAAGACTTATAAAGACTCCAACACACAGCTTGGTTTGACGGACCGGTCTCATGCATTGAATCTTGACTACACGGCGTGTACTGCCGAATACACGTTGTGTGTTCTGGTGTTGTACGACCAGGAAGCTTTTGCACCTCCGGATGAGATCCTCTATTTTATTTTAATCAAAATTAAAAGAAAATATCATTTATGTAAGGTGAATGAGAAACGAAAGAGGAGGAATAGATCTCAAGATTCAGATTTGCAGAACGATTAATTTGAATTGAAACAACTAAATTATTAAATTCGTAATTCATCAATGAAATATTTAAATAATTATAAATTATGATGTCACCGCTCTAATACCACTTGAAGGTTCCGGGTGTAACAGAAGCGTGGTTGGGACGACACCCAACTTTGTTTTTTACCATGATCAATGATTATTTTGAGATCAATAGGACGATGAACATCAATATCCACATAATATAATCAAAGATTTAGATAAATATGAAAGAGGAATGAAACCTTAGAGAGGATCTTGCACATCATGTTTATAATTAATTTAATTAATTTCATAAAGAAGAATAATACTTGTGTCTTTGGTATTTTTCTTCTTTGATGATGTTTATTGTTCAGATTGACCCTTCCAGATTATCTCATTTTGCTTGTAAGGATCCAAACTATAATCCCTCTAGTGGTGATCCAAACGTGCTCTAATGGCCTCTAATCGACACTGCTCGTTCTATGGATTCTAGCGCGGCGAAGCGAGTGTCTTGTGTCGGTCGTTCTTGATCACTTGTTCTTCAGTCTTGAAGAACGTCTCTCATTCTTGAGAGGGGAGATAATAGGATTCTAAGGAGAAATTGTTTGGCTCAACAATTCTCAATACACCAGGCGTGTGGTGTGGTGTCTGGCACAATAGGTGTAATTGTCTATTTATATACATGGAATTTTAGTTACAATATTTAATATCATAGCAACAATTAAATACATTCATGAACTTAGAGAAAACCCATGCATTTAATAATAATACTGCGTCATTATTTATAGTGCGCCAACTTGCACAAAACAGAATGATAAATTCCATGTCACAAAATATTAACATTATTATTTTAATTTGTGCCAACTAATTAAATAATTATTTACCATCTTGAAAATAATTGTTTTACTACCGGACTAACCTTGATCCGCTCAAACTCCACTTCCATTTATTCAACACTCAAATAAATAAATAATTTATTCTCTTAAATAAATATTTTATTTAAAAACTAGTAAATAAATATCTATTAAAAATTAAATAAAATAAATATATTATATTTAATTTATGCGATCATTTTAACTTGAATAAAATTATTCCACGGTCTTCAGAATAATATTTATTTCATTAATTAAATTCAAATAGAATTTAATCGAGACCACCAAAAACACTTAGTGTGTGACCCTCTAGGATTCTTTCTCATTGGAATAAAGCGTGCTTGCCTAAAGTCCAAGATTACTATCTAGAAATGAGTCAAGGCACCCAAGAGAAAGAATGTAAAGTCACAATAAATACATCTGCATACGAATGCTCACTGTGTAATATAATCCCTTTGTCGCAATATATCATCAATCAGGTTTCATGATTGTGTCATCAACTTTTATGGTTGATATTTCGTTCTTTGACTACCTGAAATAAACTCATCGTTACACCATGTCCATGGAATTTCACGCAACAGTTATATTTCAATCAAAGGGCCGAGATATCAACTTCCATAAATGGAAGGAAAAAATCCTTCCTCGGCTTATCCATTAATAACATGTCACTCGTGACACACCCAACATACCATACTTCCCACCAACTATCTGCGTGACAGTTTTCTTCAGTAAATCAAAGTGCATAAGTCGTGACACCTATTAATGATAATCATAAAGTCTAAGGATCATTACACATGCTCACAGATAGAAATATCTGATGACACCAAAACATGAAGAATTCCTACTAGTGGGTATGTTCTCATAATCTCCTATCTTGGAGATGATCAAGTGATAACTTAATGAGAGGAAGTCTCATCTACTTATGAGTACTCGCACCTGACGGTCTGCATGCTATGTGTCCCATCATATCATGTCATCCAATCACATAACTATATTTAAGAATATTGTTATAGAATTTCAAGGTTCTCATCATACCGGGGAACTGCAATGACCTTATCAATTAAACAAATACTCTAGTACATTATTACATCATAGTCATGCAGAACAATGAACAATATGTAATAATACATTAAATATCCATGTAATCAAAGTAAAATCAGTTGGTTCTAGGACACTAACTCTTACATATTATATATTTATTACATTTTTTTATATAAAAAAAGTTCAACTTAAAAAATATAATTTTAATTTATATAATAACACTTTAGTAATAAAACCATTGGTCTACACTTTGATACATATAAGTTTTATTTTTAAAAATTTTTTTGAGTGAATACCCTAATTTCCAATGTATTGAAAATTGTTATGTTATGTAGTTATTAAAAAAAGTAGTGAAATTTAAAATAAATTTTTATATTGAAATAAATGGACTATGTTTATGTTTACATAAAATTACATGAACCATATAACATGGATTCCTACATGACTCATTCTCTTGTAAATATCGAATTCTTTTACATGTTACGTTTACATGAAATTGTTATGTATTTTTAAAAGTAAACATTTCAAAAATTTAAACAACATATAAAGATATTTTATTTTAAATAATATCCATGTATTATTATTTATTTAATTTGAAAAGTTTATAATTATTTTTTAGCAATGATAGAATCTTTAATAATTAATAAAAAGGTGTTAATTATTAACAAGTGATCGTAACCCATTGGTCATTTCTATGTATATGATTTCCCATTGGAAGGATCATTGAATACAAAAACTCATATAAGCCTACAAATTATGTTGGCTAGGATGATTTCATGCAACGATATTATCTATTTCTTCTGTATTTAATATATTTCATACATTTTTCATATATTTTTTATTAAAAATAATAACAAATTTATTCATTACTAAATAATTTTTTACAGGCCTTTAATAAACTTTATGGGGTATAACTCAACAAAAATATTATTTATTTGAATTATGAAATGTTAGAAAACATTGATACCATCAACTCTAATTATTGGATAATATATCAATAACAAATACATATCACTAAAAATTATAAGTAGGTTTTTACAGAAAAAAATTATAGTGTTAGAGATAAAATAATGATAATTGTACAAGTGTTAGGAATAACTAATCCCATTTTTTATAATACACCCATATATAATTTATAGTAATATCATCAATAATTTAATAGGAAATTTTCATTTCATCAAGTTCTTTTATGAAATACTATTTTAAAAAATGGATTAGTGTATTTTAAGGAAGAAATCAATTTCTAACATTTAAATCAAAGTAAAATAATGATATTACTATCACCATTTAATTATAAGTAATAAAAACAATTTAATATCTATGAAAAATAGAATTCAATTCATATAATTATTCATGGTTATGGAAATCAAAGGAGGTATGTAAAACCACATACCATAAATGATTAATATAATAATTCCTCGTGTTATTTGGTAGATTGTATCTCTAAATTATTCTATGAAGAGTTAACAATTTTTTCCTTTATTTATGTTGAGAACATCCTATTCCTTTCACTTTTTAGTATTGGTAGGTCACAAACATTTTCTCTTAAAGTTATCCTACAAATGTTTTTTTGGCTTAGATGATCTAGCTATCTATCCCATAATTGGATTCCTACATTGAGATGCAAGTTGAATGAATTTACCATTTCAACCACTCGAATTATATTTTCACTTTGGTCACTAGAATCTTGTCAAAATACATCCATAAAATTAGGTATTGGTCAGTTTTTTATATTAAATATGAAACTAGAAAACGGAAATGATTTATTACCTTGGTTTCATATAAGAAAACCATCCACTCCATCCAAACCTAAGGAACATTGAAGATTCTAGGTTAGTGGTAATTTATCACTGAGAAGGGGTAATTAATAAGTGATATACTTTTTCTTTTACAATTACTATTAAGAAATTAACTTCTGTTATTGATTAAAGTCTTTATCCACTCAATTAATAATTTCATTTTCCTTTTCAAACACTCCTTAAAATATGTGTCAAAAAGCTGAGTGGTATCTATATTTATACATGGAACAGGATGAGTGTATCTATATTTATAAATGATTTCATTTATAAGAAAAAAGGGAAATATATATTTTTATATGATCATATTAACTTTCAAATACCTCTTAGATACACATAATCTCCTCTCCTATATAATATAAACTAATAAAAAACCATGGAAAGGGAATGTCACTAACTTCATCCAACCCATAGGATATCCAACATGAGTCCACTCCTGCATCCTTGTCCTCACAATAAGATAATTGGTATTGAAATTTATTCCTTAGACAAAAAAACTTTTCCTTTTCATGTAATAATTGAAGTCTTTCTTTGAATGTTGAAACAACAATAGTTGTCTCAACTTGAGTGTGTGTAAGACCGTTCAGCTGAGCCTTCTCATGGACACACCAATCAAGGAGCCCCTTGTAGGGATCAGGCAACCACTATATCTTTTTTCAACTTTATATAGAAAACTAATAAATTATGTTTGGTGCTTCGCAAAATCCCCATCCTCGGAACATTTAGATTTAAGGTCAAAATTATCATCCTCGTCGGCTTCATCTCCCAAATAGTTATTATTGCATTTTGTTTTATGATACTCGTACCCCACCTCATCTAGACATTAACCTATGTTGAATAAACTACCATGAGTAGTATTCATCCCATATCAGGTACCAATGATCACTATGGATGAATTTATAGGACAATACCTACCACTAGTGGAGTAATTCTTTTCTTAAATTCAATTACCCATTTCCTTCAAGGCATGCTAAAATTATTTTAAATATTAAAATATTAGGTTCCCCTTATTTGAAAGGACCCTTTTGTGTGTTTATTTATTTATTTTATTAAATATTAATATTACCAAATCAAATAAGATATATATGAATAAAAAATGGATGGATTCCAGTCATATGAAAAAATAGTATGAAGATGGGGTGAAAAAGTTCATCATGTTTACAAAAGATCATACACATGACTCTTCTCAAATACTTTGTTCGTGTTTATTCTATTTCTATTCAATACTAATTAGTCCATTTGAGTTGGAAGAACACTTGATATATCTTGGAATAGATCAAAGTTATAAATGATGGACTAAACATAGGGAAAAGGTGAATATAGATAGTGACTGGGATATCACCGCCTTTTATGGATCATCTAATATGATTACAAGTGTGGAAAATAAATAAGACTCTATCGAGGATGTGATTATAGGTGTGAATGAGAATAAATATTATGTTGTTGAAATAAAAATGATAGTTAAAGATAAACTTCATTATTATCCAAAATTGTTTGAGAAGTTAAAGAGGTGTACAATGATGTCATTGGATGTTGGCTGCATTAAATATACAAAATTGTCAACCGTAATGAAGTTTTATAATTTAAAATATAGAAATATATAGAGTGACACCAATTTTACTAAACCAATTTCTCTCTTTAATGATATGTTCCCAGAAGATAATGAGATTCCAAGCCAACATATGATGATAAACGAAAACTATGTTCAATGGGTATGTATCTGAAAGAATATATGCCTGTCCAAATTAATGTATACTATTTATCAAGGACCAAAAATCACTTAAATAATTCCCAAATTGTGGTGCTTCCTGATAAAAAAATGTTGAATCGGGTCCTATGAATGTTTTATAGAACTTTCCAATCATTCCAAGGTTTAAGCGCCTATATGGAATTGAGGAGAATACAAGGAAATTGATGTGGCATGAAAATACAAGAAATAAAAATGGTAAAAATCATCACTTGGAAGTCTCTTCTCATTGGAAGTGAATTGATCATGAGTTTCTTGAATTTGGAAATGAGTTGAGAAACCTTTTCCTTGTGTTATATACTGATGGGATGAATCCTTTTTGTTTCCAAAGAATAACTCACAATATATGGATGATTATGTTGGTAAATTATAACTTTACACCATGTTTATGCATGAAAAAAATACATTATGTTATCTATTCTTATATCATGACAAAAAAATAGGTAATGATATTACTTATTATTTGGCTCAATTGATCAAGATTGGAAATTATTATGGGATTTAGGTGTTACATTGTATGATGATTATAGAAATAAATATTTCACGTTGATATAAATGTTGTATGGGATGATAAATTATTTTCCTACTTATGGAAATTTGTCAGGATATAACATTAAACGAACTCATGGGCATACCATTTTTTTTAATATGGTATGTAGTCAATTAGGATGAAACATTCATAAAAGATGGTGTTTCTTGGACATCACATATTTCTACCCCAACAACATAAGTATCGATCTTGTATGACATCATTTGATGGGAGTTTAAAATAATATACAACATTGTCTCCACTAACAAGTGATCAACCATTTGAGAAAGTAAAAGAGATGGACACTACTTTTGGTAAAACTTTTTTTGAAAAAAAATTATAAAAATCAGTTAGAAAAAGAGATTGTTTTTTTAATTACCATACTGGAATTGTTTATACATCATGAATTTCCTTGATGCCATGCATGTTGAAAAAAATGTATATGATAGTGTTATTGACACATTACTAGATTCTCCTAGAAAAATAGAGGATGTAATTAAGGCTGGGTTTACATGATTTACAAGAGAATATGGGAAGATTTTGAACCAGTGAAGGGTGAAAAATAGACTTTTCTTCCTCTAGCTACTTACACTCTTTATAAAGAGGAGAGATATCAGTTTTACAAATTATGGAATGATATAAAGGTTCCAGAGGGGTATTAATCAAATATCAAGAATATCATGTCAATAAATTATTTAAAATTAAAGGTTCTGAAATCACATGACTATCATGTTTTGATGTAAGATCCAATTCCTATATCTTTACATTTTTTCCCAAGAATTTTCATTATATATTAACCAAGATCTATTTCTTTTTCAATTCTATATACAGAAAAGATATAAACCTGATAAAATTTCTAAATATGAAAAAGTAAATTGACATCATATTATGTGAATTGGAAATGTTCTTCTTGACAACATTATTTGATATGATGGTTAACTTGATGGTTCACTTGGAAAGAGAGATTCGACTATGTGTTCTTGTATATTATAGACGGATGTACCCCATTGAATGATATATGAATATTTTTGAAATGGTATATCAAAATTAAAGTCATCAAAAAGGTTGTATTATAGAGTGATATGTTGTTGAGGAATCCACTAAACTTCATACCAACTACCTGTCCGGTGTGAAAATCAGTGGTCTGCCAAAATCTCATCACACTGGGTGGCTTATGGGTGAAGGAATTTCTTGAATAGATGTAGTCACAATCACTTTTACAAATTGGGAGTAGGGCCACCATTACTTTTTTCATAACATTTTATAGGTTTCCCCTTATGTTGAAACCCATAAAGATATTCTTAGGCATTTGAATACATCAAGGGATAAAATAGAGATATCACATACACATAATCAACAATTTATAGGATGGATTCAAGACCATATTTTTAAGGAATTAGATGAAAATCTACACAAAATTTCAGAATAATTTTGATGGATATCCAAATTACTAAGTGTGCATTTATTATATTATAATTTCTATATAATTAATGGTTATATGATCTATAAAAATGAACACAATGAAGGAAGTACCATGAAAAATAGTGGAGTCAAACTTGTGGCTGAAGTGATGAATGTATCTGGTACCAAGGATAGAAATCCATTTTATATGAATATGTCATACTTTGGTATCATCAAACAAATATGGGAGTTAGATTATACAACATTCCAAGTGTTGATTTTTTAATGAAAGTGGGTTGATAACTAGATTAATGCAAAAATATATTAATTGGTATTCATGAAAGTGGATTTCAACAAGCTCACAAACTAAAAGTGGTAAATTGGTTTTTTATTGACCAAAAACACTGATGGGTTAGATTGCAATTTAACTGAGGTTGACCCTCTTATTGGGAAGTGACAATCATTTCACAACAGTCTTAAGGTAGACGGGGTCTTTTATGTTATAGTAGACCATGATGAAGGGGTTTGGATACTCGATAGAGGGGTAAAATCTCTCTAATATTTAAAAAAATAGAGTTCAATAATCAGGTAATATATCTTTGTAATATACATTGTGATATTATCTTTTCACTATTGTATTTATGTCATCTAAATTAAAAGTTCAACCACTTATGCAGATAATGACTTCTGCTTGTAATGATGCTCTCAATCATGTGGAATAATAGGTTTCTCAACTTGCTGGTGCTCCCAATGTAGAGGAACAACAACCTTTTGTAGATGTCAATGCTACCAATCTAGAGGAACAACCTATTGATGATGTTGAAATCGAATAAATGGTAGACAATGAACAACCGGTGTCCCAGAAAAAGTAGGAGAACCATAACATGATGGTGTCAACAAAAACTATTAAGGCGAGAAATAAAGGAATCAAATTCTAGATTTTATAGAACTCATGAGGCCAATATGTTAACCCCAACAAAGACATTTTTAGTAGTTTCACTGGGCTCACCACTTGGCAACATGTTCCAATTGATATAGATTTTTGGAAAAAATTTGTTCCATCACTTAAGACATTGCTTTAGAAATAAGTTAGGGTAAATAAATATCTTTTGTGATATTTTTATTTTTACAATGTTTTGTATTTTTTGATAACTAATCTTTTTTTGTAAAAGAATATTTTTGTACATCATGTGGAAGGTATGTTTCTGGAAGTTTATAACTTATTTTTATGAGAAGTTTATGTGAATAATAATGAAGAAAGTTATTTGCAAAGTTTTTTTGATCAGACGTAAGGCTTCATAATCATATTACCAAAGTTAGTTTTTTCGAAAGCAAAAAGTTTAATGTTTTACAAAAATATTTATCAGGTGATCCATCTTTATGAAGTTGAAGATCTTCTGAAAATGTTTTTTTTTTTAAGTCAGAAGTTACTCAGTTTCTGAGAAATAATAATGTCATAGATTTTTATATTTAAGAAAGTTGGGAAGTTTTAAATTTTACAAAATAAATACAATGAGGATTTATATTATTTCAAGTCTCAAAAATATCATGAATAAGTCATGATACAAGAAAAAGTTAGAATAATGACTTGCAGAAACCGGTACATCGGAAGGATATTGGGTCCTATGCATCATTTTTAGTTTCTGGAAGAAAGTCATATCCGACTGAGCTGAAGAAGAAAGTCAGATCGATCTAAGATGATAAAGAAAGTCATATACGGATGATATGTAGAAGAATTTAATATTAGACTGAGCTGAGGAACAAAGTCAGATCAGATTGATTTGAGGAAGATAGTCAGATCGAACTGATCTGAAGAAGAAAGTCATATCAGACTCAGCTGCGGAAGAAATTCAAGTAAGAATAACCAGAGGAATAAATTCACATCAGATTGATATCAGAAAGAAATTCAGATCAGACTGAGTTGAGGAAGAAAGTCATATCAGATAAATAAATTCATATCAGACTAATATAATAAATAAATTCATATCATAATGAGCTGAGGAAGAAAGTCTATTCAAACGAAGCTGGTGAAGAATGATGGATCGGATTGATCTGATGAAGAAAGTCAGATTTGACTGATCTGAGGAAGAAATTCAGATTGGACTAATCCAAGGATGAAAGTCATATCATACTGAGTTAAGGAAGAAATTCAATTAGAACTGAGAATTTATAATGAAATGAGTTTTCCATAATTTATTTTCTGGTCTTGTTTTGAGGTTTTGAGAAGATGTTCTAGAATTCAAGAAGTTTCGAGAAGATACCAGAAAATATGATAAGGTTTGAATTGGTCAAATATGAAGTTCAAATGGACATGAAATATTGGTTTTACTACTTTGGGTGAGTAGGAAAAACATTTTATTTTCATACCTTTACTTATCTTGGGTCGCCTATAAATAGATGTAGAGTACATTCGTACATTGTAGTAGTTCACATGTGCAAAAAGGTGAAGTGATGTAGAGTTTGTGTCACATAGGATTTCCAGACTAAGATCTCATAAGAAGATCATACAAACTAAAATTTATATTTACCAAACTGAGGAATATCATACTAAGGAAGATCAGTCTGAGTAGTTGAGCAGAGTTTTTAAGGTGGAGGTTTTTGTTTTTGAAAGAACATAAATTTTATTTTACCATAAAGTGAGAAAAGGTGAATTAGAATAATTCGATCAAACTAATTCTATAGGATTAAGTCTATCATACTGAGATAATCATACCCTAGCACATTAGACTGAGGTTCCAGAAAAATCTTTTTTTCTAGCAAAGAGATTTTATTTTCATCTTATTTTGTGGATCAAATTATTCTAAGAAAAAATTTTAAATTGATGGGGGTCAGTATAATCATTCTCATCGGGTGATAAAAGGTTTCTAATGGGAGTTGACACAAGTTCTATTCACTTATTCGTAATATTGAATTTACATAGACCCATGGGAGTGGCTATGTAAAGGATGTAGGTTCTCACACTGAGGCTGAACCTTATAAATCTCATGTGATTTACTTGATTTCCAAATTTTAAATGCATTAGTATTTACTAAAATATTATAAGGTAATAAACTTTAACAATTTACATGGGTTAAATTTCTAAAATTTTGAAACTTATAAAAATATAACAAGTAATTCAACCCCCCCCCCCCTCTCAGTTGTTATTTAGTCCATTGGAACATCAGTAACGTTATGATATCCTTTCTTTATTTTACTAAAAAAATGAAACATTGACTTAATCTTCATTATCCCCTGTAGAGTGCATTCATAGTATATGACTCATGAATAAAATTTTTATTAATTATTATTGGAATGGCTCATGAAGTCTTTCTCATAATTCTAATGAAGTTTTATCTCAAGTCCACATATGTATGAACACCTGATAAGCTAAGAAGCATGAGATGCATTTATTAGTCATTGTGAGGAGACATATTTTCATGGAAAATTTGGATGGTAATAAGTTTCTTGAAAATACATGTATTAATCAATTTGATTAAGAATTTTTTATTTATGAAACAATAACTAAGTGTTGAAAATAAGAAATGGATTAAAAAAACTAACATACCCCTACTGTAAAACAAGGTTGGGGTATGATCCACGAACATGACATCAATGTTATGTTTGAACTCATGATATTTCCAACATGGTAGCTCAAAAAATATTGACTATTTCTTCCAAATATTTCTATCATTACTTGATTTTTGTGTCTTTCCAAACATCACATCAATGTTTTTCACCCTCTCAAAGTATTGATTAGTGGATAAAGATTTTGGATAAATATCAAAATCATGTGAGCTATTGAATGCCTTTTTTAATATTCTATAAGAATGATCCATAGACAAAAACTTCCAATGAACCATGTATACAGTTTCAAATCATCAATTAATGGTGAAAAAACGCCTCTTTCATTTCTGGGTTGTTTTGTTCTAGAGATCATTAAACTCACCATGAGATATTTATGCTTCATACAAAATTCTAGAGATAAGCTGTAAATTACCAATAAAACAGGCCATGAACTATGTTTGATTTTAAGGTTTCGATATGGATGCATTCCATCAGTGCATAGTTCAAGTCTAAGATTTCAAATTTTATTTCTAAATGTAGAAAACTAGTGATCAATTTTATTCTACTGAGGACAATCAACTGGATGCTGTAATTTTCCATCACATATCCACTCATTTGCATTCCATCTTAACTTTTTTGCATCGTATGAACTTTCAAATAAACATTTCAAATGATGAATTATAAGAAGATACCAAAATGAATTTTTAGGGATCTCTGTAACTTCTAAATCAGCCTGTAATTTTTCTTTCAACTTATACTATGAAATCCCACATTTAGGAAACCTTGAATGAAATTTATATTCCTTCCTATATAGAACACATTAATTCAGGAAGACATGAATTTCTTTGTACCCTAATACCATTGGGTAGAGTATTTTCTTCACTTTATAATCTGAATATGGAAGATCATTGTATTTAGAAAGAATATCATTCAACAATTGTAGAAACTCCATAAAACTCTTATCACTCCATCCAAGTTTCACCTTTAAGTTAATCAATCTTAACACCATTGATAAAATCATAAATTCCATAAAACCTAGATATAATGGTTTTTCCACATCTCCATATAGATTATCAATTGTCGATTCATTATCAATTACCTCTACTTCAATATCATGAATCATTTCATTAATTTGATCAGACTTATCATCTTGCAATGCATCATCATCAAGAGATTCAAAATTTTACCTAGTTTCACCATGCCAAATCCAAGGGCTTTACCTTGGATTAAAAGCATGAAAAATTAAATTATATTTTATCTCTCTTATTTTTAACTTCTTCATGTTAAAAAATTTTAGTCATAGATAGAAAAACATGTTATTGTTTTCAATATTTCCTTTAGGAAGTTCAAAAAAAAGCATCAACACCTCCTCATATTCACCACATGTTCAAAGTGTCGTAATCTAACTTTGAATCATTGTTATCTATATAAAATATATATCTTGTCAAGATAAACCAAGATTAATCTATATCAAAGATTCCATAATTTGAAAGTAACCCAATTTTGAAATATAAAACCAATATATGCACATTTAAAAAGTATAAATATAAATTCGAATTTTCTATAAAAAATTGCATGAAAAATCTGACAATTTTAAATGAAACATTAATTCATACTATAATATAATTATATAGTAGATTTGAAGAAAAACAATGATGAATTTGTAATGTGGTACACGCACATATATATAATTAATATTATTTATTATTTATGCCTAGTGTATTATGAAAATTATGCATATAATTTTATGTACTGTGTATTCTATGACAACATGTTTTATTTGAATTTAACACAATAACGTTTTAAATATTAGATTCTACTTAATTTGATACAATAAAAAACCAAATTCATGGGTAGAAAATTTCATTCAGTGTGAATACCATGTGATGCATGTGTAATTACATTAAAATATATCTATCATAATATAACAAAGATATGTAAAGTAACCAATTGATAGATCCTATTGTGTATTCACCAATAATGATAACAATATATCAACAGTAACTCATAATATGCAGACTGCGTATTTAATATATGATTTCTCAAGGTAAGAATATACTCACATCAAAATAAAAGTGTTGATATGTGATGTACATGGATTTTACTAACATTTTTTATAATTTTTTAATTTAGTTTTAGTTAATTTTTTAACTTCTTCTTGTGTTTTTAGTTTCTTTTTGTAGTTTTTAATATTTTAGTCATTTTTATAGATTTAGTTAATTTTATATTAATATTAGTAATTTATTTTATTTTTAGCTTTTATTAATTTTTTACTTTATTGGAATTTAATATTTTATTATTTTTAGTAGTTTAATTAATATTATTTTTTTATTAGTTTATTTTATTAATTAAGTATATTAATTTAACTTGTAAATATAATATAATTTTCTATCACTCTACTTATTATAATTATTTTATTACTTTTATTTCTAATTCTCTTTATCATTACTTTTATTATTATTAATTTTATCATTATTTTAATTTACCTTTTAGATAATTAGGTTTTTAATTTTTGGTAATCATTTTTTAATTTGAATTTTTGTTTTTTTGTTTTTTGTTTCGTTTTTGAATTCCCCCCGACCCATCCCCCCGACCCTTTCCCTCACCCGCTATCCCCCTCCCCACTTGACCCGCTCCCCCCCCCCCCTCCTCTTCTACCCCACTACACCACTCCCTCTCTCCCTCATCACTCAACCGCCCCAACCCCTGCTCACCTCACATTCGCTTGCCTTTTTTTCTATAGATCTCCTCCACTCAGCGACGGAACTACGAAGCAGTAGTTCACCCTTCACCATATACAGCGGATGCTTCTCCCACTATCTGTTCATCTTTAGCAATGATTGTTCAGGAGTGACGACATTGATGTGTGTGTGCAGAGGGATAATTTTCATTCAAAGATTGACGGGTTGCATGTTTCTTCACGCAACATCAGTAAAAATTGAGATGACTAATTCTTTTGGTAAGATGGTTTTATTTTACATGACTTATCATCTCATTACCGTGTTCGTTTTTACAGTCATGATGCTAGGGTAACCTTCTTGGTGTCGGGATGTTGGTCAAGTAATTAAAGTTATTATGCATGTCATGTGATGTTCTCATTTTGTGATTAATTGTTAGTTGAATTTATTTTAATTGAATTTTTATCTATTTAAATTATTTTTTCACTGAATTAATTTCTAAAATTGAAACTGGCCATTTTAATATTAATTAAATTTGGTGGTCTAAGAAGGTAAATTGTTTTGGCCGATTGTAGTGAAAATTGGTGGCATTGCTTTGTGAGAAACCGGTTGTGTCATTTCGCCATTTAGTTCGGTACTTGAACGAGTCTCCTAATTTATTTATAAAATCATAGAACGGGACCTTAAATAAATTAAGAGATATAAAACACACATAAAAATGATTATATTTTATGAACTGGTGATAATTAGGAAGAATAAATATTTAATCACATAAAAGAATATTTTTCATGGTTGTGTAGTAGTTTGATTACAACATTAGCATCCTCGACACATTTTTCTATTCAGATTTCATCATCATTTTTAATTTCAATTTACATTATTTCATTCACCTTCTCATCTTTTAGTTTAATTAAAATAATAAAAAAACAAAAAAATAGGAATTCCCTCAAATTCTGTCCGTATGAACATTGTCTAAGGATATATTTTTAGTGAACTATATTACGTTCTCTCTATGATTTGACCATGGTCACCACTTTTACAGTAACCAGTTGGTTATAAAAACTTGAAAATTGGCCATGATGTGATGCACTTACCAAGTTTATGGCGTCATTATTGGGGAGTACGCTCATGTCTAGCATTAATAAAATTTCAAGTAGACCTTGATTTAGGAACTATTATCTTAAATGGTGAACACTCATAATTTGGATTCATCAAAAAATGATCCAACCATTGATCCACAACTTGAACATCAAAGAAAATGAAAAAACCAAATTGGTACCTCGGCTGAAAATCAAATGCATCCACTAGTGGAAAGTGTTGAGACTCACATTCCAATACTTCCCAGTGGACAATTCCACCCCCTCTTTAAAAACCACACTAATAATCAAAGGCCTCAGATTACTATAAGACAGGAGTTGTGGCCCAACATTGTCGGAGTCATATTAGGCATAACAATACATATAATTCAAGCGACGCGCTATGAATTGAATCCTTCCACGATCAACCTACTCCAACAACATGCCCAATTTCATTGATTGAGCAGTGAAGACCCTTATATGCACGTGAACAGATTTCTCGAAGTCTGTGACTGTAATGACCCGCTAATTCTCTTTGGATTGAGAGAACAACAAGTTATTACTTATCCTTAGGTGAAATCCCCAAGACACCAAAAGTTGACAATAAATTTCTAAGAGTTTTAGTGAAATTGGGGTATGATTTACCCTTTAATAATAAAACTATTAAACAAGAAATCCATAACCAAACAACTCACTATATGATGCATGAATAAAAGCAAGAAGTCTCAACTACTTTATTCATATCAAAACCACTCCAAAGTATTCAATTTCTAAAGTCTCAACAAAGATCAAATTAAACAAAAGAAACCAACTAAATACTCCAAGATCAACATTCTCTATGCTCAAAGATCACCAAATAGCCTGAGCATCACGAAGTGGTGCTAAAAACATATGAAACGTTACCTTTTCCATGGTACTGGATGGTAGCATCTGCAAAAGAACCAAAGTGCCAAAGAAGGGGTGAGTATAAAACTTAGTAGGATATCCCCAAATTACTTCCCTACTCACACCACTAGGATAGAAGATTTAGCAACATTATTATAAAACAGTTCATACAAAACAATTTTCCAAAATAGTTTATAACTAAATATAAACAAGTTCCAAAACTATTTCAACAAAAGTGTATAAGTGAAATTAAAACCAATTTTCCAAAAATTTAATATTTCATAAAAATACTAACAAATCTTCAAAACCATTTCATAATATCCTTTTTGTTATATCTGAACCATTCCACACACCCATGCAACCAACCATGCATGCTACGTTATGACAGTTCCATACTCATGAGTGATTTCTCATCGATCTACCAATTAGTCATAAGGTAATTGTATCCCACGTGACATTAAGAATTTGGAACCAAGAAAAAGGTCATATTTTAACCATGCCCTGTATATTTAACATGAAAACAGACACCACATATGCCTAAATATCATGCCAAAACAACCCTTTCATTAAAATCATATTTTTATTGAAAAATGATTATCATTAAAACCATTATAAAGGAAAATCATTTCAATAAAACTTATTTTTATTAAAAACCCCTTAATAATAAAACCATTTATAAGTTCCATAAAATACACCATATAACATCATGATTTAAATTCAAAAACTCAAACAATTTTCACAACAATTTTTCAAGATTTCACAAATATACCAAAAACAATAAATCATCACCAAAGAGATTTATTCTCTATATAAAACCAGTATTTCACAATAAATATTATCTAATTTACTGAATTTGAAACAAATACAATCAATTATAGTAAAAGGAGATGATATTTAATCCACCTACCTCGAAGGTTTTGACAAAACTCGACAACGGATGAAGAACACACAAGAAGTCAGGTCAATTCTCTAAGAATGGCCTTAGATATCTTATCCTAGCAAGATAATGAATAAATATTGAATTATCTGGATTAAAAAACATATATCTACCCATTATAGGTGTATATATAAGAATGAAATGGGATCATAGAAGTAAATTTAAGCAGATCTAAGAAAACCTAACAAAATGGGAAAGAACTGTGACGTACCTCAAGAATCGGATCAAGATTCCAAGAAACAGCTTAGATCTCATCCTCTATCAAGAAAAAACCAGATATTGATTTATTTGATGTTAAAAATCTTATATATACCCACATAAGGTTTAGATCTAAGAAAACAAGAATATGGAAGAAGGAGATCTAAGAAAACGAGATAGAAACGATGAAGATCGGGCACCTACCGTGAGAATTTGGATTGAAATCACCAAGGGAGGGGTATGGGTTGGCTCCAAATCATGTGGGAAAGGTTTTAAAAACTTATATAGAGATAAATATATAATTAGGTCCATTTTGAATCCATAAATAAATAATTAGATCAAAAATGAGAAAAATCTTAGAAAATAGGACCTAGTTCTGACCTTTGTGCACGGTTTGATAACACGGTTTGGGCTAACCGTGCACAGACCATGCGACCTTCCTTTTGGTCCCAAAACTCCTTCCATGTCCCACCAAACTCTCCCATTTTTAAATATTACCCTTTTATGGAAACAACTTTTTTATGGAAACACCCCCTGTGTTTTTTGGAAACACCCACTTCTATGGAAAACACCCTATTTTATGGGAACACCCAATTTTATGGAAACAACCTCTTTTATTCATCAAACCCATTAAAAGCAACACCATTTCAATAAAACTACATTTTTATATAAAAACTTGAGGAAATGGTTATAAACCCAAAACCAGGGGTAATACATTCTCCCCACCATTGGTCTTTCCATCCTTAGAAAGTAGAAAACCATCGTTGTCCAGAAAGAGTTTCGGCCACTGATCTTTCATTTTCTTCTTGCGTTCCCAAGTATCTTCTTGAATCTAACCATGTTTCCACAAAAAACGCACTAGGATGATGATTTTCCCATTCAATACTTTCTCTTTACTATCCATGATCCGCACCGGGACATGTACCAATGAAGCATCCAGATCTAGTTCTACAAGATCCCATCTGATCAGATGGTCAGGTTCGGGCTGATAATTCTTCAACTAAGATACATGGAACACATTGTGCACCAAACTGAACTGTGGTGGTAGTGTCAACTGGTATTCCACCTCTCCAACCTGTTCTAGTATCTCAAAGGGGCCTATGTATCGAGGAGATAACTTTCTCTACTTCCCAAAATGATGTTTTCCAGGCCTGGGATAAATACTTAAGAACACATTATCACACAATGAAAAGGAAAAAGGACATCGATGATGGTTTGCATAATATTTCTGATTACTTTGAGCCATCTTCATTATCTTTCTAATCAACTGAATCTTCTCCATTTTTTCTTGGACAAGACTAGTCCCCACTAAGGAAGTTTTACTTTCTTCCACCCAACATAGTGGAGAATGACATGGATGCCCATATAATGATTTAAACGGGTCCATATGTATTTATACTTGATAGAAGTTATTATATGAGAACTTTTCTAAGGGAAGATGATCCTCCCATGAGTAGCCAAAACCCATTACACAAGCTCACAACATATCTTCCAACATTTGTATCGTCCGCTCAAACTAGCTGTCTTTTTTAGGATGGTATGCTATACTCATAGTCAAATGAGTTCCAAGGTATTTCTATAAGGATTTCCAGAAGCAAGATTTGAACCTAGGATCTCTGTCTGACACGATTGACACGAGTACTCCATGTCTCTTTACCACTTCTCGAATATAGATTTTGGACAGATCCTCCACCTTATGAGTTTGACTAATAATGGTGAAATGGGACGACATGGTAAAATGATCCACCATCACTCACATGGAATCATGTTTCTGAACCATTCTTAGGAGGCATGTAACAAAATCCGTATCTATTTGCTCTTATTTCTGTAGGTTCCAGGCACAGCGAAAGCGCATTGGTGGGTTTTCCCAACATTAATTTTAACATTAAACAACGTTCAATCCGAGATCCATCTCAATGTAAAACACCGAATCTTTGAAATATAATGAGGAAAGAAAAACTTAAGAGGGATTACCAGAACCATAGAGATAGAATCATCATATGTTGGTTATAATTAATTTAATTAATTCACAAGAATTTCCTTGGTGGAATTCTTTCTTCATTGATGTCTCCGGTCATGATCATGTGATCCGTCGTTACGTCATAGAATCCAAGTGTAGGATTCCTCTAGTGGTGATCCACACGTGTGCCACGTATCTTCGGACGTTACCGAAGGGATCTCTGGGTGCTAGCGCGGAAGAACCTTCACTTGCAATGTCCGCCTTCGATTGCCTTGGTCTCTCGGTCTTGAGAGCGTTCTTGGAGGAAGGAGTTATTTCAGCCTTGAAATAATTCTCCAGAGTTGTTTTGCACAACGATTCTCTTGTGAAAAGGTGTTTGGGTTGTGAGGATATTTATAATTGGTTTTGAGGTTATAGAGTTATGACAATAAATAAATGCGTTACACATTTTATTTATTTCATTAAGTCTTATTGAAAACCCCCATGTCAAATTATTAATTCCCTGACATTCTCCCACGCTGATTATAATAAATATCATTTAATAAAACAATATTATATCCTCAAAATCCTGAATGGAAAAACTACATTGTGTGTAATCATTAATACACGGCGTGTACTCGTTTTCCATAAAACTACATGGCGTGTGTATTTAATAGACACGGCGTGTACTTTTATTTTCCACTTTCCTTTATTTCCTCCACCACATTTATTAGACCTTGAGTAATGGCTATTTATTTATAAAATAAATATAACTGAATCACTCGCTAATAAATATTATTTCATACACAATATATTCTCTTGAATAACTAGTGTCGAAATAAATGAGATCAGACATCCTTAAATAATTATTAAACCACAGTCGGGAATAATTTTTATTTAACTCGTTAAATTAATATTTAACTGAGATACATGGACACACTTAGTGTGTGATCCTCTAGGCCTCTTTCTCAGTGGCATTAGGCAGATCCTACCTAAAGTCCAAGGTTAGCATCTAGCAACACGCCAAGGCACCTCATATGAACGCTTACTGTGCAATATAATCCCTTTGTCACGATATCTCGAATCAAGTGGGTTTCATGCTAGTGTCATCAATACACGTGCTCGATTATTCTTTATTTGACTTTCCAGAATCGAACTCACCCATACCTTACCATGGCCATGGATTTATTTAGGATACGTCAATTCCATCAAAGGGCCTGATATATCTACTTCTGTTATGGAACAGAAGGGACGAATCCTTTCTCGCATTATCTATTAATGCAGTATTACTCGTGACTCACCCAACGTATCCTACCTCGCTGCGAACAATGTGTCATCACAGTTTTCATCAATACATCAAAGTGCGTGAGTTGTAATACCCATTAATAATAATCTTAAAGTCTAAGTATCAATACACACGTTCGCAGATAAGAACATCCAATGACACTATGAAATGTGGATTTCCTACTGGCGGGTCTCGTTCTCATAATATCCTCCTGGATATTACCAAGGGCACACACCAAGAGAAGGTGACTCAAAGTTTTATGAGTCCTCACCCCTAATGACCTGCATTATTTATGTCCTTCAAATAATATCATCCGGCCATAGAACATATATTCAAGAACAGTGTTATGGCACTTCCGGGTTCTCATCATAAAAGGGATCCATTATGACCCTTTAATGCAACAGTTGTCCTTAGGACATTATCACATGCATTGTAATGCAGAAGAACAATCAAGATGTGATAAGGATTTTATTAATGAATAAAGTACAAAGTAGTTGGTTCTAGGCCACCAACTCCAACAGACTCCCACTTGGACTAGATTCAACTACTAATAACTTTTAACCCACTAGCTCTCACATGATATTCATGCTTCTGCTAAGATAGGACTTTAGTCATGGGGTCCGCCACGTTCTCTTCCTTGGACACTCTGCTCACTACAACTTCACCCCTTTTATAGAAATACCTCAAGAGGTTATAATTTCAGAGTATATGCTTTGTCCGTTGATGTGAACTTGGTTCTTTCGCAAGATCCATCACTGCAGTATTATCACAATACAATGTAATGGGTTCTTTACTTCTAGACACCACATCAAGCTCCTGGACAAAGTTCCAAATCCATACGGATTCCTTGGCTGCATCAAAAGCCGCTATATATTCACACTCTGCTGTAGAATCAGTGACAACTGACTTCTTTGAACTCTTCCAGCTCATAGCTCCTACATTGAGACAGAAAACATATCCAGATTGTGACTTCAGATCATTCTGATCTATCTGAAAACTAGAATCAGCATACCCTCAGATGACAAGCTTCTTATCTCCTCCATACACCAAGAACATATCCTTAGTTATTCTCAGATACTTAAGGATAGTCTTAACAGTAGTCCAATGTTGTTCTCCTGGATCTGCTTGATATCTGCCTACCATGCTCAGTGCATAGGAAACATCAAGCCTAGTACATAACATGGCATACATGATGGATCCTATAGCCGAAGCGTATGGGATCTTACTCATTCTATCTTTCTCTTGTTGTGTCTGAGGAAACTTTTTCTTAGAAATATGTAGGCCATGTGACACTAGAACTAATCCCCTCTTGGATTGTTCCATACTAAATCTCTTTAGTATCTGGTCAATGTATAAACCCTGACTTAGTCCAAGCAGCCACTTGGATCTATCACGAATGATCTTGATCCCTAGAATGTAGGCTGCTTCACCCAAGTCCTTCATGGAGAAACACTTGTTTAACCAGTCCTTAACTGACTGTAAGACCGGTACATCATTTCCAATAAGAAATATGTCGTCAACATATACTACTAGGATAATGATCACATTCCCATTAAACCACTTATAAACACATGGCTCACATTCATACTTAATGAACACAAATTCCTTTATGGCTTTATCAAATCGAATGTTCCATGACCTGGATGCTTGCTTTAATCCATAAATGGATTTCTGCAACTTACAAACCCATTTGGCTTCACCTGGTGTCACAAACCCTTCTGGTTATGTCATATAGACATCTTCCTGAAGGTTCCCATTAAGGAATGTTGTTTTTATATCCATCTTCCAAATGTCGTAGTCATGGTAAGCTGCTATGGAAAGTATGATTCTTATGGATTTAAACATGGAAACTGGAGAGAAGGTTTCATCATAGTCAATTCCTTGGCGCTGTCTGAACCCTTTAGCCACTAGCCTTACTTTATAGGTGCTAACTTGACCTTCCATGTCCAGCTTTCTCTTGAATACCCATTTGCATCCAAGAGTCTTTACATCAATTGGATCATCAAACAGAACCCAAAGTTGGTTTTGATACATGGAATCCATCTCAGAATTCAAATCTTCTAGCCATCTTGAAGCTTCTGAGCTTTCTACTGCTTCCTTGTAGGAGAGAGGTTCATCATTTTCCAACAATAATGGCTAAACATCCTCGGTGACTAGGAAACCAAATCTCTCTAGTTCCCTTACCTCTCTTGAGATCCTACGCATTACTTGTGTTTCTTGAACCTCTTCCACAGGGACCTATGGAACTTGTTCCTGTACCAACTCCTGTGTATCTTGAGCATCAACTTTGTCGAAGTCAATCTTGCTCCCACTATCCTTCTTGAGGATGTGCGCCCACACAAGAAAGACGGTTTGTCTAGAGATAGTCACTTTCTTGTCTGAAGGGTTATATAGCTAATATTCTTTCATTTCCTTGGGATATCCTATAAAGATACACCCTATTCCCCGGGGTGCTTGTTTGTTTCCTAATGAGGCCTTAACAAATTCCTCTCATCCCCATACACGTGTGTGCGACAAAATGGGTTTCTTTCCATTCCATAGCTCATAGGGAATTCCATTTGCCGCCTAATTTGGTACTCGGTTTAATTTGTATGCTATAGTTTGTAATGAATATCCACAAAAGGATAATGGAAGATCCGCATTACTCATCATCAACCTCACCATGTCCAACAAGGTGCAGTTCCTCCTTTCACCAACACCATTCCACTGTGGTGTATAAGGAGGAGTGAGCCGAGGTAGAATCTCAGACTCCTGTAGAAGATCGATGAACTCTTGGTTCAGATATTCTCCACCTCGATCCGATCAAAGCTTCTTTATCTTCTTACCAAGCTGATTCTCTACTTCATTCTTGAATTTCTTAAATTTCTCTAAGGCCTATGACTTATACCTAATTAAGTATACATAGCCATATCTACTCAAATCATTAGTAAAAGTAATAAAGTAAGAATATCCACCTCTAGCTTCTACTGGAAATGGTCCACACACATCTGTGCATACCAATCCTAGAAGCTCTGTGGCCCTTTCACACTGTCCACTAAAAGGTGGCTTGGTCATTTTTCCTTGTAAACAAGAGTGACATATATCAAGTGGTTTTAGCTCAGTAGAGTCTAAGTAGCCATCTTGGCAGAGTTTTGTCAAGCGCTTCTTGTTCACATGACCGAGACGGTGATGCCACAACTGGGTGATGTATGATTCATGTGAGTTTTTTTTGTTATCGACTACCAACACTTGGTTTTCGTAATTTAATACATACAAACCTTTATTTAAATATGCCATACCATAACATACATTGTTATTATAAAAGAGACAACCCTTATTTCCAATCATGAAAATAAATCCATCCATATCCAAACAAGATACAGAAATTATTTTCTTGGTAACACTAGGCACATAATAATAGTTATATAAAACCAAAATCATTCCATGCGGCAATGAGAGGTGGTAATCACTTATAGCCAACGTAGCCAGCCTTGCGCCATTGGCAGCTCAAAGATCCACCGCTCCTCTGGAAATATTTATAAATCTACTTGGTTCCTGCATTTGAATATATATGTGAGACCCACAAGCTGTATCTAATACCCAATGTGTAGAAATGGAAAGATTACACTCGATAACGAATGCACCTTTAGCATCCCTATGCTTCTGGGTGCAGTTCCTATTCCAGTGACCCTACTTTCCACATGAAAAACACACCACCTCCCGTTCCTTTCCCTGCCTTTGGATCTTCCCCTTCTTGGAGGGACGGTGCTCGAGGGCTTCAGACCATTTATAATTCTTTGGCCCCTTTTCCTTGTCCTTCCTTTTCTTGTTCACCATAAGGACTGTGGGTTTATCACGCCCCATGTCCTTGTCTACCTGGAGAATCAAGGTCAGAATCTCCGATAGACTCTTCTCATTTCCGCTCATGTTATAATTGAAAATGAATCTAGAGAAGGTCTTGGGAAGTGATGATAGGATGAGATCTGTACGCAACTCATCCGGGAATTTAATCCCTAAGATGTTCAGGCGTTCAATGTAGCCAATAAGCTTGACTACATGAGGCCCAGCTGGAGAAGACTCTCGAAGATTAGTTGTAAACAAAGCATTGGAGATATCATACCTCTCATGTATCTCCTTCTCTTGGTAGAGATCCTTAAGGTGAGACATCATGCTATACGCGTCCATGTTTCCATGTTGCTTCAAGAGCTTATTGGACATGGCCGATAGCATGAAATAATGGACATCTGTGGCATCATACATGTGTTTCATATAGAGAGTTAATTCCTCATCACTGGCATCTTTCCCAGGCGCAACTGGAATAGGCTCTTCCAGCACATAAAATTTTCTTTCGTGGTGAATGATGACGCGTAAACGCCTCTGCCACTCTTGGAAATTGGTGCTAGTGAGAAGGTTTTCCTTCTCGAGTATGGTTCACAATGATATATTTGAAGTCATTTTATTGTCATTTCTACAAATTAAGATGATCAAAGGTTTAGTACTTTATTAAAAAACTGAGACAAATAAATAAATTAATACTTATTAGTCTCCCACTATTTTATTAAAATATAATAGCCCTCACCATTGACTTCGGAATATTCTGTTTCCATAATATTCTAGTGGAAAGGATCCATATTGTCCTTTGCATTACCCCAACTAGGGTTGGTCAAGAAACTTGAAGGGTTTTAGGTAGGCATTCCAAATTTCAACTGCATTAACTCGCAGATCCTTGATCCACTGAGTGGACTCCCTAATCTTGAAATCCTTTTATTTTGGATTTCCTCAGCCTTTGCCTCTTGGTCACACCAAGTCCTGCTATGGCAGTCAACCCTTGATGCGAACCAAGTCAAGTCAACCCAAAACCTTGAATTATAATTCCCCGATAATTGAAAGCACCAAAACTAGGGTTGGTCAAGCACTTTGAACTATGGTTCGATTCTAACCAAGATTATGGAAGGCTATACCAACTTAATATTTATTTTGAGGGATTTTATCCTTACACGTAAATTTCTATTTTATTATCATTAATTACATGTTTGTTAATATTAAGTGGGGTATAGTTAAGTGATTAACTATGTCTAAGATAATATTTACGTATAAGACGGTTTTATTTTAGTTCCATCTTGCATGCTTGTTTAATTCATTAATTGTGTGATCGTGACAACACACCCACAACAAATAAACCGTTCAACTGACAGAAATAAAATAAATGGTATGATCATGTGACTTTTCTATTGGTCAGTTTATCTAGTGGTTGATAAACTAACCCAAGACCTAGGGTAAAAACACCTTCAACCTTTCGGGTTCGTGTTTACAGCTTTCCACTTGTCCACCTTTGTATCTTCTTGTATTGGTTTCACCTTGGCTCTTGACTTGAGCCACCTCCACTAGCTTGGGAGCTCCATCCATTACATATGCATTTATCTCACACGCAGGTGAGGGGTAAAAAGGGGTTTTTACATAAAATAATCCTTGGGCGCACAGGCCCTACATATTAATGAGAAGATGGCTCGCAGGCCAACAAATTTAATTTAAATAAATTAATTAAAAGAAACCATTCACATAAAAAGGTCTCGGTCCAGCTCAAGATCATCCATACATGAAAATATATTTACGCATAAATAAAACTATCATTCAATTCTTTAATCGTTCTTGTTTAAGATAAATCATGCTCGAATCAATTAATTATCTTTAATTAATCAACCCTTTTATCTTAAACCCTTTTCTGAACTTCCTTGAGATTCTCATCCATCATAATTTTAAACAAATAAAATAATTTAAAATTATCCTTGTACGTAACTTGTACCTTGGAGGAAACCCGGTGAATTCCTGTTCATTACGCAGATGTTAAATTAAACACATATATATAAAACACCTATCACGTGTTGTGCCTCGGCTTTACACATACACCATGGTACACGTATCAAGGGTTTGTATAATATAATAATAAATTTTAATAAATCTATGTAATTTGGGTGTGTACACAGCGTGTAGTTCCAACTACACGGCGTGTACTTTTCTTCACCATCCATCCGAAGTACACGCCCAGGGACAGGGGGTGTTAATGTACTTTGGAAATTTTTGAAGTACACGACGTGTTCTGTGGGACACACGCCGTGTAGTTTCCGCTTTACATGGCTTCCATCCGGGCAAGCTGTGTATGGGGTACACGATCCAACCCGAACCCGAAGGGACTACACACCGTGTTCAGTTGGACGACACGGTGTGTAATCCGGAAACCGTGTGCCACTTGTTTTTGGTCAACACACGATGTCATAAATGACATAGGTATACTCCAATACACAGCCTGATTTGGCGGATCAGTCAATGCATTGATCCTAGACTACATAGCGTGTACTTCAGAATACACGTCGTGTATTCTAGTGTTGTACATACAGAAATTTTTGGCTCCTCCGGATGAGTTCCTCTATGTTATTTTAATCAAAATTTAAAGAAATTTTTTTTTTGTGTGGTGCACGATAAACGAGGGAGGAGGAACAGATCTCAAGATTCATACTTCCAGAATGATTAAACTTGAATCAAAACAACTAAATTATTAAATTCATAAAACATAAACGAAAAACTAAATAATTATAATCAACTATATGACCCCTTTGATACCACTTGTAGGTTCCAGGCACAGCGGAAGCGTGTTGGTGAGTTTGAAAAACTATAATTTTAATGTTAAAAAACGTTCAATATGAGATCCATCTCGATGTAAAATGATGAATCTTCGGAATAGAATGAGGAATGAAAAACTTAAGAGGGAATCCCTGAACCATAGATATATTATCATCATATGTTGGTTATAATTAATTTAATTAATTCACAAGAATTACCTTGGTGGAATTATTTCTTCGTTGATGTCTCCGGTCACGATCCTGTGATCCGTTGTTGCGTCATAGAATCCAAGTGTAGGATTCCTCTAGCGGTGATCCACATGTGTGTCATGTATCTCTGGACGTCGCCGAAGTGATCTCCGGGTTCTAGCGCAGAAGAACCTTTGCTTGTGATGTCCGCCTTCGATTTCCTTGATCTCTTGGTCTTGAGAGTGTTCTTGGAGGAAGGAGTTTCATAGGCCTTAAAATAATTATCCAGAGTTGTTGTGCACAACGATTCTCTTTTGAAAAAGTGTTGGGGTTTTGAGGATATTTATAATCGGGTTTGAGGTTATAGAGTTATGACAATAAAAAAACGAGTTACGCATTTTATTTATTTCATTAACTCTTATTGAAAACCCTCATGTCGAATTATTAATTCCTTGACATTCTCCCACACTGATTATAATAAATATTATTTAATAAAACAATATTATATCCTCAAAATCCTGACTGGAAAAACTACATGGCGTGTAATCATTAATACACGGTGTGTACTCGTTTTCTATAAAATTACATGGCGTGTATATTTAATATACACGGAGTGTACTTTTATTTTCCACTTTCCTTTATTTCATCCACCACATTTATTAGACCTTGAGTAATGGATATTTATTTCTTAAATAAATATAACTACATCACTCGCTAATAAATATTATTTCGTCCACAATAT
The DNA here is from genome assembly GCA_963277665.1 of Viscum album. Taxonomy (NCBI): domain Eukaryota; kingdom Viridiplantae; phylum Streptophyta; class Magnoliopsida; order Santalales; family Viscaceae; genus Viscum; species Viscum album. Next base: position 1,710,704,279 of record OY728125.1, read on the forward strand.
ATTCTCTCGAATAACTAGTGTCAAAATAAATGCGATCAGGAATCCTTAATAATTATTAAACCATAGTTGGGAATAATCTTTATTTAACTTGTTAAATTAATATTTAACTGAGATACATGGACACACTTAGTGTGTGACCCTCTAGGCCTCTTTCTCAGTGGCATTAGGTGGATCCTTCCTAAAGTCCAAGGTTAATGTCTAGAAACACGCCAAGGAACCCATAGAGAAAGAAGTTAATACCGCAATGACGTGTAACCTCATACGAACGCTTACCGTGTAATATAATCCCTTTGCCATGATATCTCAAATCAAGCGGGTTGCATGCTAGTGTCATCAACCCACGTGCTTGATTATTCTTTCTTTGACATTCCAGAATCGAACTCGCCCATACCTTACCATGGCCATGGATTTATTTAGGCTATATCAATTACATCAAAGGCCCTGAGATATGTACTTCCGTTATGGAACATAAGGGACAAATCCTTTCTCGCATTATCTATTAATGCAGTATTACTCATGACGCACCCAACACATCCTACCTCGCTACGAACAGTGTGTCGTCACAGTTTTCATCAATACATATAAGTTCGAGAGTTTTAATACCCATTAATAATAATCTTAAAGTATAAGGATCAATACACATGCTCGCAGATAAGAACATCCAATGACACTATGAAATGTGGATTTCCTACTAGTGGTTCTCGTTCTCATAATATCCTCCTAGATATTACCAAGGGAACACGCCATGAGAAGGTGCCTCAAAGTTTTATGAGTCCTCACCCCTAATGACCTGTATTATTTGTGTCCCTCAAATAATATCATCTGGCCATAGAACATATATTCAAGAATAGTGTTATGGCACTTCCGGGTTCTCATCATAGCAGAGATCTGCTATGACCCTTTAATGCAATAGTTGTCCTTAGGAAATTATCACATGCATTTTCATGCATAATAACAATCAAGATGTGATAAGGCTTTTATTAATGAATAAAGTAAAAAGTAGTTGGTTCTAGGCCACCAAATCCAACAGACTCCCACTTGGACTAGAGCCAACTGCTAACAACTTTTAACCCGCTAGCTCTCACATGATATTCATGCTTCTACTGAGATAGGCCTTTAGTCATAGGGTCTGCCAAGTTCTGTTCCATGGACACTCTACTCACTACAACTTCACCCCTTTGATATAAATCCCTAAAGAGGTGATACTTTTGGAGTATATGATTTTTCCGTTGATGTGACCTTGGTTCTTTCGCAAGATCCACCACTACAGTATTATCACAATACAATGTAATGGGATCTTTACTACTAGGGACCACATCAAGATCCTGGATAAAGTTCCGAATCCATACAGCTTCCTTGGTTGCATCAGAAGCCGCTATATATTCAGACTCTGCTGTAGAATCAGCAACAACTGGCTACTTTAAACTCTTCTAGGTCACAGCTCCTCCATTGAGACAGAAAACATATCCAGATTGCGACTTCAGATCATTCTGATATGTCTGAAAACCAGCATCAGCATACCCTCTGATGACAAGCTCCTCGTCTCCTCCATACACCAGGAACATATCCTTAGTTCTTCTTAGATACTTATGGATAGTCTTAATAGTAGTCCAATGTTGTTCTCCTAGATCTTCTAGATATCTGCCTACCATGATCAGTTCATAGGCAAAATCAAGCCTAGTACATAACATGGTATACATGATGGATCCTATAGCTGAAGCGTATGGGATCTTACTCATTATATCTTTATCTTGTTGTGTCTGAGGACACATTTTCTTAGACAGATGTAGGCCATGTGACACTAGAACTAATCCCATATTGGATTCTTCCCTACTAAATCTCTTCGGTATCTGGTCAATGTATGTACCCTAACTTAGTCCAAGTAGCATCTTGGATCTATCATGAATGATCTTGATCCCTAGAATGTAGGCTGCTTCACCCAAGTCCTTCATGGAGAAACACTTGTTCAACCATTCCTTAACTAACTGTAACATTGGTACATCATTTCCAATAAGCAATATGTCATCAATATATACTACTAGGATAATGATCGCATTCCCATTAAACCGCTTATAAAAACATGGCTCACATTCGTTCTTAATGAACCCAAATTCCTTTATGGCTTCATCAAATCTAATGTTCCACGACCTGGATGCTTACTTTAATCCATAAATGGATTTCTGCAACTTGTAAACCCGTTTGGCTTCACCTGGTATCACAAACCCTTTTGGTTGTGTCATATAGACATCTTCTTGAAGGTTCCCATTAAGGAATGTTGTTTTGACATCCATCTGCCAAACCTCATAGTCATGGTAAGCTACTATGGAAAGTATGATTCTTATGCCTTTAAACATGGCAACTGGTGAGAAGGTTTCATCATAGTCAATTCCTTGACGTTGTCTGAACCCTTTAGCCACTATCCTTGCTTTATAGGTGCTAAATTGACCTTCCATGTCTAGATTTCTCTTGAATACCCATTTGCATCCAATAGGCTTTACATCAACTGGCTCATTGACCAGAACCCAGACTTGGTTCTGATACATGAAATCCATCTCAGAATTCATAGCTTCTAGCCATCTTGCAGCTTCTGAGATTTCTACTGCTTCCTTGTAGGAGAGAGGTTCGTCATTGTCCAACATTAATGATTCACCATCCTCAGTGACTAGGAAACCAAATTTATCTGGTTTAATTACCTCTCTTGAGCTCCTACGCAGTACTTGTGTTTCTGGAACCTCTTCCACGGGGACCTATGGAACTTGTTCCTATACCAACTCCTGTGTATCTTGAGCATCAACTTCATCGAAGTCAATCTTGCTCCCACTATCCTTCTTGAGGATGTTCTCCCTCTCAAGAAATATGGCTTGCCTGGTGAGAGTTACTTTCTTGTCTAAAGGGTTATATAGGTAATATCTTTTCGTTTCCTTGGTATATCCTATAAAGATACACCTCATGCCCCGGGGTGCTAGTTTGTTGCCTAAAGAGGCCTTAACAAATGCCCTGCATCCCCATACACATGTGTGCAACAAAATGGGTTTCTTTCCAATCCATATCTCAGAGGGAATTCCATTTTCCTCCTTAGTTAGTACTCGGTTTAATGTGTATGATGTAGTTTGTAATGCATATCCCCAAAAGGATAATGGAAGATCTGTATGACTCATCATCGACCTCACCATTTCCAACAAGGTGCAGTTCCTCCTTTCACTAACACCATTCCACTGTGGTGTATAAGGAGGAGTGAGCTGAGATAGAATCCCAGACTCCCGTAGAAGATCGATGAACTCTTGGTTCAGATATTCTCCACCTCGATCTGATCGAAGCTTCTTTATCTTCTTACCAAGCTAATTCTCTACTTCATTCTTGAATTCCATAAATTTCTATAAGGCCTATGACTTATACCTCATTAAGTAGACATAACCATATCTACTCAAATCATCAGTAAAAGTAATGAAGTAAGAATATCCACATCTAGCTTCTACTAGAAATTGTCCACACACATCTGTGTGTACCAATCCTAGAAGCTTTGTGGCCCTTTCACCCTGTCCACCAAAAGGCGGCTTGGTCATTTTTCCTTGTAAACAAGCATGACATCTATCAAGTGGTTTTAGCTCAGTAGAGTCTAAATAGCCATCTTGGAAGAGATTTGTCAAGCTCTTCTCATTCACATGATCGAGATGGTGATGCCACAACTCAGTGATGTATGAGTCATGTGAGTTTGTTTCTTTATCGATTGCCAACACTTTGTTTTCGTAATTTAATACATACAAACCATTATTTAAATGTGTCATACCATAACATACGTTGTTCTTATAAAAGAGACAACCCTTATTTCCAAACTTGAAAATAAATCCATCCATATCCAAACAAGATACAAAAATTATGTTATTGGTAACACTAGGCACATAATAACAGTTATGTAAAACCATAATCATTCCAGTTGGCAATGAGATGTGGTAATAACCAATAGCCAACGCAGCTAGCCTTGCACCATTGGCAGCTCAAAGATCCACCTCTCCTCTAGAAATCTTTCTAAATCTACTTGGTTCCTATATTTGAATACAGATGTGATCCCCACAAGCTATATCTAATACCCAATGTGTAGAAATGGAAAGATTACACTTGATAACGAATGCACCATTAGCATCCCCACACTTCTGGGTGCAGTTCCTCTTCCAGTGGCCCTGCTTGACACATGAAAAACACACCACCTCTCATTCATTGACCTGCCTCTGGATCTTCCCCTTCTTGGAGGGATGGTGCTCAGGGGCTTCAGACCGTTTATAAGTCTTTGGCCCCTTTGCATTGTCCTTCCTTTTCTTGTTCACCGTAAGGATGGCGGGTTTGTCATGCCCCACGTCCTTGTCTACCTAGAAAATCAAGTTCAAAAGCTCTGATAGAATCTTCTCATTCCCGCTCATGTTATAATTAACAATGAATCTAGAGAAGTTATTGGTCAATGATGATAGGATGAGATATATACGCAACTCATCCAAGAATTTAATCCCTAAGATATACAGGCATTCAATGTAGCCAATAAGCTTGACTACATGAGGCCCAGCTGGCGTAGACTCTCCAAGCTTAGTTGTAAACAAAGCATTGGAGATATCATGCCTCTCCTGTATCTCCTTCTCTTGGTAGAGATCCTTATGGTGAGACATCATGCTATACGCATCCATGTTTTCATGTTGCTTTAAGAGCTCATTGGACATGGCCGATAGAATGAAACATTGGACATCTGTGGAATCATCCATGTGTTTCATATAGAGAGATAATTCCTCATCACTGGCCTCTTTCCCAAGTGCAACTAGAATAGGCTCTTCCAGCACATACAATTTCCTTTCGTGGCGAAGGATGACACGTAAACGCCTCTTCCACTCTTGGAAATTGGTGCCGGTGAGAAGGTTTTCCTTCTCGATTATGGTTCGCAATGATATGTTTGAAGTCATTTTCTTGTCTTTTCTACAAATTAAGATGATAAAAGGTTTAGTAATTTATTAAAAAACTGATACAAATAAATAAATTAGTACTTATTAGTCTCTCACTATTTAATCGAAATCTAATAGCCCTCACCATTGACTTCAGAATATTCTATTGCCTGAATATTCTAGTGGAAACGATCCATATTTCCCTTCACATTACCCAAACTAGGGTTGGTCAAGAAACTTGAAGGGTTTTAGGTAGGCATTCTAAATTCCAACTGCATTAACTTGCAGCTCCTTGATCCACTGAGTAGACTCCCCAATCCTGAAATCCTTTTATTTTGGATTTCCTCAACCTTTGCCTCCTGATCACACCAAGTCATGTTGTGGCAGTCAACCCTAGATGCGAACCATGTCAATTCAACCCAAAACCTTGAATTAGAATTCCCCGATAATTGAAATCACCCCAACTAGGGTTGGTCAAGCACTTTGAACTATGGTTCGATTCTAACCAAGATTATGGAAGTCTATAACGACTTAATATTTCTTTTGAGGGATTTTATCCTTACACGTAAATTTCCATTTTTTTATCTTTGATTACATGCTTGTTAATATTAAGTGGGATATACATAAGTGATTAACCATGTCTAAGATAATATTTACGTATAAGTCGGTTTTATTTTAGTTTCATCTTGCATGTTCGTTTAATTCATTAATTGTGTGATCATGACAACACATCCACAATAAATAAACCATGAAACTGACAGAAATAAAATAAATGTCATGATCATGAGCTTTTTCTATTGGTTAGTTTATCTAGTGGTTGATAAACTAACCCAAGACCTAGGGGAGAAACACCTTGAACCTTTCGGGTTCGTGTTTACAGCATTCCACCTGTCCACCTTTGTATCTCCTTGTATTGGTTTCACCTTGGCTCCTGACTTGAGCCGCCTCCACTAACTTGGGAGCTCCATCCATTACATATGCATTTATATCACACGCATGTGAGGGGTAAAAAGGGGGTTTTACATAAAATAATCCTTGGGCACGCAGACCCTACATATTAATGAGGAGATGTCTCACAGGCCAACAAATTTAATTTAAATAAATTAATTAAAAGAAACCATTCACATACAAAGGTCTCAGTCTAGCTCATGATCATCCATACATGCAATGATATTTACGCATAAATAAAACTAGCATTCAATTCTTTAATCGTTCTTGTTTAAGATAAATCACGCTCGAATCAATTAATTATCTTTAATTAATCAATCCTTTTATCTTAAACCTTTTTCTGAACTTCCTTGAGATTCTCATCCATCATAATTTCAAACAAATAAATTCATTTAAAATTATCCTTGTACTTAACTTGTACCTTGGAAGCAACCCGGTGAATTCCCATTTATTACGCAGATGTTAAATTAAACACATATATATAAAACATTTATCACGTGTTGTGCCTCAGCTTTACGCCTGCACCATGGTACACATCTCAAGGGTTTGTATAATATAATAATAAATTTTAATAAATCTGGGTAATTTGGGTGAGTACATGGTGTGTAGTTCCGACTACACGGCATGTACTTTTCTTCACCATCCATCCAAAGTACACGCTCGGGGACAGGGCATGTTAATGTACTTCGGAAATTTTCGGAGTACACAGTGTGTTCTGTGGGACACACACCGTGTAGTTTTTGCATTACACGGTTTCCAACCAGACAAGCCGTGTATGGGGTACACGGTCCAACCTAAACCTAAAGGGACTACACATCGTGTTCAGTTGGACCACACAGCATGTAATCTGGAAACTGTGTGCCACTTGTTCCTAGTCAACACATGATGTCATAAATGACATAGGTATACTCCAATACACGGCCTGATTTGGCAGATCAGTCAATGAATTGAACCTAGACTACACAGTGTGTACTTACGAATACACGCTGTGTATTCTGGTGTTGTACGACCAGAAACGTTTGTCTCCTTCGGATGAGTTCCTCTATTTTATTTTAATCAAAATTAAAAGAAAAATTTGTTTATGTGAGGTGAATGAGAAATGAGGGCGGAGGAACAAATCTCGAGATTCATATTTCCAGAATGATTAAACTTGAATTGAAACAACTAAATTATTAAATGCGTAAAACATAAATGAAAAACTAAATAATTATAAACAACGTTATGACACCTTTGATACCACTTGTAGGTTCCAGGTGCAGTGGAAGTGCATTGGTGGGTTTGCCCAAATTTAATTTTAACGTTAAACAACGTTCAATCCAAGATCCATCCCGATGTAAAATGCTGACTCTTCGGAATAGAACGAGGAACGAAAAACATAAGAGGGAATACTAGAACCATAGAGATAGGATCATCATATGTTGGTTATAATTAATTTAATTAATTCACAAGAATTACCTTGGTGGAATTATTTCTTCGTTGATGTCTCCGGTCACGATCCTATGATCCGTCGTTGCGTTGTAGAATCCAAGTGTAAGATTACTCTAGTGGTGATTCACATGTGTGCCACATATCTCTAGATGTCGTCGAAGGGATCTCTGGGTGCTAGAGTGGAAGAACCTTCGCTTTCGATGTTCGCCTTCGATCTCCTTGGTCTCTCGGTCTTGAGAGCGTTCTTGGAGGATGGAGTTCTTTTTGCCTTGAAATAATTCTCTAGAGTTGTTGTGCACAAAGATTCTCTTGTGAAAAAGTGTTGGGGTTGTGAGGATATTTATAATCGGGTTTGAGGTTATATAGTTATGACAATAAATAAACATGTTACACGTTTTATTTATTTCATTAACTCTTATTGAAAACCCCCATGTCAAATTATTAATTCCTTGACATTCGCCCACACTGATTATAATAAATATCATTTAATAAAACAATATTATATCCTCAAAATCCTGACTGGAAAAACTACATAGTGTGTAATCATTAATACACGGTGTGTACTTGTTTTCCATAAAACTACATGGCATGTATATTTAATATACACGGTGTGTACTTTTATTTTCCACTTTCCTTTATTTCCTCCACCACATTTATTAGACCTTGAGTAATGGCTATTTATTTCTTAAATAAATATAACTACATCACTCGCTAATAAATATTATTTTGTCCACAATATATTCTCTTGAATAACTAGTGTTGAAATAAATGTGATCAGGCATCCTTAAATAATTATTAAACCACAGTCGGGAATAATCTTTATTTAACTTGCTAAATTAATATTTAACTGAGATACAAGGACACACTTAGTGTGTGACCCTCTAGGCCTCTTTCTCAGTGGCATTAGGCGAAGCCTACCTAAAGTCCAAGGTTAGCATCAACAACACGCCAAGGCACCCATAGAGAAAAACTTTGACATTGCAATGATGTGTCTCCTCATACAAATGCTTACTATGTAATATAATCCATTTTTCATGATATCTAGAATCAAGCAGGTTTCATGCTAGTGTCATCAACCCACGTGCTCGATTATTATTTCTTTGACTTCCCGGAATCGAACTCGCTCATACCTTACCATGGCCATGGATTTATTTAGGCTATATCAATTCCATCAAAGGGCTTGAGATATCTACTTCCATTATGGAACAGAAAGGACAAATCCTTTCTCGCATTATCTATTAATGCAGTATTACTCATGACACACCCAACATATCCTACCTCGCTGCGAACAGTGTGTCGTCATAGTTTTCATCAATACATCTAAGTGTGCAAGTTGTAATACACATTAATAATAATATTAAAGTCTAAGGATCAAAACACACATTTTCAAATAAGAACATCCAATGACACTGTTAAATGTGGATTTCCTACTGGCGAGTCTCGTTCTCATAATATCCTCCTGGATATTACCAAGGGCACACACCATGAGAAGGTACCTCAAATTTTTGTGTTTCCTCACCCCTAATGACCTATATTATTTGTGTCCCTCAAATAATATCATTCGGCCATATAACATATATTCAAGAATAGTGTTATGGCACTTCTGGGTTCTCATCATAGCAGGGATATTCTATGAACCTTTAATGCAACAGTTGTCCTTAGGACATTATCACATGTATTCTCACACAGAAGAACAATCAAGATGTGAAAAGGATTTTATTAATGAATAAAGTACAAAGTAGTTGGTTCTAGGCCACTAACTCCAACAATTTCCACACTGGGATAGGCAAAGACTGAAACTACTTGCTAGTATATAATTATTTGCCTTAACATGCTGACAAGTTAAGCACTTTGAAACAAACTCAACCACATTCCTTTTCATGTCGCTCTACCAAAACTGCACCTTCAATGTCGTATACATCTTCTGTGTACCTGGATGTATAGCCCATCTCAAATGGTGATATGCATGAAGAATTTGTTCATGAAAAGCTATCGGTGCAACCATATAATAATTAAACCACAACACTGCATTCTCATCAAGTTTCCAGCCCTCAATGGTCTCTTTATCATTGAGTTTCAAACTCATAACCAGGCATTCTGCATCAGAACTTTGTGCATATTTAACCATCTTTACCAAATCAGTAACTAGCATAGCTGAAAAGAAAACCACAACATCACCTTGGTATTCACATTCCACATGCATTTCGGTTAGGAGGGACATCAACTTGCATTCATCTAAATCCTCCATTTCCAACTGAGTATATGAATTTTTTCTCAATGCGTCTACCACAAAATTCCCTTTTCTCGGTGTATACATCAAGTCAAAGTCAAACATCTAGAGATACTTCATCCATCTCCTTTTCCTTATATTTAAATCTTGTTGTGAGAAAATTTGTTTCAAACTCATATGATCTATGAACAAAATGAATTTCTCACCAAAGAGATAATGGAACCAAGTATTTAGGGAATGGACGACTATAACTATCTCCAAATCATGTGTTGGGTAATTATTCTCATGCACTCTCAACTACCTTGAACCATAAGCCACAACATGGTCTCCTTTCATGAGAACATATCCCAACCCTGATCCTAAAGCATCACTGTATACCACATAACCCTATCCTGGTTTTGGTAAAATCATGATAGGTGGCAATGTAAGGCAAGCTTTCAACTCCTGGAAATATTTCTAGAATTCCTCTGTCTATTGGAATGGAGCATTCTTATTTTTCATAGTTGTCATTAGTGTGGCTAGTCATGAGAAGTCACGCACAAAGTGTCAGTATTAACCATTTGGACTAAGAAAACTTCATATCTCAAAGACATTATTCAGTGGTTTCCATGAGATAACAACTTCTATCTTTTCAGGGTCCACTGAAACACCTTTTTATGAAATCACATGGCTAAGAAAGAATACCTCTTGTATCCAAAAATCAAACTTTTAAAGTTTGGTATACAAACGGTTATCTCTCAAGATTCCCAACACCGTTTCCAAGTGTTTCTCGTGTTCATACCTTGTCTTTGAATACACCAAGATGTCATCGACAAACACAACAACAAAGGAGTCCAGATATCACTAAAATATCTGATTCATCAATTCCATGAAGACTGTTGGTGCATTTGTTGCACCAAAAGGCATGACTACATATTCGCAGTGTCCATATCTTCTTCTGAAGGCTCTCTTTGGAATATCTTCCTTTTAAACACACAATTGATGATACCCTGATCACAATTCAATATTTGAGAACCATTGATCTCCCCTCAATTGATTGAATAGATCATCAATGTGTGGTAGTGGATATTGATTCATTATTGTAACTTGGTTAAGCTCACGATAATCAACGTACAACTAAATAGTTCCATTTGCTTTCTTCATGAATAAGACCGATGTTGCCTACGGAGACATTGTTGGCCAAATGAAACCTTTTATTTCTAGCTCCTCCAACTTCACTTTCAATATCCTTAACTCTTTTAGTTTCATATTATAATATGGAAGGGAAATAGGAGTGGTCCCTAGGAGAATATCAATCATAAACTCCACTTACCTTATAGGTGGTAACCCTGAGAAGTTCTCCGGAAATACATCTAGAAATTGATCCACAACTACTGGAAAATTGAAATCCTAGATCTCTTCCATGGATTCCAAAGTCAATGTTGCCAAATGGTAAGAGATTGTTCCCATCGATGATGCCAACAAGATCGTTTCACCTTTCTTTACGACCCTCTATCCTCTGAAGAGATGCTCGACACCTCCCTCTATTGTGAAACTGACAGTTATACTATAACAGTCAATGTGATCCTTGAACATTTTTAACTAATCCATACATAGGATTTCATCATATACATCCATCTATAACACTGATAAGTCTCATTTCATCTCAACTCCATCAAAAGTTATAGAACATTATCTACACATGAAGGATCAAAAATCTCTTTCAATGAGAGGATTTTGAAGTTTTATCACAAAAGGAATCATTTCAAGTATTAAGCATAGTGAATAGGTGTCCCACTTTCTCTCCATCTTAGTGTTAGAGTTCTCAGCTCCTCTAGTGAAGGAAATCATACTTACTCCACTTGGGTTTTCAGCAGTGACATATTTTTAAAAGAGTATCAAGTTGCATTCCCAAATCAAAGGTTTGAAAATCTTGAGCGGCGCTTTGGACCAACGGTTGGTTCACCTATGGATCGGGTGCAACCAAATTCTCAATATCTTCTTCTGTTTGGTTCCTATGATGCCTACTAGGTTCCATTTTCTAAACCAATAATAAACTCTATAAGTCTCACTCACTAGAAACTGATGGCTTAGAATTTGAAATTCTACCAACTATCATAACATTATTTTCTCAAAAATAAAACCTTTTCATGTACAACCATTTTTTGAAAATCAAACTATTTTCAAAATATGATAATTATTCCCTTTTTCAAAATCAACACTTTTCACAAAATAAATCACTACTATAAATGATGTATGCACTCCTTGTGGGAAGTCATTACTCTAATGAATGGGATGCTCATATCATTGGTTAAACCCATGACAATGAGATTTCAAAATCCTATAAGTGTATCTGAACACTTATGTACCCTACACCCGAGTAACAAGATTTTCAATATAAAAGGGTTAGCTATGTCCTTTTATGCTATAAATTTTAAGTTCTGACAATCCTACTCCATTCTAAGATTCCAACCCAAGGAATAGACACATAGTAATTTCAACTCCAAGACCAAGAACATTAAATACTACTTGTTTGTCAAGGACTGAAACAGCAGATACCATTTGTAATGACCCACTAATTCGCATTGTCTTGAGAGCACAAAAAGTCATTACTTGGCCTTAGGTGACATCCCCAAGACACCGAAGGCTGAAAATAAATAGCTAAGGGTTTCAATGAAAGTGGGGAATGATTTACCCTTTAATAATAAAACTATTAACCACACAATCCATAATCGAACAACTCACTATATGATGCATGAATAAAAGAAAGACATATCAACTACTTTGTTCATATAAAAACAACTCCAAAGTATGAAATAATAAAATACACAATAAAGATAAAATTAAATAGATGAAAAAAACAAAAGAATCCAAGAATACTACAAGACTCAAATCTTCACGTTCCTTTTTCTCCAAGATCACCAAACAGCCCGAGCATCACGAACTGGTGCTAAAAACATGTGAAATGTTAACTTTTCCCCTGTCCCAGAAGATATCATCTACAAAAGAACAAAAGTTCCAAATCAGGGGTGAGTAAAAACCTTAGTAGGATATCCCCAATTACTTCTCTACTCACACCACTAGTATAGAATAGTTCTAAATATTATTATAAAATAGTTCATACAAAATAATTTTCCAAAATAGTTTATAACTAAATATAAACAAGTTCCAAAACTGTTTACAAAAAAAGTGTTCAAGTGAAATTAAAACCTATATTCCAGAAAGTTAATATTTCATAAAAATACTAAAAAATCTTAAAACCCATTTCCCAATATCCTTTTTGGCATACCCAAACCATTCCACACACCCATGCAACCAACCATGCATGCTATGTTATGATAGTTCCATACTCATGAGCGGTTTCTCATCGATCTACCAAGTCACCATAAGGTAATTGTATCCCATTTTTCATTAACCATTTGGAACAAAGAAAAATTTCATATTTTAACCAATCCCCATATATGAAACATGAACACACACACCACATATTCCCAAAAATCATTCCAAAACAACCCTTTCAATTAAGTCACATTTTTATTGAAAACCGTTTTTTATTAAAACCATTAAAATAAAAACTAATTTAAATAAAGCTTATTTTTATTGAAACCATATTAAAAATAAAACCATTTATATGTTCAAGTAAATCCACTATTTTAAATTCAAGAAACTTAAACAATTTTCACAACAATTTATCAAGATTTCACAAATCTACTAAAAACAATAAATCATCACTAAAGAGATTTATTCCATGTATCAAACCAAGATTTCACAATCAATATTATTATATTTACTCAATTTGAAACTAGTAAAATCAATTATATTAAGAGGAGTTGAGAGTGAAGCCACCAACCTCAAAGGTTTTGACAAAACTCGACAACAGACGAAGAACACACAAGAAGTCGGGTCGATTCTCCAAGAACAGACTTAGATCTCTTCTCCCAGAAAGAAAACGACTCAATATTGAATTATTTAGAATCCAAAAGAAATATATCTAATAGTGATAGGTGTATATTTGATAAATAAAGGGGATCAGATAAGTAGATCTAAGCAGATCTAAGAAAACGTGACAAAACGGGAAAGAATGGTGACATACCTCAAGAATCATATCAAGATTCCCGGAAACGAATTAGATCCCCTACTCTATCAAGAAAAACACCAGATATTTCTTTATATGTTGTTAAAATTCTTATATATACCCAAATAATTTGCATATTTAAGAAAACAAGAAGAGAGAAGAAGTAGATCTAAGAAAACGAGACAAAAACAATGAAGATCAGGCACCTACCGCAAGAATCAAGATTAAAATCACCAAGGTAGGGCTCTAGGTTGGCTCCAAATCATATAGTAAATGTTATAAAACCTCTTAGGGAGATAAATATCCAATTAGGGTTGTTTTGAAGCCAAAAATAAATAATTAGAGCAAAAAACGGGCAAGTTCCTAAAAAATAGGATCTTTTTTGACCTCTCTGCACGGTTTGACCGCACAGTTTGGGCCAACCGTGCACAGAATGTGAGACCTTCATTTTGGACCCAAAAATCCTTACATGTCCCCGAAAACTATCCCATCCTTCAACCTTACCATTTTTATGGAAACACCCTCTTTGTTTTTGGAAACACCCACTTTTATGGAAACACCATATTTTATGGAAGCACTCTATTTTATGGAAACAACATATTTTATGGAAACACACTATTTTATTCATCAAAGCTATTAAAATCCACACCATTTAAATAAAATTCCATTTTTACATAAAAAAGCATGAGGAAAGGGTTACGTACTCGAAACTAGGGTTACTATAGTGAAACATTTAAATATAATGGGGTGACCAATGATGCGTTGATCTTGTGACTGTTTCTATTCTCATTTCAAGGGAAAGCAAAGGAATAGTTGGAAAGTATTGAAGCAGAAATAGTTTTCACCTAGGAAGTGTTGAGAAGAAAATTTCTTGATCAATATTACACAACAGCTAAATATTTGAAAAACAAGAGAGACCTAGAATCCTTTTTTCAAAGTGAATATGAATCATTAGGGGAATCTTGGGAAATATTCAAGTCCATGTTAAGACATTTTCCTCATCATGGGATGAAGTCGGTGAACTAGTTTCAAGATTTATACTATAGACTTCAACCCAAGAGTAAGTCTACAATCAGCACAGTTATTGGCAATGCGTTCATAGAAATGGATCCTGAATATATGTACACATTAATCCAAAACATTTAAGAGAAAATTTTCTAGTGGCCAGAATAATTCTCAAGAATAAAATCAGGAGTTCATCAAGTTGATTCTCATATATTCCTGGATTCAAAATTTTAAGCTCTCAACAGTAGGATTGACAATTTTTTAGTAAGCCCGCCTAAGCTAGTCCATGTTGTTCAAGTTGAACAATGCTCACACTGCGGTGGACCTCATGATTATACCATGTGCCCATATAACACATATGAGAACAATATGTCTGAAGCTATCTTTTTATACTATAACAAATGAAATTATGGAAGCAATTACAAAAAAAACTAGTAAAGCAATAAAAAAATCAAGTTTAAAAGGAACCAGTGGCTACTCAGCCAATGAACCAGAACATGGGTCCACCTAAGTTCCCAGCTCAATCTTCCTTCAGAATCTCCATGAAATTTCAAGAGCAAGAATATCAATAGAAATACCGACCACCATTTCATCAATAAAAACAATATAAGGAGCAAAAGCAAACAACATGCTTGGTCACTCCTACACGCAAGGTCAACAAGATTGGGGAGAAACTATAGAAAAATTAATGATGTCAAATCAATCAAGGTTTGATTTAAAAGACATGGCAACCCAATACATGTAGACAAATACCCCAAACATAAAGATAGAAACCCAGAACTTGTAGAAAAATACCCAAAACTTGTAAAAAACAACCCAAAACTTGCAATCATCCATGCAAAACATTGAAAATAAAGTCAGTCAGATAGCCGCACAAATGAGAAACTGACTACAAGGAACTCTACTAAGGAGCACAAGAGTTAACCCAAGAGAATAGGAAAAAGCTATCATATTGTGAAGTGGAACACAGTTACCGAAGCACCAAATTCTTGATGCTCAACCAACAAATGATACTCCTACACCTACCACTAAGAATGGAGACTCAATAAAAAAATCAGAATTGAAGATAAAGAGGAGGAAGATCAAAACAAGATTGCAAAAAATGAAAAGGAAATAAAGGAAAAGGAAAAAAGAAGCAATCAATGAAAGAGTGAAAGCTCACATACCACCTCTATTCCAAAAAATAATGAAGCAAAGGAATTTAGATGCTCAATTTTAAAAATTCATGGAGATGTTCAAAAATCTTCACATAAATATTCATTTTGTAGAATCCATTACACAAATGCCCCACTATTCTAAATTTATCAAGGATATTTTGTCAAAAATAAAAAAATAGATGATGTGGGAATAGTCGTAATGCATGAGGAATGTTCAGAAGTCATACCCAGATCCATACCTCCTAAACTAAGAGACCCTAGATGTTTCTCTATTCCTTGAAATATTGGAGGATGTAAATTAGGAAGAGATTTTTGATACCTCAGAGCTAGTGTAAACCTCATTCCATCTAGATTCCTTGAAGAGCTGGGCATCACAGAATTAAAGCTAATGAGGGTTTCCTTACAAATGGAAGACCGAACAGTGAAGCATCCTCGAGGAATTATAAAGGATTTACTCATTAAGGTTGATAAATATTACTTCCCTAGTGATTTCATTGTCCTTGATATGAAAGAATATAAGGGCATCCCACTAATTCTCAGGAGACCCTTCTTAGCAACATGCAGAGCATTGGTTGATGTCCAAAAGGGAAAATTAATTTTAAGAATTTAGGATGAAAACATAAAATTTGATGTCTTAAAGGCTATGGAAAAACCCTATGTTGAAGACTATCATTTCTTGCACACGATTGAAGAATGAGATGAGTTATCAAGTGATGTGTTGAATCTCGAGGATTTATATAATGAAAATGAGGATTTTTCTAAATCAATAGAAGTGGCATCAGAAACATAGTTGAACCTGTAGATAGACTGTAATTCACCTCATTGACTCCATCGCTTGAAAACCCTCCAACACTTGAGCTTAAACCTCTCCCACCAAACCTAATATGCAGTTACTTGGGAGATTTAAACACCTTTCCAGTCATTATAAATTCCAATCTTTTGAGTGAATAAGAAAGAAAATTTCTCAATGTTCTGTCACAAAGGAAGCCAACAATAGGTTGGATGATTGATAATTTAAAAGGTATAAGTCCTTACATATACACTCATAGAATATATATGGAGGATAATTCAAAACCTTTTAGGCAACCACAAAGATGCTTAACACCTCCAATGAAATAAGTAGTCAAGAAAAAAGTTTTTAAACTTCTTTATGCTGGTTTAATATTTTCTATCTCTGATAGTCATTAGGTCAGCCCATTGTAAGTGGTACCTAAAAAGGGTGGAACCACAGTAGTTGAGAATGATAAAAGAGAATTGGTAACCACAAGAACATTGACCGGATGGAGAGTGTGCATCAACTATCAAAAATTTAATAATTCCACAAGAAATGATCACTTACCATTAACCTTTATTGATCAAATCCTTGAACAATTGGTAGGAAGAGATTACTATTGTTTTCTGGATGGATGCTCAGGCTATAATCAAATAGTGGTTACACTAGAAGATTAAGAGGAAAGCACGTTCACTTGTCCATATAGTAAATTCTCTTATCAATGACTTACTTTTCGATTGTGCAATGATCCAACCACATTTCAACGATGCATGATAGAAATATTCCATAACATGATTGAAGAGTTCTTGGAAATATTCATGGATGACTTATCTGTATATGGGGATTATTTTGATGATTGTTTGGAACATTTGGATAAGGTTTTGGCAAGATGTGAAAAAAAAATAATCTGGTGCTCAATTAAGAAAAATCACACTTCAAGGTGAAAATTGGAATAGTTTAAGGTCATCAAATTTCAAAGAAAGGCATTGAAGTTGAAACTGCCAAGATCAGTACAATATCTGAGCTACCCATTCCTAATCCAGTTCATTCAATTTGAGGTTTTCTTGGGAATGTTGGATTCTACCAATGTTTTATTAAGGATTTCTATGTTATTGGCTATCCCCTTACCACCCTGTTGGGAAAATATGTCACATTCCAATTTGGGCCTGAATGTTAGGAAGCATTTCAATTATTAAGGAAATATTTGGTTGAATCCCCAATAATGATTTCACCATATTGGGAGCATCCATTTGAGTTAATGTGTGATGCTAGTGATTGGGAATTTGGTGCTTCCTAGGTTCAAATAAAATAATCTTTAGATCAATCTATTATATTAGCCTCACTTTGAATGGGGATCAATATAATTACACAACAACTAAAAAAGATCTTTTAGTATTTTTCTTGACTTTTTATAAATTTTTATCTCTTATGTTGTACTCTAAAGTCACTGTCTATATGGATCACTCTTCCTTGCAGTATCTGATGACCAAGAAATATGTGAAACCAAGACTCATTTGATGGATATTGTTACTTTAGGAATTTTACATTGAAGTCAAGGACAAAAAGGGAACTGAAAATGTAGTTGTTGATCATTTATCGCACCTCAACCATGACACAAGTGAAATCAATGTGGAACTAATCAATGAAACATTTCCTGATTAATAACTCTATTCCATTGAGACAATCACACCTTTGTATACCGATTTCGTGAATTACTTAACTTTAGGAGTGGTGCACCCATATTTCTCAAAGGAATAGAGAAAAATATTTTTGAATGAATCATGCCATTACTACTGGGATGATCCATTACTTTTCAAGGACTGTGAAGATGTAATGATCATAAGATGCATCCTTGAAGAAGAAGTTGATAGTGTTTAGAAATGTTCCATGCTAGAGAAGATAGAGGAAACCATGGAATTCATCAAACAATCAACAAAGTGTTACAATGTGTTTTTTAATGGCCTACCATGAATCATGATATTCGTGACTTCATCATAAATTGTGAAAAATTCCAAAGAACTGGGGGTACAAGCTGGAAGCACGAAATGACACAATATTCAATCATGGGCATTAAAATTTTTTACCTATGGGTAATCGACTTCATGGGTCCTTTTCCTGAATATTTTAGAAAATAATATATCCTTTTTTGTAGAATATATGTCAAAGTGGGTAGAATCTGAAGCATTTTCAGAAAATATTGATCGAGTTGTCATCAAATTTTTAAAACAACACATTTTTACCCGGTTCAGAATTCCAAGGCTAATCATCAGTGACCGTGGTACCCATTTCAATAATGTTTTGTTTCATAAGATAACGAATCACTATGAATGTCACCACTACATGAGGACCCCATACCATCCACAGACTAATGGACAAGATGTGGTTTCAAACAGAGAGATTAAGGGAATTTTAGAGAGAACTGTAAGTACATCTAGGAAAGACTGGGCCACAAAACTTGATGATACACTTTGGGATTATAGGACTACATTCATGAAACCTATTGGAATGTCCTTGTATCTCTTGGTTTTTGTAAAATCCTACCACTAACCTATAGAACTGAAACATAATGCTTATTGGGATATGAAGAAGCTAAATTTTGATTTCAATGTTTCCCAAGAGAAGCATTTTATACAGATTAATGAAGTAAATAGGATGAGGAGAGAAGTGTATGAAAATGATTTGATATAAAAAGAGAAAACCCAATCCTGGCATGATAAATGGATCCAAAAAATAAATTTTTTAGTAGGCTACAAAGTTATCCTCTTCAACTCATGACTTCAGATCACACCAGGAAAACTCAAGTCCAAATGGTCGGGTCCTTACACTATAACAATTGTTTATCTACATGGTTCTGTAGAAATTTATGATGGAAAGATTCCCCCAGTCAGGGTTAATTTTCAACACCTCAAACATTAACACACTTATGATACAATAGGCGTCATTGAAGAATTCTAATTACAATGAGAATTTATCCATCTAACTGAAGACATTAAACTTAGTGTTGATTGGGAGGCAACCCAACTGCTTCTTTATTCCTCAGTCTCTATTTTCTCACACTCTCTCTATCTCTCAATCTCTTTTTTTGTGCAGCTAAAACAAAAATTCATAGATCTTATACATCTTCTATGGTCATTTATGTGCATGATATATCTCCATATGACCTCGTACGACATGTGACTCAGTATCTGGCTGATGTAAAGCACCATCATGAGGAGCTTTCATTAGATATCCATGCTTAGCAACCACCACCGCCACGACGAGCACAGATTCCATTCCTTCCTTACTAGATTCAAGATCACTATGCTCTTGAAGTGGTTAATCCCATTAAGAATCCTCGTGAGATTGATGACACAACCACCAGTTCTTGCAAGAGGTAGAGGAGTTCTGAGCTGATGCACCAAGATTATTGAACATTTTCCATCCGTCTGGTTGAAGACGTAAAACTTAGCGCTTCTTGGGAGGCAACCTATATTCTATTTTTTCATATTTTTCTTTATTCATTCTAGTTTGTTTTAGGAAATAAACATGGAATGTGTAGATCATTTTTAGCCACACCTGATATTTTTGTGAACTTGTCATTCTCCCGCATATCTACTTCCATTTGTATGATCTTTGGTGTTATCTTTATTATATGATGTAGGTATGTGTTTTCTGTGTGTAGATTTTATAGGTACATCATTTTTTGAGCTTCATCAGATATAAACAACCTCTTTGTGTCTATCAGCTCGTACTTAGGGAAGTGTTTTATTTTTTCCATATTTTATGCTTCCAAACACACCATGTAAACTAAAAAAACAACAAGAAAATTTTGAAAAATGAAAAAAAAACTAACATTTTTGTAATTGATGAACCCACATGAAAGCTACTGCATTTTTTTCATAACATAGTCAGGAACATACCACATGTATCCCTCGTTAGTTTTCAACACATGATTCTTGTTTGGAATGTTTTGATCCTTGATCTCATAACTTAGATGATTTCTGATATTATTCCATTCTTAAAAAAAATCTAAAACTTGTTTATTTTTTAGACACTTATTTGAACTCATGCTTATTAGTGTTTTCCAACATTTTATTTCCATACATGTGAGGATTTTTTCCCCCTTTTGCATCATCTTTTTTTTTCTCTTTTTATTGATAGAATCTTGACCATGTTATGTCTTCTAGAACTTTCCATGTTTTTCCATCAAAACGATATGAATTTTGAAAGTTTAACTAAAATGAATGAGGTGTCTATTTGATTATTTAGGCTCATTGACCCAATGATCCACCCATAAATTTTCTCCATCATATATCCCTTAGAAGCCATGAAATAATTCTTTTAGGATGATCCCATAATCGATACACTTCCCTACCGGTTTCTTGAATATTTGCATGATAATTTTTAGTCTACGTGTGGGGGAGAGATTTATTCATGGGGAGGGTTCTTTGAGGGGAAGTGATTCATTTGATGCACATGGATTGACATTATCTCATCCTGATCATATGAGTTATATTTCACAATAGACACATTTATTACATGTATTTTGAGTTGGGCATATAGAATCTTTTTTGTTCCAACAATGAGTACATTGGTGGTTATTACGCGATAACCCTCACTTTTAGGGATACCTATAAAAGTGATGATCCATTACTCTAGGATCTAGAGAGTTTTCTATATGATATACTTTCACTGAGATGTTACAGCGTACACGCTTCTTGTGTATCTTTCTTTGGGTATAGTCTTACATTTTTTTCCTTGGAATTTGGGGTTAATACTCATCAATTTTTCTGCCCGTCCTATTTGAGTGAGTCGTGTCCCTTAAAAAAATTGAAACATTGGATTATAATATGCTTGGGGACAAGCAATGTTTTAAGTGTGGGGGAGAGAGAGTTTGAGGGAGACATTTGTATTGATAGTTATCATGCATTTATTTCATGATTTTACCCTCTTTTGTGCTAAAAATTATCAAAAAAAAATTATGACCCACCGTCCCACAACCTCAGAGACATTTCAACCTAATGTAAAGTCTTTGAGATTGGTGTTTTCTTTTGATTTCCACTAGTTGAGATTTGAAATTCCTGGCAAGCCTATGGTAAGCATCCATGTGTATGAGAATTGAGCATAGCTTTGATCAAATATTTTGAGAGATAAGAATGATGGTGAGGTAGTTCACATGCTACATGAGTGCATGTACTTCTTTTGGAAAGAATGTGAGTGGAAGAAAAATGATTTTTGAAAATTGGAGTTTTAAAATGAAGCATGATATTTTGTGAGTAAAAGAGATTGGAAAATTTTGAACTAGAAATTTTGATGTTTTGATTTGTCTATGGGTCCACTTGTGTATTCTTTCTAATTGTTTTGTCCAGGAGTGAAAAAGTTTAAGTGTTGGAGATTTGATGTACATGGATTTAACTAACATTTTTTATAATTTTTTAATTTTGTCTTAATTAATTTTGTAATTGCTTCTTGTATTTTTAGTTTCTTTTTGCAGTTTTTAATATTTTAGTTATTTTTATAGTTTTTAGTTAATTTTATATTAATATTAGTTATTTATTTTTTTTTTAGATTTTATTAATTTTTACTTTATTAACATTTATTATTTTATTATTTTAAGTAGTTTAATTAATATTATTTTTTATTAGTTTATTTTATTAATTAATTAGATTAATTTAACTTGTAAATATAATATATTTTTATATAACTATACTTATTATTATTATTTTATTACTTTATTTTTAATTATCTTTATCATTAATTTTATTATTATTAATTGTATCATTACTTTAATTTACCTTTTAGATAATTCGGTTTTTAATTTTTTGTTTTCATTTTTTCAATTTGATTTTTTGTTTTTTTTTGTTTTGTTTTTGAATCCCCCCCCCTTTCTCTCACTCGCCAGCCCCCCTCCCTGGTTAACCCACTCTCTCACCCCCTCCTCTTCTACCACACTTCTCCACATCAAAAGAATAGTGTTGATATGCATATACAGTACTTATATGATATTGCATATTAAACTGTATGGAAATTGCAATGTATGTATATGTTAAATTTTTAGATTACTAAGTCACTAATAATTTCACAACACTAATTGAAATTTATCCATATACATGGAAATGTATGCATAAATAATGAATGATTCACAAACATCATCCAAAATAAGCAATATTTTTGAGATTCAAGGTAGAAATTTAAGATGGGATGTAGTATAAACATTTGTGAAGCAATTGATGTTATTAATATTTTCATGACTTATTATATTCCCCATTTACTTATTTTATATGAAATTTGCATAATTTGTGTGAAATATTAATGTTTTAATATTAAGTATAATATTTGAGCATTTTTAGAAGTAGTCAAATTGAGTCAGTTTAATGTTTTAATTATAAATATCCCTATACTGATCCAAATTGTGTGGTTCTTGTTTTGTAGGATTCTTCTTTCAATATAAAACATTTCATTAGAAGGAACCATGATCCAATTATGCCATTTGAAGGGTCATATTGTCCTCACAAACAAGACCAAAGAATCTGTGAACAAACTGGACCAGCCTTGAAGATTGATTTACTGGGCTCAATACAGAAGTCCGAAAACATTAAATCTCCACCATAATTCGGGGCACACTACATTTCATCTTGGATAAAAATTTCAAGGCCCAAATCCAAGTACAAGGGGCCCAAATAAATCTTTGAAGTCCAGTCCACCATTCTGGCCGAGAATTAAAATCAGTATAGTATGCATGACATATCTCCTGATGTAAGCGTCCAAGCGAGCTGAGATTTTTCAGTGTGAAATAGGAGATATAGTCGGCCGACTTTGTTGAAGAAACCATTAGTATTTGAAGGAATCTTAATATTAAAAAACTCTTTCACATTATGGACTTCAAAAAGACTGGATTGAAATGGACAGTTTAAGTTTGTTTATTCAACCGGCCATAACTTTTTATCCTTACGTCCAAATGACTCCAAAGTTTGAGAGTAGTCGGCCAACATTATTTTATACAACTTTTAAGAATAAAATATTTGAAGATTCGGCTGTCTGAATTTCCAAATTGGCGATGCAAGTGGAGGGACAGATTGGGAATGCAAACAGTCCACTCCTTGGGCTATAAATACTCTTTCCTTCTCTCCTTGAGAGGGGTTGGCATTTCAGAAGAGAGGATATCATATTTGCACGACCAAAGCTCTGAAAAAGGCTTGGGAGGACCTTCCATACTCAATTTTTCAATTGAGAGACCTTTCCTCCTCTCTCTTTTTTACTTACTTTTGTGTTCTTCATTTTTGTAATTTTGTAAGTCATTTCTTTTGTAATTCTGTTTTAATGAAAGTTTCTTCTTCAATATCTCTTATTCTCCTCCACCTTCTGTAGTATAATATTCATGGTCTTAAAATAGTTTGAATCATTTTAAATTACAGTACCTTATCTTGCTTCCTCATTCAATCGAAATTCCATTTTTGATTCTCAAAATATTTCGTGTGTGTGTTCGGCACACTACTCTTATCTTGTCCCTTTCTTTTTCTTCTCTTTATAATTCATCACCATAAAAATATATCACCAGATTAATAAACATCATAATGGCTGAGTAAATATCTCATTGGGGTGAGTTTTAATGTAGGTATGTTAAGCGATTGAGAGCTTTTGCTCGATGAGTATTCGTTGAATTAACATTGTGTATGTTGGACTTAGCATGTCATGGATTAATGACTTGATTTGTTCAACGTGTGGTTTCCATGGATTATTGGAACCATAAATACACTACCATAAACAATATTTGATCAAGATTAGAACCCTAAGTTAATTTAAAGCTTGGATTAAAGCCTTAACACTTAGGAATTCTAATCAACATCATCTTGTGACATGGGTGTTAATTTAAATGCAATATAAAGCAAAGATCAAGGATATCACAAGGTTAACTAACCTAATGATGAACTCACCCCAATCTTTATCAACTTTCTAAATTAAACATCATTCATTAAACATTTCAATTACGCTCTGCAAACAAACCCCCCCAATCAAAATACAATCAACTAAAAACAATTGACTATTACGAAGTACCATCGCCGAGGATTCGACCCGAGTGCTGCTATACACATTAGCAGAGCACCGGAACTTTGACCGGTCGATAGGCGACAATAGGCCGTGCGTTTCAAATGGCGCCGTTTCCGGGGATAGTGCTTTAAGTAGTCATTAGTTTCTGGTTATTGTAAAAAAAACCAAAAAAAAATCAAAATTTTTTAAAAAAATTGAAAAAAAAAACACAAAGAAAAACCCGTCTTCCTCTTAAAAATCATAAACTGAAAAAATACAAAGGAAAACCCGTCTTCCTCATCCTTTCTAAATCTCTCTGAATGCCCCGCAGCCTCCCAAACAATCCCTCAGATTTGTTTGACCCTGAAATTGATAGAACTCTTCGTCGACTTAGGAGGACCATTAGGGATAACCAAATCACCCAAGAACCAATCATTGCCCTACCAATTGAATTAGATATGGCCAATCCTAGGGAACAAACATTGAAAGAACTTGATGCCCCTGATATGAATTACCAACCTCTTGGTATTCAATATCCAAACATTGAAGCTGACTTCGAACTCAAATCGGGTTTGATTCATCTTCTCCCTCATTTTCACGGGCTAGCCGGTGAGGATCCACATCTTCACCTTAAAGAGTTTCAAGTAGTATGCTCTACCATGAAGCCTCAAGGGGTTTCTGAAGAACAAATCAAGCTTAGAGCTTTCCCCTTTTCCCTAGTAGATTCTTCCAAGTCTTGGCTCTACTACCTCCCACCTGGTTCCATAAACTCATGGGTTGACATGAAGAGACTTTTCCTTGAGAAGTTCTTTCCCGCTTCCCGAACAGCTTCTATCCGAAAGGAAATAAGCGGCATCCGTCAATTCCCTAATGAATCACTCCATGAGTATTGGGAGAGGTTCAAAAAGCTTGTGGCAACCTCCCCACACCATCAAATCCCTGACCAACTCCTGATCCAATACTTCTATGAGGGTTTATTGGCTATGGAGCGAACTCTCATTGATGCCGCAAGTGGCGGTGCTCTTGTTGACAAAACTCCTGCAGCTGCACGAGAACTCATAAGCAACATGGCTGCAAACACGCAGTAATTCCATACTCGAGCACATGCTCAAGTGAAACAAGCCCAAGAGAATCAATCCATAGAGCCCAACAAGATGACTGAGTGGATGAGTGAACTTACAGGTCTTGTGCGTCAACTAGCGGTGGCTACCAAAGCCCCAACCTCATCTTCTCCACAGTCACTATTCCCTGGACCTATCAAGAATTGTGGAATCTGCAACTCTCCATATCATCCGACTGACACATGTCCAAAACTTCAAGATGATCCATCTGATTCATCTAGTCCAATAGAGCTCAATGCGGCATTTGCTCAGCGAAACTTCAACCCTCAACAATCAGGTCAGTTTGTTAGAAACTTCAACCAACCCCACTCTGAGCCCTTCTCTTCTACCTTTAACCCACCTCTGAGGTATGGTAATCCCATTTCTCATCCTCCTCAGTTCCCTCATCAAAATCCAAACCAGTTCCAATATGGTCAAAGTGGTGGTAACATCCATCAACCTAATCCTTTTGTTCCTCAACCCCAAAGGAACAATCCTCCTGGATTCCACTATCCTAACGAGCCTTCCCAATTCCCCACCCAATACAATCACTTTCCCAAGAACCAAAATCAAGGCCAGCCCAATTTGGGACAATCCTCTTCTTCTAAACAACCATGGGAAAGTTCTATAGAGGATCTTGCTTCCTTCACCCGTTCTAGCCTCAAGAAAATTGAAACCCAAATAGGTCAACTTGCATCCCACCTTAGCCAGCAACAACCATCCAATTCATCCCAACTCCCAGCTCAACCATTACCCAACCCTAAGGGTAATGTAAGTGCGATTGCACTTAGATCGGGAAAGCAAATTGCTATGCCCCATGCTGATTGCTCTACCTCCCCTTTCGATGTTGATCTAGAAAATGAAAAGAACAAAAAGCTAGAAAAGGAACTTGAATCCACTCCTTCACCTCCTTCCATTCCTCTAAGGAACCCAATTCCTTTTCCTCAAGCCATCTCCAAGCCTAAGAAGTCCTTTGAACCTGATCCTGAAATGCTTGACATGTTTAGATGTGTTGAAGTGAACATCCCCCTCTTAGATGCCATCAAACAAATCCCTAAGTATGCCAAGTTTCTTAAGGAATTGTGCACCCATAAGAGGCAACTTAGGAACATTGAAAATGTTTCAACCCAACAGTCCATTCCCATGAAGTGAAAAGATCCAGGGACCTTCACGGTTCCATGTCAAATAGGGAGTTCCAACTTTGATGATGCACTCATAGACCTTGGAGCCTCAATAAATGTCATGCCCAAATCCATTTTCTCCAACCTTGGTCTAGGTCCCTTGCACCCAACGGGTGTTGTCATTCAATTAGCCAATCGAAGCACTACCAGTCCTGAGGGGATAATTGAGGATGTTCTTGTTCGGGTCAATGATCTTATCTTCCCAGCTAATTTCTATGTCCTTGACATGGAAGGTGAGACGAACTCTTCTCGATCTCCCCTAATTCTAGGAAGACCATTCCTTATGACATCTAAAACCAAAATTGATGTCCATGCTGGCATCTTATCCATGGAATTCGGTGACCAACTGGTCAAGTTTAACATTTTCCAAGCCATGCAATACCCATCTGAGGATCACTCTGCATTCCCAATCCATGTTTCTGAAACTCCCTCTGAGAGTGTGTTGAATCCTAATCCATCATGTTCTTCATGTTCTACTAATAGAGGAGTTTGTGAATATTATATCCTCATTAACCAAGTGATTAATGGTGAAATTGATGTTGACATTACAAATTCAAACTCCATTGATCTAAGGATCTTGAAAACCCTTTGGAATCTCATCTCACCTCTGACCTCCAATGCTCCAACATGGATGGTATTGAGAAAAATGAACTAGAATGCTCATTTGTTGATTCAGATCAGATTATCCCACATTCATCCTTTCCTATCCATGATTCTGAAAATTCTGTTATATGTGAAGTGAACCTTGAACCAATGTGTTTATATTGTCCTGATGGTAGTGATGTTTGTGATATTTGTACCCTAATTAATAAAGTGATCACTGGTGAGGTTGAAATTGACCATTCTTTGGCGAACAACATTGAAGTAAAGGATATTGAAAATTTTATTCAGTCTTATGACTCCACTAATCCTCATTACTCTACATCGGTAAGTGATGAAATAAATGAGTCAAAAACAATTGGGATCTCATACTCTACTTTTGTGTTATCCGAACCTTACATACATGAACCATCAGAATTGAGACATCTTCTTGAATTTCCAAGAATAGAAAATCATCACTTTGTGGATAAAATCATTCCTCACATTGAAGACCAAAGGGAGGATAGTCATATTCTCTTTCCACCCCCATTGAATTGCAAGCACACCAACAAGGATGGGAAGAAATTATCCAATGAATCATCAGGCCTCCCAAAGAAAAAGTTTTTCTGGAAGCACACTGGAGTTGAGAAAATACGATGGCCGCCGTCAGACTATGGGTAGTCCACTGCAATTATCCAACTGTAGACAAATAAATGCAGTGCTTCTTGGGAGGCAACCCATGTTTTCTTTTACTTTTATGAAATTTCAATTTCTTTTTAGATTTTCATTAGATGAATAATGAATTTTATTTTTCAGGTAACTTCCCACTGTCCTGGAACCACCTCGACTTCCACCGAATCCCCAAATTCTCTAGCCGACCCACCACTAGATGGAAATGGCGACCCACCAAATCCAAACCAGGGGGCACCTCTTTCCCTTTAACTCTCTCTCTCCTCAATCTCTCTTCCCTCTCTTCTTCTCTCTATTTCTTCTTCTTCCTCTCTCCCTCTCATTTTTTTTACAACATTCTTCCACAACCTTTTTTTTATTTTCTCTTTTGTGTGGATGTGTCATTAAAAATAAAAAAAATTAAAAAAACTAATTAAAAAAAATGAAAATTACCAAAAAAAAGGGGTGTCATAATTACTAATCATCCAATATTGAAATTCTGTCCAACCATTTTGGGGAGTCAAAAGGCTTGTTTTAAACTCAAATATATTGAATTTTTATCTTAAACTTGGGTAAACAATTTTGTGTCAATAACAAACATTTTGAATGAACATTTTTTGGTGGAAAATGATTCTCCCCTACCGTGAGGATTAACATTAGCCTTCATGCCAAGGTCATCTATGGCCATCTTTTTCATTGTGTGTCTTCACCACTGATTGTGAGTCTTGAGTTTGTGGACCTTCGAGCTGAATTTCCATCTTTTGTGTGCATTAATATGATAGAGGCATTTTCTAAGACACATGAGAATCAGAATAGCCAAATAGCCTCCCGTTACCCTTACATTGATCCTACTTTTGAAAGCCCCTTTGAGCCTATAAAAACCTTTATTTTGATATCCACATTACAAGCCTAATACCTTGTCCCACCCAACATCTTCATGGATTTTCATTGTACAATTTATTGAAATTTAAGTGTGGGGGGAATGGACTTCATTTTTGGGCGTACTTCCATTGATTTCCAATGTGTCATCATATGCTTGAGGGAAAGCATCCATTCAAGTGTGGGGGAGAGTTTGTAATTTTGTGAGCTTTGGGGTGTATATGTGTAATTTTCATTTGTACAAAAGTCATTGAAAAGTGTTCAAAAAAAATGAAAAAAAAGTATAAAAAAAATGAAAAAAAGGGAATGGGTTGTGTCTTGGGTGGGTCAAAAATCATTCATCATCAACCTTTGATCGCGTTATAACTACTAAAATTAGTTCCATGAGAAGATCAAACATGGGTTGGGAGATGACTGTGAGACTTGTTTCAAGCACAACTTTCGAAAAAAAGAGCAAAAAGAGAAAAAAAAAGAACACTTGAATCATCTTGTATTGTGTCATTATTGGAAGTATTCCATGTTGTACATATTCTATCATCTCACCCTATTCCATTTTCTATCTCCCTTACTTTTCATTCATCACACATTCATGCCCTTGTAAATATGTGTTTCTATTTCCTTTCAAATCAAATTTCAAAAAAAAATGTGCATTGATTTTTCCATGTTGGTGTTTTTAACCCCTCTTTTCCTTTGGACATTATATACCTACCATCTCATAGCCACTGAAAAACCCCTTAAAAGACCTCTTTATTCTTGTACACATTAGATTTGGGAATGGAAGCTGAGAGCTCTTACAAACTCTTGATTTTCACTTTTTGTTGGTGAATGAGTGAACCTCCTAAAATACATTTTTATCATCTTGAGAGGAGTAAGTTTTGAGTGACTACATTTTCCAATTCAAACCTTGAACATGAAAAAATGAATTGTTTCTGATTCATTATTGTGAACCAAATTTGTGATGGAATTCAATATGGATGAGTGAAATAGTCTAAACCTCCCCTGATTGGAGAAAACAAAATTTTAATATTTGTTGGTGAGTGAAAATGATTTTGTCATGTTTTTATATTTGTTGCACATGAGGACACGCGCAAATCTAAGTGTGGGGGATTTGATGTTATTAATATTTTCATGACTTATTATATTCCCCCTTTACTTATTTTATATGAAATGTGCATAATTTGTGTGAAATATTAATGTTTTAATATTAAGTATAATATTTGAGCATTTTTAGAAGTAGTCAAATTGAGTCAGTTTAATGTTTTAATTATAACTATCACTATACTGATCCAAATTGTGTGGTTCTTGTTTTTTAGGATTCTCCTTTCAATATACAACATTTCATTAGAAGGAACCATGATCCAATTCTTCCATTTGAAGGGTCATATGGTCCTCACAAACAAGACTAAAGAATCTGTGAACAAACTGGACCAGCCTTGAAGATTGATTTACTGGGCTCAATACAGAAGTCCAAAAACATTAACTCTCCACCATAATTTGGGGGACACTACCTTTCATCTTGGATAAAAATTTAAAGGCCCAAATCCAAGTAAAAGGGGCCCAAATAAATCTTTGAATTCCAGCCCATCATTCTGGACTAGAATTAAAATCAGTATAGTATGCATGACATATCTCCTGATGTAAGCATCCAATAGAGCTGAGATTTTGCAGTGTGAAAGAGAAGATATAGGCGGCCGACTCTGTTGAAGAAACCATTCAGATTTTAAGGAATCTTAATATTCAAAAACCCTTTCACATTATGGACTTCAAAAAGACTGGATTGAAATGGACAGTTTAAGTTTGTTTATTCAACCGGCCATAACGTTTTATCCTTACGTCCAAATGACTCCACATTTTGAGATTAGTCTGACAACATTATTGTCTACAACTTTTAAGAATAAAATATTTGAAGATTCGGCTGTCTGAATTGCCAAATTGGCGATGCAAGTGGAGGGACAGATTGGGAATGCAAACAGTCCACTCCTTGGGCTATAAATACTCTCTCCTTCTCTCCTTGAGAGGGGTTGGCATTTCAGAAGAGAGGATATCATATTGGCACGACCAAAGCTCTGAAAAAGGCTTGTGAGGACCTTCCATACTCAAGTTTTCACTTGAGAGACCTTTCCTCCTCTCTTTTTTTTCACTTACTTTTGAGTTCTTCATTTTTGTAATTTTGTAAGTCATTTCTTTTGTAATTCTGTTTTAATGAAAGTTTCTTCTTCAATATCTCTTATTCTCCTCCACCTTATGTAGTATAATATTCATGGTCTTAAAATAGTTTGAATCATTTTAAATTACATTACCTTATCTTGATTCCTCATTCAATCGAAATTCCATTTTTGATTCTCAAAATATTTCGTGTGTGTGTTCGGCACACTACTCTTATCTTGTCCCTTTCTTTTTCTTCTCTTTATAATTCATCACCATAAAAATATATTACCAGATTAATAAACATCATAATGGCTGAGTAAATATCTCATTGGGGTGAGTTTTAATGTAGGTATTTTAAGCGATTGAGAGCTTTTTCTCGATGAGTATTCGTTGAATTAACATTGTGTATGTTGGACTTAGCATGTCATAGATTAATGACTTGATTTGTTTAACGTGTGGTTTCCATGGATTATTGGAACCATAAATACACTACCATAAACAATATTTGATCAAGATTAGAACCCTAAGTTAATTTAAGGCTTGGATTAAAGCCTTAACACTTAGGAATTCTAATCAACATCATCTTGTGACATGGGTGTTAATTTAAATGCAATATAAAGCAAAGCTCAAGGATATCACAAGCTTAACTAACCTAATGATGAACTCACCCCAATCTTTATCAACTTTCTAAATTAAACATCATTCATTAAACATTTCAATTACGCTCTGCAAACAAACCCCCCCAATCAAAATACAATCAACTAAAAACAATTGACTATTACGAAGTACCATCGTCGAGGATTAGACCCGAGTGCTGCTATACACATTAGCAGAGCACCGGAACTTTGACCGGTCGATAGGCGAAAATCGGCCGTGCGTTTCAAATGGCGCCGTTGTCGGGGATGGTGCTTTAAGTAGTCATTAGTTTCTGGTTATTGTAAAAAAAAACAAAAAAAATCAAATTTTTTGAAAAAAATTGAAAAAAAACACACAAAGAAAAACCCGTCTTCCTCTTAAAAATCATAAAATGAAAAAATACAAAGGAAAACCCGTCTTCCTCATCCTTTCTAAATCTCTCTGAATGCCCCGCATCCTCCCAAACAATCCCTCGGATTTGTTTGACCCTGAAATTGATAGAACTCTTCGTCGACTTAGGAGGACCATTAGGGATAACCAAATCACCCAAGAACCAATCATTGCCCTACCAATTGAATTAGATATGGCCAATCCTAGGGAACAAACATTGAAAGAACTTGCTGCCCCTGATATGAATTACCAACCTCTTGGTATTCAATATCCAAACATTGAAGCTTACTTCAAACTCAAATCGGGTTTGATTCATCTTCTCCCTCATTTTCACGGGCTAGCCGGTGAGGATCCACATCTTCACCTTAAAGTGTTTCAAGTAGTATGCTCTACCATGAAGCCTCAAGGGGTTTCTGAAAAACAAATCAAGCTTAGAGCTTTCCCCTTTTCCCTAGCAGATTCTTCCAAGTCTTGGCTCTAATACCTCCCACCTGGTTGCATAAACTCATGGGTTGACATGAAGAGACTTTTCCTTGAGAAGTTTTTTCCCGCTTCCCAAACAGCTTCTATCCGAAAGGAAATAAGCGGCATCCGTCAATTCCCTAATGAATCACTCCATGAGTATTGGGAGAGGTTCAAAAAGCTTGTGGCAACCTGCCCACACCATAAAATCCCTGACCAACTCCTGATCCAATACTTCTATGAGGGGTTATTGGCTATGGAGCGAACTCTCATTGATGCCGCAAGTGGCGGTGCTCTTGTTGACAAAACTCCTGTAGCTGCACGAGAACTCATAAGCAACATGGCTGCAAACACGCAGCAATTCCATACTCGAGAACATGCTCAAGTGAAACAAGCCCAAGAGAATCAATCCATAGATCCCAACAAGATGACTGAGTGGATGAGTGAACTTACAGGTCTTGTGTGTCAACTAGCGGTGGCTACCAAAGCCCCAACCTCATCTTCTCCACAGTCACTATTCCCTGGACCTATCAAGAATTGTGGAATCTGCAACTCTCCATCTCATCCGACTGACACATGTCCAAAACTTCAAGATGATCCATCTGATTCATCTAGTCCAATGGAGCTCAATGCGGCATTTGCTCAGCGAAACTTCAACCCTCAACAATCAGGTCAGTTTGTTAGAAACTTCAACCAACCCCACTCTGATCCCTTCTCTTCTACCTTTAACCCACCTCTGAGGTATGGTAATCCCATTTCTCATCCTCCTCAGTTCCCTCATCAAAATACAAACCAGTTCCAATATGGTCAAAGTGGTGGTAACATCCATCAACCTAATCCTTTTGTTCCTCAACCCCAAAGGAACAATCCTCCTGGATTCCACTATCCTAACGAGCCTTCCCAATTCCCCACCCAATACAATCACTTTCCCAAGAACCAAAATCAAGGCCAACCCAATTTGGGACAAGCCTCTTCTTCTAAACAACCATGGGAAAGTTCTATAGAGGATCTTGCTTCCTTCACCCGTTCTAGCCTTAAGAACATTGAAACCCAAATAGGTCAACTTGCATCCCACCTTAGCCAGCAACAACCATCCAATTCATCCCAACTCCCAACTCAACCATTACCCAACCCTAAGGGTAATGTAAGTGCGATTGCACTTAGATCGGGAAAGCAAATTGCTATTCCCCATGCTGATTGCTCTACCTCCCCTTTCAATATTGATCTAGAAAATGAAAAGAACAAAAAGCTGGAAAAGGAACTTGAATCCACTCCTTCACCTCCTTCCATTCCTCTAAGGAACCCAATTCCTTTTCCTCAAGCCATATCCAAGCCTAAGAAGTCCTTTGAACCTGATCCTGAAATGCTTGACATGTATAGACGTGTTGAAGTGAACATCCCCCTCTTAGATGCCATAAAAAAAATCCCTAAGTATGCCAAGTTTCTTAAGGAATTGTGCACCCATAAGAGGCAACTTAGGAACATTGAAAATGTTTCAACCCAACAGTCCATTCCCATGAAGTGCAAAGATCCAGGGACCTTCACGGTTCCATGTCAAATAGGGAGTTCCAACTTTGATGATGCACTCATAGACCTTGGAGCCTCAATAAATGTCATGCCCAAATCCATTTTCTCCAACCTTGGTCTAGGTCCCTTGCACCCAACGGGTGTTGTCATTCAATTAGCCAATCGAAGCACTGCCAGTCCTGAGGGGATAATTGAGGATGTTCTTGTTCGGGTCAATGATCTTATCTTCCCAGCAAATTTCTATGTCCTTGACATGGAAGGTGAGACGAACTCTTCTCAATCTCCCCTAATTCTAGGAAGACCATTCCTTATGACATCTAAAACCAAAATTGATGTCCATGCTGGCATCTTATCCATGGAATTCGGTGACCAACTGGTCAAGTTCAACATTTTCCAAGCCATGCGATACCCATCTGAGGATCACTCTGCATTCTCAATCCATGTTTCTGAAACTCCCTCTGAGAGTGTGTTGAATCCTAATCCATCATGTTCTTCCTATTCTACTAATAGAGGAGTTTGTGAATATTATATCCTCATTAACCAAGGGATTAATGGTGAAATTGATGTTGACATTACAAATAAAAACTCCATTGATCTAAAGGATCTTGAAAACTCTTTGGAATCTCATCTCACCTCTGACCTCCAATGCTCCAACATGGATGGTATTGAGAAAAATGAACTAGAATGCTCATTTGTTGATTCAGATCAGATTATACCACATTCATCCTTTCCTATCCATGATTCTGAAAATTCTGTTATATGTGAAGTGAACCTTGAACCAATGTGTTTATATTGTCCTGATGGTAGTGATGTTTGTGATATTTGTACCCTAATTAATAAAGTGATCACTGGTGAGGTTGAAATTGACCATTATTTGGCGAACAACATTGAAGTAAAGGATATTGAAAATTTTATTCAGTCTTATGACTCCACTAATCCTCATTACTCTACATCGGTAAGTGATGAAATAAATGAGTCAAAAACAATTGGGATCTCATACTCTACTTTTGTGTTATCCGAACCTTACATAAATGAACCATCAGAATTGAGACATCTTCCTGAATTTCCAAGAATAGAAAATCATCACTTTGTGGATAAAATCATTCCTCACATTGAAGACCAAAGGGAGGATAGTCATATTCTCTTTCCACCCCCATTGAATTGCAAGCACACCAACAAGGATGGGAAGAAATTATCCAATGAATCATCAGGCCTCCCAAAGAAAAAGTTTTTCTGGAAGCACACTGGAGTTGAGAAAATACAATGGCCACCGTCAGACTATGGGTAGTCCACTGCAATTATCCAGCTGTAGACAAATAAATGCAGCGCTTCTTGGGAGGCAACCCATGTTTTCTTTTACTTTGATGAAATTTCAATTTCTTTTTAGATTTTCATTAGATGAATAATGAATTTTATTTTTCATGTAACTTACCACTGTCCTGGAACCACCTCGACTTCCACCGAATCCCCAAATTCTCTAGCCGACCCACCACTAGATGGAAATGGCGACCCACCAAATCCAAACCAGGGGGCACCTCTTTCCCTTTAACTCTCTCTCTCCTCAATCTCTCTTCCCTCTCTTCTTCTCTCTATTTCTTCTTCTTCCTCTCTCCCTCTCATTTTTTTACAACATTCTTCCACAACCTTTTTTCTATTTTCTCTTTTGTGTGGATGTGTCATTAAAAATAAAAAAAATTAAAAAAACTAATTAAAAAAAATGAAAATTACCAAAAAAAAGGGGTGTCATAATTACTAATCATCCAATATTGAAATTCTGTCCAACCATTTTGGGGAGTCAAAAGGCTTGTTTTAAACTCAAATATATTGAATTTTTATCTTAAACTTGGGTAAACAATTTTGTGTCAATAACAAACATTTTGAATGAACATTTTTTGGTGGAAAATGATTCTCCCCTACCGTGAGGATTAACATTAGCCTTCATGCCAAGGTCATCTATGGCCATCTTTTTCATTGTGTGTCTTCACCACTGATTGTGAGTCTTGAGTTTGTGGACCTTCGAGCTGAATTTCCATCTTTTGTGTGCATTAATATGATAGAGGCATTTTCTAAGCCACATGAGAATCAGAATAGCCAAATAGCCTCCCGTTACCCTTACATTGATCCTACTTTTGAAAGCCCCTTTGAGCCTAAGAAAACCTTTCTTTTGATAGCCACATTACAAGCCTAATACCTTGTCCCACCCAACATCTTCATGGATTTTCATTGTACAATTTATTGAAATTTAAGTGTGGGGGGAATGGACTTCATTTTTGGGCGTACTTCCATTGATTTCCAATGTGTCATCATATGCTTGAGGGAAAGCATCCATTCAAGTGTGGGGGATAGTTTTTAATTTTGTGAGCTTTGGGGTGTATATGTGTAATTTTCATTTGTACAAAAGTCATTGAAAAGTGTTCAAAAAAAATGAAAAAAAATTATAAAAAAAATGAAAAAAAAGGGAATGGGTTGTGTCTTGGGTGGGTCAAAAATCATTCATCATCAACCTTTGATCGTGTTATAACTACTAAAATTAGTTCCATGAGAAGATCAAACATGGGTTGGGAGATGACTGTGATGTTGGGCGGAGAAAACGGGAAGGATGGCAAGAGGGGGGGTGAATTGCCTTTTAAAAAATGATTAACAAATTAAAATCAAAGTTAAAAATGCAGCGGAAAGTAAAGAGGCAAGACACAAGAAATTGATAACGGAGTTCGGCCTAAAACCCGGCCTACGTCTCCGCTCCCAACTCAACCGTTGAGAGATTCCTACCGCTTGCTTTTCAATGGTTTTAGCAAGAAACCCACTAGGCTTTGAGGTAGCACTAGGACCTATTACAGCTTGCTTTTGATGGTTGAGCAAGAACCCACTTGCTTTTAATGGTTTAGCAAGAACCCACTATCCTTCTTACAGGTGAAGGATAGCTCACCTATGTCTCAAGCTATTTAAAGGAAAGCTTGACAACCTTTTCACACCTTAATGGTGATGTGAAACCCAAAAGAAAGAGGGGATGAGAAAAGTTTGGGGTTTGTAGGCACAAACCCAATTTTAAGCTCAAAATATATAAAGCAAGCAAAATCGTAATTGAGGAAGACTTGGGCGCCAAAGTATGATGGAGTTGATGTAGCGTGCTCTCCCAAGCTTCTTGAGGTGCTCCTTGGATTGGAAATTAGTTGGAGCACTTGAGGATCCTTGAAGGTGGAGCGTCGGAGGTTCGCCAAATGTTCAACAATATGTCCGAGCGCTTGATATATAGTTCCGGTTGGTGTTCGGGGCTTCCTTGGCCTTTATTTATAGGCATGGAACCCTTGGGGAGTCTTCGGAGCCGTTGTAAAGGGCCTCGGAGCTGTTGGAGGCCAAAAGAGGGTTGACTGGTCAAAGCCAACGGCTAGTTTGACTGGGCTACCGGCTGGCCGGTACAGCTCCACCGGCTGGCCGGTGCCTTGGCAGAGGAGAAGAATTTGGTCCAGGCTCCACCGGCTGACCGGTGGAGGAGCCACCGGCTGGCCGGTGGGGAGACAATAGCTCACACTATTCATCTGGGTGCCACCGGCTGGCCGGTGACAGAGCCACCGGCTGACCGGTGGAACCTGGCAGTGGGCAATGCCTCTGCCAGGTCCACCGGCTGGCCGGTGCTATCACACCGGTTGGCCGGTGGACTGAATTTCAGTCCACTTGATGTGCTTCATGGCCCATTTCCTTGGCAATCTTTTGCCTATAAAACAAAAACACTTAAAACAATGTTAAACACATATGAAAGTGATTGTGATCATGAAAATCAAAGAGTGTGGGGTACAACAATCTCCCCCTATTTTGATGATCACAATAACTTATCTAAGCAATGTAAAAACTTAAATGAAAGGCATGCTTTAAATGATAAATTGAAAATAAATACTAATCATGAGAGAAAAGATTCTCCCCCAATCAATCAAGAAATTTCTCCCCCTTTGTGATTATCAAAATAGAATGGGGCATAAAACTTAATTGAGGGAAAAGAGATTTGAAAAACAAGATTTGAGATTTGAAAATCAATTGAAATTTTGGAAATAAAAATTCGATACCAAGAGTTGAAAAATTTGAAATGAGAATTTAATAGAAAATTTTGAATTGAAAAAATTTGATACCAAGTGTTGAAATCGAAAGTTTGAATCTAAGACAAGGTTTTGAAAATTCTCCCCCTAAATGAAAAAAATAAGTCACTGGGGATAGGAAATAAATTTTGTCCCGGAGAGACTCGCAAGAAGGGATTTTTCAATCCAAACTTGTCTCATAGTGGGTCTTCTCCTATAGAACTCATCGGAATAGAAAATAGACTTGGGTTGGCCATACCGGGCATTTTTGCAATCACACTCATAAATGAGGTGCCCGGGTTTTTTACAATAGTTGCAAAATTTAAAACTAGATCTCCCCCTTACAAAAACAGTGGGTGCATGGGAGGAGGAAGCTATATTGGTGTAGCCAAGTCCATTGGTGGTTCTAGATACTCATTGAGAACCTAATAATTTGGTCAAATTTTGTTCACCTTGGGTGAACTTGGCTAAGGATTCTCTAAGGTCCTTGATGGTTGATTCCAAAGAATCAACATTGGGGAAATTTTGGATTTTTAGGGAGAGTTCCTCCTTCTCTTTAAGAAGTTGTTCTTTTTCGGAGGAGAGTTTTTTGAAATTCTTTTTCAAAGCAACGAATTTTGAAGAAAGCTCATGAAAACCTTTTTCTAGTTGGTCTCTAGCGTGTGAGAGTTCTTCATAAGATAGATGGTTAAATGAATTAGAAGAACTAGACTAGGAAGAGGAGGAAGAGGAGGAAGATACCTCATGTTTTGCCATTAGGCAATTATTACCATTGTCGCTTGAGGAGAAAGAAGAGAAGGAGGAGCTATCACTACAAGTTTTCTTTAAAGCCTTCTTCTTCTTCTTCTTGGCCCTTTTCTTGTGAGGTGGGAAAACGGGCTTGATCTTTTCGTCGGGTTCTTGCTTTTGATCGGATTCTTGCTTTGGAGCCTCGCTAGTACCTTCATAGGTTAGTTCTAAAAATTTCCAAAGATCGTAAGAAGTAGAGCAAGTAGAAATACAATTAAATACATTTCTATCTAACCCGCAATGAAGAGCATTCATGGCTTTGCCATCAAGCTCGAAATTCTTAATATCTATGGTGGTCCACTTAGACTCATCGGAAGAAGTGAGGGTAAAACCATGCATAACAATTCTAAAAATAGGATAGCCAATACTTTTAAGAAATGTGGTCATGCGGGTTTTCCAAAAACTATAATCGGCTCCATCAAAGAATGGAGCACGATCCAAAGAATGTCCTTCGGGGGATTGAGAGGAAGAAGCGGTAGAAGCCATCAAAAAAAAATAGGATCTTTAAATTTGAAACCGGTTAGGGTATTACTCAAATTTTGCCTCTGATACCAATTGTTGGGCGGAGAAAAACGGGAAGGATGGCAAAAGGGGGGGTGAATTGCCTTTTAAAAAATGATTAACAAATTAAAATCAAAGTTAAAAATGCAGCGGAAAGTAAATAGGCAAGACACAAGAAATTGATAACGGAGTTCGGCCTAAAACCCGACCTACGTCTCCGCTCCCAACTCAACCGTTGAGAGATTCCTACCGCTTGATTTTCAATGG
Organism: Viscum album; assembly: GCA_963277665.1. Classification (NCBI taxonomy): domain Eukaryota; kingdom Viridiplantae; phylum Streptophyta; class Magnoliopsida; order Santalales; family Viscaceae; genus Viscum; species Viscum album. The sequence goes on from OY728125.1 coordinate 1,710,743,997, forward strand.
TTTTAGCAAGAAACCCACTAGGCTTTGAGGTAGCACTAGGACCTATTATAGCTTGCTTTTGATGGTTGAGCAAGAACCCACTTGCTTTTAATGGTTTAGCAAGAACCCACTATCCTTCTTACAGGTGAAGGATAGCTCACCTATGTCTCAAGCTATTTAAAGGAAAGCTTGACAACCTTTTCACACCTTAATGGTGATGTGAAACCCAAAAGAAAGAGGGGATGAGAAAAGTTTGGGGTTTGTAGGCACAAACCCAATTTTAAGCTCAAAATATATAAAGCAAGAAAAACCGTAATTGAGGAAGACTTGTATGATGGAGTTGATGTAGCGTGCTATCCCAAGCTTCTTGAGGTGCTCCTTGGATTGGAAATTGGTTGGAGCACTTGAGGATCCTTGAAGGTGGAGCGCCGGAGGTTGCCAAATGTTCAACAATATGTCCGAGCGCTTGATATATAGTTCCAGTTGGTGTCCGGGGCTTCCTTGGCCTTTATTTATAGGCATGGAACCCTTGGGGAGTCTTCGGAGCCGTTGTAAAGGGCCTCGGAGCCGTTGGAGGCCAAAAGAGGGTTGACTGGTCAAAGCCAACGGCTAGTTTGACTGGGCTACCGGCTAGCCGGTATAGCTCCACCGGCTGGCCGGTGCCTTGGCAGAGGAGAAGAATTTGGTCCAGGCTCCACCGGCTGACCGGTGGAGGAGCCACCGGCTGGCCGGTGGGGAGACAGTAGCTCACACTATTCATCTGGGTGCCACCGGCTGGCCGATGACAGAGCCACCGGCTGACCGGTGGAACCTGGCAGTGGGCAATGCCTCTGCCAGGTCCACCGGCTGGCCGGTGCTATCACACCGGTTGGCCGGTGGACTGAATTTCAGTCCACTTGATGTGCTTCATGGCCCATTTCCTTGGCAATCTTTTGCCTATAAAACAAAAACACATAAAACAATGTTAAACACATATGAAAGTGATTGTGATCATGAAAATCAAAGAGTGTGGGGTACAACATGTGAGACTTGTTTCAAGCACAACTTTCGAAAAAAAGAGCAAAAAGAGAAAAAAAAAAAGAACACTTGAATCATCTTGTATTGTGTCATTATTGGAAGTATTCCATGTTGTACATATTCTATCATCTCACCCTATTCCATTTTCTATCTCCCTCACTTTTCATTCATCACACATTCATGCCCTTGTAAATATGTGTTTCTATTTCCTTTCAAATCAAATTTCAAAAAAAAATGTGCATTGATTTTTCCATGTTGGTGTTTTTAACCCCTCTTTTCCTTTGGACATTATATACCTACCATCCCATAGCCACTGAAAAACCCCTTAAAAGACCTCTTGATTCTTGTACACATTAGATTTGGGAATGGAAGCTGAGAGCTCTTACAAACTCTTGATTTTCACTTTTTGTTGGTGAATGAGTGAACCTCCTAAAATACATTTTTATCATCTTGAGAGGAGTAAGTTTTGAGTGACTACATTTTCCAATTCAAACCTTGAACATGAAAAAATGAATTGTTTCTGATGCATTATTGTGAACCAAATTTGTGATGGAATTCAATATGGATGAGTGAAATAGTCTAAACCTCTCCTGATTGGAGAAAACAAAATTTTAATATTTGTTGGTGAGTGAAAATGATTTTGTCATGTTTTTATATTTGTTGCACATGAGGAAACGCTCAAATATAAGTGTGGGGGATTTTATGTTATTAATATTTTCATGACTTATTATATTCCTCCTTTACTTATTTTATATGAAATGTGCATAATTTGTGTGAAATATTAATGTTTTAATATTAAGTATAATATTTGAGAATTTTTAGAAGTAGTCAAATTGAGTCAGTTTAATGTTTTAATTATAACTATCACTATAATGATCCAAATTGTATGGTTCTTGTTTTGTAGGATTCTACATTCAATATAAAACATTTCATTAGAAGGAACCATGATCCAATTCTGCCATTTGAAGGGTCATATGGTCCTCACAAACAAGACCAAAGAATCTGTGAACAAACTGGACCAGCCTTGAAGATTGATTTACTGGGCTCAATACAGAAATCCAAAAACATTAACTCTCCACCATAATTCGGGGGACACTACATTTCATCTTGGATAAAAATTTCAAGGCCCAAATCCAAGTACAAGGGGCCCAAATAAATCTTTGAAGTCCAGCCCACCATTCTGGCCGAGAATTAAAATCAGTATAGTATGCATGACATATCTCCTGATGTAAGCATCCAAGAGAGCTGCGATTTTGTAGTGTGAAAGAGGAGATATAGGTGGCCGACTTTGTTGAAGAAACCATTCGGATTTGAAGGCATCTTAATATTCAAAAACCCTTTCACATTATGGACTTCAAAAAGACTGGATTGAAATGGACAGTTTAAGTTTGTTTATTCAACCGGCCATAACTTTTTATCCTTACGTCCAAAGGACTCCAAATGTTGATATTAGTCGGCCAACATTATTGTCTACAATGTTGAAGAATGAAATATTTGAATATTCGGCTGTCTGAATTGCCAAATTGGCGATGCAATTGGAGGGACAGATTGGGAATACAAACAGTCCACTCCTTGGGCTATAAATACTCTCTCCTTCTCTCCCTGAGAGGGGTTGGCATTTCAGAAGAGAGGATATCATATTGGCATGACCAAAGCTCTGCTAAAGTCTTGGGAGGACCTTCCATACTCAAGTTTTCACTTGAGAGACCTTTCCTCCTCTATTTGTTTTCACTTACTTTTGTGTTCTTCATTTTTGTAATTTTGTAAGTCATTTCTTTTGTAATTCTGTTTTAATGAAAGTTTCTTCTTCAATATCTCATATTCTCCTCCACCTTATGTAGTATAATATTCATGGTCTTAAAATAGTTTGAATCATTTTAAATTACAGTACCTTATCTTGCTTCCTCATTCAATCGAAATTCCATTTTTGATTCTCAAAATATTTCGTGTGTGTGTTCGGCACACTACTCTTATCTTGTCCCTTTCTTTTTCTTCTCTTTATAATTCATCACCATAAAAATATATTACCAGATTAATAAAAATCATAATGGCTGAGTAAATATCTCATTGGGGTGAGTTTTAATTTAGGTATGTTAAGCGATTGAGAGCTTTTGCTTGATGAGTATTCGTTGAATTAACATTGTGTATGTTGGACTTAGCATGTCATGGATTAATGACTTGATTTGTTTAACGTGTGGTTTCCATGGATTATTGGAACCATAAATACACTACCATAAACAATATTTGATCAAGATTATAACCCTAAGTTAATTTAAGGCTTGGATTAAAGCCTTAACACTTTGGAATTCTAATCAACATCATCTTGTGACATGGGTGTTAATTTAAATGCAATATAAAGCAAAGCTCAAGGATATCACAAGCTTAACTAACCTAATGATGAACTCACCCCAATATTTATCAACTTGCTAAATTAAAAATCATTCATTAAACATTTCAATTACGCTCTGCAAACAAACCCCCCAATCAAAATACAATCAACTAAAAACAATTGACTATTACGAAGTACCATCGCTGAGGATTCGACCCGAGTGCTGCTATACACATTAGCAGAGCACCGGAACTTTGACCGGTCGATAGGCGACAATCGGCCATGCATTTCAAATGGCGCCGTTGTCGGGGATGGTGCTTTAAGTGGTCATTAGTATCTGGTTATTGTAAAAAAAAACCAAAAAAAATCAAATTTTTTGAAAAACATTGAAAAAAACACAAAGAAAAACCCGTCTTCCTCTTAAAAATCATAAACTGAAAAAATACAAAGGAAAACCCGTCTTCCTCATCCTTTCTAAATCTCTCTGAATGCCCCGCAGCCTCCCAAATAATCCCTCGGATTTGTTTGACCCTGAAATTGATAGAACTCTTTGTCGACTTAGGAGGACCATTAGGGATAACCAAATCACCCAAGAACCAATCATTGCCCTACCAATTGAATTAGATATGGCCAATCCTAGGGAACAAACATTGAAAGAACTTGCTGCCCCTGATATGAATTACCAACCTCTTGGTATTCAAATCCAAACATTGAAGCTGACTTCGAACTCAAATCGGGTTTGATTCATCTTCTCCCTCATTTTCATGGGCTAGCCGGTGAGGATCCACATCTTCACCTTAAAGAGTTCCAAGTAGTATGCTCAACCATGAAGCCTCAAGGGGTTTCTGAAGAACAAATCAAGCTTAGAGCTTTCCCCTTTTTCCCTAGCAGATTTTGCTAAGTCTTGGCTCTACTACCTCCCAGGTGGTTCCATAAACTCATGGGTTGACATGAAGAGACTTTTCCTTGAGAAGTTCTTTCCCGCTTCCCGAACAGCTTCTATCGGAAAGGAAATAAGCGGCATCCGTCAATTCCTTAATGAATCACTCCATGAGTATTGGGAGAGGTTCAAAAAGCTTGTGGCAACCGGCCCACACCATCAAATCCCTGACCAACTCCAGATCCAATACTTCTATGAGGGGTTATTGGCTATGGAGCGAACTCTCATTGATGCCGCAAGTGGCGGTGCTCTTGTTGACAAAACTCCTGCAGCTGCACGAGAACTCATAAGAAACATGGCTGCAAACACGCGGAAATTCCATACTCGAGCACATGCTCAAGTGAAACAAGCCCAAGAGAATCAATCCATAGAGCCCAACAAGATGACTGAGTGGATGAGTGAACTTACAGGTCTTGTGCGTCAACTAGCAGTGGCTACCAAAGCCCCAACCTCATCTTCTCCACAGTCACTATTCCCTGGACCTATCAAGAATTGTGGAATCTGCAACTCTCCATCTCATCCGACTGACACATGTCCACAACTTCAAGATGATCCATCTGATTCATCTAGTCCAATGGAGCTCAATGCGGCATTTGCTCAACGAAACTTCAACCCTCAACAATCAGGTCAGTTTATTAGAAACTTCAACCAACCCCACTCTGAGCCCTTTTCTTCTACCTTTAACCCACCTCTGAGGTATGGTAATCCCATTTCTCATCCTCCTCAGTTCCCTCATCAAAATCCAAACCAGTTCCAATATGGTCAAAGTGGTGGTAACATCCATCAACCTTATCCTTTTGTTCCTCAACCCCAAAGGAACAATCCTCCTGGATTCCACTATCCTAACGAGCCTTCCAAATTCCCCACCTAATACAATCACTTTCCTAAGAACCAAAATCAAGGCCAACCCAATTTGGGACAAGCCTCTTCTTCTAAACAACCATGGTAAAGTGCTATAGAGGATCTTGCTTCCTTCACCCGTTCTAGCCTCAAGAACATTGAAACCCAAATAGGTCAACTTGCATCCCACCTTAGCCAGCAACAACCATCCAATTCATCCCAAATACCCGCTCAACCATTACCCAACCCTAAGGGTAATGTAAGTGTGATTGCACTTAGATCGGGAAAGCAAATTGCTATGCCCCATGCTGATTGCTCTACCTCCCCTTTCGATGTTGATCTAGAAAATGAAAAGAACAAAAATCTGGAAAAGGAACTTGAATCCACTCCATCACCTCCTTCTATTCCTCTAAGGAACCCAATTCCTTTTCCTCAAGCCATCTCCAAGCCTAAGAAGTCCTTTGAACCTGATCCTGAAATGCTTGACATGTTTAGACGTGTTGAAGTGAACATCCCCCTCTTAGATGCCATCAAACAAATCCCTAAGTATTCCAAGTTTCTTAAGGAATTGTGCACCCATAAGAGGCAACTTAGGAACATTGAAAATGTTTCAACCCAACAGTCCATTCCCATGAAGTGAAAAGATCCAGGGACCTTCACGATTCCATGTCAAATAGGGAGTTCCAACTTTGATGATGCACTCATAGACCTTGGAGCCTCAATAAATGTCATGCCCAAATCCATTTTCTCCAACCTTGGTCTAGGTCCCTTGCACCCAACGGGTGTTGTCATTCAATTAGCCAATCGAAGCACTGCCAGTCCTGAGGGGATAATTGAGGATGTTCTTGTTCGGGTCAATGATCTTATCTACCCAGCTGATTTCTATGTCCTTGACATGGAAGGTGAGACGAACTCTTCTCGATCTCCCCTAATTCTAGGAAGACCATTCCTTATGACATCTAAAACCAAAATTGATGTCCATGCTGGCATCTTATCCATGGAATTCGGTGACCAACTGGTCAAGTTCAACATTTTCCAAGCCATGCGATACCCATCTGAGGATCACTCTGCATTCTCAATCCATGTTTCTGAAACTCCCTCTGAGAGTGTGTTGAATCCTAATCCATCATGTTCTTCCTGTTCTACTAATAGAGGAGTTTGTGAATATTGTATCCTCATTAACCAAGTGATTAATGGTGAAATTGATGTTGACATTACAAATGCAAACTCCATTGATCTAAAGGATCTTGAAAACTCTTTGGAATCTCATCTCACCTCTGACCTCCAATGCTCCAACATGGATGGTATTGAGAAAAATGAACTAGAATGCTCATTTGTTGATTCAGATCAGATTATCCCACATTCATCCTTTCCTATCCATGATTCTCAAAATTCGGTTATATGTGAAGTGAACCTTGAACCAATGTGTTTATATTGTCCTGATGGTAGTGATGTTTGTGATATTTGTACCCTAATTAATAAAGTGATCACTCGTGAGGTTGAAATTGACCATTCTTTGGCGAACAACATTGAAGTAAAGGATATTGAAAATTTTATTCAGTCTTATGACTCCACTAATCCTCATTACTCTACATCGGTAAGTGATGAAATAAATGAGTCAAAAACAATTGGGATCTCATACTCTACTTTTGTGTTATCCGAAACTTACATAAATGAACCATCAAAATTGAGACATCTTCCTGAATTTCCAAGAATAGAAAATCATCACTTTGTGGATAAAATCATTCCTCACATTGAAGACCAAAGGGAGGATAGTCATATTCTCTTTCCACCCCCATTGAATTGCAAGCACACCAACAAGGATGGGAAGAAATTATCCAATGAATCATCAGGCCTCCCAAAGAAAAAGTTTTTCTGGAAGCACACTGGAGTTGAGAAAATACGATGGCCACCGTCAGACTATGGGTAGTCCACTGCAATTATCCAGCTGTAGACAAATAAATGCAGCGCTTCTTGGGAGGCAACCCATGTTTTCTTTTACTTTTATGAAATTTCAATTTCTTTTTAGATTTTCATTAGATGAATAATGAATTTTATTTTTCAGGTAACTTCCCACTGTCCTGGAACCACCTCGACTTCCACTGAATCCCCAAATTCTCTAGCCGACCCACCACTAGATGGAAATGGCGACCCACCAAATTCAAACCAGGGGGCACCTCTTTCCCTTTAACTCTCTCTCTCCTCAATCTCTCTTCCCTCTCTTCTTCTCTCTATTTCTTCTTCTTCCTCTCTCCCTCTCATTTTTTTTACAACATTCTTCCACAACCTTTTTTCTATTTTCTCTTTTGTGTGGATGTGTCATTAAAAATAAAAAAAATTAAAAAAATTAATTAAAAAAAATGAAAATTACCAAAAAAAAGGGGTGTCATAATTACTAATCATCCAATATTGAAATTCTGTCCAACCATTTTGGGGAGTCAAAAGGCTTGTTTTAAACTCAAATATATTGAATTTTTATCTCAAACTTGGGTAAACAATTTTGTGTCAATAACAAACATTTTGAATGAACAATTTTTGGTGGAAAATGATTCTCCCCTACCGTGAGGATTAACATTAGCCTTCATGCCAAGGTCATCTATGGCCATCTTTTTCATTGTGTGTCTTCACCACTGATTGTGAGTCTTGAGTTTGTGGACCTTCGAGCTGAATTTCCATCTTTTGTGTGCATCAATATGATAGAGGCATTTTCTAAGCCACATGAGAATCAGAATAGCCAAATAGCTTCCCGTTACCCTTACATTGATCCTACTTTTGAAAGCCCCTTTGAGCCTATGAAAACCTTTCTTTTGATAGCTACATTACAAGCCTAATACCTTGTCCCACCCAACATCTTCATGGATTTTCATTGTACAATTTATTGAAATTTAAGTGTGGGGGGAATGGACTTAATTTTTGGGAGTACTTCCATTGATTTCCAATGTGTCATCATATGCTTGAGGGCAAGCATCCATTCAAGTGTGGGGGAGAGTTTGTAATTTTATGAGCTTTGCGGTGTATGTGTGTAATTTTCATTTGTACAAAAGTCATTGAAAAGTGTTCAAAAAAAATGAAAAAAAATTATAAAAAAAATGAAAAAAAGGGAATGGGTTTTGTCTTGGGTGGGTCAAAAATCATTCATCATCAACCTTTGATCGTGTTATAACTACTAAAATTAGTTCCATGAGAAGATCAAACATGGGTTGGGAGATGACTGTGAGACTTGTTTCAAGCACAACTTTCGAAAAAAAGAGCAAAAAGAGAAAAAAAAAGAACACTTGAATCATCTAGTATTGTGTCATTATTGGAAGTATTCCATGTTGTACATATTCTATCATCTCACCCTATTCCATTTTCTATCTCCCTCACTTTTCATTCATCACACATTCATGCCCTTGTAAATATGTGTTTCTATTTCCTTTCAAATCAAATTTCAAAAAAAAATGTGCATTGATTTTTCCATGTTGGTGTTTTTAACCCCTCTTTTCCTTTGGACATTATATACCTACCATCCCATAGCCACTGAAAAACCCCTTAAAAGACCTCTTGATTCTTGTACACATTAGATTTGGGAATGGAAGCTGAGAGCTCTTACAAACTCTTGATTTTCACTTTTTGTTGGTGAATGAGTGAACCTCCTAAAATACATTTTTATCATCTTGAGAGGAGTAAGTTTTGAGTGACTACATTTTCCAATTCAAACCTTGAACATGAAAAAATGAATTGTTTCTGATGCATTATTGTGAACCAAATTTGTGATGGAATTCAATATGGATGAGTGAAATAGTCTAAACCTCCCCTTATTGGAGAAAACAAAATTTTAATATTTGTTGGTGAGTGAAAATGATTTTTTCATGTTTTTATATTTATTGCACATGAGGACACGCGCAAATCTAAGTGTGGGGGATTTGATGTTATTAATATTTTCATGACTTATTATATTCCCCCTTTACTTATTTTATATGAAATGTGCATAATTTGTGTGAAATATTAATGTTTTAATATTAAGTATAATATTTGAGCATTTTTAGAAGTAGTCAAATTGAGTCAGTTTAATGTTTTAATTATAACTATCACTATACTAATCCAAATTGTGTGGTTCTTGTTTTTTAGGATTCTCCTTTCAATATAAAACATTTCATTAGAAGGAACCATGATCCAATTCTGCCATTTGAAGGGTCATATGGTCCTCACAAACAAGACCAAAGAATCTGTGAACAAACTGGACCAGCCTTGAAGATTGATTTACTGGGATCAATAAAGAAGTCCAAAAACATTAACTCTCCACCATAATTCGGGGGACACTACATTTCATCTTGGATAAAAATTTCAAGGCCCAAATCCAAGTACAAGGGGCCCAAATAAATCTTTGAAGTCCAGCCCACCATTCTGGCCGAGAATTAAAATCAGTATAGTATGCATGACATATCTCCTGATGTAAGCATCCAAGAGAGCTGAGATTTTTCAGTGTGAAAGAGGAGATATAGGCGGCCGACTTTGTTGAAGAAACCATTCGGATTTTAAGGCATCTTAATATTCAAAAACCCTTTCACATTATGGACTTCAAAAAGACTAGATTGAAATGGACAGTTTAAGTTTGTTTATTCAACCGGCGATAACTTTTTATCCTTACGTCCAAAGGACTCCAAATATTGAGATTAGTCAGAAAACATTATTGTCTACAACGTTGAAGAAGGAACTATTTGAAGATTCGTCTGTCTGAATTTCCAAATTGGCGATGCAAGTGGAGGGACAGATTGGGAATGCAAACAGTCCACTCCTTGGGCTATAAATACTCTCTCCTTCTCTCCTTGAGAGGGGTTGACATTTCAGAAGAGAGGATATCATATTGGCACGACCAAAGCTCTGCCAAAGGCTTGGGAGGACCTGACATACTCAAGTTTTCACTTGAGAGACCTTTCCTCCTCTCTTTGTTTTCACTTACTTTTGTGTTCTTCATTTTTGTAATTTTGTAAGTCGTTTCTTTTGTAATTCTGTTTTAATGAAAGTTTCTTCTTCAATATCTCTTATTCTCCTCCACCTTCTGTAGTATAATATTCATGGTCTTAAAATAGTTTGAATCATTTTAAATTACTGTACCTTATCTTGCTTCCTCATTCAATCGAAATTCCATTTTTGATTCTCAAAAAATTTCGTGTGTGTGTTCGGCACACTACTCTTATCTTGTCCCTTTCTTTTTCTTCTATTTATAATTCATCACCATAAAAATATATTACCAGATTAATAAACATCATAATGGATGAGTAAATATCTCATTGGGGTGAGTTTTAATTTAGGTATGTTAAGCGATTGAGAGCTTTTGCTCGATGAGTATTCGTTGAATTAACATTGTGTATGTTGGACTTAGCATGTCATGGATTAATGACTTGATTTGTTTAACGTGTGGTTTCCATGGATTATTGGAACCATAAATACACTACCATAAACAATATTTGATCAAGATTATAACCCTAAGTTAATTTAAGGCTTGGATTAAAGCTTTAACACTTTGGAATTCTAATCAACATCATCTTGTGACATGGGTGTTAATTTAAATGCAATATAAAGCAAAGCTCAAGGATATCACAAGCTTAACTAACCTAATGATGAACTCACCCCAATATTTATCAACTTTATAAATTAAACATCATTCATTAAACATTTCAATTACGCTCTGCAAACAAACCCCCCAATCAAAATACAATCAACTAAAAACAATTGACTATTACGAAGTACCATCGCCGAGGATTCGACCCGAGTGCTGCTATACACATTAGCAGAGCACCGGAACTTTCACCGGTCGATAGGAGACAATCGGCCGTGCGTTTCAAATGGCGTCGTTGCCGGGGATGGTGCTTTAAGTAGTCATTAGTTTCTGGTTATTGTAAAAAAAACCAAAAAAATCAAAATTTTTGAAAAAAATTGAAAAAAACACAAAGAAAAACCCGTCTTCCTCTTAAAAATCATAAACTGAAAAAATACAAAGGAAAACCCGTCTTCCTCATCCTTTGTAAATCTCTCTGAATGCCTCGCAGCCTCCCAAACAATCCCTCAGATTTCTTTGACCCTGAAATTGATAGAACTCTTCTTTGACTTAGGAGGACCATTAGGGATAACCAAATCACCCAAGAACCAATCATTGCCCCACCAATTGAATTAGATATGGCCAATCCTAGGGAACAAACATTGAAAGAAATTGCTGCCCCTGATATGAATTACCAACCTCTTGGTATTCAAATCCAAACATTGAAGCTGACTTCAAACTCAAATCGGGTTTGATTCATCTTCTCCCTCATTTTCACGGGCTAGCCGGTGAGGATCCACATCTTCACCTTAAAGAGTTCCAAGTAGTATGCTCTACCATGAAGCCTCAAGGGGTTTCTGAAGAACAAATCAATCTTAGAGCTTTCCCCTTTTTCCCTAGCAGATTATACCAAGTCTTGGCTCTACTACCTCCCACCTGGTTCCTTAAACTCATGGGTTGACATGAAGAGACTTTTCCTTGAGAAGTTATTTCCCGCTTCCCGAACAGCTTCTATCTGAAAGGAAATAAGCGGCATCCGTCAATTCCTTAATGAATCACTCCATGAGTATTGGGAGAGGTTCAAAAAGCTTGTGGCAACCTACCCACACCATCAAATCCCTGACCAACTCCTGATCCAATACTTCTATGAGGGGTTATTGGCTATGGAGCGAACTCTCATTGATGCCGCAAGTGGCGGTGCTCTTGTTGAAAAAACTCCTGCAGCTGCACGAGAACTCATAAGCAACATGGCTGCAAACACGCAGCAATTACATACTCGAGCACATGCTCAAGTGAAACAATCCCAAGAGAATCAATCCATAGAGCCCAACAAGATGACTGAGTGGATGAGTGAACTTACAGGTCTTGTGCGTCAACTAGCAGTGGCTACCAAATCCCCAACCTCATCTTCTCCACAGTCACTATTCCCTGGACCTATCAAGAATTGTGGAATCTTCAACTCTCCATCTCATCTGACTGACACATGTCCACAACTTCAAGATGATCCATCTGATTCATCTAGTCCAATGGAGCTCAATGCGGCATTTGCTCAGCGAAACTTCAACCCTCAACAATCAGGTCAGTTTGTTAGAAACTTCAACCAACCCCACTCTGAGCCCTTCTCTTCAACCTTTAACCCACCTCTGGGGTATGGTAATCCCATTTCTCATCCTCCTCAGTTCCCTCATCAAAATCTAAACCAGTTCCAATATGGTCAAAGTGGTGGTAACATCCATCAACCTTATCCTTTTGTTCCTCAACCCCAAAGGAACAATACTCATGGATTCCACTATCCTAACGAGCCTTCCCAATTCCCCACCCAATACAATTACTTTCCCAAGAACCAAAATCAAGGCCAACCCAATTTGGGACAAGCCTCTTCTTCTAAACAACCATGGGAAAGTGCTATAGAGGATCTTGCTTCCTTCACCCGTTCTAGCCACAAGAACATTGAAACCCAAATAGGTCAACTTGCATCCCACCTTAGCCAGCAACAACCATCCAATTCATCCCAAATCCCCGCTCAACCATTACCCAACCCTAAGGGTAATGTAAGTGCGATTGCACTTAGATCGGGAAAGCAAATTGCTATGCCCCGTGCTGATTGCTCTACCTCCCCTTTCGATGTTGATCTAGAAAATGAAAAGAACAAAAAGCTGGAAAAGGAACTTGAATCCACTCCTTCACCTCCTTCCATTCCTCTAAGGAACCCAATTCCTTTTCCTCAAGCCATCTCCAAGCCTAAGAAGTCCTTTGAACCTGATCCTGAAATGCTTGACATGTTTAGACGTGTTGAAGTGAACATCCCCCTCTTAGATGCCATCAAACAAATCCCTAAGTATTCCAAGTTTCTTAAGGAATTGTGCACCCATAAGAGGCAACTTAGGAACATTGAAAATGTTTCAACCCAACAGTCCATTCCCATGAAGTGCAAAGATCCAGGGACCTTCACGATTCCATGTCAAATAGGGAGTTCCAACTTTGATGATGCACTCATAGACCTTGGAGCCTCAATAAATGTCATGCCCAAATCCATTTTCTCCAACCTTGGTCTAGGTCCCTTGCACCCAACGGGTGTTGTCATTCAATTAGCCAATCGAAGCACTGCCAGTCCTGAGGGGATAATTGAGGATGTTCTTGTTCGGGTCAATGATCTTATCTTCCCAGCTGATTTCTATGTCCTTGACATGGAAGGTGAGACGAACTCTTCTCGATCTCCCCTAATTCTAGGAAGACCATTCCTTATGACATCTAAAACCAAAATTGATGTCAATGCTGGCATCTTATCCATGGAATTCGGTGACCTACTGGTCAAGTTCAACATTTTCCAAGCCATGCGATACCCGTCTGAGGATCACTCTGCATTCTCAATCCATGTTTCTGAAACTCCCTCTGAGAGTGTGTTGAATCCTAATCCATCATGTTCTTCTTGTTCTACTAATAGAGGAGTTTGTGAATATTGTATCCTCATTAACCAAGTGATTAATGGTGAAATTGATGTTGACATTACAAATGCAAACTCCATTGATCTAAAGGATCTTGAAAACTCTTTGGAATCTCATCTCACCTCTGACCTCCAATGCTCCAACATGGATGGTATTGAGAAAAATGAACTAGAATGCTCATTTGTTGATTCAGATCAGATTATCCCACATTCATCCTTTCCTATCCATGATTCTGAAAATTCGGTTATATGTGAAGTGAACCTTGAATCAATGTGTTTATATTGTCCTGATGGTAGTGATGTTTGTGATATTTGTACCCTAATTAATAAAGTGATCACTGGTGAGGTTGAAATTGACCATTCTTTGGCGAACAACATTGAAGTAAAGGATATTGAAAATTTTATTCAGTCTTATGACTCCACTAATCCTCATTACTCTACATCGGTAAGTGATGAAATAAATGAGTCAAAAACAATTGGGATCTCATACTCTACTTTTGTGTTATCCGAAACTTACATAAATGAACCATCATAATTGAGACATCTTCCTGAATTTCCAAGAATAGAAAATCATCACTTTGTGGATAAAATCATTCCTCACATTGAAGACCAAAGGGAGGATAGTCATATTCTCTTTCCACCCCCATTGAATTGCAAGCACACCAACAAGGATGGGAAGAAATTATCCAATGAATCATCAGGCCTCCCAAAGAAAAAGTTTTTCTGGAAGCACACTGGAGTTGAGAAAATACGATGGCCACCGTCAGACTATGGGTAGTCCACTGCAATTATCCAGCTGTAGACAAATAAATGCAGCGCTTCTTGGGAGGCAACCCATGTTTTCTTTTACTTTTATGAAATTTCAATTTCTTTTTAGATTTTCATTAGATGAATAATGAATTTTATTTTTCAGGTAACTTCCCACTGTCCTGGAACCACCTCGACTTCCACCGAATCCCCAAATTCTCTAGCCGACCCACCACTAGATGGAAATGGCGACCCACCAAATCCAAACCAGGGGGAACCTCTTTCCCTTTAACTCTCTCTCTCCTCAATCTCTCTTCCCTCTCTTCTTCTCTCTATTTCTTCTTCTTCCTCTCTCCCTCTCATTTTTTTACAACATTCTTCCACAACCTTTTTTCTATTTTCTCTTTTGTGTGGATGTGTCATTAAAAATAAAAAAAATTAAAAAAATTAATTAAAAAAAATGAAAATTACCAAAAAAAAGGGGTGTCATAATTACTAATCATCCAATATTGAAATTCTGTCCAACCATTTTGGGGAGTCAAAAGGCTTGTTTTAAACTCAAATATATTGAATTTCTATCTCAAACTTGGGTAAACAATTTTGTGTCAATAACAAACATTTTGAATGAACAATTTTTGGTGGAAAATGATTATCCCCTACCATGAGGATTAACATTAGCCTTCATGCCAAGGTAATCTATGGCCATCTTTTTCATTGTGTGTCTTCACCACTGATTGTGAGTCTTGAGTTTGTGGACCTTCGAGCTGAATTTCCATCTTTTGTGTGCATCAATATGATAGAGGCATTTTCTAAGCCACATGAGAATCAGAATAGCCAAATAGCTTCTCGTTACCCTTACATTGATCCTACTTTTGAAAGCCCCTTTGAGCCTATGAAAACCTTTCTTTTGATAGCCACATTACAAGCCTAATACCTTGTCCCACCCAACATCTTCATGGATTTTCATTGTACAATTTATTGAAATTTAAGTGTGGGGGGAATGGACTTCATTTTTGGGAGTACTTCCATTGATTTCCAATGTGTCATCATATGCTTGAGGGAAAGCATCCATTCAAGTGTGGGGGAGAGTTTTTAATTTTCTGAGCTTTGGGGTGTATGTGTGTAATTTTCATTTGTACAAAAGTCATTGAAAAGTGTTCAAAAAAATGAAAAAAATTATTAAAAAAAATGAAAAAAAGGGAATGGGTTGTGTCTTGGGTGGGTCAAAAATCATTCATCATCAACCTTTGATCGTTTTATAACTACTAAAATTAGTTTCATGAGAAGATCAAACATGGGTTGGGAGATGACTGTGAGACTTGTTTCAAGCACAACTTTCGATAAAAAGAGCAAAAAGAGAAAAAAAAGAACACTTGAATCATCTTGTATTGTGTCATTATTGGAAGTATTCCATGTTGTACATATTCTATCATCTCACCCTATTCCATTTTCTATCTCCCTCACTTTTCATTCATCACACATTCATGCCCTTGTAAATATGTGTTTCTATTTCCTTTCAAATCAAATTTCAAAAAAAAATGTGCATTGATTTTTCCATGTTGGTGTTTTTAACCCCTCTTTTCCTTTGGACATTATATACCTACCATCCCATAGCCACTGAAAAATACCCTTAAAAGACCTCTTGATTCTTGTACACATTAGATTTGGGAATGGAAGCTGAGAGCTCTTACAAACTCTTGATTTTCACTTTTTGTTGGTGAATGAGTGAACCTCCTAAAATACATTTTTATCATCTTGAGAGGAGTAAGTTTTGAGTGACTACATTTTCCAATTCAAACCTTGAACATGAAAAAATGAATTGTTTCTGATGCATTATTGTGAACCAAATTTGTGATGGAATTCAATATGGATGAGTGAAATAGTCTAAACCTCCCCTGATTGGAGAAAACAAAATTTTAATATTTGTTGGTGAGTGAAAATGATTTTGTCATGTTTTTATATTTATTGCACATGAGGACACGCGCAAATCTAAGTGTGGGGGATTTGATGTTATTAAAATTTAATGACTTATTATATTCCCCCTTTACTTATTTTATATGAAATGTGCATAATTTGTGTGAAATATTAATGTTTTAATATTAAGTATAATATTTGAGCATTTTTAGAAGTAGTCAAATTGAGTCAGTTTAATGTTTTAATTATAACTATCACTATACTGATCCAAATTGTGTGGTTCTTGTTTTTTAGGATTATCCTTTCAATATAAAACATTTCATTAGAAGGAACCATGATCCAATTCTTCAATTTGAAGGGTCATATGGTCCTTACAAACAAGACCAAAGAATCTGTGAACAAACTGGACCAGCCTTGAAGATTGATTTACTGGGCTCAATACAGAAGTCCAAAAATATTAACTCTCCACCATAATTCGGGGGACACTACATTTCATCTTGGATAAAAATTTCAAGGCCCAAATCCAAGTACAAGGGGCCCAAATAAATCTTTGAAGTCCAGCCCACCATTCTGGTCGAGAATTAAAATCAGTATAGTATTCATGACATATCTCCTGATGTAAGTATCCAAGCGAGCTGAGATTTTTCAGTGTGAAAGAGAAGATATAGGCGGCCTACTTTGTTGAAGAAACCATTTGGATTTGAAGGCATCTTAATATTCAAAAACCCTTTCACATTATGGACTTCAAAAAGACTGGATTGAAATGGACAGTTTAAGTTTGTTTATTCAACCGGCCGTAACTTTTTATCCTTACGTCCAAATGACTCCAAATTTTGAGAGTAGTCGGACAACATTATTGTATACAACTTTTAAGAAGGAAATATTTGAAGATTCGGCTGTCTGAATTGCCAAATTGGCGATGCAGGTGGAGGGACAGATTGGGAATGCAAACAGTCCACTCCTTGGGCTATAAATACTCTCTCCTTCTCTCCTTGAGAGGGGTTGGCATTTCAGAAGAGAGGATATCATATTGGCACGACCAAAGCTCTGCCAAAAGCTTCGGAGGACCTGTCATACTCAAGTTTTCACTTGAGAGACCTTTCCTCCTCTCTTTTTTTTCACTTACTTTTGTGTTCTTCATTTTTGTAATTTTGTAAGTCATTTCTTTTGTAATTCTGTTTTAATGAAAGTTTCTTCTTCAATATCTCTTATTCTCCTCCACCTTCTGTAGTATAATATTCATGGTCTTAAAATAGTTTGTATCATTTTAAATTACAGTACCTTATCTTGCTTCCTCATTCAATCGAAATTCCATTTTTGATTCTCAAAATATTTCGTGTGTGTGTTCGGCACACTACTCTTATCTTGTCCCTTTCTTTTTCTTCTCTTTATAATTCATCACCATAAAAATATATTACCAGATTAATAAACATCATAATGGCTGAGTAAATATCTCATTGGGGTGAGTTTTAATTTAGGTATGTTAAGCGATTGAGAGCTTTTGCTCGATGAGTATTCATTGAATTAACATTGTGTATGTTGGACTTAGCATGTCATGGATTAATGACTTGATTTGTTTAACGTGTGGTTTCCATGGATTATTGGAACCATAAATACACTACCATAAACAATATTTGATCAAGATTAGAACCCTAAGTTAATTTAAGGCTTGGATTAAAGCCTTAACACTTAGTAAATTCTAATCAACATCATCTTGTGACATGGGTGTTAATTTAAATGCAATATAAAGCAAAGCTCAAGGATATCACAAGCTTAACTAACCTAATGATGAACTCACCCCAATCTTTATCAACTTACTAAATTAAACATCATTCATTAAACATTTCAATTATGCTCTGCAAACAAACCCCCCCAATCAAAATACAATCAACTAAAAACAATTGACTATTACGAAGTACCATCGCCGAGGATTTGACCCAAGTGCTGCTATACACATTAGCAGAGCACCGGAACTTTGACCGGTCGATAGGCGACAATCGGCCGTGCGTTTCAGCCATTCAGTGCAAATTCTTTCCCATTTAATAGAAACACCACAACATTAAGATATGTTATCCACACACTTTTTCACTTAAATTCATGCATAACTATGGTATATGAAGATGGTAATGAGAGGTTGAGACGAGCAATGCACAATGATGAGGACGAAGAAATCTGAGGGTTTAAGAAAATGGGAATGCAAGATATGAGTACACATAATATAAAAAATGAAAGTTAGGTAAGCTTCATTGAATGATCGAAAAAGAGGATCAATATGTGAGGCTTGCTTGAGAGTCGAGAAGATCGAAAGCGCAACAATGTGCCCAACGAAACCCAGGGATCTATGAATATGGAAATCTAAGATTCGAGTTCACTGGAGCGAAGAAACGATGATTAGGACTTTCATGTGAGAGAAACGAGTTGGCTTTTGTGAGAGAGAATAACACCCAAATGATTCAAACCGATGATTTATAAAATTTTAAATGGTATATAACATCGGTTATATAATAACTAATGTGAAAATTCTAGCTATGTTTCTTTTTAATGTTGGTTATTATATAACCAACGTGAAAAAGAAATGAAAATTAATTTATCACGTTGGTTATATGATTACTGTTGTGATAAAGTAGCTTTATCACGCCGGTTATACAATAACAAATGTGATAACTCAACATACCTGTTTTTTCACGCCGTTTATTAACTGATGTGAAAAAGTATGATAGAAGGATTTTTCATGTCGGTAATGAATATGCAATGTGAAAAAACTGGCATGATAAATACTTGTTGTACTAGTGCTTGAAAAATCCTTTTCTACACAAGCGGTTATCAGATTACCAACATTAAAAATTATTTTTGACATTGGTTATAATATAACAGATGTAAAAAAATAAAGATGTTACAACATAGTTGTTAATTGTGTCTGGATAATTTTGTTGTAGTCCTCATGGATGTGGGTTGTTATACTAAACTATGATATTTCATGTGAGTTTTTTCATAGCTTGTCTTTTTTAAATTATTCCATGTTAATTGTTATCTCATGGTCATGAGATTGGTTAAACATCCTTGGCGTCAAACACAATAGAATGAATGAGAAGAGTTGGAATGATTATACCAATCAATTAAAGATAAACAATGCTAGTTCAATCAATTAGCCATATTAATAAGAAAAGAATAAAAAAAAAGAGACATTTCGTTGAATAATCTTGACGACAAACGAATGTTTACGGCAACCAACAAGATCTTGAAAGAAAACACAAATTAATATTATTCATGGATACAAATACAGAAACCGTCGACGAACAAAATCCAGTCATAAAAATGTAAAAGGGTTTATATGGGGGCGGAGATGATCATCCTCCGTGGCCGGTTCACCATTTTCACGAATAACAGCAAGCGCTAGGTGAAGCTCGGCGTCAACCCGGAAGGCCCACACTTGGATACCCGCGCCGGACCGGAGCTTGTTTCTCCGGGCCACGGTGTTCCATGTGTTGTTGAGCACCAGCATATAGGAGCACCCGCCGCTGCTCTTCCTCATCTCCCACCGCTTCAGCGTCGCCATGCCACGGCGGACCCCGTCCGGCTCCACCAACTTCACCCACATCCCCTCCGCCCCAATCACCGCCTCCCGCTCCCCAACCCCCAAGAACTCCATCGTCCTCACGCTCCCCATCGGCATCGACAGCCGATTATGAGTCTTGCTCATATCAGTCTCCGTCAACACCTTCTCAATAACCAGACTCACCTCCGTCCCGCCCATCCCCACGATCGCGTTCCAGATCACTGCCGGCGGTTCGGTTGTCGACGCTGAACTCCCCACCATTCCCAGTGCAACCCGCCGTCTGGCCGGTTTACAGCTTTCTTTTTTCTGATTTCCGGCCTTCCTCTTCTTACCTGACAGTGAACCGGCCGAGGCTACGGAAGTCTCCGAGCCGACGGCGTCGATCGGGCGAACGGGGATGCAGCATTCGAGGCGGAGTTGGAGATCGAGTTGTGCAGCGCCGATGCATGGGTTGTTTCGGGTGAGCGACAACAGTGGTCGGGGTAGCGCTGGCTTTGGGTCCGGCCGTCCGGCGTTGATTGGGAGTTGGGGGAAGCATTCGAGGCGGAGTTGGAGATCTATTTCCGTTGCACCGACCAAGGGAGGGTTGCTTGCGGTGGAAGATGTAGGCTCCGAAACGCGGCTTACAGCTTCTTGGGGTTCCGAGGGTTCACCGACGAAGGGAGGGTTGCATGCTGTGGAAGATGCAGCCTCCGAAACGCTCCTTGCTGCTTCTTGCGGTTCCCAGGGTTGGTCTGCGGTTGCAGCAGGGCGGTGGTGGGCTTCCTCCATCCACAGCCAAATAGCACCGTCCGAGGCTATTGGAAAACCCATCGGCAGCAATCAAGAAGTTATGGGTGATATGTTAGAGAAACTCCGTATTTATATATTGTTTTAGATATTTGATACAAAGTCGTGTTTCCTTTTTATGATGCATATCTTTATCATGGAAATAATTTACTTTTTAAAAAAAATACAACAGAATTATGGAAACATATGGAAAAGGAAACACAAAAACAACGATGATACAGATATTAAATAAATTTATATGGAATATATAATTTCATAAAATCACAAATAAATTGGTTCAATAATTTTTCACCCTCCGCACCCATCATCTCATTTAACTGAAAAACAAATAAATTAAAAATAAAAGTTAGTACAGAAAATAAAAAAAAACACAAAAATCTAATAATTGAAATCCATTAAAACATTTTAATTAAAACAAAGTACAACAAACCATCCAAGGTCATTTGATTTTCAATATATACTACTTTCAAATCATTTATTTTATTTTCAAACTGCCTATTTGGTTCATCCGAGCACATTTCATGTCTGATTGATGTGTCGTCACCTCGTACATGTGTCAAATAAAACAAAGATAGAACTCCTCCGATTTCAGATCATTCGAAGGTCATTTGATATGATTTGGACTCTTACACACATGTTTTGGTATTTTGAAACTATAAGTGTATTTTCATCCATCCTTATCAAACAACCTATCATATTGACGTTCTATCCGTTCCAACATTTCAAAAGGCACTCTACAGTTGTTGTCATATGATTTCACAAAAATCAAAGTTTGATTGCTCCGTTTTCAACCACATATGTACACACATTTTTAAAAACGACCACATCTTTAAAAACTGCTTATAAGTTTGTTTCGGGCACACCACACATCAAATTGAGTTTTCTCTTACACATCGCAAATAATACAAAGACGGTTTTCCTTTGATATCATGTCATGCGAAGGTCCTTTGATATGGTTTTGATCATTACACGCACGTCTTAGTGTTTTTAAAAACATTAAAGGTGTGTTTCGGATCATCCCGACCAAACGACACATCCAATTGATGCATCGTCTATTCCAACATTTTACAATCACTCTACAGTTGTTTTCATATGATTTCATGGCAACCAGATGTCATTTTCTTATTTTTGACATCCCGAAACATGTTTTTAAAGGTCATCAAACCTTTACAAACTACTTATTCAATCTATCCAAACACACTACACATCCTATTGACTTTTCGTCTACTCATACATGTTAATAATAATACAAAGATAGTCTTCCTTTGCCCGAATGACCCGAAGACCTTCTTTTTTATTTTATTATGGATAATACCCCTTTTAAGGGTTGAAGGGGAACCCGTACATGACCCGTAGGCCCAAGGCACAAGGCCCGACAAACCCGCAATACATGATCCGAAGGCCCAGAGGCATACCATGCCCAATACATGACTCGTAAGCCCAGCCCACTTGAACAGCCCCTCCCCAGCTTCCTGCGTCATTGATCACCTAGCTCCCCACTTGACATTGCTGATCGGCTAGCATTGCCCCGTACAAAGCTGCACGGTGCCTGGTTCCGATGGCGGCTACCGTACCCTCTCATTTTTTCAATCCGGTTAGCTTTGCATCTGGTGGCTACTACTCATGTTGCTCTGATCCTCTTCTGGGGGCCTGTTCTATGGGAATTGGGCAACTCTATGGTCTACGTGACCCGAAGGCCCTGTGACCCAAAGGCCTTTGATGACCCGAAGGCCCTAGAGACCTATAGGCCCAAACCGGTGGCCCGAAGGCCCAAATCGGGTGAATAGTTCTGGCTGCTACAATACCGAACAATAACTGCTACAGTACCGGAAATTTGCCTCCATCCGGTTTTGAACTCGGGTCTTCCTTTGATTTTACATCATTTGGATGTCCTTCGCTACAGTTTTGACCGTTACACGCTTGTTTTTTGTGTTTTAAAACACTAAAAGTGTGTTTCAAGTCATCTCGATCAAATAACACCTCTGCTTGATGTTCCTTCATTTCCAAAATTTGAAAAATCACTGTAAGGTTCTTTCTATATGATTTCACAACAATCATAGGCCGTTGGCTTCATTTTTACCTAATGAAACACATTTTTAAAGGGCATCAAATCTTTAAAAAATGATTACAAGGTCGTTCTAGAAACACCACACACTACTTCACATATGCCCTTTAACATCGCGCAAAATGGCTTTTTATAGTGTGGTTAATTACTGTGCTGATAGGGGGGTCCCCTTTATCAACACTCCAAAAGTGCTGATAAAGGGGTCCCTTTATCTGCGTTTAAAAAAAAGAATTGATAATGGACCCCCTTTATCAATGCTCGAAATAGTGATGATAAAGGCCTAGCAGCCTATAATGTGCTGTTATATTAACATCACACCCAGTAAAAACCTGTAATTTCAAACAATTCTATATACATTTAATTTGAAACCATGAATACAAAAATGTATTTCCATGATATATACAAAAAAACACTACTATATACATTTCAAATAATGTTTTATATAATTACATTTATAATTATCCAACAAATCATCTCAACCCAAGAAAAGGATTCCGCCAATATATGAAAACAAATATTTTCTTAGAAATACTATAAAGAAATAAATTAAACATTAATATGAAAGAATACATTAATAAAATGTCAATATTTAATAAGAAAGACTCATTTGGAGTTATTCCGGTCACATTGTGCATCGGATTGTGGTGAGGTTGATTCCTACACGTCACAAATTACTAATGGATTGTTGTCCTAAAGTATCAAAATAATCTAACTATGTTTGCTCAGTTTTCACTATGTCACTTGTTCTTTTTACTAAAATTAATGTAAATTTTAAATAAAAAGACACATTTGGAGTCATACCGGCAACACCGTGCATTATATTGAGGTGTGGTTGACTCCTACACATCCCAAAGGACTCGTGGATTGTATTTTTAAAGTATCAAAACAATTTGAATGTGTTCGCTTGGTTTTTGGTATGCAAGTTGTGTTTTTTTACTAAAATGTCATTTCAAACTGGAAACATACATTTTGAGTCTCAAATGACTGATGAATTACTGTCCTAAATTATCAATACAATTAGAGTGTGTTTGCTTGGATTTCAGTGAGTGACATGTTTTGAACTAAAATGTCAATTTTAAACTGATAACGGACACTTGTAGTCATACCAATCACAACATATGTCGAATTGAGGTGTGGTTGATTCCTACACATCCCAAATGACTCATAGATCATTTTCCTAAAGTATCAAATCAATCAAAATATGTTTTCTCAGTTTTCAGTATGTCACTTGTTATTTTTACAAAAATTAATGTCAATTTTAAATAAAAAGCCACATTCAGAGTAATACCAGTTACACCAGGCATCGTATTGATGTTCGGTTGACTCCTATAAGTCAAAAATGACTCATGGATCATTTTTCTAAAGTATCAAAACAATATGAATGTGTTTGCTCAGTTTTCAATATGCAAGTTGTTTTTTTACTAAAATGTCATTTCAAACTAGAAACACACATTTTGGGTCATACCAGTCACACCATGCATCAGTTTGATGTGAGACTGCTTCATACACGTCACAAAAGACTTATGAATCATTGTCCTAAATTATCAAGACAATCGGAGCATATTTTCTTGGTTTTCAGTGAGTGACATGCTTTGAACTAAAATGCCAATTTTAAACTGATAACGGAAACTTTTAGTCTTACTAATCAAACTATGAATTTGATTGAGTTGTGGTTGATTCCTACACATCAAAAATGACCCGCGGATCGTTTTCCTAAAATATCAAAACAATCTGAATGAATTTTCTCGGTTTTCAGTATGTCACTTGTTCTTTTCACTAAAATTAATGTCAATTTTAAATTAAAAGACGCACTTGGAGTCATACTGGTCACATCGTGCATCGTATTGAGGTTAATTTGACTCCTGCACATCACAAATGACTCATAGATCATTGTGATAAAGTATCAAAGCAATCCAAATGCATTTTATTGGGTTTGAGTATACCAGTTGGGTTTTTTTTAATAAAATATCATTTCAAAATGAAAACACGCATTTTGAGTCATACTGGTCACATCGTGTGTTGGTTTGACATGAGACTACTTCATACACATCACAAATGACTTATTAATCACTTACCTAAATTATCAAGACAATAAGAACACGTTATTTTGGTTTTTAGTGAGTGACACGTTTTGAACTAAAATGTCAATTTTAAAATGATAATGGACACTTTTAGTCATACCAGTCACACCATGTGTCATATTGAGGTTTGGTTGATTCTTACACATCAGAAATGACTCATGGATCATTTTTCTAAAGTATCAAAACAATCTGAATGTGTTTTCTCGATTTTTAGTATATCGCTTATTCTTTTTATTAAAATTAATGTCAATTTTAAATAAATAGACACACTTGGAGTCATACCGGTTACACCATGCATCGTATTGAGGTGTGGTTGACTCCTACACATCACAAATGACTCATGAAACATTTTTCTTAATGTATCAAAATAATTCAAATGCATTTATCAGTTTTCAGTATGCCAGTTGTGTTTTTTTACTAAAATGCCATTTCAAACTGGAAACACACATTTTGAGTCATATCAGTTGCATCATAGATCAGTTTGATGTGAGACTACTTAATACACATCACAAATGAATTATGAATCATTTTCCTAAATTATCAAGTCAATCAGAGCACATTCTGTTGGGTTTCATTGAGTGAAATGTTTTGAACTAAAATGTTAATTTTAAACCGATAACGGACACTTTTAGTCATACCAGTCACACCATGCATCATATTGAGGTGGGTTGATTTCTACATGTCAAAAATGACTCATGGATCATTTTCATAAAGTATCAAAACAATAAAAATGCATTTACTCAGTTTTTAGTATGTTACTTGTTCTTTTTACTAAATGTAATGTCAATTATAAATAAAAAGACACATTTAGGGTCATATTGATCACACTGAGCATCGTATTGAGGTGATGTTGACTCTTACATGTCAAAAATGACTCATATATTGTTTTCATAAAATATAAATACAATATTAATTCATTTTCTTATTTTTTAGTAGGTTAGTTGTGTTTTTTTACTAAAATGTCATTTTAAAATGGAAACATGCATTTCCAGTCATACTGGTCGCATCATGGGTTGGTTTGATGTGAGACTACTTCATACATGTCAAAAACGACTTATGAACCACTTTATTAAATTATTAAGAAAATCAGATCACATTTTCTTGGTTTTCAGTGAGTGGCACTTTTTGAACTAAAATGCTAATTTTAAAATGATAACAGACACTTTTAGTCATACTGGTCATACAATGGATCAGATTGAGGTGAGGTTGATTTAAACACATCAAAAATGACTCATTGATCATTATCTTAAAGTATCAAAATAATCCGAATGTATTTTCTCATTTTTTTAGCATGTCATTTATTCTTTTTACTACAATTAATGTCAAATTTAAATAAAAATACACACCTGGAGTCATACCGGTCACACCATGTATCGTATTGATGTACGGTTTACTCATACACATCAAAAATGACTCAAGGATAATTTTCATAAAGTATAAAAATAATCTAAATGAATTTTCATAGTTCAGTATTCCTGTTGTGTTTTTTTACTAAAATTTTATTTCAAACATGA
This sequence comes from Viscum album, assembly GCA_963277665.1. Taxonomy (NCBI): domain Eukaryota; kingdom Viridiplantae; phylum Streptophyta; class Magnoliopsida; order Santalales; family Viscaceae; genus Viscum; species Viscum album. The sequence goes on from OY728125.1 coordinate 1,710,770,233, forward strand.
AACACACATTTTCAGTCATACTGGTCACATCATGTTCCAATTTTATGTGAGACTCCTTCATACATGTCACAAATGACTTATGAATTCTTTTCCTAAATTATCAATGCATTCAGAGCATGTTTACTTTGTTTTTAGTGAGTGGAACATTTTGAATGAAAATTTCAATTTTAAACTGATAAGGGATGATTTTAGTCATACCGGTCACACCGTGCATCAGATTGAGGTGGAGTTGATTCCTACACATCAAAAAGGACTAATGAATGGTTTTTCTAAATTATCAAAACAATCAGAATGTGTTTTCTTGGTTTTCAGTATGTCACATATTCTTTTTACTATAATTAATGTCAAAATTAAATAAAAAGACACACTTTGAGTCATACTGGTCGCACCATGTGTCATATTGAGGTGAGGTTGACTTATACACATAAAAAATGACTCATGGATTATTTTTTTAAAGTATCAAAATAATCCAAATGTGTTTTATCAGTTTTCAATATACTAGTTGTCTTTTTTACTAAAATTAATGCTAATTTTAAATAAAAAGAAGCACTCAGATTACGTTAATGCAAAAGAGAACATATAATATTATGAGAAAAAATATAGTATATTAGAAAAAATTTACCTTCTCATTGAATTCTTAGTTGAATCCTCAAAGTACTATCTCTCACGAGCATGAGCATCTTCAAACAAACCACCCCGACTCGAACAAAGGAATCCACTTGTTTAAGAAAAAAATTATTATGTGAGTAATAATTAAATGAATCAAATTAAACATTAATATAAAATAATCTACTAATTCTATGGAAATAACATCTTCATGCTATGTGTGTATATTCTTCCATCAGGTATACAACCCATTCATTTCTAAGAAAATCTATATCATCTTGTGAATATGATTCTTTTTTACAGTCATAGTAGTATTGGAAAAATATAAATACATAAAGGATTAATAAATATTTTAAATTAAATAGTAATTATCTTAAAAAATACCTCTCTGGGGATGCTAGTTTGTTAATGGAATATGATCTCCCTCATAAATTTACAAACATAATAACCACAATCTTTTCTATTTCTTTGTTTATGACACCATTGGAACATTGAGGATACTAAGTAATTTGTTTTGATATGTATTTGGATAATGACATCTTATTATATATACCCTGATACTTTTGCATTCATAGAACTTGTCATGGTCCTCATGCTTAGCCCCTGGCCTTATTCCTTGTTTTTTCATGATATTGATGCATCGTCCTATCATAACAAAATACTCATTAAAACACAATCTAAATTATATAACATGATGTTTAGTTCTAAAATTTTGGATGTAGTGTATTAAAAATTTAAAAATTCCATAATGCATGGTCGGTTTGTTGCACATCCATGCATTGAATCTAGGATATAATTTTGGAGTATCCAAATTGACAGTAATGAGCATCCAATGTTGCCTAAAAAATGAATAAGTAATAAAAGAACTGAAAATATGTTTGATATGATTAAATTGTAGAGTTTTACCCCTGCATTGTTGGTATTAAGAAGAGCCTTCCATCTTTATGTTTTATTCCAAATTATTTGACTAGGCCTTCCACTATTTCATCCTTTTTTAGAATCTATTTTTGGTTGTTTGGTAGAGGATTTTTGAGGACTAATGAGTCCAAAAAAAATTCATTGGGAAATCCATTCAATTGTTTTTTATATATACACCTTCTAAAAATATGAAATGTATTTAGTCATAATTATCATAGTTTATCATATTTTGGAAAATAAAATCATGAAAGCATACCTCATGTATTCATTTACAAATGAGTTGGCTAGCCAATCATAGTTGAGTATTTCACTTACATTCTTAACATAAATGAAGTCTTGAATTGCCTCTCCATACATGTTTTATTCAAAATCAACTATGCTAGTAAGACCATTTTTAACTTTTTTATCCACATGAACCTTCAGTGGTAGTAAATGTAGATATAGAATGGGCAAGGTAAAGGTGATATCGGTAGATATTTTCGATCATTTTGTCGGTCATATAGATGGTTTTATTCGGTATTTCATTTCACCACCTTCCCTTTGTCCGTATCTAATAGAATTCATCAGTTCAGACCTTTTTTCATTAAATATTAAAGTTTTAGATTGAAAAATAAATTGGAAATAAGTACCTCATTGTCAATATGTTTTTTTTCAATATGTGACGGTCATGTGATGAATGTTCCAAAAACTTGTTCGACCTTATGAATATCTTCCTCGTCAATTAGAATAAGTATCTCAGTGTTTGGCTCATGGGATATGATAATCGACACTCTCACATGACCTTTTGAGAGTGGTATGTTGTGTATCATGTCCTTTTGATATTGAATACTATAGCCCTTTCTACAAGGAGATGGGTGGGTGTTGATAGATATAAATCACAATCATTATCACCATGTATAATATTAATACAGGAAAGGTATCATTGTCTATCTGATTTACATTTCATAGAAACAATTATTAGAATATTTATTACCTTGGCTAAGATAGTTTCTTGGGGGTAATGGCTCACCTCAAAGCTGGTGGGGGTGGGGTGGAATCTTCATGCGATGTTTATTCTTGAGTTGTTTCTTCTCTTTGCTCCCCCCCATAAAATTTTCTAGAAACTCTCTCTACCATTGTAATTGTTCTTCAAGGGTAGCTATTCTTTCTCTTATCTGTTTCATTTATTCACTTTTATCCTCTTATTTTTTTCTCGGGAATATGTCTAGGGTTTCACCCCAAAACTCACACCTTTGACGTAGATATACTATTTTTTCCGCTTCAAGGCCATCGATAGTAGGTGTTCATTCGTTACAGGTGTTGCTGATTCCTGTGACTATGTCGAATAGAAAATATATGAAAATAAGTAATCATTGTTATGTAATAGAAATTTAAAGAAAACCAAATATTTATTATGTCATACATACACATGTTTCCCACACTTTTTTGTGTGTTTTCATATATTAGTATATCATCTTTATTTACATGTGCCTCCTCCTATAACACATGGAATGGGATGGAAGTGTCTTTAGATTTGGACTCGTCAATCTTCATATAAATAGAGGAACATAATTATGTTGTTGTTTCATGACACATTAAAATGTTGTGATAGATTTAAATTATGTACCAATTTTTTTCAAGTGAAGCATACCCCATCCTTGCTTTACAGTAGGGTTATATTGGTTTTGTTTCCCATTCCTTATTTTCAGCACTCAATTATTTTTTTATAAATAAAAAAATTATCGATCAAAGTTATGAATCCATGTACCGTCAAACAACATATTACTAGCCATAATGTACCCTAAAATTCATATTTGCGTGATGGCTAGTAAACACATCCCATGATTCTTCGGATATTAGTTGTGTATAGATAAACTGTGGGTGTGGGTTTATTTTTCCTTCAGCATCTTTAAGATAATGTATCATTAGAATTGTGTAAAATACAATATGAATCCATTCAGCGAGCATTAATACATATTTATTGTGAGAGTTATCTACTATAAATACACTCTTAAAGGGATGATGAAGAGTAATTCAATGTTTCATTATTTTATTTTTTAGTAAAATAAATAAATGATATCATAATGTTACCATAATCTATTCCCACATCAGTTTCTTAAACCCGACCACAACATGGTGCCATGAATATACATCAATCAACACGTGTTTCCAAGTAATGATTCCAATGTAAATATTTAACATGGCCTTGTCGAGGATAGCATGTTGGCCCCATACATTCCATCTGACATCGTATTTGATGCCTTTTATTTTTTCTTTAATGATTTTTGCTAACACCTTCAAACTACGACACTCTTATTTTTTCTGTATTGTCAGTCCTTTGTAACCTACCATTTCCTCAGATTCAACATCATCAATATGTTCCTATGGAGCGATAGCATCGACATGTGCAGATGTTCATGGTACCTCTGCATTAGGAGTAACAACAGGTTGAGAAACCTGTTGTTCCATAAGATTGGGAGCACCAACATGTGTATAAGGTCATTGTTCCTCTACACTGTGAGAAAAAATAGGTTTAGAGACCTATCGTTATACAAGATTTGGAGCACCAACATGTGCAGAAGTCATTATATGCATAAGTGGTTTAAAATATAATTTAGAGTACATAAATATAATAGTGAAATAATAATAACATGAGGTAACATGGTGTATATTACAAAAAATATATAACTTGATTATTGAAGTCTCTTTTTTAAAGGATGAAGGGATTTGACCTCTCTATCAACTATACAAATCCCTTAATTGTTTTCCCCTATGAAATACAAAATTCCATCTATAATGGGACCACTGTGAAATAATTACAACAACCCAATCAAAGGGTTATCCTTAGTTGAATTTTCATCTGACCCTTTAGTGGTTTTGGTCAATAACAGAACAATTGTCCACTTTCGATTTGCGGGATCTGGAACATTAAATACTTAAAATACCTATGATTAAATTATAAATGTTTTGTCTCTATATCCCTTCTTACCGAAATCAACTTTCAAGAATCCCAATTAATTTATTTTAACAACCCTCTTATTATCAACCCACTTGCAATGAAAAATTAGCACTTGGAATGTTGTATAATCCAACTCTCATATTTGTTTGATTATACCATAGTATGACATATTTGCATAAATTAGATTTCTATCCTTGTAATAGAAACATGCATCACTTCATCTATAAGTGTGACTCCACTATTTTTCATAGTACCATCTTCATCATGATCATTTGTATAGAATATATAACCATTAATTACATAATCATTGTAAGATAATACATAAACACTTGGTCCTCCAACTATCCATCAAATTCATTTTGAAATTGAATATAGATTTTCATATGACTCCTTAAAAATATTGTCCAGAAACCATCCTATAAACTATTGATTATTTGTATTTTTTATCCATCTTTCAGCCCTTGATGGATTCATATTCCTAATAATTTCTTTTTGGGTTTCAATATATGGGAAAACCTCCAAAATATTATGAAAAACTTAAAGGTGGGCCTACTCCGGATCTGTAATATTGATTGTGAAATCATTTATTCCAAAAATTACTTCACCTACAAGCCACTCGGTGTAACAAGATTTATGTAGACCAATACTTTCCACACCAGATAGTTAATCTGTATAGAAATAAATGGCTTCCTCAAAAATATACCGCTCTATAATACAACCCTCTGGCCGACTTCTATTTTTGACATGCCCTTTCAAAATCTTCATATACTGTTCAATAGGGTGTATCCATATATAGTGTACATGACTTCATAGTCGAATCTCTCTCACAAAGTGAACCATAAAATGAACCATCATATCAAATAATGTTCGTGGGATGAATATTTCCAATTCGCATAATATGATGATAATTTCTCTTTCTATAGTCATCAATTTCACGAGGTTTATAAATTTACTACATATAGCTTTGAAAAGGAAAAAACCTTGGTTAATGTGTGACATAATTTCTCAAAAAAGATCAATGTAAAGCTATAGGAATTATATCTTGCATCAAATCATGGCATTCATGTGATTTTTGACCCTTTAAATTTAAATTGGTTATTAACACGATGTTCTTGATATTTGATGAATACCCCTATGGAACCTTTATGTCATTAAAGAAGTTAAAAAAGTGATATCTCACCTTCTTGGAAAGAGTGTAAGCAGCTGGAGAAAGAAAAGGTCATTTTTTACCCTTCACTGGCACACACTATTATCATAAATCCATGTCAAACATGTCCAACCTAGACTTAATTCTATCATTTGTTTTGCTGGGTGCATTTAGCAACGTGTCGATGACACTATCACATATATTTTTTTTCAACATTCATAACATCAATAAAATGTCTAATGTACATACAATTATAGTATGGTAATTCAAAAAAAAACTAATCACATTTTCTAGTCGGTTTTCATAAGGTTTTTCGAAAAAGGTTTATCAAAAGTAGTGTACGTATCTTTTACTTTTTCAAATAGTTTATCACCTATTAGTGGAGACGGTGTTGTATGTTCTTATGAACTTCCATCAAATAATTTAGTCCAAGATTGGTATTTTTTCCATCAGGGTTGAAATCAATGATGTCCTAGAAATACAGTTTTTGATGAATGTTTCAACTTAATTGATTGTGTACCTTGTTTGCAAATGGGACGCCATTGAGTTCCTTTAATGCTATATCCTGACAAATTTCCATAAGTAGGAAAGTCATTTATTGTCCCATAAAACATGGATATCAACATGAAATATTCATTTCTCTAATCATCATAAAATATAACACTTGAATCCCAAAATAATTTCAAATCATCAATCAATGGATCCAAATAAACATCAATATCCTTACACGATGGTTTTGGCCCTGATATAAGCATAGATAATATGATGTATTTTCATTTCATGTATAAACATGGTGGAAATTTATAATTTACCAACATAATTGGCCATGTACTGTGAGTTCTATTTTGAAAACCAAAAGGATTCACTCTATCTGTAGATAACGTGAGGCGAAGGTTTCTCATATCGTTTCTAAATCTAGGATACTCACAAACAATTTTCTTCCACAGAAGAGAGTCTGCCAGGTGACATAGTTTCACATATTTATTTCTTGTTTATGTGTACCACGTCAATTACCCTATAGTCTCATCACTTTCATATAGGCACCTAATCCTTGGAATGATTGGAAAGTACCGAAAAAATTTCATAGGACCAAATTCATCTTTTATAAGAACCCGGGTTTGTGTATGTGGTACAAATCCTTTTCTTTTTAGTTTAAATGCTTTTTTGTGGCCTTAAATATGTAACCCTTGTGATCATAGGTGTTTTGGAGGTGTTCAGGGCTTGTTTAGAGTCTGGATCTAGGTTTTAGTTGTGTTTTAGGCCTGTCACACGGTTAGGAGAAACCGTGCGGGGTAGGCCGCATGGTTAGATTAACTACGCGAGTGGAGGCAGTAGCTTCTGGATGGTTTCGGAAAACTATGTGGTAGCAGTTACATGACCATGTGTTAAGTTTCAAATGTTTTATAATTTTAAGAGTGATCTACCGCACGGTTAGTCAGGATATGCTGGGTAACCATGCGAGCCCCCTGGAGACTTGCAGAGACCGTGCGAAACAACACAAAGTTAGGCAAACCAAGCGCCGAAACCATGAAACCTAGTTTTTAAGGGGAAAATGACAATTTTTTATCTAATTTTGTTTTAAATATAATCAACCCTTCTCCCTTGAATCATTTAATAGTAGTGGGAGGGGTCTCGTTGGAGCTCCTTTGAGGAACTAACCTAGGGATTGAGCCCGATCTTCCGTTTGACCTCCATTTCGAGCGTGGTTTGTCTCAAAGGATCCATATCGGTGAGGATTATATTCCTTTTTAACCATATTCAATTCTTATGATGATCAATTGTGCTATTTTATTTTAGGCTCATATGACTTAATTTTCTTCTCTTCATCTGTTCTTCAGATTTCTTCTAAACTAGGATGAATCAGGACTTCATACTGGATGAGATCTCTACTACCAAGCTAAGGTAAGTGGTATATGATTTTCTTTGGATTTGATAGTGCTTTTTGGGTGTTCCACCAATATGCCACCTGCTGGACTTTCTAGCACACCCCTGTTATTGAGCGAGCCGCTTCTAGTAGGCTTAGTTGGACCTAGTGAGGATTCATGTAGGTTCTGTTTAGGTGTGTTGGCACTCGTTGCTTGAACCAAGGTCACCCATGGCATGCACCTTATAGATTTAAACTATTTATGCCTTATTAGAGCACCCAAGGGGTGCGTTCTTCTGCTTACCTAGTTATAGGAAGCTCTTTAATGCTTAAATGAAATTGAATATCTAGACTAGGAGATGTACTGCCTCCTTGCTTTGTGATATCACTACAAGAAAACTGTCGTTTCGTGACGGTTTTTTCACGGTGGTTTTAAAAACCGCCGCTAAACGCGTTTCGGAGAGCCATTTCGCAGCGGTTTTTAAACCGCCGCGAAATGACATAATTTTTTTTTATTTTTTATTTTTATTTTTTTCAAGGATTAGCGGTGGTTTTTAAAAAACCGCCGCGAAATAGCGGCGGTTTCGGTAAAACCGCCGTGAAATGAAATTAAAAAATAAAAAAACACGAGAAACCCCGAAATCACTAAAATGACATTAACTTTTGATCCGGGAGTCCGTTGGAGCACCACTACCAGTCAAATCGAAGCTCATGAAGAGATCTAGAGGCACATATAATCAAAACCGTGAGACGGTCTAAGGTGCGGAAGATATTAGAGTTATAAGAAAGTTGAAAAAAGTTCTCCAACTTCAAACGGCCATAACTTTCGCTTCGGGTGTCCGTTTGGGCTCTACCATATATCAAATCGAAGCCAACGAAGAGAGCTACGGACCAGTTCGACACAAAAAACCTTCTGTCATGTTTTTCGACCCCGAAAACCCCTCTGAAGGCATCCGAAACCCCATTTCCGTCACCGGTGTCCCGTCGAACTTGTCTTCAAATGGACCTAACTTTCGATCCACGCGTCAGTTTGGACTCCTCCACCTGCCAGATCATAGATCGTTCCATGAGCTTCAGTTTGACTGGTCGCGGCGCCCACATGCACTCCTGGATCATATGTTATGACCTTTTTAGTGGGTATCGGGTTTGTTATGTTTTTCGATGCATCGTTTCTAGCACCCGTTCCCCGTCAGCTTTTTTTTAAATGGTCGTAACTTCCGATCTGCCTGTCCATTCAGACTCTTTCACCTTTCAGGTCGAAGATCATTTCAGGATCTTTGATTTGACAGGTTTCGGATCTAAAACGGACTCTTGGATCATAAGTTATCTCCGTTAATGTGAGTCTAATGTTTTTGTCTCTTTATGACCGTTTTGACGGGTTTTAACGGTTGCTCCATTTATTACTGTTTATTTTGGTTTCCATGACTTGTTATCTTTATCAATAGTTTTTTGTGGGTTATTATGATGATTATGTTGAATTATTAAGAAGTTTTCCAGAGTTGTCATGAGTTTTCGTGCGTTCTCATTCTTTATAATGCCTCATTCTTCATATGCTTCTCCATCCATTTTCATGCATTTTCATGATTTTTCATTCCTTATCACGTCTTTTCATACTTTTTCATGTGTTTCCTTTATTATTTATTATGTATTATTTATTATTTATAATATACTTTAATTTATTTATTATCTATTATTTGTAACTGGTTATTTATTATTTATTATTTATTAATTATTAATTACTATTTATTATTTATATTTATTTATTATTTATATTTATTTATTATTTATTATTTTTTATTTATATTTATTTATTATTTATATTTACTTATTATTTATTATTTATATTTATTATTTATTATTTATATTTATTTATTATTTATTATTTATTATTTATATTTATTATTTATATTTATTATTTATTATTTATTATTTATTATTTATTATTTATTATTTATTATTTACTATTTATTGTTTATATTTATTTATTATTTATTATTTATTATTTATATTTACTTATTATTTATTATTTATTATTTATATTTGTTATTTACTTATTATTTATATTTATTTATTATTTATTATTTATTATTTATTATTTATTATTTATTGTTTATTATTTATTCTTTATTATTTATTATTTATTATTTATTATTTATTATTTATTATTTATTATTTATTATTTATTATTTATTATTTATTATTTATATTTATTTATTATTTATTATTTATATTTATTTATTATTTATATTTATTATTTATTATTTATTATCTATTATCTATTATTTATTATTTATTATTTATTATTTATTATTTATATTTATTTATTATTTATATTTATTTATTATTTATTATTTATTATTTATTATTTATTATTTATATTTATTTATTATTTATTATTTATTTTTATTTATTATTTATTATTTATATTTATATTTATTTATTATTTATTATTTATTATTTATATTTATATTTATTTATTATTTATATTTATTTATTATTTGTATTTATTTATTATTTATTATTTATATTTATTTATTATTTATTATTTATTATTTATTATTTATTATTTATTATTTATTATTTATTATTTATTATTTATTATTTATTATTTATTATTTATATTTATTTATTATTTATTATTTATTATTTATATTTATTTATTATTTATTATTTATTATTTATTATTTATTATTTATTATTTACTATTTATTATTTATTATGTATTATGTATTATTTATATTTATTAATTATTTATATTTATTTATTATTTATTATTTATATTTATTTATTATTTATTATTTATATTTAGTTTTTATTTATTATTTATTTTATTATTATTTATTATTTATATTTATTTATTATTTATTATTTATTATTTATTATTTATTATTTATTATTTATATTTATATTTATTTATTTTTTATATTTATTTATTATTTATTATTTATTATTTATTATTTATTATCTATTATCTATTATTTATTATATATTATTTATTATTTATTATTTATATTTATTTATTATTTATATTTATTTATTATTTATTATTTATATTTATTTATTATTTATTATTTATTATTTATTATTTATTATTTATTATTTATTATTTATTTATATTTATTTATATTTATTATTTATTATTTATTATTTATATGTATATTTATTTATTATTTATATTTATTTATTATTTATTATTTATATTTATTTATTATTTATTATTTATATTTTATTATTTATTATTTATTATTTATTATTTATTATTTATTATTTATTATTTATTATTTATTATTTATTATTTATTATTTATTTATTATTTATTATTTATTATTTATATCTATTATTTATTTATTATTTATTATTTATTATTTATTATTTATTATTTATTATTTATTATTTATTATTTACTATTTACTATTTATTATTTATTATGTATTATTTTTTATTTATATTTATTAATTATTTATATTTTTTATTTTTTATTATTTATATTTATTTATTATTTATTATTTATTATTTATTATTTATTATTTCTTAATTATATTTATTAATTATTTATATTTTTTATTATTTATTATTTATATTTATTTATGATTTATGATTTATATTTATTTATGATTTATGATTTATGATTTATGATTTATGATTTATGATTTATGATTTATGATTTATGATTTATGATTTATGATTTATGATTTATGATTTATGATTTATTATTTATATTTATTTATTATTTATTATTTATTATTTATTATTTATCATTCATTATTTATTATTTATTATTTATTATTTATTATTATTGAGTTTATATCTATTATTTATGTATTATTTGTTTTTTCAATTAATATATATAAGTATATTAAATTCTGTTTATTAACCACATGACGAGCTTGCTGGAGTGGTAAAATCTTTGGAAAATATGCATGAGGTTAGGGGTTCAAATCTCACCAAACGCAGTATTTCTTTATATTGCATGGGCATGTGCATGGGCATGTGCATGGGATGTGCATGAATGGAAAAATAAAGTAATACGAAATAAATAAAATAAATACGAAATAAATAAAATAAATATGAACTAAATAAAATAAATACGAAATAAATAAAATAAATAAAATAAATACGAAATAAATAAAATAAATAAATTAATTAATTAATTAATAAATTAAAAAAAATTAAAAAAAATTAAAAAAATTAAAAAACTACCGTGAATAGTTTCCCGACGCACGATTTCGCGGCGTTTTTTCAAAACCGCCGCTAAATCGTGATTTTTCCGTAGTGTATCTTACAATGCCATGCTTATTTTGATAAATTGGATTGAATTAAAGTGGGTAATATGGGTGGGTGTACCTATATGAATTGATGAATGGCTTGTTAAATGGGTAATATGGGATGGTGGGCCCATATGAATTGTTAATGTGAAATGGAATGCACGGGTGCGTATACACATTGGTTGAACTTGTTTATGTGAGTGGTTATACTCACATGGTTTTAATGGTTTCAATTGAATGAATTGAATGAATGGTGTGATATATTCCATGGACTGCTCTCCATGGATCAGGAATGTTGTAGTGGACGCCTTAGGTTGACTCTTCCCCTTGGGTCTTGATTACGTGGGATGCCTCAGGCCTTGCTACCCTGTGGACCCAGCATGCTTGGACTCACATAAGACATGTCAGTATGTATGACCTTAGAAATCTAACCAGTGCCTAGATCGAGTTTCCACTAGGATGACCATGGGACTCATTGTGGATGCCTTGGTCTATTGCACCTTGGATCTGACCCTTCGTGGTCAACACTTCTTACTTGGATGTCCTGATACATGACACATTGGATCCAACCCTTGGAGTCTACACTTCTTTATACGGCGTGGTCATGGGTTACTTGATATGGATCGATGTACGACGTGGCTATGTGACTTGTTCACTTGTTTATAGCTTCCTTGTTAGGAGCTGACTCTTATTTCAGGGAGCCTTGAGGTGCTATTTGGTTTTACTTACTATAGTATATTTATGCCATGGGCATACACACTTACTTTACTACTTTACTTACACTTTCTAGAACTTTTCTTATTGCTGTTAGAACTATATAGACCTTTGGTGGTTACATACTGGGATGTTTATCTAACACCCTATTTGGGCCCTCTTAGGGACCCAAATAGATTATATTGTTGTAGGTGATGATAGGGGAAAACACCCTGGTATAAGTTGTTGACTGTGGATTCAGAGTAGGGGAGCATAGGACCAAGCTGAGTCTTGCAATGCTACATAAACTTTTTGGTATTTTGTTATTTTTGGGATACTTGAACTGTATTTTATTTCCATGTACTGTTCTGGCTTCTTTCTAGATACATGTATCATCTGCATCATTATACATGTGACGTTTTTGGTTTATATTTGTGTTCCTATCTTATATTGATTTTCAGTTGACTGCCTATTCATTTGCTTCTTCAATTGTATATATTGGTCTTTCATTGTGATACTCTAGTAATGAGGGCATAGTCTCCCCATTGACTCCCCTAGGCCCTCGCTGCTAGTCGACAACCTCTAGCATTTAGGGAGATGCACTTAAGGAAATGTGTCCAACTGGGTTTGGAGCACCATTTTGGGTGGCATCCAGGTCTGGGATGTTACAAAGTGGTATCAGAGGTAGGAATTTTCTGGTTTGGATTACAGTTTATCACTGATAGAAAGAGATAGGATGAAAATGGGATTTGGTAATAAACTGTGTTTGGGAGTAGCTACCCCGTGTATAGAGAAAAGCCAAATTTCCTCGAATTAAATTCTGATTTTATAGATTTTTAATATTACAATTGATTTGATCTCACCGTTGGGTGAAACACATGATTTATGTGGTTATTGTTGGTGGAATTTTTGGTTCTATTTCATTTGAAACCTGATGAGATGAGGTTATGCCATCTCATGCATCATGTAGACACTTGTTAGAAAATCACATTCCATGCATTATGTCATGCCATTTAGGATGCATTACTTATAGCATGATATTTTGATAGTTGTTGTGATAGCTATTCTTGTTGTGTTAGTTTTGGTGCAGTGGATAGAGGAGTGACATTATCTTTCAATTCCTAAGGAGTATGGGCCCTTATGGATTGGGAAATGACACACCAATTAAATGCAAGTGCTAAATTAAAACTGATATGTGTGTGAATTGGAATGGGAACCAAGTTTTGAGTTCATGAGGTGTTATGGGTCCTCATGGATTTGAAATTGGTATAACCTAGTGGAATTTACTAGATAACTAAATGTGAATGAAATTAAAACATTAAATGGAAATAGAGAATTGACCTAGATCTGATTTTTGAGTGGGCATGAGGCATGATTTCTAGTGGTTTGATGGTTGTTCCTTATACAGTCCTAGCTTTAGGAGTAGGCTATGTGTTGACTTGTCTTTTAGGAGGGTTTGACCTATATTATGCTTTAGATCTAAATTCTTTGATGTTTTCCTTTCTGAGGTGTGAGTTTAGCATTGTAGAGACATGCCACCATGACGACCTCCAGTGGTATGCCATGAGGAAGGCAATGACCACTCTCTAGAGACAGTACACCATGGGCTATTGATTGATCCTCCTTTAGTTCCATCCTAGGCACTAGGGGATGCTCCAGACATAGGTGCTAAGGAATAGTTCCATGAGGGGTTCTTTTGATATGTGCAGATGTTCTAGGGAGCACTGTAGCCAGCCTTGACTATTGATGAGCTGACACGGGTGTTCCAGCAGTAGAATCCTCCTATGTTTTTGGGGGATGGCGGTCCACAGACTATTGAAATGTGGCCTGAGACCATGTTAGAAATTTTTGAGCATTTGGATACGCCTCCTTAGAGAAGGGTCAAGATCGTGACTTATGTGCTATGTGGAGTAGCGAAGCACTGGTGTGACGTTTTTGAACCAGGATTACTGGCTGTTGAATATGGGTTAGGCTGACTTTTAATCCCACTTTTTTTTACTACTTTTACCCTGCGACTCTACGAGTTGAGTGGGCTAGTGAGTTCATGCATATGGAGTAGGGAACGATGATGGTTATGGAATACTCAACACACTTTACAGAACTGCAACATTTTTCACTGATGTATCTTACTAATGAGTTTTCAAGAGCTAAACACTTCATGGAAGGTCTCATGCATGCTATAAAGTATCAATTAAATTTGTTCAGGTTGAATTCTACAACTGAGATTGTGAATCAGGTTCTCATTATATAGAGGAACTTGAGGTAAGCTAGGGGAATATAACAGGGGAGTGATGTTTCTCACCCTAGTGGATCTACGTCTTCAGGTAGGAAGTTCCATTTTGAGGCTTCTCACGAAATGAGTTCTAGTCAAGCTGTAGGTGCAGGCAGCTTAGTATATTGCCATCAGTGTGGTAGGTGAGGCCATATGAAGAATCAGTGCGACCAAGACCCATTTGAGTGCCAATCTTGCGGCAGGATAGGGCACATGCATCAGTTTTGCAATTCCTTACCTATCGTTGTGAGTGGTAGGGGATCAGATTTGACATCATGTTCAAGATTAGGTTCTTCAGCTCCATATCAGGTAGGGATCTAGAGCAGTGTAGGCCAGTTAGGCCAAAGTAGTGGTGGTCATATTTGTGGTAGTCAGACACCAGGTTCTCATAAACAACAAGGTGGATCATCTCAGGGTAGCCAGGTAGTGTCACAATGTCGTGGTATAGGCCAGACTTATTCTATGAAACAGACCCAACAAAAGCAGAATTCTGGACCATTTATAGTGAGAGGTATGATCTTAGTAGATTTTATTATTGCATTTGTTATTTTCGATACAGGTTCATCATATAGTTTTATATCTGAACAGGTGGTTAAAATCCTTGGGCTTGTGGTTTTTCTTTCTGAGGGATTTATGACACTAGACACACCATTGGGAATTATAATAGGTGATTTGCGCCAGTGTATGGAGTGTCCCATTGAGTTTGGAGGCTGTCACTTCATCTGGAGTTTATATGTCCTCAAGATGATAGGGTTGGACATCATTATAAGGATAGACTTGTTAGTTTCTTATCGAGCGTATGTTTACTGCTACCGCTAGAGGGTGACTTTCACATCACCAGAGGGTGCAGTGTTTATTCACAAGGGTGAATGGTATGTCCAGGTGAGCTGATATGGACCCGAGCATCGTGGGATGGGCGGGATGATAGCCCATATCATTATTTTGTTTTTGGATGATTAGGTAGTGAGTTATTCAGACATTCCTCAAGTGGTTGAGTGCTTTAGGGATGTGTTTCCTAATTAATTTTCTGGTTTACCTCCTCAGAGATAGGTGGAGTTCTCCATCGATCTAGTGCTAGGAGCTACACTAGTATCCATTCCTCCTTAAAAAATTTATACTATGGAGTTTTAGGAGATCAAGATAAAGCTATAGGATTTGGAGGCAAAGGGGTTTATTTGACCCAGTACTTCTCCATGGGGATCACCTATCCTTTTTGTGAAAAAAGAGGATGAGGCTCTTAGGCTATGCATGGACTATCAAGAATTGAACCAGTTGATGGTTAAAAAATGATATCGTTGGCCACAAATAGATGACCTATTTGGTCATATTTGAGGAGATCGAGTATTCTCAAAAATAGATTTGTGGTTAGGATACCATCTAGTTCATGTTAGATCTACATGCATATATCATATAGCCTTCTGTAGTAGGTACTATTTATACGAGTATCTAGTTATGTTTTTCAGTCTCACGAACATGCTAGAAGTTTTCATGGATTTGAGGAACTGGGTGTTCCATCCTTACTTGTACTCTTTTTTTGGTGGTTTTCATGGATGATATCTTAGTGTATTATAAAAATTTACATGATCATTCTAACCATCTTGAGATTATTTTTGAATATACTAAGAGAGAATTAGTTATATTATAATCTCACAAAGTGATACTTTTGGATGGATCAGATTCACTTCATGGGTCACATCATCTTAGAGACAGGAGTTTCAGTGGACTCAGAGAATGTGAGAGTATTAGTTTCCTAGGAACAACCAAATAACATTTTTGACATACATATTTTCTTGGGCATAGATAATTACTATTGAAATTTTATACAGGACTTATCATGCTTAGTAGTGTCATTGAAATTCTTGACTATGAAGGTTGTGATGTTTGTGTGGTTATATTCTTGCGAGACAGCCTTTCAGGAGTTGAAAGTAAGGTTGGCATCAACACCAGTCTTGATCCTACCTGAGCAGGGAAAGATTTACATGGTGTACTGTGATGCCTCAAGTGTGGGGATGGGGGCAGTGCTGATGCAGGGAGATAGATTCGTGGCCTATGGGTCTTGGAAGCTAAGTCCTCATGATAGAAATTACCCTACACACAATCTCGAGTTAGCTACAGTTGTACATGTGTTGTGCTGTTGGAGACACTATTTACTAGGGGAGCATTTTGTGGTGTTAATGGACAAAAAAATCCTCAAGTACATCTTTACACAGCATGATCCAAATATAAGGTAGTAAAGGTGGATAGAGTACCTTTATTTATTTGACTTCAAGATTGCCTATATTCCTGGTAAGGGAAATGTAGTGGTCGATGCATTGAGTAGGATGACTTAGATACAGGCAGTGCAACATGCCAGTAGCGAGTGGAAGCTTATGGCGTTGTTCTATGAGATACATCTGGAGTTTCATGATATATAGGGGCATACTTTTCTATAATCCTTAACTGTTACCTCTAACCTACTGTAAAAAGTTAGGATGATGAATCTATCATATTTAGAAGGACTAGTTCTATGTGATTTTGTGTCAGGTGAGAACCCTCCTCTTGGTTGGACGGTAGGTGAAGATGAGATCCTGTGTATCCATAGACGAGTTTGTGATCCATTGGATATATGCGAGGAGATGATGTGGGAGTTTCATGCTTCACCTTGGGTAGTGCATCTTGGGGTCACCGGGATATACTAGGAATTGCGCCGTCAGTACTAGTGGCCGAGTATGGAAATTGAGGTAGTTGGTTTTGTTACGAGGTGTTCCACCTGTCAGCAGGTGAAGGAAGAACATCAGTGACTAGATGGGATCTTAAAGTAGTTACCTATTCAAAAGTGTAAATGGGATGATGTCGTGATGGATTTCGTGACTAGTTTACTAAGGTCACCTTGAGGTAATGATGTTGTGTGGGTCATGGTTGATAGTATTATGAAGTTTTGTCATTTATTACCGATCAAGGATACCTTTAGTGTTTATTATCTCAGATGTTTGTATATCCGATAGGTCGTACGAATTCATGGGTTCCCTCATTCTATCATTTTATATAGGGATTTCCACTTTACATCTTGCCTCTAGTAGTGTTTTTAGAGTTCATAGGGTACACAGGTGCTTCTGAGCACAACATACCACCCTCAGACATCAGAGCGTATGATACAGGTGCTAGATGACATGTTGTGAGCATGCGTACTGGATTTTGGGGGATCTTGGGAGAGACACATTACATTGGTTGAGTTTACCTACAATAATAGTTATTAGGTGATGATATAGATGAAACATTATGAGGCTTTATATGGTTGGCCATTCTGTTCTCCCCTGTGCTGGATAGAGGCAGGAGATGTAGCTTTACTAGGACCATGTCTCATACATGAGACTTCTGAGCAGGTCTAGTTGATTTATAATTTTATGGATACTACATAGTCTCTTTATAAATCATACGCCAATCGCCAAATATTACTCTATAGTTCGAGGTTGGGGATCAGGTTTTCTTGCATGTTTCACCGAAGTTGGGGCATAGGTGCATCAGGAGATAGGGTAAGCTTTCATCAAGATATGTCGGGCCATTCGAGATTCTGGAGAGAGTCGGTTCAGTTGCCTATTGATTTTAGTAACCTAAGAGGTACTGATCCATGCATGACATATTTCATGTATCTTAGCTACGCTTCTATCACCGAGGTTGGGGAATAGTTGGATCAGGAGATAGGGTAAGCTTTTATCAAGACATGTTGGGCCGTTTGAGATTCCAGAGAGAGTTGGGTCAGTTTCTTATCGGTTTCAGTTACCTAAGACGTATTGATCCATGCATGAAATATTCCATTTATCTTAGCTACACTTCTATCACTTATACCCATATCACATTTTTCAGCCTGAGGAGGTTGAGCTTCAGGTTGATGCATCTTTTGAGGAGCATCCGATTTGAATCATTGACAGGAGCGCAGAGGTTCTCTGAGGCTAGTCAGTTCCTTTGGTATGGGTGGTATGGTAGCATGACCATTTACAGGATGAGACTTGGGGGGAGGAGGCTGACGTACATGATCAATGGCCAAATTTTTTCTCAAACGAATCTTGACCACCCTTCAGAGAGTAATTCAGGGATGAATTGCTATAAGGGGGAAGATTGTAAGAACCCAGATTTTAGTACGAGGTTCATATCATTTTCTTTTCGGTTTAAATGATTTTATGTGGCCTTAAATATGTACCCCTTGTGATCATGGGTGTTCTAGATGTTTCTGGGGCTTTTTCGGTGTTCAGAATCAGGTTTTAGTGGTGTTTTAGGCCTGTCGCATAGCTAGGAGAAATCGTGTGGGGGTAGGTAGTAACTTCCACATGGTTTCAGAAACTGTGTGGAAGCAGCCGCACGACCGTGCGGTAAGTTTGAAATGTTGTAGACTTTTTATAGAGAGCTACTGCACAGTTAGTCAGACCGTGTAGGGTAACTGTGCGAGCCCCCTGGAGACTTGTAGAGACCGTGCGAAATGAAGCACAGTTAGGAAAACCGTGTGCCTAAACTGTAAAACCCAGTTTTTGAGGAAAAAATGACAATTTCCCCTAATTTTATTTTAAATATAATGAACCCTTCTCCCATGAATCGTTACACAGCTGTGGGAGGGATCTCGTTAGAGCTCCTTTGAGGAACTAACCTAGGGATTGAGCCCAGTCTTCCGTCTGACCTCTGTTTCAAGCATGGTTTGTCTCAACAGATCCATATCGATAAGGCGCACAATCCTTTTTATCCATATTTTATTCTTATGGAAATCAATTTCACTATTTTATTTTCATCTAATATTCCCTAATTTTATGTTCTTCATCCGTTCTTCAGATTTCACCTAAACCAGGAAGAATCGGCACTTGATACTAGACGAGCTCTCTACTACCAAGACGAGGTAGGTGGTATATGATTTTCTTCAGATTTTCTGGTGATTTTTGGGCATTCATACGATATTCCACTCGTGATACTTTACAACAGGATCCTTTTTTTGAGCGAGCCACTTTTAGTAGGCTTAGTTGGACCTAGTGAGGATGCTCGTAGGTTCCGTTTAGGTGAGTTCTTGTGCTTGCCTAGTTAGAGGAAGCCTGTTAATGCTTAAATGAAATTGAATAGCTCGCCTAAGAGATGTAATGCCTCCTTACTTTGTAATATCTTGTGATGCCTTGATGATTTTGATAAATTGGCTTGAATTGGTTATATGGGTGTCAATACATATATGAATAAATGAATGGAATGTTAAATTAGTAGCATGGGAGGCTTAGCCCTTATTAATTATGAATGTGAAATGTAATACATGAGTGTGTATACTCATGGGTTGAACTTGTTTATGTGAGTGGGTATACTCACATGGGTTTAATGGTTTCAATTGAATAAATGGAATCAATAGTTTGATAGATTCTATGGACTGATCTCCATGGATCTAGAACATGGAAGTGGATGCCTTGGGTTAAATCTGCCCCTTGGGTCTTGATTCTATGGGATGCCTCAAGCCTTACTACCCTATGGATCTGGCTTTCTTGGACTCACATAGGATATGTAGGTATGAATGCTCCAAGGACTCCAACCAATTACTAGACCAAGTTTCCATTGAAATTCCCATGGGACTCATTATGGATATTGTGGTCTGCTGCACCTTGGATCCATCCCTTCATGGTATACACTTATTAGATGCCCTGGTATGTGACACCTTGGATCTATCCCTTGGGGTCTACACTTCTTTATATGACGTGGTCGTTGGTTACGTGATATGGATGGATGTATGGAATGGCCATGTGACTTTTTCACTTGTTTATAGCTTCCTTGTTAGAAGTTGATTTTTCATAAAGGGAGCCTTACAGGGTTGTTTGGTTTTACTTACTATAGTAGATTTATTCCATGGGAATACACACTTACTTTACTAATTTACTTACACTTTCTAACACTATTATTATTGTTGTTAAAATAGTATAGACCTCTGGTGGTTACCTAATGGGATGTTTATCTCATGCCTTATTTGGGCATCCTTGGGGTACCAAATAGATTATACTACTACAGGTGATGATAGGGGAAATATCCCTGGTATAGGTTGTTGAATGTGGCTTCAGAGTAGGGGAGCATAGGACCAAGATGAGGCTTGTGATGCTACATGAACTTTTTGGTATTTTTGTTTTCTATGGAATACTTGAACTGTATTATATTTCCATATAATTTTCTGGATACTTTCTAAATACATGTATCATCTACATCATTGTACATGTGATGTTTCTAGTTTATATATGTGTTCCTGTCTTGTATTGTTTTTCAGTTGACTACCTATTCATTTGATTTCACTATTGTATGTATTGGTCTTCTTCTATGATACTCTAGTAATGAGGTAATAACATCCCCACTGACTCACCTAGGCTCTCGTTTCTTGTTGGAAACCTCTAGAATTTGGGGAGATGTGCTTGAGTCCATGTGGCCAACCGGGTTCGGAGCACCATTTTGGGTGGCATCTGGGTCCGTGACATTACATATTTATTGTATATAGAAGTTACACACTTTGGGAATTTTTTAGGTGATTTATAGTCCTTAAGAAATAGTATAAAATTATTCAGGAAGATGTGTATTATTTCAGAGATCATACCCATCGAGCGTAATATTTGTTTCGTGTTGTATGTTCAGCTCAGGAGCTCATTATCTTCTAGAAGCATGTCATCCAGGAGAGAAAATAGTTCTCTAAAACAAGAATCACTCCATTTTTTCCTACTATCAAATTATACAACTTCAGTACAGATGAAAATGATGTATAATTAGTGCAAACAGCATAAAATGGTGTATTTTCACAACTCTTTAACATATCAAACAATTTTGGGAAATCACAAAGTTCATATTCAACTTCCCTTGTTATTTAATCAATACGATCATCATTATCATTCAAATATGTAATCACATCCTCGATACGGTCTTTTTCATTTTCCACAATTGTAATCATATCAGATGATACATAAAACACAGTGTTATCCCAACCACTAGCTACATTCACTTTTTCCCTATGTTTATTCCAACATTTATAACTTTGATCTAGTCCATGATATATCAAGTGTTCTTAAAACTCCTCTGGACTAATTAGTATTGAATAAAAATAGTTTAAACACATATTAAGGATTTGAGAATGATCATATGCGTGATCTTTTGCAAACATGGTGAACTCTTTCACTCCATCTTCATACTCTTTTTTTAAATTATTGGCATCCAACCATTATTTATTCATATCCATCCTATTTGATTTGGTAATATTAATATTTAACAAAATAAATACACAAAATGGGCCTTTCAAATAAGAGGAATTCAACATTTGAATGATAGTTATTATTGCATTTTGTTTCCTGAGACCCATACCCTTAGAATCTTGCACCAAACCAAAAACAAGATGTAATTATAGAGGACTCCCCTAATTTAAACCATGCAGGTGATGTTGGATGAAAATTAGGTTTAGGAGTTGCAATGGGGTTAAACATTAAATTGAATTTAGTGGGATTGAGGTCATGATGGATATACTATGGGTTGGGTAGAGTTAGTGACATTCTCTTTCCATGGTGTTATTATCAATCTACTTATCTTCCCTATATAATGTAACGGATTTCCTGATTCTATAAAAATCTAAAATTTTTATATTATGGAAAAACTTCATTTCAGATGTCCTTTGAAAACTATTTATAAAATCACACTTGAAATCCCATTAAAGAAACCAACCATTTACAAAAATTCATCTTTAAAATAACACACCCTTTTTAAAATAAACCAATCAATTTGAAGCACTCTTTCACAAAACCATAATTCATTTTTTAAAGAAATCAAGGCAGCTTCATGACCCAATAGTCTTAATCATTTAAAATGAGTGAAAACCCTCCATATTTTAAAACATTTCATTTAAAACATCACTAACCCATTGTTAAAATGATTCCAGCATTAAGTATACTTTCAAAATGTTCACATCCCTTTATGAAATTCAATCGGGTGAGTTGACAAACACTTGGAATGAAACCTAATTCCTTGCCAAGTGTTTAAATAATTTTAAAGCTATTTAAAACCAAAAAATGTATGTTAAACACATATAATTTTTTAAGAAACATTTCAAAACACTTGAATCATTTTAAAAGATCCACTTAGACATTTTCACAAAGACATAAATCCCAAGAGAGGCACTTAATAAAAGATACATGAATAAAAAATAACCAAATTTTTATAAAATATAAAGCTATAAATGGTTTACACATGATCCTAAATAGAAAGGTAAACCAAAAATAAATTTAATTTCAAGAGAGGCACTTTATAGTAAATATCATAAAATAACACAAAATAAATATTGTCTCTTTATGCCCTATGGTGAACTCTACATCCCATTATCATTATACCTTTAATAAGTGATTATGGAACACAATTATAAAAGTGTGACCCTTTCCTTTTACCTGTATCATAGACAACTAAGTCTATATATGAACCAATGTGTATATGTTTGGTGTGAGAAAAGAGCATAGTAAGATACTATCAAAGATTTTATTCCATTATTTTTTTAAGACAAATCAAAAAATTCTAGTTTTAGAGAAAATAATGAAAATAATATTTTTACATAGGATTGATTAAATAAAACTAACAAAACATATGTTTTTCTTTTAAAACAAATATAATTTACCAAGATACAACCATAACATAAAATAATAATAAAATATCAAGCATCAACCATTAATGGGTACCTATCAAAGGCCTAAGTAGATAATATAAGTTGAAAAATTAAGGGAATAATCACACTAGAATATTATTGCAATACAAATGAAACACAACCAAATCACCATTAATGGCCTCATCAATAAGGAAATTCCAGTAGCTAGTGTGAGACAAAAGACAGCGGTACAATAAATGTGTGACCATAATATTATAACTCGTGTCTCTAGAATTCCCACATCTCTACCTAAATATTCCCATGATGTTTTTCTAAAATCCAAAAACTAATAATTGATGAAACACATTTATAAAACTATCATGTCAACATGGTATAACATCCATTGAATCATCCACTTACACATAAACACCCATAATAAACATGATAAAATTTCAAATATATATTAGAAAACCATGCATAGAAAACACCTCAATTCATCCCAAATTAATCATCAAAGTGTTAATCAAAACCCAAACACAAATCCCACTTTCAATATAAGTTATAACTCAAAAGGGTTTTATTTTATTTATCCATTGAAAAATTATATTTTATCAAAACTAGTCACTAGGATCAATCCATTATAATAGAAATCATGATACTTTTCACCTAAAACAACCCTTATAATGTTTCTAATATATCAAACCACCTCATCCAAACATGTTATAACATTTAGATCAATCCAAATTTAGCAATTTTAATTGTACCAAAGTCCTATATAACTATACATAGAAAATTATCAACAGTTTCATAGAATATTCCCAAGAAACCAACCAAACACTCTACCAATAAAAAAACCATTTTCTCACACTAATGAATCAAAGAGAACACATAAGTCACATCAAAAAGATTTTGAACACTAAAAACTTATAATTAATCTTTTACTATGTAAGAATTCCAAATCAAATAAGAACGTACCTTAGGTTTAGAGGTCCAATGGTAGAAATATGGTTCGAGAACAACGACGGGAGTAGCAGAGGCCGCAGAGGGTTTCACAGCGGAGGTGGGTTTGCGGTGGAGGGGTTCATAGTGAAGGTGGGGATCCGCGTGCGACAAAGGTGGGGTTTGCGATGGAGGAGGGGTTCACAGAAGATGAGGGATTCACGACGATAGAGGAGGGATTCATGGTGCTAGAGGAGGGGTCGGGGTAGAGGAGGGATCGACGGTGGTATAGGAGGGGTCCGTGGCGGCAGAGGAGGGGTTGATGGTGGCAGAGACCAGCTTCCGCGAGAGTTTGAGGGGTGCGTGGGAATAAGTTGACTGTTAGAGTTCATTTCTAAAATCGGATAAAGATTTTGTCATCACTAGTTAAAAAGAGATGATAAAGGTATGTTTTATCAATTCTAAAATACAAAGTACTAATAAAAAATGCCTTTATCAGTGCTTTTTTAGCATTGATAAAGATATGCCTTTATCAGTGCTAAAGAAGCACATATAATAGGTGTATTTATCAGTGTAAAAATTATAGTGATGATAAAGATACAGTTTATCATCGCTTTTTAGTGCTAATAAAGGCCCATCTTTATTAGTGCTAAAAAGGCATTCATAAAGTTACAATGTTAATAATTTATTTATATTATTATATATATTTATAAAATTATATATATAATAAATATATATGTATTTATTTATAAATAGAACTATAAATAAATATATTTATTATTTATATTTATATATATAATAAATATATTTATATTTATATAAATAATAAATATATTTATATAATTATATATATTTATAAAATTATAAATATTATAAATAAATATTTATTTATTTATAATTATAAAATTATTTGAAATATATTTATTATATTTATAATTATATATAATAAATATATGTAATTAATATATATTATAGGTACTTAGGTGTACAATTACAACGAAACAAAGAAATGCAACACACACAACCCGAAAAGGCATGTCATAGCCCCCCCAAGGGATAACCCACCCATTTTTTGATGGCCCGAATGCCCTATGAATATGAAGTCCATTTCAAAGCCTATAACTTAGGTTCCCATCACCTGCAACTATTAAATAAATATATTTATAAATATATACAAATATTTATAAATAAATACAAATATTTATAATTATAATTCTAAATAAATATATATATATTTAAATAATTATAAAATTATAAGAAATATATTAATTATATATACTTATAAAATTATAAGTATAATAACTATAGTTCATATAATTTTATAATTATTTAAATAAATCAATATTTATTTAGAATTATATTTATAAATATTTATATCAATTTATAAATATTTGTATATATTTATAAATATATTTATTTAATTATATATATTTTTAACATTATAAATATAATAAATATAGTTCTTATAATTTTATAATTATTTAATTATATATATATTTACAATTATAAGTATAAATAAATAATTATTTATTTATATACCAAAAAATCTCGGGTTCAAGCCCCTTATTTTTTAAATATATATGTATTTATTTATAATTATAATTATAAATATTTTTATATATTTATAAATATATTTATATAATTATATATGTTTATAACATTATAAAAATTATATATATATATGTATTAAAATAATTATAAAATTATAAAAAATATTTTTATTATATTTATAATTTAAAAATATATATAATTAATATATTTATTATAATTTTATAATCATTTAAATATATCAATATTTATTTATAAATATAATTATAAATATAATTATATATTTATAAATATATTTATTTACTTATATATATTTATAACATTATAATAATTATTTATTTATTTATTTATTAAAATAATCATAAAATTATAACAAATATATTTATTATATTTATAATTTTATAAATATATATAATTAATATATTTATTATAATTTTATAATTGTTTAAATATATCTATATTTATTTAGAATTATAATTATAAATATTTGTATATATTTATAAATATATTTATTTAATTATAAATATTTATAACTTTATAAGTATAATAAATATATTTATTAAAATTTTATAATTATTTAAATATATATATATATATAATTCTTCCCCAAACAGCTCAGCCATGGATTGAAGTCCATGACCCCAAAATTATTATCTAAAAATTAATAGTACAAGAGAAAACGGGGGAAACATTTAAAGTGTGATAAAACACACCAAAACAGGAGATAAGACAATCAACACATACAAGATAGATCACCTCTTTTTGTATCGGTCCCGACCCTGAGATCCCTGAGTAGTCAAATGTCGCCTGCTCCTCCATTTCATTTGTTGTGAAGCCTCCCGCACCGAGATCTCCTTAGCCTCCTCCTATCATAGAGCATCCATCACAATCTCACCTTGCACAACCTCATAGCGAGGTAAGTCATCCACAACAATTTCCTGGACTAAGCTCTGTATAGCAGGAGAAGCAGGGGTCGTCTCATTATTGTCCACCCCCTTTGATGACCCATCCATAGCCTCATGTAAATCTTGCTTCGTGACCAACATACCGTACTCCTTGTCTAGCCCCTTGGAAGACCCATCTTCCACAACCTGTTCTTCAGCCTACCCAGACCCATCCACAACCTCATTCGTAGCTTTCCCCTGGACCACCCCCTTTGGAGACCCAATAGCCTCCTCTAGGTTATGACTCAAAATAGGACCAGTAGTGGCGTCATCATGTGAGGCAGCATCCACATCCTTCTCTAGAACCAGCCCCTCTGAAGACCCATCCCCAGCTTTAGAAAGCAACAGGGGAGAATCTCTTCGATTATTACAACCTGCTTTCTCAAGACCATGGAGGTTAATCAAATCAAATTTCAGAGTATTATAGGAATCTAAGATGGAGAAGAAATCTATGTTAGCTTTTCAATGCCCCAAACTAGGTTTCAACCTTGCAGTAATCTCATCCCCAGGAATGGGGACCTGTACATCAACCCCAGCTAGGTTCTCCACCAAAGAAATAGGCTGTCGGATAGAAGGACCAGCCAACCCAGGAGCAATCAACAATGTGCACCCAACGCTATCCACTAACACCTCTTTAATAACATGGCCTCTTGATTTTTTATGCCTCGTCATCAGAAATCCATCAGCATCGACTAGTATCATCTTACCCTTACCTCGAGAAGAAGCCACAACAACATAACCCATTTCCAGGCTGACTTCCTCTTGAATAGGTGCCTCATGATCTGAGTTATCATCCATGTAATCCCATGGTTTAGAGCCACCATATAGTCCAACATCAACCACTTCTGAGGCCATAAAACCACCACCAGTAATGGGAGCTACGACATCTGTGCGCTGAGGAGAACTAGAAGTGTCCTCAGGCATTCCTTTTTCAAGGACATCGACAAAGGAGGTTTCAACAACCTTGTCAACCTTCCTGTAGACCAGATTTCTCTCATTAGGGCCATTATCAGGCCGATCCCTCTTACACTACTCAGAGGAGTGTACAAAACACATGCATTGAGAGTATTATAGGTTTCATCGACATTGTTCAACTGAGTGACCAATATAAGAATATGATTTAAAAAAACTAGGTAACTATTCAAATTGAATAGAAAGCTTCATATTAAACTCGCATGCAATAAGGAAAACAATAACAATTAGATCATGAGGAAGATCAACTTCAACAAGCACACAAGAAAAATGGCCATACCTAGATTGATCTGTCTCCTTATCAACCTTAATTGGAGCCCCTATAACATAAGAAATTTCCCACATAATTGTTGGGTGCCAAAAGAACCAACTAAGACCCCTGATTCGAACCCACATCTACGTGGATAAGCTTTTTATTGCAAAGGGATTCAAAAGAGGATCACATTACTGAAGCACAATGAACCCAACTTTCAAATGTACTGGACCAAAACCCGAGGAAAAAATTTGAATCTCCTTTGATGAAAAAACAATGTGATACATACCTTTCCTAAGGGAAATTAAATTCAAATTTATAAAGCCCCAACTTTTAAGTAGTCGACCCTTTAGATACTCCACCATCAAAGGAGATTCCCTTCGAGATACTAAAAGTCACACAAGAAGAGAAAAAAAATTCCACAAGATGGTCCTTAAGGATTTTTGGATTCTCTTCCACAAATGAAATAGATCTGTTGTTGGTGATCCTCTTGTGTAAGGGCTCTGAAATATGATGAAGATTAGAGAAGAACATGCATCTCGATGCAAGATATTTGGCCCGGTCAATCTTTACCTTAGGATTCTGATTGGGACGCCCCAAAAATTATTTCTCATGTAATAATAATATTATGGTTTTATTCTGTTTAATTTTCGTAATTTATGAACAAAACATACAAAATAAACGCAAGGAATTATTATTGAACACTGAATTGATTACATTACTTCAAAACTAAGAGAATTAAACTAACCAAAAATACCTACAAAAATCTCTATCAGATCCATGTGGAGGCCACCAAACGCAACAATGAGACTTGGTAAATAGAGAAGATCCTTCGGGTCAGTCAGAATGAAAAACATCACGGCTAGAACCACAACAGTTGTACTGAGCACCAGTGGGATGATAAGCACCGTCTTCGCCAAGTTGTTTTGGATATGGAACACCCTAATTCATGTTTTTATATAGCCTTAATCCGACCGTTACCTCTTTTGGTGACTTTTGAGTTTCTAACGGCTATAATTATACCTGTTGGTCATTCTGTTGGTTTAATTTAAAATATCTAATTATAATTTAGTTTTCCAAAATCTTTAAGTTATGTATTTAAATTATAACTTTAACATATAAACTCTATTTATAAACTTTAAAAATAATAATGATTTAATATAGGATTATTTCAAAATAAGGTATGGATTTCAAATACTTTTCAAATATTTCAAATGTGTTGAAAATCTTTTATAATTTTTTTCATTATTGATGTTTAAAGGGTTTAACAGAAACTATGTTTTTGATTTATGTAAAACTAATATAAGATTTTATTAATGATGTATTGAACTTTGATTTATCATTTTATATTTTTAAAACTTTAGCTTTTATAAAACTAAGGAAAATATTTAAGTTATAGTATGGAATTCATATTTTGAAGATACCAATATATATTTAACAAAAAATAAATATTTACTTTGCTAAAATATAGGTGAGTACCCCACCTAGCTGAGGGACACCTTATGGTATCCCTCAAAGCCTTGATGGGCTTCTCACCCTCAACCCCATGGCAATGGCCCAGGGGTAGTGCGCACGCATGGTGCGTGCTAGGTCTAGCATGTAGGGTGCATAGTTACCCCTAAGGGTGCACATGGGTGCGTGTGCAAGGAATCAGCGCACCACCATGCGGGGCAGCGTGAGGGTGTGGGTGGTCGCAGGAGCACGCTTGCTGAAGAACCTGGTACAGGGCGGTACTGAGAGGGGAGAGGGAGTAATCTGGCATAAAACCGGATGCCTCAGGCTTATAAAGGAGTCACAGAGTTTTCTCCATTTCAATGTGGGACAACAAAAATTTAACTGGGAGAGGATTTGGGCCATTCGATCACACCACGCGCGATCTGAGCTGCCCGATCAGTTTAGCTTTCGAACCTCAGCGGCCGCAGATATCCTCCACATTTTTTAATAGTTTCTTGATCGATTCTCGATCTAATCGCAGCCATCTATGTTTTTTTAAAATCCAGTGTCACTCATAGCCGTCAGATCACACATGATCTAATCTGGACCGTCCATCCTTTTTAAATCCCCATGTTTCACCATAGCTGTCTGATCTTCTCCACATTAGATCCCAACCGTTCATTCTTTTTCCAATTTTTCCTTCCCGTGGCGTCTTCTTCTTCCTCTTCATGTGTTTCACCAGTGAGTATTTCCACTTTCATTATTTGTTTTTCTCCACCCGACTCCAGTGGACCCTCCCTTGATCTGTTTTTCCACAAAGAATCTCCCTCAGTCATTTTATAAACTGAGTGGGTCTCAATTTACATGAAAGTGACTTTAAATTATTTTATACAAGTTGTATAATATAGTTTATATATATATATATCTCGTTGCACTTCCATTCTCTCGGTTCGTCCTCTTCTCAAGCCTCCTTAGAGCCTTCACAAGCCTCTCATCCTCCTCAAAACATGTAAGGGTTTAATAAAACTTGTCTTCCATGTGTGAAACTGAAATATATACTTTGTATATTCGGTTGTATATGTAGTTATTTAACCATACAACTTTATATAAAACTCTATTGGGTCCGATTTTAAAACTTTTAATCATTGAGTTTCAAAGTTTAAGCATTGTTTTTAAAATGTAAGGAATTATCTTTTGTACAAAACTCTTATATGTAAAATTGTATATACAATTATATATATATGTATATGTATATGTATAGTCTTATGGTCTATATAACTCACCTTTTGAACCAGTTTTCAGTCTTCTAACAATTGAATTTCAATTTTAATTGATGTTGTTTAAAAAGCATGTAAGTATCATTTAATCTTTGTGTAATACCCTTATATATATATTGTATTTTTCAGTTATACACATAAATTATATATGTATATGTTTCATAACTGAACCCCTTTATATCATATGGCACAAAAGAAATTAATAAACCCTTTTTTTAACTAATGCTCCTATTATATTTAAAAACTTGTAAGTGTCTTTTAAATATTGGTGTAAAACCCTTATACATATATTGTATATTTGGTAATATATGTATATACATATATACCTTTAGGTTTTAATCATAAACTGATTATGTTTTCATAAAAACCAATTTTTGGTGATTTAATAAGATGTGTGTCACCCTAGTGTATTCCCTCCTAGTATTTTTTTAGAAGAATGAAATAATCTATTTATTTTTCTAAAGTACTTGAATCTATCACAGTAAACATTTTCAATCATCAAGTTCTATTATGTTAAATATGTCCATTTATCACCATGTGTTTTAAATATGAATGAAAATTATCCTAATTTTAGAATTGTGCATTCTGAAATATAAAATTTTTATATTCATAATAAAAATTCTAGGGATTATCATTTTATGTGACAACTTGTATTTAACGTGCTTTAGATTTTGACACATGTGTTGCCTACCATGCTTTTGATTCATTTTCATGCATTGATAGACTTGTTATTAACTCTTATATACATGAATTACTTTAAATATGTATATCCTAAAGAAAGCAATCAAACTCAAATGGACTTTTATGGAATAAAGAAATTAAGTTATTCAAAGTGGTATGAGAAACTTTGAATAATATGAAATAAGAAATTAAGTAATTCAAGGTGGTATGAGACACTTTGAATAATGTGAAATAAGAAACCAAGTAATATGTGACACTTGGAATGATAAGTGATAAGTAATTTAATAAATCAAAGTGGTATGAGCACTTTGATTTAGAGAGATGAGGAATGCATTAGACTTATGTATTGTCGGGTGGGCCCTGCAATAACCCCTCGATTTATCCGTAGGTCTCCTGAGACAAACTACGGTCTTGACACAAGGCCTTGACAAATTTATGAGTTATAGATTTTGGGCGAGACCTTAATCATTAGACGCCTTGGCCGAGGCCTTGACACAGTCCTGCATATGCACTTTCCTCATTATGACTATGAAATTTAATTAACCAAGAGAATATTCGACTAGTAAAATATTCTTGGTTAAAGATCTTATGTTTATGGGAACTAGATGAAGTAAAAGCTTATGGATTATTAATTATTCAACACTCAGAGGTTTATGAGCCAATATATGTTTCACAGTAGTAAAGGATGAAATTGAAGTTATTATTTTTATGCGCAACTCTGAACATGTATTACTCTTAGTTTTAAATTTTTTACTTATATATTCACATGTCAGGCTCATTGAAGTTAGAATTAATTTTACATGTTATTCTGTACACCCTATGATATGTATGAGCATGCCTATAATTGTGACATGTTTCCTTGTAACTCTGTTAGTAATCCTTGAAATGTGCTCTTTTAATTCTTAGACAAATTGTTATGCTATACATGTGTTACAACATTTCTTGAGAAAATGTATTATGAATAATTTTAAAGGAATGTTTTCAAAAGGTTTTAATTGGTATATTATATTATTATAAAACCCTTTACTCGGCATTCGTATGCTCACCCTACGTTTTCAATCTGTTTTCTTTTATAGGTTTAGTAGATTTGAGTTTCTCTGTTTGAGGACTGCTTAATGAGGAATTTTTGTTCAATCTTGAAGGAATTGTAATAATTGTATCTGATTCTCCAGGACCTAAATCAAAATTTTCCTCTGTAGTGGAACATGTGTGTGTTTTTTCGGCTGTTCATTTTATAAAAAAAATTAATTACACACCATGTTTTTATTTTAGTTCTGCATTGGCTTCGGGGCAGCCTGGGGTCGGGGCGTGACAGTTGGTATCAGAGAATTGGTTTAGAAAACCCTGGAAATCTAGAAAAATACTAAAAACTTTTTTATGTATTACTAAGTAGTAGTTTTCATAAAATTTTCATATGGCTAACGAATCACACCTTCTGTCCCTTCCGACAGAAATATTAGAAACCATAGTGGCCAGGGCATGTTTAGAAGGATATGAAACTATTGAGAACCTTCGTTTATCATGTCAACATCTCTATCGTGTGTCTAATTCTCCTCGCGTACTCCAACTTCACTGAGGATCTGGATTTGATTACTTTCTGATGATGCATGCCCAACTTCCCTTTTATGCACGTAACAGAAGGTATTATGAAGGTCTATATTCTGATACTTCGCCTTGGCCGACAACTTCTTTTCACTAATGAACTTCCAGGAAGCTGCACAAGAGGTTGACCTTTGGGAATCATACCTCTGTCAAATCGTAATGTATGGTCTTTGAGGTCAGGTCATGGACTTCAAACTTCTCGAGGATGAATCTACCCATTTTCATTATAGACATCAAGTTCAAGCAAACGTCGCCCAACTCCATACCCTTCATGCTTTCCTTTGTTGGAACTTTAGATGCCCACATCAGAATGATCTAGACTGCCCATGCTGCATCTGGAACCAGGAGATTGAAGAGTTTGGAACTGCTTTGGGAATCCGTTTGACTGGAAATTGGGGGATACACCATCATCGGTGAATCCGATGAAGTGTTATCTTGGAGGATTTTAGGAAATCCATACTATTGTTGTGAGAGTGAGCGAGTAGTTATGTAATACCTTGGGTTTATGAACTTTGTATAACTGAATAATGTTATGTGTTTTGATACTTTAAACAAAGTCTCTATTTTGATATGGATATGTCTTGCTAAATAAAACATCTCTTGAAAATTTCAGATAGAATACATGAGTTCAGCAACCAATCTCTTATCATATCCTACCGAACTTTTAGAGATTATAATTGTCAAGACATGCATAGAGGAATACTAACCCTATGCAAACTTATGACTGACCTGCAAACAACTCCATCGTGTGTCAAATCGGCCAAACATCCTTCGTCTTTACCAAGGAAACAATTTTGCCTATTACCGTATTGTAAATGCACAATTTGCAGAATATAGACAGAGAGGAAAGTATCATGAAGTTCTTTTTCAATGTTTTACTTTGGCTGATAACTACCTAGCTATAGGTAAGTTTCTAGAAGTTTCTTTGGAAAGTGACCATCGAGCTGCCTACCTGTTCCAAGTCCTGAGTTTTAGTATGTACGGGGACCTCTACGATATCAATATTTCCAAGCACAACGTGGTACAAGGGATTTATAGGAAACAAATCCATTATGAAATCTCTGACCTCTACACTGCTCGTGCCTCTCTATGGAAGACTGTGTGTTTTATGCACAAGTTTGACCCTAGCTGTCCACAATGTATCTGGACCAAGGAAATCAAGGAGCTGAATACTACCATAGGAATCCAGCTGAGGTCGTCAACACCTTACCCATGGTGGTGGTTGATAAAAGGATTTTTCATGCCGGTAATGAATAAGCGATGTGAAAAGACCAATAGGATAAATACTTGTTGTACTAGTGCTTGAAAAACCTTTTTCTACACAAGCGGTTATCAGATTACCAACATGAAAAATTATTTTTGACGTAAAAAATAAAGATGTTACAACATAGTTGTTAATTGTGCATGGATAATTTTGTTGTCGTCCTCATGGATGTAGGTTGTTATACTAAACTATGATATTTCATATGAGTTTTTCCATAGCTTGTCTTTTCGAAATTATTCCATGTTTATTGTTATCTCACCGTCATGAGATTGGTTAAACATCCTTGGCGTCACACACAATATAACGAATGAAAAGAGTTGGAATGATTATACCGATCAATAAAAGATAAACAATGCTAGTTCATTAAATTAGCCAAATTAATAATCAAACAATTAAAAAAGATACATTTCGTTGAATAATCTTGATGACAAAATAATGTTTATAGCATCCAACTAGATCTTGAAAGAAAACACAAATTAATATTATTCACAGATACAAATACAAAAACCGTGGACGAACAAAATCCAGTCATAAAAATGTAAAAGGGTTTATATGGGGGCGGAGATGATCATCCTCCGTGGCCGGTTCACCATTTTCACGAATAACAGCAAGCGCAAGGTGAAGCTCTGCGTCAACCCGGAAGGCCCACACTTGGATACCCGCGCCGGACCGGAGCTTGTTTCTCCGGGCCACGGTGTTCCATGTGTTGTTCAGCACCAACATATAGGAGCACCCGCCGCTGCTCTTCCTCATCTCCCACCGCTTCAGGGTCGCCATGCCGCGGCGGACCCCGTCCGGCTCCACCAACTTCACCCACATCCCCTCCTCCCCAATCACCGCCTCCCGCTCCCCAACCCACAAGAACTCCATCGTCCTCACGCTCCCCATCGGCATCGACAGCCGATTATGAGTCTTGCTCATATCAGTCTCCGTCAACACCTTCTCAATAACCAGACTCACCTCCGTCCCGCCCATCCCCACGATCGCGTTCCAGATCACTGCCGGCGGTTCGGTAGTCGTCGCGGAACTCCCCGCCATTCCAAGTGCAACCCGCCGTCGGGCAGGTTCTCTGCTTCCTTTTTTGGGCTTTTCGGCGGGTAATTTTTTTATATGGGTTTTAAAAAAACAAAAAATAGGTAAAAGGGGTTAGGGTTCGGATATTTTTAAAACTGGGTCCGAGATGCGTGAACCCCGTTCACGCATCACTGACCCCGGGAAGATGCGTGAACGGGGTTCACGCATCTTAACCGCGCTGAAGGATGCGTGAACCGCGTTCACGCATCCTTCACGAAGTTGATGAAGGATGCGTGAACGGGGTTCACGCATCCTACAGTAACTTTTTTTTTAAAATTTTTATTTTTATTTTTATTTTTTGTTTTGTTTTGTTATATATATATATATATATATATACAAACAAAACATAAAATTCAGCAGAATTTATCTGCTATTTAATATCCAGCAGAACTGTCATTACAGCAGTCTGGATTCTGACAGAAACCATCACCCAGGGCTCTCTTTTATAAGAGGGCTTGCCCAGGAAATCATACTGCATTTCCGATGTGGGATTCAGGTTCTCTTTTCCTGCACAGAACATTCTGCATTTCCGATGCGGGATTCTGTTTCAAGTACGTGACTTTGAAAGACTATAAAATACAAACTATACGACCAATATAAATAAAACTTAAAACATGGATTAAACATATAATAAATAGTTGAAAATGAAAAGAATTTCGTAAAAATGGTTGATGAATAATAATTTATAAGCTTTCAAAACCACCAACTTGAAACTTAAAAAAGTTTCAAGTACGTGACTTTGAGAGACCATAAAATAAAAACTATAAGACCAATATGAATGAAACTTAAAACATGGATTAAACATACAAGAAATAGTTGAAAATAAAAACAATTTCATAAAAAGTGTTGATGAATAATAATTTATAAGCTTTCAAAACCACCAACTTGAAACTTAAAAATGTTTCAAGTACGTGTCTTTGAAAGATTATAAAATACAAACTATATAACCAATATGAATGAAACTTAATATACAGATTAAACATATAAGAAATAGTTGAAAATAAAAAGAATTTCATAAAAAAAATTTAATGAAAAATAATTTATAAGCTTTCAAAACCACCAACTTGAAACTTAAATACGTTTACGTGCCTTTGAAAGCCTATGAAATACAAACTATAAAACCAATATGAATGAAAATTAAAACATGGATTAAACATATAACAAATAGTTAATAATTAATTAGTTAATTAGTAATATAATTATTAATTAGTTAATAATTAATATAATTATTAATTATTAATTACTAATATACAATAATTAATTAGTTAATTACTAATATAATTATATAATAGTTAATTAGTTAACTAGTAGTATAATTATTAATTGATAATTACTTAGTTAATTAGTAATATAAATCTTAATAGTAATTATTAATTATAATTATAATTATTAATTATTAATTATTAATTATATAATAATTAATTAGTTAATTAATAATATAATTATTAAATATAATTATTTATTATTTATTATATAATACTTAATTAGCTAATTAGTAATATATTTATTAATTATAATTATTTTTTATTTATCTATAATTATTAATTAGTTAATTTGTAATATAATTATTAATTATAAAATAAGTAATTGATTAATTAGTAATATAATTAGTGATTATAATTATTTATTATAATTATTAATTATTAATTATTAATTATTAATTATTAATTATATAATAATTAAGTAGCTAATTACCAATATAATGATTAACTATTAAAAATTAATTGGTTATTTAGTACTATAATTATTAACTATAATTATTATATATTAATTAGTAATATAATTATTTATTATAATTAGTAATATAATTAGTAATTATAATTAGTAATATAATTATTAATTATAATTAGTAATTTTTAATTATATAATAATTAATTAGTTAATTACCAATATAATTATTAATTATTAAAAATTAATTATATATTAATTAATTAGTTAATTTGTAATATAATCATTAATTATATAATTAATAATTATAATAATAATTAAAAATTATATTACTAATTAACTAATTAATTATGATATAATTAATTATTAATAATTAATAACTAATAATTGTAATGAATATTTATAATTATTTATTATATTACTAATTTACTAATTAACTAATTAATTATTATGTAATTAATAATTATATGTTTAATTCGTATATTAAGTTTCATTCATATTGGTTATATAGTTTGTATTTTATAATCTTTCAAAGACACGTACTTGAAACATTTTTAAGTTTCAAGTTGGTGGTTTTGAAAGCTTATAAATTATTATTCATCAACACTTTTTATGAAATTGTTTTTATTTTCAACTATTTCTTGTATGTTTAATCCATGTTTTAAGTTTCATTCATATTGGTCTTATAGTTTTTATTTTATGGTCTCTCAAAGTCACGTACTTGAAACTTTTTTAAGTTTCAAGTTGGTGGTTTTGAAAGCTTATAAATTATTATTCATCAACCCTTTTTACGAAATTCTTTTCATTTTCAACTATTTATTATATGTTTAATCCATGTTTTAAGTTTCATTTATATTGGTCGTATAGTTTGTATTTTACAGTCTTTCAAAGTCACGTACTTGAAACAGAATCCCGCATCGGAAATGCAGAATGTTCTGTGCAGGAAAAGAGAACCTGAATCCCACATCGGAAATGCAGTATGATTTCCGGGGCAAGCCCTCTTATAAAAGAGAGCCCTGGGTGATGGTTTCTGTCAGAATCCAGACTGCTGTAATGGCAGTTCTGCTGGATATTAAATAGCAGATAAATTCTGCTGAATTTTATGTTTTGTTTGTATATATATATATATATATATAAAACAAAACAAAACAAAAAATAAAAATAAAAATAAAAATTTTAAAAAAACAGTTACTGTAGGATGCGTGAACGCGGTTCACGCATCTTTCATTAACTTCGTGAAGGATGCGTGAACCCCGTTCACGCATCTTCCCGGGGTCGGTGATGCGTGAACGGGGTTCACGCATCTCGGACCCATTTTTAAAAATATTCGAACCCTATACCCTTTTACCTAATTTTTGTTTTTTTAAAACCCATATAAAAAAATTACCCCTTTTCGGCCTTCCTCTTCTTACCTGACAGTGAACCGGCCGAGGCTACGGAAGACTCAGGCCTGACGGCCTCGATCGGGCGAACGGGGATACAGCATTCCAGGCAGAGTTCGAGATCTAGTGGAGCAGCGCCGACGCATGGGTTGTTTTGGGTGAGCGATAACAGTGATCGGGGAAGCGCTGGCTTTGGGTCCGGCCGTCCGGCATTGATTGGGAGTTGGGGGAAGCATTCGAGGCGGAGTTGGAGATCTATTTCCGTTGCACCGACGATGGGAGGGTTGCGTGAGGTGGAAGATGTAGGCTCCGTAACGCGTCTTACAGCTTCTTGGGGTTCCGAGGGTTGACCGACGAAGGGAGGGTTGCATGCTGTGGAAGATGGAGCCTCCGAAACGCTCCTTGCAGCTTCTTGCGGTTCCCAGGGTTCGTCCGCGGTTGCAGCCGGGCGGCGGTGGGGTTTCTCCATCCACAACCAAATAGCACCGTCGGAGGCTATTGGAAAACCCATCGGCAGCAGCAATCAAGAAGTTATGGGTGATATGTTCGAGAAACTCTGTATTTATATATAATTGAGTATTTTGTTTTAGATATGTGATGCAACAAGTGTTTCCTTTTTTATGATGCAACAAGTGTTTCCTTTTTATCGTGCATATCTTTATCGTCTAAATAGTTTACTTTAAAAAAAAAATTACAACAGAATTATGGAAACACAAAAACAACGATGATACAGATATTAAATAAATTTATTTGGAATATATAAATTCATAAAATCACAAATAAACTCGTTCAATAATTTTTCACCCTCCCCACCCATCATCTCATTTAACTAAAAATCAAATAAATTAAAAATAACAGTTAGTACAATAAATAAAAAAATCAGAAAAATCTAATAATCGAAATCCAGTAAAACAGTTCAATTAAAACGAAGTACAACAAACGGTCCGTGGTCATTTGATTTTCAATATATACTAGTTTCAATTCGTTTATTTATTTTCAAACTACGTATTCGGTCCATCCGAGCACATCTCATGTCCGATTGATGTGTCATCACCTCGTACACATAACAAATAAAGCAAAGATAGAACTCTTATGATTTCATATCATTCAAAGTTCATTTGATATGATTTTGACATTTACACACATGTTTTGGTATTTTGAAACAATAAAAGTGTATTTTCGGTCATCCTTATCAATCAATATATTATATTGATGCTCAATCTGTTCTAACATTTCAAAAAGAACTCTACAGTTGTTGTCATTTGATTTCACAAAAATCAGAGTTTGTTTGCTCCATTTTCACCCACAGATAAGCGTTTTTAAAACCAACCAAACCTTTAAAAACTGCTTATAAGGTTGTTTCGGGCACACCGCACATCAGATTGAGTTTGCTCTTACACATCACAAATAATACATAGATAGTTTTCCTTTGATATCATTGTTGAGGTTCAGCCCACACATGGGTGTTTCCATTTTTTTTTTAGATATGATGTATCTTTTAGATTTGAAGATATATATTTTTTTGGAAATTCAAGATTCTTCCACTGTGTATCTGCCAGCATGAGATTCAGGTAATATCTCATGATATCTTTTTGAGATATTTTCAGATTTCCTTTTCAATCAAGATATGTGGCATATGAGAGCCTATTAAAGGGGAAGCAGCGAATCAAGGGAAGAACAATTGGTGGTACGCGAAAACCCAAGGAGAGCAAATACTTGGGTAACTGTTTTCTAGGGCGTGGGCAGCAGCGAGCAGCGGCAAATCAGGTTGTGCAACGAGGTGCTGCAACGACGCTGCAAGTTCAATTTTGATCTCCGAAGGGTGACGTATTGTCACGGACTATTATCAGAGAGGCGACGAAGGCATATCAGGGTGTGGTTTTTCACACAGGTTTTTATGCTGTATTTGCGATTCAAGTTTCGGGTTTAACTTGGATTTTTGTACTCTCTGATTCATAGTGAATTTTCTCGGAGTTGCCCCGTGGTTTTTTAATCCTTCGAAAGGAGGGTTTTTCCACGTTAAAATTTGTGTCCACATTTGTTATTCTGCTGTTTGGTTTGGTGCTTCGTTTACATTGGTGATTCTCACAAATTTTTGTTGTCGCAACTGAGTTTATTTTTGAAACCAATCTGTTTCCGACGCAACATCTGGTATCAGAGGAGGTTATCCGTGTTTTCTTGCTGATTAATATGGGGGATTCACGCCGTGGGATTTCTGCTCACATTGAACTGTTCAACGGGCAAAATGATTTTACACTTTGGCAGCAAAGAGTTAAAAATATTTTGGTCCGTGAGAAGACAACGAAGGCGTTGAAGAAAAAATCAGAGAAGCCGGAGACGATGAGTGATGATGATTGGCAGGATATGCGAGAGTTGGCGACAAACACGATTCAGATGTATTTGGGTGATAATACACTACGGGAAGTGATGAATCTGACAGATCCGGAGGAGATCTGGGCGAAGCTTGAAAGTAGGTATAAATCAAAATCCCTCACAAATCGTTTATATTTGAAGAAACGGCTGTATCGTTTGCGAATGCCAGAGAATGGAGATTTAGGTAACCATCTGGACGAGTTCACCAAACTTCTGACGGAGCTATCCTCAGTGGCGGTCAAGATTGATGATAAAGGTAATGCGGTACCTGTTGAAATAGAAGAAGAAGACAAGACTTTGCTTCTTTTGGGTTCGTTGCCTGATTCATATGATAATCTCGTCACCACACTGTTCTTCGGAAAGGATACACTGAAGTTGGATGATGTGATTTCATCGTTGTTGATGAACGAGACTCGACGAAAGACCAATGATGGTGAATCTTCAGGTTATGGTGGTACTCTGGCTGTGGCAGATGGACGTGATAGTCAGAGAGGTCAATCAAAGACAAGAAGAAAGGTCAAGTGCTACTTTTGCAATAAGGAGGGTCATGTGCAGAGACGCTGCTATGAATTGAAAAAGCTTAAGAAGGAAAAGAAGACGCACGACACCGATTCTGAGGATACCGGCGTAAGTCTTGTTCAGGGTGAGGGTGATTTACTTTCAGTTGGCATTGATTGTCACAGATCAGATTTGTACACCGAATGGGTGGTTGATTCAGCGGCATCATACCATATTTCACCAAAGAAAGGGCTATTTTCTTCATACGAAGAAGGTGACTTTGGTAGATTGAAGATGAGAAATGGAGATTCTGCTGATGTCATTGGTGTTGGTGATATTTGTATCACTACGAATGCAGGTTGTACACTGACATTGAAGGATGTGCGACATGTGCCAGGTATTCGCCATAATTTGTTATCTGCTAGTTCTCTTGATACTGATGGATTCAGGAGTTCGTTTAGCGGTGGAAGATGGACTTTGTCCAGAGTCTCGATGATTTATGCGCGCGGCAAAATGGATGACATGCTTTACAGGACAGATGTAAAGGCATGCGGTGATGTGATGAATCCAGTTGCGAAGAGGACTTCGTCAGATTTGTGGCAGTGGCGATCGTCGTGCATGAGTCGAAGACCGTCAACTAAGTTGAAGAAGGTTTGGAAGCCGAAGCTTGTCATGGCAGGTGTTTCAGATCTTACACCTAATTCTTTTTCTTCAGAGAGTGCCACTATTGAAGAAAGAATGGAAATCAAAGATCGAGGTGATGCGCTAAGTGTTTTTGACTCCTCGAATGATGTTGAGCAGAGGGAGCAAGTAATTCCTGCAGGTGCTCCAGATTATGTGGCGATCACAGTTACGGGGGAGCCAGATATTGTTGATTCTAGTATTAGCGGTGCAGACATAAGTATGAAGAAGAATTCGGCATTTGGATTTCTTTTGTAGGGGGAGCTTTCAGGTTTCCGTCAAAGATGCAAAAGAGGGATGTCATATTTTCTGTAGATGATGGCTGTTGGTGCGATACCAACCGATTTTCTTTCCAACTGAGTTTGTTGGATGCGATCTCCTTCTTCGATGGGCTGAAGGGGGAGATTGTTGGGGTTCAGCCCACACATGAGTGTTTCCATTATTTTTTTAGATATGATGTATCTTTTAGATTTGAAGATATTTTTTTTTGGAAATTCAAGATTCTTCCACTGTGTATCTGCCAGCATGAGATTCAGGTAATATCTCATGATATCTTTTTGAGATATTTTTAGATTTCCTTTTCAATCAAGATATGTGGCATATAGGAGCCTATTAAAGGGGAAGCAGCGAATCAAGGGAAGAACAATTGGTGGTGTGCGAAAACCCAAGGAGAGAAAATACTTGGGTAACTGTTTTCTAGGGCGTGGGCAGCAGCGAGCAGCGGCAAATCAGGTTGTGCAACGAGGTGCTGCAACGACGCTGCAAGTTCAATTTTGATCTCCGAAGGGTGACGTATTGTTGCGGACTATTATCAGAGAGGCGTCGAAGGCATATCAGGGTGTGGTTTTTCGCACAGGTTTTTATGCTATATTTGCGATTCAAATTTCGGGTTTAACTTGGATTTTTGTACTCTCTGATTCATAGTGAATTTTCTCGGAGTTACCCCGTGGTTTTTTAATCCTTCGAAAGGAGGGTTTTTCCACGTTAAAATTTTTGTCCACATTTGTTATTCTGCTGTTTGGTTTGGTGCTTCTTTTACATTGGTGATTCTCACAAATTTTTGTTGTCTCAACTGGGTTTATTTTTGAAACCAATCTGTTTCCGACGCAACAATCATGTCATGCGAATGTCATTTGATATGGTTTTGACCATTACATGTCCGACTTATGGTTTTTAAAACATTAAAGGTGCATTTCTGATCATCCCAACCAAACGACACATCCAATTAATGCGTCGTCCACTCCAACATTTTGCAATTAATTCTATAGTACTTTTCATATGATTTC
Source organism: Viscum album (assembly GCA_963277665.1). Lineage (NCBI taxonomy): Eukaryota > Viridiplantae > Streptophyta > Magnoliopsida > Santalales > Viscaceae > Viscum > Viscum album. The sequence continues at coordinate 1,710,813,399 of OY728125.1, forward strand.
ATGGCAATCAGATGTCATTTTCTTTGTTTTGATATCTTGAAGCATGTTTTAAAGGTCGTCCAACCTTTAAAAACTGCTTATTCGATCCGTACGAGCACACCACAAATCCTCTTAACTTGTCATCTACTCATAAAATTCAATAATAATTCAAATATAGTCTTCCTTTGATTTTACATCATTTGGATGTCGTTCGCTATGATTTTGACCATTACACACAAGTTTTTTGTGTTTTAAAACAAAAAGTGTTTTTCAAGTCATCTCAATCAAACGACACCTCAAATTTATGTTCTGTCAGTTCCAAAATTTCAAAAAACACTGTAAGGATACTTTCATATAATTTCACAACAATTGGAGGTCGTGTTCTTTGTTTTGACCTAATCAAGAAAATTTTTAAAGGTCGTCAACCCTTTAAAACCCGCTTATGAGGCCGTTCTAGGCACACCACATGTTGAATTGACATGTCGTTTACATCACAAATAATACAAAGATAGATATCTTATGATTTTCATATCATTCAGAGGTCATTTGATAATATTTTGACTATTACACAAATGTTTTAGTGTTTTAAAAACACTGAATGTGTGCTTTTGATCATCTCAAGCAAACGGCATGTTCAATTGACATGTCAACTGCTCCTACATTTAACAAATCACAATACGGTTACTATTCTATCATTTCAAGATAATTGGAGGTCCACTACAACAGATCGGTGCAAGGGCAGCACCGAGCTTTATCAGCGCTAAGAAAAATGTGCTGATAAAAGGTCGACTTTTATTAGCGCTATTATTAGCGTTCATAAAGGTTTTTAATAAAAATATTATTAATTTATATAAAGTTATTATATTTATATTCAAAAATAATATTTATTTATATTCATTAAATCAAAAACACATGTTTATAGTTAATATTTTTTTTAATAATTCAAATATATATATAATCTTTTAAAAAAAGTATTCATAAGATTATAATTAAATAAATATGTATTTAAATAATTATAATATTATAATAAATTTTACTAAATAATAAATATATTTATTGTATTTATAATTATATATAAATACTTTTTAAATAAATAAATATATATATTGATAATTATAATTATAAATAAATAAATATATGTTCTAATGAATTTGGTTAACAAATATATTGATGTGTGAGTATAATTGACGTGCATATGTTATGTATTCATCAGGAATATTCATTTATACATTACACCCTTATTATTATTCATGTTGTCCATATATGTGATGATGCATTTTTTTATGATCTATACTTTACTAGGTATATGATTCATTCATGTTATACCCATTAATCTATTATGTTCTCATAAATACTTATAAAATTACAATAGATATATTAAAATAATAAATATATTTATTATATTTATAATTATAATTTTTAATTATATACAAATACTTTTTAAATATATTTATTTATAATTATATATATATATATATATAATTATAAAATTACAATCGATACATCTATTATAATTTTATAAATATATATATATATATATATAATTATTTACAAATACTTATAAATATATTTATTTGTACTTATAATTATATATAAATAAATAAATATATATATATAATTTAATTATTATAATAAATATATTTATTATACTAATAAAGTTATAAATATATACAATTAAATAAATATATTTATAAATATATACAAATATTTATAAATAATTGGAAATATCAATAATTATAATTCTAAATAAAAATAGGTATATTTAAATAATTATAAAATAAAATGTATTTGAGAGATGGTGGAAGAGAGAGCTTCTCTCTCTACATCCCGAAGGCGGCTTCTTCCTCGCACCTCATTTTGATCTCTTAATGGAGGAAAATTTTCTTCAGGTTGGATATTTTGATTCATATAAGCACTCTCTTACTGGATTGGAGCATGCAAAGGTGTCTCAGAACAGATCTACCCCGACAACATCAAACCCTAGCGGCGTTGGTGAGTTTTCTTTCTTGCTCCATAAGGTCTCAATCATAGATTTGATTTGCTGCAAGGGCAGTGTGGTGCATGTCAAAGTTGATAAAGATGCAATTATTGAGCGGATGAAAATGGGTATGCACTCCATTATAGCTAGATTTATTCTACCGAAGGGTTTTAAACCATGAAAATTAGATTACTTAACAGCTCGGCTATCTGAAATTTGGGGTTTGGGGCAATGGAAATGCATTTCGATGGGAAAATGGTTTTATCACCTTCTCTTTCCCTCTGATGAGCTCATGAAAAGAGCTTGGGGGTATGGATCTGTCTCTCTCAAGCTGGGGGTCATGCATATTCGGGAATGGGATAAAAATTTCAAACTAGTGGAGATGACCAAATCCTCGATGAAAATATGGGTCATGTTTTTTGGGTTAAATTGGATTTTGTGGCACCCAAAGATACTTTATGATATTACACTGGAAAATTGACTACCCATCAAGTTGAATAGGGAAATAGAATTAGCTTGATTTGGGCATTATGACCGTTTATTGGTTGAGGAGGATCTTGAATCTACTCTTGTTGACATGATGTATCTATCTTCTAATTCAGATGAATTTATACTCAGAATTGAATATGAATGGAAGCCTCATTACTGTAAGGATTGCAGGCTTATTGGATATGAGTTGGCTAACAACAAGAGAGAAGTGGTTTGTGGCTTCTGCTTAGCTCATGGTCATGAAGAAGCTTCTTGTTTCAAGAAGACATGGCTCAACAAGACAAGGCATTCAAAGCACTTTGGACAGGTTCAGGGGGCTACTTTGAATAAGTAATATTTAAAAAAAACTTTCATAAGGTGGACCTGAGAATGCTGCAAAATTAGTGCACTCACCAGGAGGGAATGCACAATCAGAACAAGATGTCATGGGGTGACTTCCTATTAGTGTTTCTGATGCTGTTAAATGTAGCTTGGATTCCCCTGATGCTAATGATGCTTGGGTGAAGCGGTCTAGTGATATCCATACTGGAAACTCTTCATTTCCCAAACACACTTGGGCTGATATAGTTACAGAGAACCCAGTTAAGGATCATCTTGTTTATGATGATATAACAGACTCTGAGGCTAGAATACAACGAGAGGTGGATAATGAGCTGTCTCATGAAAGATCCCTCCCCACATCCAGCAGGAAAGGGAAGGACAAGATGGTGGTGCCCTCCCTACAGATGAATAAAAGCAAATCCTATGCCCATGTTATCTTGGATGAGGAAGGGTTTCAAATGGTCCCATCTAGGAAAAAACCCTTTCAGGTTGGACATGCTCATGAGTCTGATGATCAGGGACTTGGAAATTCCACTCAAATTGATTCTTCTTCTGGTTGTTTTAATAACATGTAGGCTACTACTAGTTTGCCTAATCCAACAGGGAGCTCTACTCCAGTCGTGATTCGAAACGATAGTGGGAGCTTCCAAATCATTGACGAAAGGAGCCGTAGTTTAGAGGTTGCATATCTGAAATCTCCAACACATGTTGTTGGATGTTCTTTAGCACCCTGTCTGAAAACCCCAACACATGATGTTGTTGCTAGGTGTTCTTTAGCACCTGATGTATCTGCTAGAATGACACTTGATGGCTCTATGGAAAGAAGAGGAACAGGTACTGATAAACCGATCACAAAGGCCTCCATCATGCCCACCTCAGGTGAAAATCTATTAACTACATCAAACCCTTTTGAAGTCTTAGATGATAATGCTTGTACAGATGATCAGATTCAATCTGTTCTAGTGGAAAGAAATGAATCTATTGAAGGCGCAATGCCACCTGCAATATGTGGTGGTGCTATTACTGATCTGGTGGATAAGCATAGCGTACAACCTACTATCTCCAACATGACCCCAAAAATATCTCTACCCGGAGATTCCCAAGCATCAAAACACTTACATCCATCACTAAATGTGGTGGTGATCAATCAGAGTTCAATGAGGAATGACACATCAGAGGTTGAGGAACCGGAAGGGACTTGGCAGCAGCCCAAGTCACGAAGAAGGGTACATCAACCCAAAAATCATGGATGAGGGCGTGGTCATGCTGATTGGGATGCTGATGCACTCCTAGGGGTTATGGGTCTTGATACATCCACTAGGGGCTCTGGATATGGTTGTGGTCGAGGGCGTGGCCGACAGGTCACTCTAGAATAGGAAAATCTCATGAAGAAATATGTTGCGATACTCAATCAGAGGAACTCGGAGTCATAGTGGGAAATTAATGAAGATGATGTGGACACTAACAATGATTTGGGGTTGTATTTGTTCTTGTCTGTTGTTTTCCATTTTGGATAAGGGCTTGCCTCTCTTTGACCACATCCATCTTTCCTTTGTATTTCTGTCATGTTTTTTTTCTAATAAAATTTTTAGGAGAAGGCTTGCCTGTCTCCTGAGCCTTTTGGAATAAATTATTATAAAATTATAATAAATATACTAATTATACATATTTATAAAATTCTAAATATATTAAATATATTTATAAAATTACAAATATAACAAATATATTTATAAAATTACAAATATAACAAATATATTTGTTATAATTTTATAATTATTTAAATAAATAAATATATATATTTAACATTATAACTATAAATAAATATATATTTATTATAATTTTTTAATTACAAATAAATATATATTTATTTATAGTTATAATTATAAATAAATATATATTTCTTTTAAATAATTATAAAATTATAAAAATATATTAATTATACTTATAATGTTATAAATATATATAATTAAATAAATTTATTTATAAATGTATAAAAATATTTAGAAATATATATAAATATTTATAATTAAATATAAATATTTATAATTATAATTATAAATAAATATAGATATATTTAAAGAATTATAAAATTATAAATATATTAACTATATATATTAATAAAATTATAATATAATAAAAATATTTCTTATAGTTTTATAATTATTTAAATAAATAAATAAATAAATATATATTTATAATTACAACAATATATATATATATATTCATTATATTTTTTTAATTATAAATAAACATACATATATATATATATATTTATACTTATAATTATAAATATGTATATATATTTAAATAATTATAAAATTATAATAAACATATTTATTATACTTATAATGTTATAAATATATATAAATAAATAAATATATTTATAAATATGTAAAAATATTATTAAATAAATACAAATATTTATAATTATAATTGTAAATAAATATACATATATTTAAATAATTAAAAAATAATAATAAATATATTAATTATATATTTTTATAAAATTATAAGTATAATAAACACAGTTATTATAATTTTATAATAAATATATATTTATTATATGTATAGTTTTATAAATATATATAATAATATAAACAATTTATTAACATTATATCTTTATCAGTGCTAAAAAAGTGCTGATAAAGGTAGGTTTTATCAACGCTTTCTATTTTAGTGTTGATAAAGCACACCTTTATCAGTGCTTTCTAAGTAGCATTGATAAAAGCTTTACCCGCTTTTATAAATGGACCCTAATTGTCGGCTTCTTCTCTCGCACACCTCAAGCTATTGCGGAAGCTGACCTCTGCCACTACCAACCCCTCTATCGTCGTCGAGCCCTCATATGCCACTACCATCGCGAATCCCTCCTCCATTGTCGTGAACCCCACCTCTACCACAAATCCCACCTCCCCCTCTGAACCCCACCTCTACCACCGAACCCCACCTCCACCATGAACCCTGGATCCATTGTGAACCCCTCCTCTGCCACAAACCCACCTCTGCCACCGTCTCTCCCTAACTCGCTGTCGTCTATCCTTGCCTCATTTTTTCCTCTTCCTACTTCGCCACCTTCTCTCCCTACCTTGCTGCCCTCCTCCATCGCTGCCGTTGCACCTTGGAAAGGTAAGCTCATTTTTTATTTTGTTTTATTATTAACTTTGTCTTCATCCCCAAGCCTCCCAATTCAATCTCCCTACTGAGTTGTTTGTTTTTAGATTAATCCACTGTTTTATTAAGCATTTCATTGCTTTGATTTTTGTTGGATGAGTTCCCTTAGAATTGAATTTGGGTTTAAAAAGGATTCAAAAGGGATTTCCAATTTATGTATTACATATGTATAAAGATGAGGCTAGTTTATCACCTTGAGTGAAGGTGGTTTATTGATATATGTTTACACCATAATTGATCCATTTTTATCCTTTGTTATGCATGTGTGCATGTGATACAGATAGTCTTACATATGTTATGGATCAAAATGAGGATTACAAATTACTATATTATAAATCAGATTAATGGAAGCTACATGTGTAGGTTAGTTTTTAAACCCATTACATAATTAAATATGATCTTGTTCCCAGTTCCTGAAAATATATAGGCATGATATGGTGATGGTCCCAGTGATGAGGGGCATGATGAAAAGAAAGATTGAAGTGATTAAATAACGAATGATGCTAAAATTATCTAGGGTTAGTGCATGGGCCTAGTCAACATGGGATGGTGGAGCAAGCCTTTATGTTTCTGGATAAACACTAAAAAATTAGTTTACAACAATTCATATAGAAGTTGGTTCATTCATTCAATTGAACAATTAGAGGGATATATTGGATAGTGACTACACCATGCTAAATCTATAGGCTCATGATCTTGAAGGTGTTTGGTGTGGCATTGCATGTGTACATTGAATCTACTTCGGGATGTAAAACAAAACAACAAAGTGGATCTTGGTCCACTGTTATGTAGGTTCTGGGTGCAGCGGAAATGCGTTGGTGGGTGTACCCAACTTTAATTTAGCGTTAACAATGATCAATCTGAGATCCGTCACAATGATAAAACGTCGGATCTTCGGAATTGAACGAAGAATGAGAAAGAAAGAGGGGAGTCCCGAAACCTTAGATAGAATCATCATATGTTGGTTATAATTAATTTAATTAATTGACAAGAATTACCTTGATGGAATTCTTTCTTCGTTGATGTTTCCGGTCATGATCCAATGTAATCCGTCGTCTCGTCGTAGAATCCAAGTGTAAGATTCCTCTAGTGGTGATCCACATGTGCTCCACGTATCTCTGGATGTCGCCGAAGGGATCTCTGGGTGCTAGTGCAAAAGAGCCTTCACTTGTAATGTCTGCCTTCGACCGCCTTGATCCAGTGGAGGTGGATCTCTCTCTCGTAGCTTGATAGTGTTGTTGGTGGAAAAAATAATTCTCTCTTGGCTTGAGATCTTTTCCAAATCTGTTGTGCACAACCACGTGAAAAATGGCTAGGTTAATGAGAAATATATAATTGGGATTTTTAATTACATAGAATAATAAAATGAATTAATTACCTGAAATCATTTATTCATTTTATTTAATTCTTAGTAATACCCCATGTCTAATAATAACAGTTGAATATTATTATTACTTGACATGCACCCAACAAATTACACCTAATATTATTTAATTAAATAAATAATATTATTTCTCATAAATTCTCAGATAAACTACACGGTGTGTATATATTAATATACATGGAATGTAATTTTATTTTTTCCATTTTTCTTTATTTCCTCTACCACATTTATTAGACCTTGAATAATGACTATTTATTTTTCAAATAAATATCATTGCATTACTCGCTAAAAAGTATATTATTCCGCCCACTTTATATTCTCTCGAATAACTAGTGTCAAAATAAATGTGACCGGACATCCTTAAATAATTATTAAACCAAAATCAGGAATAATATTTATTTAACTTGTTAAATTAATATTTAACTGAGATAATTGGACACACTTAGCATGTGACCCTTTAGGCCTATTACTCAGTGGCATTAGGCGGAGCCTGCCAAAAGTCCAAGGTTAACATCTAGTAACACGCCAAGGCATCCATAGAGAAAGAAGTTAATGCCGCAATGATGTGTCACCTCCTACGAATGATTACTGTGTAATGTAATCCCTTTTTCTTGATATCTCGAATCAAGCGGGTTGCATACTAGTTCCATCAACCCATGTGCTCGATTATTCTTTCTTTGACTTTCTGGAATTTAACTTGCCCGTTCCTCACCATGGCCATGGATTTATTTAGGCTATATCAATTCCATCAAAGGGCCTAAGAAATCTACTTTTGTTATGAAATAGAAGGGACAAATCCTTTCTCACATTATCTATTAATGCAGTATCACTCGTAACGCACCCAATGTATCCTACCTCACTGCACACAGTGTGTCATCATAGTTTTCATCAATACATCTAAGCGCATGAGTTGAAATACCCATTAATAATAATATTAAAGTCTAAGGACCAATACACACATCTGAAGATAGGAACATCCAATGACACTATGAAATGTGTATTTCCTACTGGCGGGTCTTGTTCTAATAATATCCTTCTGGATATTACCAAGGTCACACACCATGAGAAGGTGCCTCAAAGTTTTATGATTCCTCACCCCTAATGGCTTGTATTATTTCTGTCCCTCAAATAACATCATCCGGCCATAGAACATATATTCAAGAATAGTGTAATGACACTTCCAAGTTCTCATCATAGGAGGGATCCGCTATGACCCTTTAATGCAAAAACTATCCTTAGGAAATTATCACATGCATTGTCACGCAGAAGAACAATCAAGATGTGATAAGGTATTTATTAATGAATAAAGTACAAAGTAGTTGGTTCTAGGCCACCAACTCCAACAGAATCTCACTTGGACTAGATCCAACTACTAACAACTTTTAACCAGCTAGCTCTCACATGATATTCACGTTTATGCTGAGATAGGACTTTAGTCATGGGGTCCGCCACATTCTCTTCTGTGGACACACTGCTCACTATAACTTCACCCCTTTGATAGAAATACCTCAAGAGGTGATACTTTTGGAGTATGTGCTTTGTCCGTTGATGTGACCTTAGTTCTTTTGTAAGAGCCACCACTGTAGTATTATCACAACACAATGTGATACAATCTTTACTGCTAGGCACCACATCAAGATCCTGGACAAAGTTCCGAATCTAGATGGCTTCCTTGGCTACATTAGAAACCGCTATATATTCGGACTCCACTGTAGAATTGACGATAAGTGGCTGCTTTGAACTCTTCTAGCTCACAGATCCTCCATTAAGACAGAAAACATATCCAGATTATGACTTCAGATTGTTCTGATCTGTCTGAAAACCAGCATCAGCATACCCTCTAATGACATGCTCTTCATCTTTTCTATATACCAGGAACATATCCTTAGTTCTTCTCAGATACTTAAGGATAGTCTTAACACCAGTCCAATGTTGTTCTCCTGGATCTTCTTGATATCTTCCTACCATGCTCAGTGCATAAGAAACATCAAGCCTGGTACATAACATGGCATACACGATGGATCCTATAGCCGAAGCATATGGGATCTTACCCATTCTATCTTTCTCTTTTTGTGTCTAAGGAAAAATTTTCTTAGAAAGATGTAGGCTGTGTGACACTGTAATCAATCCCCTATTGGATTGTTCCATACTAAATATCTTTAGTATCTGGTCAATGTATGTACCCTGACTTAGTCTAAGCAGCCTCTTGGATCTATCACGAATGATTTTGATCCCTATAATGTAGGCTAATTCACCCAATTCCTTCATGGAGAAACACTTGTTAAACCAGTCCTTAACTGACTGTAAGACTGGTACATCATTTCTAATAAGCAATATGTCGTCAACATATACTACTAGGATAATGATCACATTCCCATTAAACTGTTTATAAACACATGGCTCACATTTGTTCTTAATGAAACCAAATTCCTTTATGGATTCATCTAATCGAATGTTCCATGACCTGGATGCTTGCTTTAATCCATAAATGGATTTCTACAACTTGAAAACCCGTTTGGCTTCAACTGGTGTCACAAACCCTTCTGGTTGTGTCATATAGACATCTTCCTGAAGGTTCCCATTAAGGAATGCTCTTTTGACATCCATCTACCAAATCTCGTAGTCATGGAAAGCTGCTATGGAAAGTATGATTCTTATGGATTTAAACATGGAAATTGGTGAGAAGGTTTCATTATAGTCAATTCCTTGACGCTGTCTGAATCCTTTAGCCACTAGCCTTACTTTATAGGTGCTAACTTGACCTTCCATGTCCAGTTTTCTCTTGAATACCCATTTGCATCCAATAGGATTTACATCAACTGACTCATCGACCAGAACCCAGACTTGGTTCTAATACATGGAATCCATCTAAGAATTCAGAGCTTCTATCCATCTTGTAGCTTCTGTGCTTTCTACGACTTCCTTGTAGAAGATAGGTTCATCATTGTCCAAAAATAATGATTCACCATCCTTGGTGACTAGGAAACCAAATCTCTCTAGTTCCCTTACCTCTCTTGAGCTCCTACGCAGTACTTGTGTTTTTGGAACCTCTTCCATAGGGACCTGTGGAAGTTGTTCCTGTACTAACTCCTGTGTATCTTGAGCATCAACTTCATTGAATTCAATATTGATCCCACTATCCTTTTTGAGGATGTGCTCCTTCTCAATAAAGACAGTTTGTCTAGCATAAATCACTTTCTTGTCTGAAGGGTTATATAGGTAATATCCTTTCGTTTGCTTGGGATATCCTATAAAGATACAATTCGTACCCCAAGGTATTAGTTTGTTGCCTGATAAGGCCTCAAAAAATTCCAATCATCCCCATACACGTGTGTGCGACAAAATGGGTTTCATTCCATTCTATAACTCGGAGGGAATTCCATTTTCCACCTTAGTTGGTACTCAGTTTAATGTGTATGTTGCAGTTTGTAATGAATATCCCCAAAATGATAATGGAATATCTGCACGACTCATCATCGACCTCAACATGTCCAACAAGGTGTGGTTCCTCCTTTCACTAACACCATTCCACTGTGGTGTATAAGGAGGTGTTAGCTGAGATAGAATCCCAGACTCCCATAGAATATCGATGAACTCTTGTTTTAGATATTCTCCACCTCGATCTGATCTAAGTTTCTTTATCTTCTTACCAAGGTGATTGTCTACTTAATTCTTGAATTCCTTAAATTTCCCTAAGTATTCTGACTTATACCTCATTAAGTAGACATATCCATATCTACTCAAATCATCAGTAAAAGTAATGAAGTTAGAATATCCACCTCTAGCTTGTACTGGAAATGGTACACACAAATCTTTGTGCACCAATCCTAGAAGCTCTATGGCCCTTTCACCCTATCCACTAAAAGGCAGCTTGGTCATTTTACCCTATAAACAAGAGTGACATCTATCAAGTGGTTTTAGCTAAATAGAGTCTAAATAGCCATATTGGAAGAGCTTTGGCAAGCACTTCTCATTTACATGACCGAGATGGTGATGCCACAACTGGGTGATTTATGAGTCATGTGAGTCTGTTTCGTTATCGATTTCCAATACTTGGTTTTCATAATTTAATACATACAAACCATTATTTAAATGGGACATACCATAACATACATTTTTCTTATAAAAGATACAACCCTTATTTCCAAACTTGAAAATAAATCCATCCATATCCAAAAAAGATATAGAAATTATGTTCTTGGTAACACTAGGCACATAATAATAATTATGTAAAACCAAAATCATCCGAGTCAACAATGAGAGGTGGTAATTGCCAATGGATAACATAGCCAGCCTCGCACCATTGGCAACTCAAAGATCCACCTATCCTCTGGAAATATTTCTAAATCTACTTGGTTCCTGCATTTCAATACAGATGTGATCCCCACAAATTGTATCTAATACCCAATGTGTAGAAATGGAAAGATTACACTCGATAATGAATGCACCTTTAGCATCCCCATGCTTCTGGGTGCAGTTCCTCTTCCAGTGGCCTTTCTTGCCACATGCAAAACATACTACCTCCAGTTCCTTGCCCTGCCTCTGGATCTTCCCCTTCTTGGAGGGACGACGCTCGGGGGCTTCATACCATTTATATGTCTTTAGCCCCTTTTCCTTGTCCTTCCTTTTCTTATTTACCATAAGAACTACAGGTTTGCCATACCCCATGTCCTTTTATACCTGGATAATTAAGGGATGAAGTTTTGATAGACTATTCTAATTTTTTCTCATGTTGTAGTTGATAATGAAGCTAGATAAGGTCTTGGGCAGTGATGATATGATGAGATCTGTACACAACTCATCCGAGAACTTAATCCCTAAGATGTCCAGGCGTTCAATCTAGCCAATGAGATTGACTACATGAGGCCCATCTGGTGTAGAGTCTCTAAGAACAGTTGTAAACAAAGCATTGGAGATCTCATATCTCTCCTGTATCGTCTTCTATTGATAGAGATCCTTAAGGTGAGACATCATGTTATACGCGTCCATGTTTTCATGTTGCTTCAAGAGCTCATTAGACATGGCTGACAGCATGAAACATTGGACATCTGTGTCATCATCGATGTGTTTTATATAGAGAGATTGTTCCTCATCAATGGCCTCTTTTCCAGGTGCAACTGGAATAGGATCTTCTAGCACATACAATTTCCTCTCGTGGAAAAAGATGACACGTAAACGCCTCTGTCACTCTTGGAAATTGGTGCTGGTGAGAAGGTTTTCCTTATCAAGTATGTTTCACAATGATATGATTGAAGTCATTTTTCTTTCCATTTCTACAAATTAAGATGAGAAAAGGTTTATTACTTTATTATGATAAAACTGAGACAAATAAATAAATTAATACTTATTATTCTCCCACTATTTTATCGAAATCCAATATCCCTCACCATTGACTTTAGAATATTCTGTTGCCTGAATATTCTAGTGGAAATAATCCATATTTCACTTCGTATTACCCCAACTAGGGTTGGTCAAGAAACTTGAAGGGTTTTAGGTATGAATTTCAAATGCCAACTTCATTAAATCGTAGCTCCTTGATCCGTTGAGTGGACTCCCCAATCTTGAAATCCTTTTATTTTGAATTTCCCCCACCTTTGCCTCTTGGTCATACCAAGTCCTGCTATAACACTCAACCCTGGATGAAAACCAAGTCAAGTCAACCCAAAACCTTAAATTTAGAATTCCCCGATAATTGAAAGCACCCCAACTAGGGTTGGTCAAGTAGTTTGAACTATGGTTCGATTCTAACCAAGATTACTGAAGGCTATACTGACTTAATATTTCATTGAGGGATTTTATCCTTATACATAAATTTCCATTTTATTATATTTGATTACATGCTTGTTAATATTAAGCAGGATGTAATTAAGTGATTAACCATGTCTAAGATAATATTTACGCATAAGCCAGTCTTATTTTAGTTCCATCTTGCATGCTTGTTTAATTCATTAATTGTGTGATTGTGACAACACACCCACAATAAATAAAACATAGAACTGACAGAAATAAAATAAATGGTATGATCATGATCTTATTCTATTGGTTAGTTTATCTAGCAGTTGATAAACTAACCCAAGACCTAGGGGATAAACACCTTGAACCTTTTGGGTTTGTGTTTACAGCTTTCCACCGGTCCACCTTTGTGTCTCCTTGGATTGGTTTCACCTTGGCTCCTGACTTGAGCCGCCTCCACTAGCTTGGGAGCTCCATCCAATACATATGCATTTATCTCACATGTAGGAGAGGGGTAAAAAAAGGTTTTTACATAAAAGAAACCTTGGGTGCGCATGCCATATATGTTAATGAGGGGAAGGCTCATAGGCCAAAAAATTTAATTTAAAATAAATAAATTAAAATAAATTATTCAAATACAAAGGTCTTGGTCTAGCTCATGATCATCCATAAATGTAATGATATTTACGCATAAATAAAACAAGCATTCAATTCTTTAATCGTTCTTGTTTAAGATAAATCATGCTCGAATCAATTAAATATCTTTAATTAATCAATCCTTTTATCTTAAAACCTTTTACTAAATTTCATTGAGATTATCCTCCATCATAATTTTAAACAAATAAATTCATTTAAAATTGTCTTTGTACGTAACTTGTACCTTGGAGGCAACCTGGTGAATTCCCATTCATAACTACCTAATGAGTAGAAATGAACATTACACAGATGTTAAATTAAACACATATATATGAAACACCTATCACGTGTTGTGCGTCAACTTTACACATGCACTATGGTACACGTCTCAAGGGTTTTATAATATAATAATAAATTTTAATAAATCTGCATAATTTGGATGAGTACACGACGTGTAATTCCGACTACACGGCATGTAATTTTGTTCACCGTCCATCCGAAGTACATGCTCAGGGAAATTGCATGTAGATGTAATTTATAAATTTTTGGAGTACACAAAGTGTTCAGTAAGACACACACCATGTAGTATCTGTGTTACACGGTTTCTATCCATGAAATCCATGTACGGGGTACACGATCCAACCCTATCCCAAAGGGACTACCCACCTTGTTTAGTGGACCACACAGCGTGTAATCCAGAAACCATGTGCCACCTGTTCCTGGTCAACACATGGTGTCATTTATGACTTAGGAATACTCCAACACATGACCTGATTTGGAAGACCAGTCTGATGCATTGAACTTAGACTACATGACGTGTACTTCCAAATACATGCCATGTATTCTGGTGTTGTACGACTAGGAACTTTTGGCATCTCCGAATGAGATCCTCTATTTTATTTTAATCAAAATTAAAAGAAAAATTCATTTATGTAAGGCGAACGAGAAATGTGAGAGGAGGAACAGATCTCGAGATTTAGATTTTAAAGAACGATTAACTTGAATTGAAATAACTAAATTATTAAATGGGTAAATCATCAATGAAAAACTTAAATAATTATGACCAACGATATGACTTTGTCTGATACCACTTGTAGGTTCCGGGTGCAGCAGAAGTGCGTTGGTGGGTGTACCCAACTTTAATTTTAGCGTTAACAATGATCAATCTGAGATCCGTCATGATGATAAAACGCTGGATCTTCAAAATAGAATGAATAACGAAAAAGAAATAGGGGAGTCCCAGAACCTTAGATAATATAATCATATATTGGTTATAATTAATTTAATTAATTGACAAGAATTACCTTGATGGAATTATTTCTTCGTTGATGTTTCCGGTCACGATCCGACGTGATCTGTCATCGCGTAGTAGAATCCAAGTGTAGGATTCCCCTATAGGTGATCCATACGTGATCCACATATCTCTGGACATCTCCGAAGGGCTCTCCGAGTGCTAGCGCGGAAGAGCCTTCGCTTGCGATGTCCGCCTTCAATCGCCTTAATCCGATGGAGGTGGATCTCTCTCTCGTAGCATGAGAGCGTTCTTGGTGGAAAAAGGAATTCTCTCTTGGATTGAGAGATTTTCCAAATCCATTGGGCACAACCACATGAAAAATGGATAGGATAATGAGAAATATATAATTGGGATTTTTAATTACATAGAATAATAAAATGAATTAATTACCCGAAATCATTTATTCATTTAATTTAATTCTTAGTAATACCCCATGTCTAATAATAATAGTTGACTATTATTATTATTGACATGTGCCCAGAGAATTACACCTAATATTATTGAATTAAATAAATAATATTATTTCTGATAAATTCCCAGAAAAAATACATAGTGTGTATATATTAATATACATGGCATGTACTTTTATTTTTTTCCATTTTTCTTTTTTCCCCCACCACATTTATTAGACCTTGAATAATGACTATTTATTTCTCAAATAAATATCACTTCATTACTCGCTAATAAATATATTATTCCACCCACAATATATTCTCTCGAATAACTAGTGTCAAAATAAATACTATCAGCCATCCTTCAATAATTATTAAACCACAATCAGGAATAATATTTATTTAACTTTTTAAATTAATGTTTAACTGAGATACTTGGAAACACTTAGTGTGTGACCCTTTAGGCCTATTTGTCAGTGGCATTAGGTGGAGCCTGCCTAAATTCCAAGGTTAGCATCTAGCAACACACCAAGGCACCCATAGAGAAAGAAGTTAATGCCAAAACGATGTGTCACCTCCTACGATTGCTTACCGTGTAATGTAATCCCTTTGTCTCGATATATCGAATCAAGTGGGTTGCATTCTAGTGCCATTAACCCATGTGCTCAATTATTCTTTCTTTGACTTTCCAGAATTGAACTTACCCATTCCTCACCATGGCCATGGATTTATTTAGGCTATATCAATTCCATCAAAGGGCCTGGGATATCAACTTCCGTTATGAAACAGAAGGGAAAAATCCTTTCTCGCATTATCTATTAAGGCAGTATCACTCGTGACACACCCAATGTATCCTACCTTGCTGCGAATAGTGTGCCATCAAATTTTTCATCAATACATCTAATTTCACGAGTTGTAATTCCTATTAATAATAATCTTAAAGTCTAAGGACCAATACACACATTTGAAGATAGGAACATCCAATGACACTATGAAATGTGGATTTCTTACCGGCAGGTCTCATTCTCATAATATCCTTCTGGATATTACCAAGGGCGCACACCATAAGAAGGTGACTCAAATTTTTTTTGAGTCCTCACCCCTAATGGACTAAATTATTTTTGTTCCTCAAATAACATCATCCGTCCATAGAACATATATTCAAGAACAGTTTTATGGAACTTCCGGGTTCTCATCATAGGAGGAATTTGCTATGAACCTTTAATGAAACAACTATCCTTGGGAAATTATGACATGCATTGTCACACAAAATAACAATCAAGATGTGATAAGGTATTTATTAATGAATAAAGTTCAAAGTAGTTGGTTCTAGGCCACCAACTCCAACATGTTCTTGGTAGTTCTAGATTTAGGTTTTTGTAATTGGAAAGCATAGATTTTAGGTAGGTTTCTACTCTTCGAGGTAGTATTTTCACAAGATCACATGTGGGATACTAAAAAATTATAGTGAAAGGGCCTCTCAGAAATAGTTCCATTGATTAGGTGGTTTGGAAGATGGGTGTGATCTACTCTGGTCCTGAGTAACGTGTTGAGAGGCCATCCTGGATATTTTTTAGCTCTAATATGGGATCTAGTATTCAACTCAGAAAAATATGGATACAAAGGAGGTACCGATCAGGTTTAGTTAGTTTGAATCTAGAATCATGGGCATTAATTGAAGTAGCCTAGGAAATGATAATTTATAGTTGGTTAAATAGAGCTATACCTCTGGTAGGTATAGAAGGCTTCTGGATTAGTTTAGTTGGAGAACTTGATCTACAAGGGCCAAACATGAAAATGATATGGGGTGTTCAAGTCTATCAATGAATGAAGGTTGCTTGATATTTAGGAATTTCAAGATATGGTTTATATTAAGTAGTGTAGAGTAGTATGAGATAAGAATAACGGTGAGGAGCTATATTTTATTAAAGTAACATTAAATGAAAATTTATGAAATCTTATGACATTAAAAGATGAGAGATACATGAAATTGCCTCTCAATATTTCTATTTTACAATCAACTTTTAATTTAACAATTATATACATATCATTTAATTATGAAAATTCCATTATGTTTGGCTATAAATAAGCACTTCCCCTACCATTTTTCAAGTATCTATCATTAGGTTTTTATCTAAATTATACCCATATTCCTTCCCCCATAACCTATATACCAATACTTTGGATTTCAATAATGGGAAAAAGTTTCTAGGGTTCTGTTTTAAATGTGATCCATAGAAAATATTCAATTATTCTATGAGACTCAAGGTAAGGGTATTGTTTACCATCAAAAATTATATTTTTAAGTTTTAAAGTATTTCTCTTAATTTCTCTCTATGAAATTTCCAAGAAATTTCTTTCTCTGTGGTTTCTTAGAATCAAATATTTTTAGTGATATTAGTTTGAAAGTTTGTGTTCATTGATTGAAAAGTAATTTTTAATGAGATTTATGACAAAAAATATAACATTCTAAATATTTTGTTTCAAATTATGATACTTGAGAAAATTCTAAAATGGATTTTTTAAAAGAATTTGTTTGGTTTTAAAATTAGTTGTAATTACTGACTTGATGTTTTAAAAATTATTCTTTTGTTAATTGGATTTCAAACCAAGAGTTTGGGTGATTTTAAAGTGTTATTTTTTTTGAAAAATGTTCTTTTATTTTTATAGGTTTAGGTTTGTTTTGGATTGTTTCACTTTATTTAGATCTTTTGAGAGGGATATATAGTTGGATGATGAACCTAGTTGAACATATTTTGTGTATTCATTTTTTTAAATATTAATATTACCAAATCAAATAGGATGGATATGAATAAATAATGGATGGATTACAATCATCTAAAAAAATAGTATGAATATAGAGTAAAAGAGTTCATAAAGTTTGCAAAAGATCATGCATATGACCATTCTCAAATCCTTTTCCATGTTTACGATATTGTTATTCAAGACTAATTAGTCTAGAGGATTTGGAAGAACACTTGATCTTTCACAGAATAAATCGAATTTATAAATGTTGGAATAAACATGGGGAAAAAGAGAATGTAGCTAGTGGCTAGGATAACATTGCATTTTAGGGATCATCTGATATGATTGCAATTGTGGAAAATGAAGATGACCATATTGAGGATGTGATTATATATATGAATGATGATGAAGATTGTATTGAGGAAATGATAAGGATAGTTAAATATGAACTTTTTGATTTCCCAAAATTGTTTGAGAAGTTAAAGAGTTGTGCAAAGACACCATTGTATGATGGTTGCACTAAATATACAACATTTTCAGCCATACTAAATTAGTATAATTTGAAATAAGGCAATAGATGGAGTGAATCTAGTTTTATGGAACTAATTGTTCTCTTTAATAACATGCACCCAGAAGATAATGAGATCCTAATCCAAACATACAATGCCAGATGAATTCAATGCTCGATGGGTATTATCTCTGAAATAATACATGCATGCCCAAATGACTGTATAATTTTTTTAAGGACCAAAAATCACTAACAGAATTCCCAAAGTGTGGTGCCTCTCAGAACAAGAAAGATGAATCTGGTCCTAAGAAAGTTGAATGGTACTTTCCAATCATTACAAGGTTTAGGTTCCTATATGGAAGTGAGGTGAATTCATGGAAATTGATGTGATATAAAAATACAAGAATTAAAGATGAGAAAATATGTCACCCGAAAGACTCTCCTCAGTGTAAGATAATTGATCACGAGTATCCTAAATTTGGAAATGATATGAGAAACCTTCATATTGAATTATTTATAGATGGAGTGAATCATTTTGGTTTTCAAAGCATCAGTCACAATACATGGTCGATCATGTTGGTAAATTATAACTTACCACCGTGGTTATGCATGAAATGAAAATACATCATGTTATCTATGATTATATCAGGACCAAAAGAACCAGGTAATGATATTGATGTTTATTTATCTTTATTGATTGAGGATTTGAAATTATTGTGGGATTCAGGTGTTACGTTGTATGATGCTTACATAAATGAAGATTTCATGTTGAGATCCATGTTCTATGGGATGATAAATGACCTTATTACTTATATAAATTTGTTAGGATATAGTATTTAAGGAACTCAAGTGTGTCCCATTTATGAACAAGGTACACAGTGAATTAGGTTGAAACTTTCATCGAAACTGTGTTTCTTGGATATCACATATTTCAACCCCAACAACATAAGTACAAATATTGGACAACATCATTAAATGGAAGTTTAGAATAATTTAAAACACTATCTACACTAATAGGTGATCAAAATTTTGAGAAATTAAAATATGCAGACACTAATTTTGGTAAATTTTTTTCAAAAAACCTTATGAAAACTAGTTGGAAAAAGAGATCAGTTTTTTTGAATTTCCATACTAGAATTGCCTGTACATTAGTCATTTTCTTGATGTTATACATGTTGAAAAAAATGTATGTGATAGTGTCATCAGAACATTGCTAAATGAACACGGAAAAACAAAGGATGGAATTAATGATAAGTTGGACATGGTTGACATGGGTATAAAAGAAGAGTTGGTGCCAATGAAGGGAGAAAAATGAACTTTTCTTTTTCTAGCTACTTACACTCTTTCCATGTTGGAGAGATATTAGTTTTGAAACTTCTTGAAAATCGTAAAGGTTCTAGTGGCGGTATTCATTGAATATATCAAGAACATTATGTCAATGACTGATTTAAATATAAAGGGTCTAAAACCACATGACTTCCATGATTTTATGAATGGTCTAATTCATATAGATTTAAGTTTCATTTTTCACAAGAATTTCCATCATACATTAACCAAGATTTGTTTTTTATTCAAATCTATATGCAGCAAAGTTATAGACCTGGTAAAATTTATGACAATTTAAAGAGAAATTTCAATTATATTATGTGAACTGGAAACTTTCTTTCCACCAACATTATTTGATATGATGGTTCATTTGATGGTTCAATTGGTGGGAGAGATTAGAATATGTGTTCCTATACACTATAGTTGGATGCACCTCATTGAATAGTATATGATGATTTTAAAAGGGTATGTCAAAAATTGAAGTTGTTCAGAGGGTTGTATTGCAAAGTGATATATTGTTCAGGAATCTATTGAATTATATACCAAATACCTATCCAGTGTGGACATCATTACTATACAGAAATCTCCTCACACTGGGCAGGTTGTGGGTGAAGGAATTTCTGAAAGAGATGTTTTCATAATCAATATTATAGATTGGGAGTAGGCCCAACTTTACATTTTGTATAACATTTAGAGGTGGCCCCATATGTTGAAACCCACCAAATAATTCTTAGGAATATGAATCCATCAAGGGATAAAATTTTTATATCACATAAACATAATCATCAGTTTATAGGATGGTTTCAAGACCATACTGTTAAGGAGTCAGATGAAAATTAGGATTTAATTTCAGAATGACTTCGATAACTAGCTAGAGGACCAAGTGTGTACGTATTATCTTAAAATGGTTATAAAATTAGTGGTTACACATTCTATAAAAATGAACATGATAAATACAATACCATGAAAAATAGTGGAACTAAACATATGGATGAAATGATGCATGTTTCTAGTACTATGGAAAAAAATAAAATTTATGTGAATATTTCATACATTGGAATCATCAAACAAATATGGGAGATGGATTTTACAACATTCCAAGTGCTGATTTTTCAATATAAGTGGGTTAATAATAGGTGTACTATTAAAATAGATGAATTGGGATTCATGAAAGTTGATTTCAATAAGTAAGGGTATAAAGACAAACCATTTATAATGACATCATAGGAAGTACAAGTATTTTATGTTCTAGATTCTGTGAATAGAAAGTGTTAAATTATTCTATTATCGACCAAAATCACTAAAGGGTTAGATGAAAATTTAATTGAGGATAAAAAATTCATTGGGACATTGCAATCATTTCATAGTGGTCCCAAATGTAGATGAAATTTTGTATGTTAGAGGAGACCACAATGAAGGGATTTAGATAGTCGATAGATGGATCAAATACATTCAGCCTTAAAAAAAGAGTTCAATAATTAGTTAATATTTTTTTTAATATAAAACATGTTACCACATGTTATTATCAATTTTTTGCTGCATTTAAGTACTCTAAATTAAATGTTAAACCACTTATACAGATAATGACTTCTTCACATGTTGGTGCTCCCAATCCCAAAAACAACAGGTCTCTGAACCTACTACTGCTCATAGTGTAGAGGAAGAATGATATTCTACATGTTCTGGTGCTCCCAATCTTGAGGAACAATAGGTTTCTCAACCTGTTGCTGCTCCCAGTACAGAGGTACAAAGACCATATGCACATGCCGATGCTACCTCTCTAGAGGAACATGTTAACAATGTTGATTCTAAGGAATTGGTAGGCAATGGAGGGCTGAATACATAGAAAAAATAGGAGCGTCACAGTTTGATGGTGTTAATAAAAATAATTAAGGAGAAAATCAAAGTCATCAAATATTAAGTCAGATGGAATTCACATGGCCGACATGTTAACCCCAAAAGGCCATGTTCTGTAGTTATAATGGAATAATCACTCAAAAATTCATGACGATTGATGTAGATTCATGGCACCATATTGTGGTCAGGCATAAGAAACTGATTTGGGAAGATATTATGGTAAAATTATGATATCATTTCTTTATTTTACTGAAAAATAAAATAATCAAACATTGAATTACTCTTCATCATCCCTTACAAAGTGCATTTATAGTAGATGAATCCCATAAGAAATATGTATTAATTCATTCTAGATGGATTCAAATAGTATTTCTCACAATTCTAACACGACATCATCTTAAAGATTATGAAGGGAAAATAAACCCACACCCACCACTTATCTATGCACACCTGATAACCCAATAACCATGGGATGCATTTACTAGCTGTCCAATAGATGTATCTTTTAAGGTACATTGTGGATAATAATATGTTTTTATGATACATGTATTCATAAATTTGATTGACAATTTTTTATTTATGAAACAAAAACTATGTGATGTAAATAAGTAACGAGCAACAAAACCAGCATACCCTTACCATAAAGTAAGAATGTGGTATGCTTCACTTAAAAAAATTGGTATATATTTTAAATCTACCATAATACTTTTATGTGTCATGAAAAAACACCATAATTATTTTCCTCTATTTATATTCATATTGATGACTCAAAATCTAAAGACACTTCCATCACATTCCATGTGCTATGGAAGGAGGAATGTGTAAATAAAGATGAGATACTAATAGATGAAAACACAAAAAAGTGTAGGAAACATGTGTAAGTATTGTATAATAATTTTTTTTCTTTAAATCACTATTATATAACAATGATAATTTATTTTCCTCTATTTTTTATCTGACATAGTGACAGGAATCAGAAACACATGTATCAGATGAACACATACTATCAGTGGCCTTGAAGCAACCATAAAAGTATGTCCTCCTCATAGGTGCGTGTTTTGGGGTGACACCCTAAACATATTTTGAGAAAAAAACAAGTGTAAGATCAAAGTGATTTAATGAAATGGATGAGAGAAAGACTAGATACACTTTAAGACCAATTACAATGGTAGATAGAGATAATGAAAAATTTTATTTGGGGAAACAAAGAGAAGAAACAACTCAAGAACAACCACTGCATGGAGACCCCTCTCCATACCCACCAACTAGGAGGTGAGCCATCCCCCCCAAAGAGATGTCTTAGACGAGGAAATCAATGTTTTAATAAATTTTTATGTGAACTGTGAATTATATAGACATTGATACCTTTCCAGTACTGATATTCTATAGGGTTATAATGACTGTGATTTATATCTATCAACACCCACCCATCGCCTTGTAATGAGGGCTGTATTGTTAAATATACAAAAATGATATGTTACATAGAAGACCACTTCTAACAGGTCATGTGAGAGAGTCGATTAGCATATCCCATGAGTTGAGAACTAATATAACTATTTCAATTGATGAGGAAGATATTCATATGTTTGAAAAAGAAGTTGGAACATTCATCACATGGACATCACACCTTGTAAAAAAACATGTCGACAAAGAGGTATTCATTAACAATTTATTTTTCAAGATAAAAATTTAACAATTAATGAAAAATAGCTTGAACTGATGAATGTTATTACATATGGGAAAAGGGAAGGGGGTGAAATAAAATACTAGCACAAAACCATCAAAAGGATCGACCAACTAATTGAAAAGAACTACCGAAATCAGCTTTACCCCGCCCATTCTATATATGCATGTATTATCATTAAAGGTTCATGTTGATAAAAATTTAAAAAATGTTCATACTCAAATAATTGATTTTGAATAAAATATTTATGGAGATGAAGTTCAATACTTCATTGGTGTTGAGAATGTAAGTGAAATCCTAGACTATGATTGGCTAGGATGATGAGTTGAAAATTTATACATGAGGTATGTTTTCATGATTTGATCTTCCAAAATCTGATATATAATGTGAATTATAAAAAAATACATTTCATATTTTTGGAAGACGTATATATCAAAAAAAATTGAAGGGATTTCCCCATAAAAAAATTTGGACTCATTAGTCCTCACACCACATCTATAGAATAACCAAAAATAGATTCCAAGAAAGAGGATGAATTAGTTGCAGGACTGATCAAATAATTTGAAAGAAAACATATGGATGAAAAACTCTTCATAATACCAACGATGTAGGGGTAAAACTCTACAATTTAATCATATCAAATATATTTTAATTTATTTCATTAATTATTTCTTTTTGTGTTTTTAGGAATCATTAGATGCTCATTGCGGTCAATTTGGTTATTCCAAAGATTTATTTCCTAGATTAAATGCATGGATACCCAACAAACTGACCACACATGATGGAATTTGTTAATTTTTAATAAACTAAATCCAAAATTTTAGAACTGAACATAAATTTATATAATTTATATTATCTTTTAATGAGGATTATCTTATGATAGGGTGGTGTATCAATATCATCTACAACATGGAATGAGTCCAAGGGCTAAAAACAAGAAACATGACTAGTACTATTACTAGAAAAGTATCATGGTATATATATTAAGATTTCACTATCCAAACACATATCAAAACAAATTAATTATTTTTCTCAATGTTTCTAAAGTTTCTGAAACAAACAAATGGAAATGATCATGGTAATTATGTTTGTAAATTTATGAGAGAGATAATATTCATTGAACAAAATAGCATCCTTGAAGAGGTATTTCAAATATAATTACTATTTCATTTATAATATTTATTAGTACTTCATGTATTTATATTTTTTCAGTACTACTACGACTATAAAAAAGACCCATATTCACCAAACAATATAGATTTTATTAGAAATGAATGGGAAGTATACATGATGGAAGAATGTAAAAAAATAGCATGAAGATGTGACTTCTATAGAAGTAGTGGATTGTTTCATATTTATGTTTAATTTAATTCTTTTTATTATTACTCACATAATAATTGTTTTCTTATACGGGTGGATTCCTTTGTTTAAGTTGGGGTGGTTTGTTTGAAACTGATCATGCTCATGAGATATTGGACTTCAAGGATGCAACTAAGATAATGACAACAAGTAAATGGGCCAGGAATGTATAAAGGAGAATTCCTTTTATTTATTTATTTATTTTTTTCTATCATTTTATCAACTATTTTTCAGTTAATTCCCTTTTCATTTTTATCTAATACTTATTTAGTTTTTTACAGATATTTTGGGAAGCTATAATTTCCTTTAAACTATCTGCAAAAATAAAAAAAAGGGTGAATAAATTCCTTTTAAGTGGAATAGGAAACCCCATGTTGCATGAAATGTGAATTTAATATTAAGGATGCATCTACCAAGGGATTTCATAGTAGCTGAATGAAATGTATGACTTCCCAAAAGATCTGTCATGAATAATTTCCTGAACAGTGTAGTAATCATCCACAACTCAATCAGATGCACCTCAATATGAAACACAATGTTCTTGATATGAATCAAAGTGTATGTTTTTAGTTTATAATATTCTTTGATCCTTTAAGATTCAAGTATTTTGAACTACCATGTTTTAATCCATGACTCATGATTATGATATATGATATGCTATATGTGAATTTATAATGTTAATATCACCTTAAAATATCTTTATTCTCATGTTATTCTTATATTATCATTGATATATACCATTTTTACACTTATTGGGAATATATGATCACCCTTTCTTATGTTTCATATCCTTAGGTTATGAAGAATGGTTTTAGAAATGATATGTCTAAGAAGGTTTCTAGTAAAGAATAACTTAATGAGAGTTTCGTATGAACTAGTTCTTTATGTTTCCATGTTTCGAAAAGAACTAGACCTAAATTAATCTGGCATATATCATTATGTTATGTAAGGAATATTAATATACTAATATGTGATAACTATTTATGAAATGTTTGGGTCAATATAGTTGGTATCATAGAAAATGACCTACTAAAAACCCTGAAAATGAATTCCTCTATTTTGATAATTTAGAATAATGATCCATGAATCATTTGTGACATGTAAGAATCAACCCCACCTCAATATGATGCACGGTGTGGCTGGTATAACTCCAAGTGTCTCTTTTTATTTAAAATTGACATTAATTTTTTTAAAAAGAACAAGTGACATACTAAAAACTAAGAAAACTCATTCAGATTGATTTGATAATTTATAAAAACAATCCATGATCTATTTTTAATGTGTAATAATCAGCCCCATATCAATACAACACACAGTGTGACCGGTATAACTCAAAATTTGTCTTTTTATTTAAAATTGACATTAATTTAAGTAAAAAAACAAGTGACATACTAAAAACTGAGAAAACACATTTAAATTGTTTTGATACTTTAGGAAAATGTTCCATGAGTCATTTGTGATTTTTAAGAATCAACTACAACTCCATATAATGTAGGGTGTGACCAGTATGACTAAAACTTTCCGTTATCTGTTTAAAATTGATATTTTAGCTCAAAATGTGTCACTCACTGAAAACCAAGCAAACACGCTATGATTTTCTTCATAATTTTGGAAAATTATTTATAATTACTTTATGATGTGTATGAAGTAGTATCATGTCAAACTGATGTACGATTCAACAAGTATGACTCAAAATGAGTGTTTTAAGTTTGAAATGACATTTTAGTAAAAAACACAACTAATCGACTAAAAACCAAGAAAATGCATTAGGATTATTTTTATACATTATAAAAATGATCTATATGTCATTCTGACATGTAGGAATCAGACACACCTCAATATGATGTGTAGTGTGTCTGGTATAACTCAAAGTGTCTCTTTTTATTTAAAATTGACATTAATTTTAGTAAAAAGAACATGTGACATACTAAAAACTGATAAAACACATTCATATTGTTTTTATAATTTATTAAAACGATCCCTTAGTCGTTTTTGATGTATATTAATCAAAACCACCTCAATATGATGAAAGGTGTGACCGGTATACCTCCAAAAGTATTTTTTTATTTAAAATTGACATTAATTTTATCATAAAGAATAAGTGACGTACTGAAAACTAAGAAAATGAATTAGTATTGTTTTGATAATTTATAGAAATATTACATGAGTCATTTTTGATTTTTAGGAATCAAAAACACCACAATCTGATGCACAGTGCGACTGATATGACAAAAGGTGTCCGTTATCAGTTTAAAATTGACATTTTAGCTCAAAAACATGTCACTCATTGAAAACTAAGAAAAAATTCTCCGATTGTCTTAATAATTTAGTAAAGTGATTAATAAGTCATTTGTGAAGTGTATGAAGTAGTCTCATGTAAAACCTATACATGACATGACCAGTATGACTCAAAATGCATGCTTCTAGTTAGAAATGACATTCTAGTAAAAAAAAACCGACATACTGAAAAAAAGAACATTAGGATTGTTTTGATGATTTATTACAATGATATATAAGTAGTTTTGGATGTTTTGAAATCAAAATCACCTCAATATGATTCATGGTGTGTGTGGCATAACTAAAAGTGTAACTTTTTATATAAAATTGACATTATTTTTTGTAAAAAGAACAAGTGACACACTGAAAATTGAGAAAACACATTTTAATTGTTTTGATAATTTAGTACAATGATACATGAGTCATTTTTGACATGTAGAATTAAATACTACCTCAATAAAATGCACTATGTGATCGGTATAACTCAAAATGCGTCTTTTTATTTAAAATTGACATTAATTTAAGTAAAAAAACAAGTGACATACTGAAAATTGAGAAAACACATTCAGATTGTTTTGATACTTTAGGACAATGATCCATTAGTCATTTTTTGATGTGTATGAATCAAACACACCTCAATACGATGTACAGTGTGGCCAGTATGACTAAAAGTGTCTATTATCAGTTTAAAATTGATATTTTATCTCAAAATGTGTCCCTCAAAGAACACCTAGAAAACACACTCCGATTGTATTCATAATTTAGGAAAGATATTAATAAGTCATTTGTGACATTCATGAAGTATTCTCACATAAAACTAACACATGATGTGACTAGTATGATACAAAATTTATGTTTCAAATTTGAAATGTCACTTTAGTAAAAAAACTAAAATACTGAAAACTGATAAAAATTATTTGGATTATTTTGATACATTAGGAAAATGATCCATTAATAATTTGTGACATGTAGGAATTAGCTGCACCTCAATTCAATGCATGGTGTGATCGGTATAAATCAGATTGTGTCATTATTTAAATTTGATATTAATTTTAGTAAAAGAACAAGTGACATCCTCAAAACTGAGAAAACACATTAGAATGGTTTTGATATTTTATAAAAAAATCCCATAACTCATCTGTGAAATGTAAAAATAAACCCCAAATCAATAAGACACATGATGTGACCGATATAACTCAAAATGTGTCTTTTTTATTAAAAATTTACAATTTATTAATGTATTATTTCATATTAATGTTTAATTTATTTCTTTATAGTATGAATCACATAATATTTGTTTTCTTATATAGGTGTAATATTTTTCTTAAGTTGGGATGATTTTTTCAGAAACTAATACAATGGGTGGAAATTTTTGATAGGGGATCACAGGCATCAAAATATGAAACATTAATGTTTTAACTGTTTGTTGGATAATTGTAAATGTAATTATATAAAACATTATTTTAAATGTATATATAAGTGTTTTTTTATATACCATGGGTGGATATTTTACTATTCATGAGGCCAATTAAATATATATAGCATTATTTTCCAGGAGTGCTGTATATACCTGTAGGTTTTTGCTAGGTGTGCTATTATATTAATAACACATTACATCCATCTAGGACTTTATCAACACTCGAAATAATGATGATAAAGGTGGTCATTTATCCATGAAAAAATAGCGCTGAAAAAGGGGGGCCTTTATCAGTTGTTTTTTAACACGGATAAAGGACCCCCTTTAACAATGCTGTAATTAAAAACACTTTTTTAGCACTACTAAAAGGATTGTTTTTCACTATTAAAGGGTATATGTGTATTAGTGGTCGTTCACTTGGTTGGACCCCATGAAACATGTTTTTAAAGGTCATTAAACCTTGAAAAAGTACACATTCAGTCTATTAGAGAACACCATATGTTCAATTAACACGTTGTCTTCTTGTTCATGTTAATAACAATACAAAGATAGTCTTATTTGGATTCAACATCATTCAGAGGTTGTTTTCTATGATTTTGACTTCCACGTGAATGCTTTAGTGTTTTAAAACACTAAAATATGATTTTGGTCATCTTGAGAAAAAAATACTTAAAATTGATGTTTCGTGGGTTTGATTTTTATTAAAATCACTCTATGGTTGTTGTCATAAGATTTCATAGAAATAAAAGGTCATTTTTCAGGGTTTTGAACCCATGATGCACATTTTTAAAGGCTTTCAAACCTTTAAAAGATGGTTATTTGATCCTTCAAAGCACATAACATGTCTGATTGATGTGTCATCTACCCATACCTCTATATATTCCCTGTAACATCACAAAAAAATTATTTTAACAGCACTCAAAAAGTTCTATTACTCGTAGAGCTGATAAAGGCCTAGATGGCTGCAATGTGATGTTAATATAACAACACACCCAAAAAAAACCTATAGGTATATATATGACACCTAGAAAACAATGCTATATACATTTAATTGACCTCATGAATAAAGAAATATCTACCCATGGTATATAAAAAAACAATGCTATATACATTTCAAATAATGTTTTATATAATTACATTTACAATTATCTAACAAATAGTTAAAAACATTAATATTTTATCTTTTGACAACCGTGATCCCCTTTCAAAAATGTCTTCCCATGGTATCAATTGCTAAAAAAATCATCCCAACTCAAGAAAAAGATTAAACCTATATATAAAAACAAGTATTATGTTAGTAATACTATAAAGAAATAAATTAAACATTAATATGATAGAATACATTAAAAAATGTCATTTTTTAATAAAAAAGACACATTTGGAGTTATATCGGGCACACCATGTGTCGTATTGAGGTGGGGTTGATTCTTATACATCAAAAATGAGTTATTGATCATTTTATTAAAATATCAAAATAATATGAATATGTTTTCTCTATTTTGATTATGTCATTTGTTATTTTACTAAAATTAATATCAAATTTAAATAATGAAACATTTAGATTTATACTGGTCACAACATGAGTGGATCGAGGTGCGACTAATTCCTTCCCATAAAAAATTACAGATGGATCATTTTCCTAAAGTATCAGAGCAATCTGAATGTGTTTTCTTGGTTTTCAATATATGTTTTTTGTTTTTTTACTAGTTTCATTTCAAAATAGAAACACACATTTTGAGTCATACCGATCACATCATATATCAGTTTGATATAAGACTGCTTCATACACATCACAAATGACTTATGAATAATTTTCCTAAATTACAAAGACAATCAGAATGTGTTTTATTGGTTTTCAGTGATTGACATGTCTTCAGCTAAACTGTCAATTTTAAATAGATAAGGGAAAATTTTAGTCATACCGATCACATCATGCATCAAATTTAGGTTTGGTTGATTCCTACACATCACAAATGAATTACCGATCATTTTACTAAAGTATAAAAACAATCAGAATGCATTTTCTTGGATTTTAGTATGTCACTTGTTCTTTTTACTTAAATTAAAGTCCATTTTAAATAAAAAGATACATTTGGAGTTATACCGGTCACACTGTGAATTCTATTGAGGTGGGGTTGATTATTACACATCAAAAATGAATCATGGATCATTTTTCTAAATTATCAAAACAATCCAAATGTATTTTCTTGATTTTTAGTATGACACTTGTTTTTTTACTAAAATCAACGTTATTTTTAATTAAAAAGAGACACTTTGAGTTATACCATCCACACTGTGCATCATATTGGGAAAATTTTTATTCCTACAAGTAAAAAATTACTTATAGATATTTTTACTAAAGTATAAAAACTATCCGAATGCGTTTGTTTGGTTTTCAGTATGTCAGTTTTGTTTTTTTAACTAAAACGTCATCTCAAACTGGAAACATGTATTTTGAGTCATAACGGTTGCATCGTGCATCTGTTTGATGTGAGGCCAATTCATACACATCAAAAATGAATTATGATTCAATGTAATAAATGATTAAGACAATCAGAGTGTGTTTTCTTGGTTTTTAGTGAGTGACATGTTTTGAGCTAAAATGTCAATTTTAAACTGGTAACATACACTTTTTTATCATACCGGTCACACTGTGTGTCAAATTTTGGTGAGTTTTATTCCTACACATAAAAAATGACTCATGGAATGTTTCCCTAAATTATAAAAACAATTCAAATGTGTTTTCTCCATTTTCAGTACATTACTTATCATTTTTTCTAAAATTAATGTCAATTTTAAATAAAAAGACACATTTGGTGTTATAATGGTCACACTGGGAATCTTGTTGAGGTCAAGTTGATTCTAACAGATCAAAAATGATGCATGGATATTTTTTTATAAATTATCAAAATAATCTGAAGGTGTTTGATCAGTTTTTAGTATGTCAATTGTTCTTTTTACCAAAATTAATGTCAATTTTAAATAAAACGAGACACATTGAGTTATACATAGAAAAATATGCATCATATTGAGGTATTAATAATTCCTACATGTCAAAAATTACATATAGAACATTTTTCTAAATTATCAAAGCAATTTGAATCCATTTTTTGGTTTTTAGTATGTCAGTTTGTTTTACAAAAATGTGATTTCAAACTAGAAAAATGCATTTTGAGTCATACCAGTCGCATAGTGAGACAGTTTGATATGAGACTACTTCATACACATAAAAAAGACTTATGAATCAATGAACTAAATTATGAAGACAATTACAGTGCGTTTTCTTTGTTTTTAGTGAGTGAAACATTTTGAGCTAAAATGTCTATTTTAAACTAATAACGGACACTTTTAGTCATATCGGTTACACCGTGCATCAGATTGAGGTGTGTTTTATTCCTAAACATCAAAAAATGAATCATGGAATATTTTCCTAAAGTATCAAAACAAATAAAATGAATTTTCTTGGTTTTTAGTAGGTCAATTGTTCTTTTTACTTAAATTAATGTCAATTTTAAATAAAATGAAACATTTAGAGTTATACCAGTAAAACTTTTCATTGTATTGAGGTTAGGTTGATTCTTACATGTCACAAATGACACATGTATCATTTTCCTAAATTATCAAAACAATCCGAATCTATTTTCTCAATTTTCAATATGTCACTTATTCTTTTTAATAAAATTAATGTAAATTTTAAATAAAAAGAGACACTTTGAGTTATACCAACCACACCGTGCATTATATTGTGATGGGGTTGATTCCTACACATCACAAACGACTCATTGATCATTTTACTGAATTATCAAAACAATTGAATGCAATTTATCAATTTTGAGTAGGCCATTTACTCTGATACCAACTATATTGATCCAAAAATTTCATACATAGATATAACATATGAGTAAATTAATATTCATTACATAAAATAACAATCTATGCATACATAGTTAAGGTTTAGTGCTTTTAGAAACACAAAATCATAAATAACTAGCACACGAGCCTCATCCCGATTGGTGAGGACTCGGTAGGTGCATCCAAGAGACTCGAGATCAAATTTGAGTGGAGGGGTATTTTTGGGTTACTGTAGCAGCACTGTAGCAGACATTGTTCGGTATTGTAGCAGCCATAACTATTCATCCATCTGGGCCTTTGGGCCATTGGTTTGGTTCTCAGGTCCTACAAGGCTTTCGGGCCACCCAAGGCCTTTGGGCCAAATGATTCTCAAGGCCTTTGGGCCACCTTAAGGCCTTAGGGATACCCCAAGGCCTTCGGGCCACATGAAAATAAAGATGTACCGGTCAGACGGGACAAGGCTTCAGAAGAGGATTTAGGGTAGGCTCATTCACTGGAGCAGATCTAACCAGAATTGGAAGAATGAGAGGGTATGGCTTTGCTATCGGTACCAGGCCTGTGCAGCTTTGCATAGGACAACTAGCTGACTATCCTAGTGAAGGTGGAGTGCTGATATCATGATATATACTGGGGTGGAGCAGTTCCAAGTTGTCTTATCTGGGTGATTTCTCTATGACCTATGGTTCATGTAATTGTCTCTAAGCCTTCAGGCCTTGTAAGGGTTCCACCTCACCCCTTGAAAGGTAGATTATCAAAAATAATAAAAAAAATGAAAGCCTTCGGGACATTCTGACCATAAATAACTAGTTCATAAGTGTCTCTCATTAAGTTATTTTTTACTAGAAAACTTCTTAGACATATCATTTATAAAACCATTATTCATAACATAAGGATATGAAACATAATAAAGGGTAATCATAAATGATCAATAAGTGTAAACAAGGGAGATATCAATGATCATATAAGGATAACATGAGCATAAATATGTTATAATTTGATATTAAAATTAGAAATTTCCACCATGCATTTCATAGATTATAATCATGATTCATGGATTAAATCATGGTATTTCAGAAGACATGAATCTTAAAGAATCAAAGAATATTATAAACTAAAAACATACACTTCGAGTCATACCGAGTACACTATGTATCAGATTGAGGTGCGGATGATTGAGCTGCATATGATTACTATAATATTTAGGAAATTATTACTGAAAGATATTTTTGGAAGTCATACTTTTCATTAAACTGATGATAAATACCTTGGTAGTTTCATCCTTACAATTCAATTCACATTTCAAGCAACATGGGGTTCCCTTTTCCACCCAAAATAAACATTTTCTCCTTTTCTGGCTTGTTGCAGATAGTTGAAAGAAAAGTATAGCTTCCCAAAAGATCTATAAAAAATTAAATAAGTATTAGATAAAAAAGAAAAGAAAATTAACATAAAAATAATAGATAAAATTATGAAAAAATTAATTAATTACATCTGTAGTTGGAATTTACCTTTATACATTCCTGACCCATTCCCTTGTTGTCATTAAATCAGTTACAGCCTCGAAGTCCAATATCTCATGAGCATGATAAGTTTTGAAAAAAATACCCCAACTCAAACAATGGAATCCACATGTATAAGAAAACAATTCTTATGTGATTAATACTAAAAATAATTAAATTAAACATTAATATGAAACAATCCGCCACTTCTAGGGAAGTCACATCTTCATGATATTTTTGTACATTCTTCCATCAGGTATACTGCCCATTCATTTCTATGAAAATCTATACCATCTTGTGAATATGAGTCTTTTCGATAGTCATAGTTGTACTGAAAAAATATGAATACACAAAGGTTTAATAAATATTTTGAATTAAATAGTAATTATATTCGAAATTACCTCTCTAAGGATGCTAGTTTGTTCATGGAATATGATCTCTACTATAAATTTAAAAACATAATAACCACAATATATTCCATTTGTTTGTTTCAGACACTATAAAAACATTGATAAAAATAAGTAATTATTTATATATGTTTGGATAGTGAAATATTATTATATATACCCTGATAGTTTTCCAGTTATAGTACTTTTCATGTTTCCTATCCTTAGCCCCTGACCACATTCCATGTTGTAGACGATATTGATGCACAACCCTATCATAACTGAATCCTCATTAAAAGATAAAACAAATTATATAACTTGATGTTTAGTTCTAAAATGTTGGATTTAGTGTATTAAAAATGGAAAATTCCATAATGTGTGGTCAGTTTGTTGGGAATCCATGCATTGAATCCATGAAATAAATCTTTGGAGTATCTAAATTGACCACAATGAGCATCCAATGCTGCCTAAAAACACAAAAAGGAATAATTAATAAAATAAATGAAAAAATATTTGATATGGTTAAATTATAGAGTTTTACTCCTTCATCATTGGTATTAAGAAGAGTCTGTCATCTGTATGTTTTCTTTCAAACTATTTGAGAAGGCCGACAACTATTTCATCCTCTTTATTGGAAACTATTTTTGGTTATTCTATAGAGATAGTGTGAGGAATAACAAGTCAATTTTTTTTCTTGGTGAAATCCCTTAATTTTTTTGATATATACATCTTCCAAAAATATGAAATGTATTTAGTCATAATTAACATAGTATATCAACTTTTGGAAAATCAAATCATGAAAACATACATCATGTATACAATTACAACTGATCCACCTCGCCAATCATAGTTGAGGATTTCACTTAAATTCTTAACACCAATGAAGTATTGAACTTCCTCTCCATGTATATTTTCTTCAAAATCAACTATGTGAGTGTGACTATTTTTTAACTTTGTATCCACATGAACCTTCAATGATAGTAAATACGGATATAAAACAAGTAGGGAAAATGTGCATTCAGTAATTATTTTCTATTAGTTGGTCTATTCTTTAGATGGGTTTTAGCTGGTCTTTTATTTCACCCATTCCATTTTTCCATCTATAATAACATTCATCGGTTTAGACCTTTTTTCATTAATTGTTAAAGGTTTAGATTGGAAAATAAATTTGAAATGAATAACTCCTTGTCAATATATTTTTCTAAAATATGTGACAACCATGTGATTAATGTCCCAACATCTTTTTTGACCATATGAATATCTTCCTCATCAGTTGGAAAAGTTAGCTCAGTGTTTGGCTTATGGGATTTGTTAATCGACACTCTCATATGAACTGCTAGAAGTGGTCTGTCGTGTAGCATGTCATTTTGGATATTGAACACCATATCCCTCACTACAAGTTGATGGGTGAGTGTTGATAGATATAAATCATAGTCATTATCAACTTATAAAATATTAGTGCAAGAATGGTATCAGTGTCTATCTTATTAAAAATTCATGGAAATATTTATTAGAAAATTGATTACCATGGCTAAGAAACCTCTTTGATGGGAATGACTCGCCTCATAACTGGTGGGGGGGGGGATCTATACACGATGGTTGTTCTTGAGTAGTTTCTTCTCTTTGATTTCACCCCATAAAAGTTGTCATCATATCTCTTTTCCGTTGTAATTGTTCTTCAAGGTTAGCCTTCCTTTCTCTAATCTGATTCATTTCTTCACTTTGATCCTCCTCTAGGTTTTTTATCAAAATATGTTTGGGAGGTCAACCAAAAACCCACACCTCTAATGCGATCATACCGTTCTAGACACTTCAAGGCCATCAATAGTATGTGTTCATCTAGTATAGGTGTTTTTGATTCATATGACTATGTCAAAAATAAAATATAGAAAATTAAGTGATCATTGTTATGTAATAGCAATTTAAAGATTTTTTTTATTATATAATACTTACACATGTTTCCCAAAATTTTTGTGTATTTTCATCTATCAGTATCTTGTATTTGTTTACATGCACCTCCTTCCATAGAACATGGTGCGGGATAGATGTGGCTTTGGATTTTTTGTCATAAATCCCAATATAAACAGAGGAATATAATTATGGTGTTGTTTCATATCACATAAAAGTATTATGATAGATTTAAAATACATACCAATTTTGTTTCAAGTGGAGCATACCCCATCCTTTCTTTATGGTAGGGGTACATTGGTTTTTCTGCTTGTTCCTTATTTCTAGCACTCAGTTGTTGTTTCATAAATAAAAAATTGTCAATAAAAGTGATGGATACATGTATCATTAAACAACGTATTACTAGACACAATGTACCTGAAAAGACACATCCACACAATGACTAGTAAATTTATCCCATGCTTCTTTGGTTATCAGGTATGCCTAGATAAGTAGTAGGTGTGGGTTTATTTTCACTTTAGCATCTTTATGATGATGTCTCATTAGAATTGTGTGAAAGACTCTATGAATCCTTCTAGAAAGAATTAATAAATATTTCTTATGGGAGTCATCTACCATAAATGAAATATTCAAGGGATGATGAAGATAATGTCAATTTTTCATTATTTTATTTTTAGTAAAATAAATAAATGATATCATAATGTTACCGTAATCTCTTACCACGTCAGTGTCATAAGCCCAACCACAAAATGTTGACTTGTATCTACATCAATTAGCACACATTTTGAGTGATTATTCCAATGTAGTTACTGAACATGGACTTATTGGGGTTAACATTCTAGCCCCACACATTCCATATAAACTCATATTTGATGCCTTTAATTTTTTCCTTAATGATTTTTTCTAACACTATCAAACTATGGTGCTCCTGTTTTTTATGCATCGCCGGTACTTTGTCGCCTAAAATTTCCTCAGAATCAACATTTTCTATATATTCCTCTAGAGCAGTAACATAGACATGTGCATATGGTTATTGTACCTATGCATTGGGAGTAGAAATAGGTTTAGAAACCTATTGTTCCTCAAGATTGGGAGCACCGGCATGGGCAGAAGTTCGTTGTTCCTCTACACTGCGAGCAAGAGAAGGTTTAGAGACCTATTATTCCTCGAGATTGGGAGCACCAACACATGTAGAATTCAATATCTATAGAATTGGTTTAACATTTAATTTAGAGTATATAAATGTAGTAGTGAATGGATAATAACATGTGGTAACACGTTGTATATTACAAAAAAAATATCACTTAATTATTGAACTCTATTTTTTTAAAGGATGAAGGGATTTGACCCCTCTATCGACTATAAAAATATGTTCATTGTGGTCTTCTATAACATAAAAAATGCCATCTACCTTGGGACCACTGTGAAATGATTGTGAAGTCCCAATAAAAGGGTTATTCTCATTTGAATTTTCATCTGACCCTTTAGTTGTTTTAGCCAATAACAGAATAATCGACCACTTTCAGTTTGTGGGAACTATAATATAAAATACTTCTACTACCTATGATGATATTATAAATAGTTTGTATTTGTACCTTCCTTACTGAAATAAACTTTCACGAATCCCAATTCATCTATTTTAATAGCAATCCTGTTATCAACCCATATGCATTAAAAAATTAGCACTTGGAATGTAGTATAATTAAACTCCCATATTTGTTTGATGATGCCAAATTATGACATATTTACATAAATTGTATTTATATCCTTAGTACCAGAAACAAGTATCGCGTCAGCAATAAGTGTAACTCCACTATTTTTCATGGATCTATCTTTATCATGTTCATTTTTATAGAACTTATAACCATTAATTACACAACCATTGTAAGATAATACATACACACTTGGTACTATGACTAGCCATCAAATTTGTTCTAAAATTGAATCTGAATTTTCATATGACTCCTTAAAAACATGGTCTCAAAACCATCATATAAAATATTTATTATGTTTATTTTATATCCATCTTTCTTCAATTTATGGATTCATATGCCTAATAATTTCTTTGTGGATTTCAACATATGGTTCAACCTTCAAAATATTATGAAAAATGTAAAGGTGGGCCTACTATTGATCTATAATATTGATTGTGACAACATATATTCTGAAAATTCATTTACCCGAAAGCTGCCCAATGTGATGATACTTTGGTAGACCAATGCGTTCCATATGAAATAGGTATTCAGTACAGAATTCAATGGCTTTCTAAAAAATATATAACTTCATAATGAAAAACTATGGACGACTTCAATTTTTGACATACCCTTTCATAATCTTTATATACCGTTCAATGGGGTACATCCATCTATAGTGTACAGGACCACATAATCGAATCTATCTCACCAAGTGAACCATAAAATGATCTATCATATCAAAAAATGTTGGCGGGAAGAAAATTTATAGTTCACATAACATGATGGTAATTTCACTGAGTATATAACTTTGCTGCATATAGGTTTGAATAAGAAACAGATCTTTGTTAATATATGATGGAAATTCTGGGAAAAAATTCAATGTAAATCTATACGAATTAGAACTTGCATCAAAACATGGCATTCATGTGATTTCAGACCCTTTAACTTTAAATCATTCATTGAAATGATGTTCTTGATATTTTATGAATAACCATATGAATCCTTTATATCATTAAATAAGTTGCAAAACTGATATATCTCATGTTTGGAAATAATGTAAGTATCTTGAGGAAGAAAAGTTTATTTTTTACCCTTCACTAATACCAAATAACATTGTATTCCCATGTCAACCATGTCTAACCTTGCCTTAATTCCATAATTTGTTTTTACAGGTGCATTTAGCAACGTTCCAATGACACTATCACATAAATTTTTCAACTTGAATATCATTAAGAAAATGTCTGTTGTATAGAAAATTCTAGTATGATAATTCAAAAAAAACCAATCTCTTTTTCCAAACGGTTTTCATAAGTTTTTTCAAAAATGGTTTACCATAAGATGTGTCCATTTATTTTACTTTCTCAAACAGTTGATCACCTATTAGCAGAGATGGTGTTGTATGTTATTATGAACTTCATCTAATGATGTCGTCCAAGATTGGTACTTATGCCGTCGGGTTAGAAATCTGCGATTTCCTAGAAACACAATTTTCAATGAATGTTTCAACCTAATGGACAACATACCTTGTTTGAAAATGGTACACCTTTGAGTTCTTTTAATTCTATATCCTGAAAAATTTCCATAAGAAGGAAAGTAATTTATCATCCAGTACAATATAGATCTCAATGTGAAATCTTCATTTTTGTAAGAATCATACAATGTAACACACAAATCCCACAATAATTTCAAATCTCCGATCAATAGAGCCAAATAAACATCTATATCATTACCTTGTTGTTTTGGTCCTAACATAAGTATAAATAACATGATGTATTTTCATTTCATGCATAATCATGGTGGTAAGTTATAATTTACCAATATAACCAACCATGTATCGGGATTGCTATTTTTAAAACCAACAGGATTCAATCCATCTGTAGATAATTCAAGGCAAAGGTTTCCCAACTCATTTCCAAATTCATGACACTCAAGATCAACTCACTTCCAATGAGGAGAGTCTACTGAGTGACATAGTATCCCATATTTAATTATTGTATCTATGGTCCATATAAATTTCCTTGTAGTTTCTTCACTTTTATATAAGGGAATAAACCTTAGAATGATTGGAAAGTACCATATAAATTTTATAGGACCGAAATAGTATACATTCATTCGAGAAGGAGTCTATTATTTCAAATATCATACCCATCGAGCATAGCATTCCTTTGGCATCGTATGTTTGGATTGAGAGCTTATTATCTTTTGGGAGCTTGTTATTCAAGAGAGAAAGTAGTTCTGCAAAACTGGTGTCACTCCATCTGTTGCCTTCTTTCAAATTATATAGAATCCAATATGGATGAAAATGTTGTATATTCAGTGAAACCAGCATACAATGGTATCTTTTCACAACTCTTTAATTTCCCAAACAATTTTGGGCTATTACAAAGTTCATCTTCAACATTCCTTGTCATTTACTCAATATGATCTTCATCATCATTCACATCTATAATCACATCCTCGATATAGTCTTCTCCATTATCCACACTTGTAATCATATCAAAAGATCCATAAGACACAGTGTTATTCTAGCCACTAGAAACATTCTCTTTCCCCATGTTTATTCCAACATTTATAACTTTGATCTATTCCATGACATATAAAATGTTATTCCAACTCCTCTAGACTAATTATTCTTGAATAAAACATCATAAACATGGAAAAATGATTTGAGAATGGTCGTATGCATGATCTTTTAAAAATTTGATGATCTCTTTCACTCCATCTTCATGCTATTTTGTGAGATGATTGACGTCCATCCATTCTTTATTCATATCCACCCTATTTTATTTGGTAATATTCATATTTTAAAAAATAAATATAAATTATATGTTCAACTAGGGTCATCATCCAACTATATATCCCTCTCAGAAGATCCAAAGGAAGAAAAACAAGCCAGAACAAACATGAACCTATAAAAATAAAACAACATTTTTGAAACATTTTTAACACTTTAAAATCACCCAAAATATTGGTTTTAAATCCAATTAACACAATAATATTTTTTGAAACATAAATTCATTGATTAACACTGATTTTAAAACCAAAATAATTCTTTTAAAAAATCTTTTTAGGCATTTTATCTAGTATCATAATCTGTACAAAATATTTAGAAGGTTACATTTTTTATTATAAAGCTCATTAAAAATTCATTTTCAATCCATGAATACAAAACTTTTAAACCAATCTCATTAAAAATATTTTTTTTCAAAGAAACCATAGAGAAAGAAAATACTTGGAAACTGATTGGAGAGAAATTAAGAGAAATACTTTAAAACTTAAAAATATAATTTTTTATGGTAACCAATACCCTTTCCTTAGCTCCCATAGAATAATTGAATATGTTTTATGGATCAAATTTAAAACAGAACCCTAGAAACTCTTTCCCATTATTGAAATCCAGAGGATGTGTATTTTGGTTATGGGAGAAGGAATATGGGTATAATTTAGATAAAAAACAAATGATAGATACTTGGAAAAGGGTGGGTGAAGTGATCCTTTATATCCAAACTTAATGGAATTTTTATAATTAATTGTTAAGTATATAATTGCTAAATGAAAATTTGATCATAAAACAGACACGTGGAAAGACAATTTCACATATCTCTAATTTTCTTATGTTATAAGATTTGATAAAATTTCATTTAAAGTGACTTTAATAAAATATAGATTCTAATAGTTATTCTTATCTCACACTTCTTTTCACTGCTTCATATAAGCCTCATCTTGAAATCTCAAAATATCAAGCTACCTGCATTCATTGATAGAATTTACCACCCCATATCCTTTTCACATCTAGACCTTATAACTATAGTTCTCCAACTAATCAAATTCATAATACTTATGTACCTACCACATGTCTATCTTTATTTAACTAACTATAAATTATCATTTCCTTTTCTAAATCAAGTAATGCACATGATTCTAGATTCAAAATAACTAAACTTGATTGGTACCTCCTTTACATCCATAGTTTTCTGTTTTGAAGACTAGATCCTATACATAAAGCCACTATAGATCCAAGAAGACCTCTCCACACATTACTCAGGACCAGAGTAGATCACACCCATCTTCCCAACCACCTGATCAGTGGAACTAGCAATGGGATTCCCTTAAAATAGAATATTTTAGTATCCCACATGCAATCTTGTGAAAATACTAACTCGAAGAGTAGAACCCTACCTAAAATATACAATTTACTAATACAAAAATTTAAATATAGAACTACCAAGAATAGTTGACCAAGAACCACATAGTTGTTTTTTTATACATACCAATGGAGATTCAACGTACACATGCTGCTCCACACCAAGCACCTTCCAGATCATGATCCCATATCTTTAGAATGGTGTAGTCACTATCAAATATATCCCTCCAATTGTTCAATTGAATGGATGAAGAAAACTCTATATGCATTTTTATAAAACTATTTTTCTATGTTCCTCTAGAAACATAAAGGGTTGCTCCACCATCCTATGTCAACTAGGCCCACGCCCTAACCCTAGTTAATTTTAGCCTTCGTTCACTATCTAACCACTTCAATCTTTATATTAATCATGTCCATTATCACTGAGAGAAGAACCATATCATTACTATATATATTTAG
Organism: Viscum album; assembly: GCA_963277665.1. Taxonomy (NCBI): domain Eukaryota; kingdom Viridiplantae; phylum Streptophyta; class Magnoliopsida; order Santalales; family Viscaceae; genus Viscum; species Viscum album. The sequence goes on from OY728125.1 coordinate 1,710,855,891, forward strand.
GAACTAGGAACAAGTTTATGTCGACTTATTTGATGGGTTTAAAAACCAACTTACACATGTAGCTTCCTTTAATGTGATATATAATACAGTAATTTTTAATCATCATTTTGATCCATAAATTATGAAAGACTAGATTTATCACATGAACACATGCATAAAAAAGGATGAAAAGGGATTAGTTATGGATTAAACATATATCAATAAACCACTTTCCCTGATGGTGATAAAAAATACTTATCTATATACATATATAATAAATACATTGGAAATACCTTCTGAATCCTTTTTTTAACTCAAATTCAATTCTAAAGGAACTCATCCAAAAAAAATCAAAGAAATAACATGCTTAATAAAATAATGTATTAATATAAAAACAAAAAACTCAATAGGGAGTTTTAATGGGGAGGCTTGGGGATGAAGGCAATGTTAAAAATAAAAAAAATAACGAAGGAGCTTACCTTCTCAAGGAGAAATGGTGGCGAAAGAGAAGGAGGGTGGAGAGGCAGGGAGAAAAGGTGGTGAGGTAGGAAGAGATGGTGATGAGGAAGGGATAGATGATAGTGAGGTTGGGAGAGAGAAATGCTAAGGTGGGTTCATGGTAGAAAAGGGGTTCCTGGAGGAGTTGGGTTTTGGAGGTGGATGTGGGTTTCACTATAGTGGAGGAGGGATTCCCGGTTGTGGAGGAAGAGGAGGGATCGATGGAAGGAAGAGTGATAATACTCCCTTATTGGGTGAATCTCATCTTCTTGATCCTAGTGGATGTTTTTTGATTTAATACATCGAATGCTACAATGTTGGGGAATTAGTAATTGGAAATTGATCTCAATCAGGAAGAGTATTTTCTCTTTCATCTTCCCATTAAAGGAAATCCAGTAGTTTGTGTGGAATTGTAGGCCAATCCCTCTTAAACCTGGGTACTTCCCCTTACAACAGTGAGATTCTATCTTGAATATCTTTATGAAGAGGATATTGGTGAAAACTAGGATTCATATCAAGGGATTGAGCTGGTTTATTTCTATCCTTTAATCCTCGGGGAAGTTGGATCTATCTTGGGTATTCCAATTAAAATTAACAAAGAGACTGAGTGATCTAGGTATAGATACTTTTCTCGAATTCATATTGAAATTTAACTTTCTTATGAGCATATTGAAAAATTTATCGTAGCTATTGGCGATATCAACCTTGAACTATCCATCTGTTTTGAGGGGCTTCTTGGTTTTTGTGGAAGCAATGTATGTATTGGACACTTTGACGAGGAGTGTCAAAGGAATAAGAGTACATGACCCCCTGAACAATGAAAGAAATAGTAATACATTAATATAAGGAGGAGTAAGCTAGTTTTTAGGAAGAAGGAAATTGAACCTGGTAATTTCACAAATAAATCATTTGATAATGTTGTCAAGAAGGGTGTTGTTGAACATACGACACCATGTGATGGGGATGATATGAGCACCCATGTTACAACTTCTACTCTAGTCTAAAGCCCTATTTCTATTAATCAGGGCACCTCTCAAGGCTCTGACCTTACTGGTCTTAGAAGTGACAATGGACTTGTTTTGGAAGATGTTTCTGTTTTACTTGTCGGTGAAAGTGGCTTGAAGAAATCCTGGGCCGATGTGGCTACTAAAAAAGAAAATTAATTGGATCATGAAATTCAATTGGATCATGAGGATATGATCCAGGATGAGTTTCACTTTGACTTGAGACATGAGTCACTTATGTCTAAAAGTAGGAATGTAATGGCCAAACTGATTGACGATGCATGCTTTCAATTGGTGATGTCGAAGAAATCTATAACTCCTTTACAATTTGAGGGGCATGAAAAGGGTTTTGTACCCAAAAAAGCTGTGACACTAAAGGATTATGTAAGTCACTCCTTGGAGGTGACCCCTCACATGGAAATCATGATATGTGCTGACTAGAAGCCCGTTCCCTTGAAGATTGATCACTCTTTTCCTCCCTCTTGCAGTGTCACTAAGAATGATGAGTGGACCTATCCACTCTATTTTACTGATTTAATGAAAAATGATTATGCATATTTTGGAAGTGCTACTAATGAAGAGTGTGCAACCCCATAGTCATGGAATTCGAGCATTTACACTCCAAAAGTCCAAGATGGTGAAAGACGGATTAAAGGCACCATCATAGAAGTGGCACAATGGTATTTTTCGCAACTTGAGGTGACCTTCTCATCAATGAAACTGAAGGTTTTCGATTATAGAGACTATATGAAAGTGTAGAGGATTCTATATTTTAATTTTGAAGATGGGTTTCTCTCCAATTCAGAAATAGATTTTCATGACTTGTCTTGGAAATTCAGGGTATGCTCTACTTTGGAGGTTTCATCCTCATCGTCATCAGAAGATGAATTTGTGGTACCTCCAAAGACATGAAAGTGTGGTCAACATCCAAAAGGAAGAGGACGATATCCAAGGAATTTGGGATCCAGATGAATTGTTCAATGATGGACGTTGTATGTTGTGTAGACTTGCAACCATCCCATATTGTATGTCTTACTTTTTATTAAAAAAATAGAAGTCAGGGATTTGGACTTCCCAATACCATGGATGGGCTGTTTTGAGTAAATATATCTATATTTATTTGTAATTATAATTATAAATATTTGTATATATTTATAAATAATTTTATTTAATTATATATATTTATAACATTATAAGTACTATAAAAATATTTTTTATAATTTTATAATTATTAAATAAATAAATATTGATTTATAATTATAACTATAAATACATAAATATTTATTTGTAATTAAAAAATTAAAATAAATAAATATTTATTTATAGTTATAATTATATATATATATATTCATTTATTTAAATAATTATAAAATTATAAAAAATATATTTATTAAATTTTAATTTTATAAATATATTTATTATACCGATAATTTTATAAATATATATAATTAGTTTATTTATTGTAAATTTATAATTATTTAAATATATATATATATTAATTTAGAATTATAATTATAGATATTTGTATTTATTTATAAATATTTGTGTATATTTATAAATATATTTATTTAATTATAAATATTTATAACTTTATAAGTATAATAAATATATTTCATATAATTTTATAATTATTTACACACACACATATATATTTATATATTTATAAATATAAATATAATTTTAAATATTTGTATATAATTATAAGTATATATATATATATATTTATAAAATTATAATAGATTTATCTATTATAATTTTATATTTATTTAAATAAATATATAAATAGTTATAATTATAATTATAAATAAATATATTTAAAAAGTAATCATATATAATTAAAAATTTCTAATTATAAATATAATAAATATATTTTGTTATTTAAATATATTTATTGTAATTTTATATGTATTTATGAGAACATAATAGATTTATGAGTATAACAAGAATGAATCATATACTTAGTAATGTATAGATCATAAAAAATGAGTCAACATATATATGAACAAAATGAATAATAATAAGGGTGTATTGTATAAATGAACATTCGTGATGAATACATAACATATACATGTCAATTATACTCTCACATGAAAATATTTATTGGCCAAATTTATTGGAACATATATTTATTTATTTATAATTATACGTATTTATGATGTATTTATATAAAATTATAAACATATAATTATAAATACAATAAATATATTTATTATTTAATAATTTTTTTTATAATATTATAATTATTTAAATACATATTTATTTAATTATGATCTTATAAATAATTTTTTAAAAGATTATATATATATTATAATTATTAAAAAATATATATTAATTATAAGCATGCTTTTTTTATTTAATATATATAAAAAAATATTATATTTGAATATAAATATAATAATTTTTTATAAATTAATAATATTTTTTATTGAAAACCTTTATGAGTGCTAATAATAGCACTAAAAAATTTATACAAAGACAATTTTCCTATGATTTCATGTCATTTGAAAGTTGTTTTCTATGGTTTTGATCAGTACCCACAATTTTATTTGTATTTAAAAAAAATAAAAATGTATTTTCAGTCATCCCAAGTAAACTACACCTCAGATTGATGTTCTTTCGATTCTAACATTTCAAAAATCACACTAGAGTGTTGTCCTATGATTTCATGGAAATCAGAGGTTGTTCGCTTAATTTTTATACCATGACATTGTTAGTGTTTGAAAGTGGTTATAATACTATAACAATATTCTTTTTTTTGATAAATTAATCTCCATTAACATTTTATTAAATTCTCAAGTTTATTAAGTTCTCAAGTTTATTAAATTATAAAGTGTTTTCATTAATTAATAAATTTTAATTACATGTTTAAATAATTTTAATAAAAATATTTTAAATTGATACTTCATATTATTATTATTTTTTACATAACTTTAATTTTTTATGTAACAAATTTAGGAAATCCTTAGTGAGACCCCTAGATAAACCTCAACCACTTAGGGGCTTGATTGGGTCAAACCCATGGGAAGACCCACCACAGGCTACCCACAAGGAGTCTATAGAGTAGTCAGTGGGTATAGTGCATGCTCAAAGCATGTGGGACTGTGTATGAGGCTTGCAGAGTGTGCTCGTAGGTGCATGGTTTGGTAATAGGTCACCCGCTGGGCCGTAGGACCGTGTGTGTGCATTGTTTGATCAGTGCTAATCCCGGGTAGCCAGCTTGAACCGAGGATCAACACCATTTGGTTGATATACCATTCTTCCTCAACATCTTCAAATCTTTGTGGGACACAATTTGAGTTTCATTGCTCATCTGAACTTAAAAACTCAAAACCATTCTCGGCTATCAGATCTTTTATTTTTCATCCATTTGATATTATTTCTTCTTAACATTCTAGGTTTTGAACTCCCACAACTCCATTCATTTAAAAAATATATCATTGTATTCCTATTGTTTTATCAATCTTCTATAGTGGGATCCTATATGCCAGAGATCTTTTGGCCAATGCTGTAGTGATCAAATCAAGCCTATTTTTGGTAGTTTGAATGTTTTTCTTCTGTGTGTAAGTACTTAAAATAATCTAGATGAGGTTAAATTCATCATATTCTTCCTCATGGTGTTGTTCGACTCCACATAACTTCTTCAAGCTTCCTACTAATCACCTCTACTCGATATGTTTCTTTGGTTAGAAGCATTCCCTTTTGATGGTTGCTCGATGGTGTCACCATTGGACATCAATTATGAGTCCTGAGTCACCATTGGACATCAATGGTGATTCAAGATCCACCATTAGGCACCAAAAGTGGGTCATGATCCACCTTCGAACACCAATGGTGAGTCATGAGCCACCTTCGGACACCAATGGTGAGTCATGAGACACCTTCGGATCCCAACGATGAGTAATTTTCTACCCACTAGTTGTTATTTATTTTTTCTAATGCATGTTTCATTAAAGTCCAATAAGATCTCTTCTCATTCTTAGATCTTATGAAATAGGTTTATTATATTTTTTCTTCTTTTTATCAGAATATTTTTTATCTACTGACTATTCCTTATTGTCTGCAGTGTTTTCAGTGAGTAACTATTGGACATCTGCAACAATTGGTCAGGATTCACCATTGGACTTACAATGGTAGCAATTTTTTTATTGTTTCTCCTAAATCATTGGTTGTTATGTGGCATATAATTTGTTTTATTTTTTGTTGGGTTTTATTTTTTTTATTCCAAGTGAAATGGTAGAATCTGCTCTATTTTTACACCATTTGTCTTCCATCGCTCTCTATTTTCAGTGGTAGGAAAAATAAGCCACTGCTCTTTATTTTGAGCGGTAGAAAAATTAATCCACCATTCTATGTATGAACTGTACATCAACTATCATCAGTTACTTAAATTTTTTGTTTCTAAAATTTTTATTTCTCATTTTAATTGATTATTTTAAAATAATTGCTTTGTTAAATGTTTAATTTCATTATGTTGAAGTAAAATTGTAATAGTGTGGAAAAATAATTGTAGAATTATTTTCTATACACTTATATATACTTTTTTAAGTTCTTATGATGCTCTGTATTACTAATTTTTTTCGTCTTTATAATATAAAAGATCATATTTTTATTTCAATTTTTATTTTTTTACATTTTTTTAAATTAACATATTAATTTATTTATTTTACTATTTAATGAATAAATATAAATCACGTTTTTATGTTATTAAACATAGAATTAACAAACATTGGTAACTGTCATATTATTTTATTGTTATTATTTAATACACATCATGCACATATTGGATATTAACACAATGCTAGAAAATATCTATCTTAATTATTCGAGAGACTCCTTCAAGGAATAAAAATAATACCAGTGCGTATCATTTGATAGAATCAACATGCGATATATTTTTAAAAAATTCTTACTTCTCTCAATTGTCCACGATCTTCTACAACTTTAGTACTCTGGCTATGATCACATAAGGACATCAAATTAGACATTGTTCCAATCAAGTGATCAATGATCATCAAGCTTCTATATCTTCAACATTTTTTTATCATCATCTAATTTAATTGTATTTTTTTATTTGTTTAATATTTATCTTTCTGTTTGTATTTCTTTATGTATGGTTTATGCTTTTCCCCATCAAAAGAAAGTCTTGATTTCTCTATTTATTCCACTACCTAAAAGGAAGCCAGGGTTGTGACTCCTGATAAAAAGTTAAGTAAAAAGACTAGGTTGGTATCTTGTCACAGTTTGGGTTGTGCCTCTGGGTTATTTAAAAGGTATTGTCTATAAAAAAGGTTCACACACCTTTAAAAGTGAGGTTTTTAGTGGGCATCAATATCCTTAAGGAATAGTGGTTGTTGAGGACTGGACTAGGATCTTTCTGATTCGAACCACAATAAATCATGGTGTTATTACTTTTTTTATTTCCCATGTAACTCATTCCAAGAACAATGCACTCACTGAAAATATTTTTTTTATAAACTCTGATTGTTTTTATTTTTAAATTTTAAAATCACTATTCACCCCCTATAGTCATATTTTTCATCACTAACGTTCCAACAATTGGTATCATATCTATTTCAATAGTCTTGTGGTTCTGATATCAAATAATGGATATCAAAACCTTATCTTTGATAGGTTATAATTTATATTTTTTATTTTTATCTCTGTTGTAACTTGGTATCCTAGACTTAATAGTCCAAGGAACAAAATAAAATATCTCATTTTAAGATGGTAGGTATAAATTATAATGATGGATGGGTTCCACAGAAACCTCCATTATTTAATGGAAGTGACTATAGAAATGGGAAAGAAAGAATGAAAGCCTACTTGAAACAACTAAGTATGGATCATTGGACCATCATGGATAAGCCATTTGAACTATCCAAGGTTGATTCAGAGACTTTGGTAGGTAATGTCATGGTAAAATATGTTTTGAATTATAAAGTTAAAAAAATTTGTACAATGATATAAAGAGAAGTGACTACAGCCATGGATGATCTTGTAAGATAACCAATGACATATGGGGGATAATGAAAGTGTATCATTATGGGTATAACAAGAATAATAGAACCAAGTTAGGAATTCTCTACATAGAATACTAAGAATTCAAGATGGGAGATGCATAATCTTTAAAACAGATGTTCCATCGGTTTACAAGTATAACCAGTGGTATGAGTACTCTTGGAGAAGTCTTAAAAATCACAGCTCAAGTGGAAAGAGTACTGAGATATCTTTCAAAGAGATGGCATGAAAATAAGGTGTTAATCGATGAGAGTAATAATTTTATGGAGTATACTTTAGAAGAACTAATATGATATCCACTATAGAATAAGTTAGGGTTGAAAAATATTATTGATGAGGAGTCTATTAAAATAAAATATATTACTTTTGAATCTAATATTATTAATACCAATAATTTCTATGAATTTGAGTTTCATAAAGGTGAAAATGATATATATCACTTTATTAAGAATTTTTTCAAGTCCATAAAAAATAAATGTGGAGAGAGGCAGTTAAAGAGGATGTTCAAAAAGAACTATAAGAAAGGTATTGTGATAAAAAATAAAGATGATTTAGAATTAACATGTTATTAGTGCAATAAAAATGTCACATAAGGACTAAATTCCCTAAAATCAAACATACAAAAAAAAAAGAAAAATATAAAATAAGAATGGAAACCAATATTTTCATGGAGGGTGGGGCTTCTCAGAAAATTCTGACTCAAGTGGTGATTTTGGAAGTGAATTAGAGACAAGGAATATTTCCCTAATGGGTATTCAATGTGAGGTAAATGATTCTATCTTTAACCATTTAATAACTCTTGAAAATATTGATCCTAATAATTTATCTTTAAATTAACCTGAAATTGTTTTTGATTCATGTTTTGATTCTGATTCTGTAAATTCTAATGTTAAGAAACTTCTTAAAGAAAATATAATTAAAGAATTATAAAGTCATAATAATTGAAAAGAACACCGAGTTGAAAAGTAAGAATAATAAGTTGATTAAATAAAATGTGAAAATGAAAAGGGAATGTTATAATATGAAAATTTTTATTTCCCAGAATGATAAATCTAAAGAGTATTATAATTCTGATAAATTAAAACTAAAAGTGGAAAATTAAAGTATTAAAAACTTTCTAGAAGAAAATGATAAAGATCAAGATAAAAGATTTTATTTAGATGTGGTGATATAATTAAATATTAAAATTAATGTTATAAATTAAATCAAGAAAATAATAAATTAAAAAACACAACTTTTGGATCTAATGAAATTATCTCAACAGATTTATAAAATATTCAAAAAGAGAATATAGGTTTAAAAAACTATATTGTTAATATAAAAATTGGTTTATCTACTTTGGATAAAGGAAAGGGAAAATATGATAAAATTATTTCATTAATGAAACTAAACTCTAGTAAGAATGGATTTGGATATAGTAGTATAACTAAAAATTTAAATAAGACTAACATTATTAAAATATCAAAAGGAAGGATTTCCATTATAACCTTTTTTAAATAAAGAATGAAAGGGAATTATTCCAATGAGTGTTCACTGAAATCTAAATAATATTTTGGATATACTAGATCATTCATTGATAATTACTTACTTTATAATCATAACACTAATAAATTCTTTAAATCAATTTGGGTGCCTATGTTTTCTACTACTGATCTAGTTGGGCCCAATTTAGCTTGGGTTCCAAACTCGTATGTTTGGTTGTTTAATTTAAGGAAATATTCCTTATAATCCTTAATTATTCATGGTATTTAGACAATAGATGATCTAGGAACATGAAAGGTGATATTTCAAAGTTTCTCTCATTTAATTCTAATGATGGTGTCTTGGTCACAATTGGAGATAACTCTAAAGGTCAGATCAAATCTACTAGTGATGTTGGTGTTTCTAAAACAGTTATTATTTCAAAAATATTTTATGTACCCGGTTTAAAACATAATATTATAAGTCTATCACAGTTATGTGATAATATATTAAATGTTATTTTTGAAAATTATAAATGTACTCTTATGAAAAATAAATTAGTTTTGTTTTCTAAAAATAGAAAATAAAATTTATATACTATTGAATTTTATGATATAACCAGTCAAAAGGATAAGTGTATGAATGTTTTAGAAGTAGATGAAATAATGTGGCATAGAAGTCTTGGGAAAGAAAATTTTAGATTTTTGCAAAAACTGTCAAATCAGGAACATGTTCTGCAACTTCCAAAGTTACATACAAGTAAGCAATTCATGTGTGATTCCAATTTAAAGGGTAAAAAACACAAAGTAAGATTTAAATCTATAAATGATGTAAGTACTTATAGATGTTTAGAATTATTTCATCTTAATTTGGTTGGACCTATACAACCTACTAATTTTAGTGGTAAAAAGTACGTATTTGTAATTGTAGATGATTACAATAGATTATTATGGATTCATTTCTTATCCCATAAAAATGAGACATTATCAAAATTTCTTTATTTCTATAAGATTATTCAAAATTTCAAAAATGATTCAATCATCTCTATCAGAAGTGATAGAGGTGGTAAATTTTTGAATTTGGAATTTGATAATTTTTTTGAATCAAATGGATATAAATATTATTTCTTAGCCCCTAGGAAACCACAACAGAATGATGTTCCAAAAAGAAAGAACACATCTATTCAAGAAAGGGATAGGTATATGTTTATGGAATTTAGTTTTCTTAAATACTTTTTAGCAGAATATATAAATAAATATTTCATTTTTTAAATATATTTTCATTTAAACCTTTCCTAAATAAGACCCCTTATGAAATTTTCAAAAGTTTTAAACATAAAGTTGGATATTTTAGGGTCTTCGGCTATAAAGTGTTTATCTAAAATAAAAAAAGTTAAATTAGAAAAATTTGACTCTAAATTATATGTAGGGATATTTTTAGGATATTCCAATACTAGTAAATCTTATAGAGTTTCTAATAAAAAACATTAATTTTTGGAGAATCTATGCATGTTAAGTTTAATGAAAACAGTCCAAATAAGATGGATTCTGAATCTTTTAAATAAAATGATAAGTTTAGAGAATTTAATTTTGGTGAAGAGAATGACCAAGAGAATGATAATGTATCAGTTATGGGGGAGCATATCACTTCTCAAAATGAACCAAAGGAATGGAAAACTCTTAAAGATCACCCAATTGACAATGTAATTGGTAATGTAGAATATGGAATTCAAACTAGAAAATCTTTTTTACTTTACTATACCAATTCTGATTTTGTTGCTGAGTTTGTTCTTGTTTTTGTTAAAAACTATTTAATTGATTCAAATTGGATTAATGCTATGCATGATGAATTAAATCAATTTTAAAGGAATAAAGTGTGGGATTTAGTTTCTTTTCTAAAACAAAATCCTATTATAGGAATTAAATCGATCATCCATAATAAACATGATGAAGTTGGAAACATAGTTAATAATAAAGAAATAATAGTATCCCAAGGTTACTTCTATGAAATGGGAATTGAATTTGAAGATTTTTTTTCTATTTTTTATAGGGTGGAATCCATTATAATTCAATTATCATTTTCTAGTTTTCAAAACAATAAATTATTTCAAATAGATGTAAAATATTACCTTTTAAAGGGAATTATTTTAGAGGAATACTATTTAATACAACCCCCTATATTCTAAAATTATAATTTTACAAATCATATTTTTAATCTTAATAAATCAATATATGGTATTAATAAAGATCCCAGAGCTTGGTATGAAATACTTACACAATTTTTATTAAAAAATGATTTTGTTAAAGGTACGACTGATCCAAACTTAATTATAAACAGAGTTTTAGGTGATATACTAATTATATAGATATATATTGATGATATAATATTTTGATAAAAAATGATTCTCTATGTGATGATTTTTCTATTCTAATGAAAAGTGAATTTGATATGAGATTAATGTGAGAATAATATTTTTCCTTGGTTAACAATATAATAAAATTAAAGATTGTATTTTATTAAATGATGATAACTATACCAAAGAAGTTTTAAATTTGTTTGGAATTGATTTTAGTAAAATGATGAAAACACCTTTGAGTACAAATTCCAAATTTGACTTGGATGAATTTGGGAAGTCAACTGATATTAAAATGTATAGAGGAAATATAGGCAATATATTGTATCTCACCACTTCTAGACCAGACATCGGGTTCTCAGTTTTCATATGTGATAGGTTCTAGGAAAAGACTAAATAAAGTCATATTAAAACTATTAAAAGATTAATTAGATATATCAAGGGTACTGTTTTTACTAGATTGTTATACTCTAATACTAATTGTTTGGATTTACTATCTTTCTCTGATTTTTTACTTTGGAGGTTGCATACTTGACTGAAAAAGAACTACAGGTATGTGTCACTATTTAGGAAAAAGCTTAATTTCATGAAGATATAAGAAATAACTTTCAATATCACTATTAATAGAAGATTATGAATGTGTTACTGCTTCTAGTTTATATTCATAGAGTATTTAGATAAAACAAAATTTATATGATTTTAATATCAGTTTTGATAAAATTCCAATTTACTGGGATAACTCAAGCTCTATTTCAATTTCTAAAAACCCTCTTCAATACTATATAAATAAACACATAGACTTTAGATTTCATTTTATTAGGGATCACATAAATAAAGGTGATACATGCTTAGAAGTTTTTCCTACAGAGAAACGGTTAGCTGAAATTTTCACAAAACCCATAAATTATGTTAATTATGAGAAGATGAAATTTGAATTGGGTATATTTGAATCTTAAAATCTATATTAGTATAATCACTGTCCTTAAATTTGATTTTACTTATGTTCTATAATTAAATTGGTTTTTATACCATGATTATATGGTAATTAGATTGTACTGTTTAAAATTACTTTGTTAAACTATAACACTATCTTAATTCTAATTTATTTTATTATTATACATATCTATTTACTCTCTTTGTTTCAAAGTAATTTATTTTTATTAAAAGGGAGTCTATTTTATATATTAATTTTAATATAATTTTTGATAAATGTAACACCCCCACTTTAAAAAAAAGAGTTATTTATTATAATTTTTATTAATTAAATATTTATAAAACAAATTAAATTATTAAAAAGAAAATTTACAAAATATGTTTTGAATAGACAATAATTTTCTAAACGTGGTATTATTTTTGAAATATAAAGTTATTATTAATATATATATATATACACATATTATAATTAAAATAAATAAAAATATGTTTTAATAAAATTGTTTTTGAAATGATTTTTAAACTCTTTAATTGAATTGACATAAATATTTTATAACCTTAATTTAGTTTTGAGAAGTACTAGTTTCAATTTAAGATAATTTAAATGGTAATTTTTTTGAGGATTAGAAAATAAAATATTTGGTATTTAACAATAATAATATTTGGTCATAAATTAATATTTTATAAATGATGATTTTATAAAAAAAGTTATATTTTTATAATAATAGTTTAATTTAATTATTCAGACTATTAATGTGATTTAATATAATAAGTCTTTTTGAAATTTAAAACAACTAAGGTTAATAATACTTATTAAATACATTTTTAAGAAATTTTTTTATTATGTTTAATATATATATATATGAATTTGTTTTATTACATTTTTAGAATATAATTATTTTATGAATATTATTTCTAATATTATTAATTTAATTTTTGGTTTAAATATAATAAATAATAATAATAATAAAAGAAGAAAAAAATGGAAAAAAAGAGGGGGCTTTTTTGATCCACTACAAACAGGAGGGGGGGGGGTTAATGGGTGTCGTCCGATTCAGTGGGGCACTAAGGGTTCGCGAGCCACTGTGTCGAGGTGATCTTGAGTAGAGGAGGGTCATGGTCTTCATGCGGCCATGCCATTGGTGAAGTCAAGTCGAGAAAGGGGTTCTCTAATCATGGGTGACAGTCGTGGAGTGCCTGAGGGAGCATGCCGACCCGAGACCATCACTTTCGTACCGAGTGTGGAACCATCGCGGTTTCAAGGTTCGATCAACGATGGTCCATCTGTAGGTCATGGTTCCGAATCAAATATCCTAATCCAGATTAGAAGGTGTTGTATCTTCTACAACCTAGAAAGGTAGGTCCTCTTACCATTTAGGCATTCGATTCTCTTTTAGATTAAGTTTCTCACCGTTTTATTATATCTTTGTCATCGGTCCATTTGTTTCTTTGATTTTTGTTTTGTGAACATCAATTATTTTTTTATGAATTCCTCATATTTATTGGTGATTTAATTTTGGAATGGATGTTTTATTCCATTTATTTTAATACTTGTCACTTTAGTGTTAATATTAAATTATTTTTACAACATATTTGCATTTTTTTCTTGGGTTTTCTTTGTTGATTGATTTTTTCATTTAGCTTATGGAGCAAGCTTGTTTATGTGTTTGTCTTAAACCCATCCAATTCCTCTCTTTTCTATAGTGTCACCACTTGATTATAAAATTATGCCACATTATAAATAGTGGAATTGATTCTTATAAAAAAATACCTTATTCCAATGTGATATTGGGTTTTAAACACATCTATCAGTCTGCGTGAGGAGAGGTTGAGGGTGCGTGCCAGATACAGCAACAGAAGAATTTCTTCAGCTCGTCTTTGCAAAACAAGTAAGGGTTTTTTTAAAATTTTTCCTTTAAAATTATATTTTTAAGGGATATTTTATGATCTTTCAATAGTATTCTTGATTTTGGAATTCATTTTGAAAGAGTTTAGTTTATTGGTTTGTTTTATTTTTGTTTTCAGACATCATGTATATATATTATCAGTTCCACAAGGGATTAATTTATTTTATCTAACTTATGTTTTAGAAAACTATTGTAAGGAATATTTTTTATTTTTTAGCAGAACAATATTGTTTATTTTGAAAGGAATTTTTTTTGGTTTTATAAAAACTTATTTTCCACCTCTTTCTAATGCAATTCAAGTAAGGGGACTTCTATTATTAAATATTAGTGTGTACGTATAAATTATTTTTCAAACATAAGTGCATGTAGTTGTTAATATTATTTATGTATAGTCTAGTTATGAATAAGTGTATTTAAAATCTATGGAAGAGGTAATTTTATTAAGCTATATGTTTATGAATGGTTGTAATAATTATTTTAGGTATGGAAATATAAGGGAAATTATTAGTTTTCAAAAACTTATAATCAGTTGTGGCCCCTCTTTTCTTCCTTAATTCAAGTAAGGGTGTATCAAAATTAATTTCAGTTCTGATCTTATTTAAATCCTGTAAGTTATTAAATTATTTTCATTAGTATATATGTATATACTGATTTATAAATATGTATATTTAAATATTTTTTCTATCTATTTTATGAATTTTCACAACTAAAAACATGTAAAGGTTTTATTTATTTGAAATATTCCAACATTATGAATTTATTTTCCAACTTATTTAGTATGTTTTTTATTTTTTTGTTACAGTTTTAAAAGGACAGGTTTTAATTTTGTCCAACTATGATTATTTTTAATACATATACCTATATTTTTATGTATACATATATATTAATACTTATCCAGCTTTGTATATTTTTTTTTTCCAAACTTATAATGAAAGAGGGGTTACATATATATAGTATTCATATTATAATTGTAAAGAACTCTATAGTGAGTTTAATTATTTTTTGATTTGATATTCCACATTAAATTAAAATATTATGTTTATAAAAACTATGATTTAAAAAATCTTCCTCAACATACGTTATTATCAATGTTTGTAATTCAAAATCATATTTGTTCTTCCAATGAAGTTTCTTATTTAACATTGTTTTTTTCATTCCATTATGATGAATGCTATAAATTCAATTTCAATTATATATATATAGACATTGAAATATTGATTTTTTACATGCTTTGAATGCGCAAAGTGAAACATGTATAAATATGAGATAAAATTATTTTCCAATCCATAATGATTTATATATATATGTGTGTGTGTGTGTTTAAGAATCATCATTTATTTCAAGAAATTTTGTAAGTGTCTTTTTTAGGTTATATTTATTAAATGTAAACAATTTCAAATTCAATGAGATGAAAATAATTTTATATTCATTCCATTTATGATAATCTATATATGTCTATAACCCATATTACTCATGAAATTATGCACATAATACACATGAGCATGTTATGTGTATATATATTTGCAATGGATAAAATTTTTATTGACATGTAATATTTCTTATCATTACATTTTTTAGAAAAAATGAACATATATGTCATTATGTTAAACTAAAATTAAGAATGTCACGTCTGCCTAAAATCATGGCCATGAATTAAGCATAACATAGACACACCTTTCATTCATAATATGCTCATGGTTTCAAATCAATTTTAAGGTTTACTTCTGAGATTATCAAGCACATGGATTTATTCAATAATTGTAATATTTTTATGTGCAAAACCTATTTATTTATTATATCAATTGTTTTCTCAACTGAAAGAGATTAAGCTTATCATGTTATAATAAATTGTGAAACAAGTTATCATTCCATGTGAAAAGTCTCTTTATCTATTATATGAGACTATTTTGGGAAGACAGAACAATACATGCATTTTTCTTGATTAAATGTGCATTTATTACATTATTCATTTGATGAATTACAAATAAATATAATCAATTTAAGTATGAGATGAATCTTTTTTATGATAATATATTGATCAAGAACTAAATTTCCAAGGTTTCCTAGGAAACTTTGGATCATTTAATAAATTTATTTCATCGATGATAAGATTTAAATAAATCAAAGTGGTATGGGACACTTTGATTTAAAGGAATAATTTTATTAGACATGTGAGGAATGAAAATGAATTTTTATGGGACCGGTGAGGCCCGCTACAGCCTCTCGATGCATCATTAGGTCTCATGAGACAAACTAGGTATCGGTATGAGGCCTTGACAAAATGGTAATGTATGGTCTTGGCATAATGACTTGATAGAATGTTAGGATTGTCCTAAATTATGCATTACCTTATAATAAATCTAATAAGTGAAAGTCCATGTGATTATTCGACTAGTATAAAAACCATGGTTAAAAAACATTCTCTTATAAACATGTATTAATCAGTTATACATTTTCAAGTGCACATGGAATAATTTTTTATTCTTATGTATATCATTTTTTAAGAAGGGTTAATTTTTCATTTCCAATCCATGAAAAAAGGTTAATAACTTATATATCATTTAATTTTTTTCATACATGTATTTTGATGTTGTTTTTTATGAAAATCCAAACAAGTAACATTTCATGTGAAAAAATGTATCTGCACACATAACATGTCCATTAGCACACATTTTTGAGTGATGATTACAATGTAGTTACTGAATATGGACTTATTGGGGTTAACATGCTAGTCCCGTGCATTCCATTTAACCTCATATTTGATGCCTTTAATTTTTGCCTTAATGATTTTTGCTAACACTATCAAACTATGGTGCTCCTTTTTTTTATGCATCACCGGTCTTTTTTTGCCTAAAATTTCATCAGAATCAACATTGTTTATATGTTCCTCTAGAGAGGTAACATTGAAATGTGCATATGGTTATTGTACCTATTCATTGGGAGTAGAAATAGGTTGAGAAACCGATTGTTTCTCAAGATTGGGAGCACCAACATGTGTAGAAGGTCGTTGTTCCTCTATACTGGGAGCAAGAGAAGGTTTAGAGACCTATTATTCCTCAAGATTGGGTGCACTGGCACGTAAAGAATTCATTCTCTACAGAATTGGTTTAACATTTAATTTAGAGTATATAAATGCAGCAGTGAATGGATAATAACATGTGGTAACACGTTATATATTACAAAAAAATATCACTTGATTATTGAACTCTATTTTTTAAAGGATGAGGGGATTTGACCCCTCTATCGACTATCCGAATATGTTCATTGTGGTCTCCTCTAAAATAAAAAATTCCATCGAAATTGGGACCACTATGAAATGATTGTGAAGTCCCAATGAAAGGGTCATTCTCATTTGAATTTTCATCTGACCCTTTAGTTTTTTTATTCTATAAAAGAATAATTGACCACTTTCAGTTTGTGGGATCTATAATATAAAATACATCTACTACATATGATGATATTATAAACAATTTGTATTTTTACCCTTCCTTACTGAAATAAACTTTCATGAATCCCAATTCATCTATTTTAACATAATCCTATTATCAACCCGCATGCATTAAAAAATTGGCACTTGGAATGTTGTATAATTAAACTCCCATATTTGTTTGATGATGACAAATTATTACATATTCACATAAATTTTATTTCTATCCTTAGTACCAAAAACATGTATCGCTTCAGCAATAAGTGTAACTCCACTATTTTTCATGGAACTATCTTTATCATGTTCATTTGTATAGAAATTATAACCATTAATTACACAAACATTGTAAGATAATACATACACACTTGGTACTACGACTAGCTATCGAATTTGTTCTAAAATTGAATCCGAATTTTCATATGACTCCTTAAAAACATGGTCTCAAAACCATCATATAAACTATTGATTGTGTGTATTTTATATCCATCTTTCATACATTGATGGATTCATATGCCTAAAAATTTCTTTGTGGATTTCAACATATGGGTCAACCTTAAAACTATTATGAAAAATGTAAAGGTGGGCATACTCTTGATCTATAATATTGATTGTGACAACATCTATTCCAAAAATTCATTTACCCCCAAGCCACCCAATGTTATGATATTTTGGTAGAACAATGCGTTCCACATGAAATAGGTATTCATTACATAATTCAATGGCTTTATAAAAAATATATAACTTCATAATGAAAAACTCTGGACAACTTTGATTTTTGACATACCCTTTCAAAATCATTGTATACCATTCAATGGGGTACATCCATCTATAGTGTATATGACCTCATAGTCGAATCTCTCTCACCAAGTGAACCATTAAATGAACTATCATATCAAAAAATGTTGGTTGGAAGAAAATTTACAGTTCACATAACATGATGGTAATTTCATCGATTCTATAACTTTGTTGCATTTGAATAAAAAACCGATCTTTGTTAATATATAATGGAGATTATTGGAAAAAATGCAACATAAATCTATAGGAATTAGATCTTGCATCAAAACATAGAATTCATGTGATTTCAGAACCTTTAACTTTAAATCATTCATTGAAATGATGTTATCGATATTTTATGAATAACCCTATGAAACCTTTACATCATTAAAGAAGTTGCAAAAATGATATATCTCATGTTTGGAAATAGTGTAAGTAGCTTGAGGAAGAAAAGTTCATTTTTTACCCTTCAGTGATACCAAATAACCTAGTATTCCCATGTCAACCATGTCTAACCTAGCCTTAATTCAATAATTTGTTTTTCCAGGTGCATTTACAACGTGCCGATGGCAGTATCACATAAATTTTTCAACATGAATAAAATTAAGAAAATGTCTGTTGTATAGAAAATTCTAGTAAGATAATTCAAAAAAAAAAACCAATCTCTTTTTCCAAATGGTTTTCATAAGTTTTTTCGAAAATGGTTTACCATAAGATGTGTCCATATATTTTAATTCCTCAAAAAGTTGATCACCTATTAGCGGAGATGGTGTTGTACATTATTATGAACTTCATCGAATGATGTCGTCCAAGATCGGTACTTATTCCATCGGGTTAGAAATCTGTGATGTCCTAGAAACACAATTTTCGATGAATGCTTCAACCTAATGGATGATGTACCTTGTTTGCAAATGGTACACCATTGAGTTCCTTTAATTCTATATCCTGACAAATTTCTATAATACGGAAAGTAATTTATCATCCTCTACAATATAGATCTCAATGTGAATTCTTCATTTTTGTAAGAATCATACAATATAACACACAAATCCCACAATAATTTCAAATCCCCAATCAATGGAGCCAAATAAAAATCTATATCATTACCTAGTTGTTTTTCTCCTAACATAATTATAAATAACATGATGTATTTTCATTTCATGCATAATCATGGTGGTAAGTTATAATTTACCAACATAACCAACCATGTACCGTGATTGATATTTTTAAAACCAACAGGATTCAATCCATCTATAGATAATTCAAGGTAAAGGTTTCCCAACTCATTTCCAAATTCATGATACTCAAGATCAACTTAATTCCAATGAGGAGAGTCTACCAAGTGACATAGTATCCCATATTTAATTCTTCTATCTATGGGCCATGTAAATTTCCATGTAGTCTTCTCACTTCTATATAAGGACATAAACCTTAGAATGATTGGAAAGTACCATATAACTTTTATAGGGCTGAAATAGTATACATTCATTCGAGAAGGAGTCTATTCTTTCAAATATCATACCCATTGAGCATATCATTTCTTTGGCATCGTATGTTTGGATTGAGAGCTCATTATCTTCTAGGAGCATGTCATTCAAGAGAGAAAATAGTTCTGTAAAATTGGTGTCACTCTATTTGTTGCCTGCTTTCAAATTATATAGCATCCAATACAGATGAAAATGCTGTATATTCAGTGCAACCAGCATACAATGATATCTTTTAACAACTCTTTAATTTCCAAAACAATTTTTGTCTATTACAAAGTTCATCTTCAACTTTCCTTATCATTTCCTCAATATGATCTTCATCATCATTCACATCTGTAATCAAATCCTCGATATAGTCTTCTTCATTATCCACACTTGTAATCATATCAAAATACCCATAAGACACAATGCTATTATAGTCACTAGCAACATTCGCTTTCCCCATGTTTATTCCAATATTTATAACTTTGATCTATTCCATGATAGATAAAGTGTTATTAGAACTCTTCTGGACTAATTATTTTTGAATAAAAGCATCATAAACATGGAAAAATGATTTGAGAATGGTTGTATGCATGATCTTTTGAAACTTTGATGAACTCTTTCACTCCATCTTCATACTATTTTGTGAGACGTTTGACATCCATCCATTCTTTATTCATATCCACCCTATTTTATTTAGTAATATTCATATTTAAAAAAATAAATATAAATTATATGTTCAACTAGGGTCATCATCCAAAAGTATATCCCTCTCAGAAGATCCAAAGGAAGAAAAACAAGCCAGAACAAACCTGAACCTATAAAAATAAAACAACATTTTACAACATTTTTAACACTTTTAAATCACCAAAACTATTGGTTTTAAATCCAATTAACACAATAATATTTTTTGAAACATAAATTCATTGATTACCACTAATTTTAAAACCAAAATAATTCTTTTAAAAAATATTTTTAGGCATTTTATCAAGTATCATAATTTGTACAAAATATTTAGAAGGTTACATTTTTTATTATAAAGCTCATTAAAGATTAATTTTCAATCCATGAATACAAAATTTTTAAACCAATCTCATTAAAAATAATTTTTTTCAAAGAAACCATAGAAAACGAAAATACTTGGAAACTGATTGGAGAGAAATTAAGAGAAATAATTTAAAATTTAAAAATATAATTTTTGATGGTAACCAATACCCTTTTCTTAGGTCCCATAGAGTAATTGAATATTTTTTATTGATAAAATTTAAAACAGAACCCTAGAAACTCTTTCCCATTATTAAAATCCAAAGGATGTGTATATTGGTTATGGGATAAGGAACATTGGTATAATTTAAATAAAAAAACAAATGCTAGATACTTGGAAAAGGGTGGGTTAAGTGATTCTTTATAGCCAAACTTAATGGAATTTTCATAATTAATTGTTAAGTATATAATTTCTAAATGAAAATTTGATCATAAAATAAACACGCAGAAAGACAATTTCAAATATCTCTAATTTTCTTATGTTATAAGAATTGATAAAATTTCATTTAAATTGAATTTAATAAAATATAGATTCTAACAGTTATTTTTATATCACACTTCTTTTCACTACTTCATATAAGCCTCATCTTGATATCTCAAAATATCAAGCTACCTGAATTCATTGATAGAATTTACCACCCCACATCCTTTTCACATCTAGAACTTATAGCTAGAGTTCTCCAACTAATCCAATTAATAATCCTTATATACCTACCACATGTCTATCTCTATTTAACTAACTATAAATTATCATTTCCTTGGATAAATCAAGTAATGCACATGATTCTAGATTCCAAATAACTAAACCCGATTGGTACCTCTTTTACATCCATAGTTTTCTGTTTTGAAGACTAGATCCTATACATAAAGCCACTATAGATCTAAGAAGACCTCTCCACACATTACTCAGGACCAGAGTAGATCACACCCATCTTCCCAACCACCTGATCAGTGGAACTAGCAATGGGATTCCCGTAAAATAGAATATTTTATTATCCCACATGCAATCTTGTGAAAATACTAACTCGAAGAGTAGAACCCTACCTCAAATATACAGTTTACCAATACAAAAATTTAAATATAGAACTACCAAGAATAGTTGACCATGAACCACATAGTTGTTTTGTTATACATACAGATGTAGATTCAATGTACACATGTAGTGCCACAACAAGCACATTCCATATCATGATCCTATATCTTTAGAATAGTGTAGTCACTATCAAATCTATCCCTCTAATTGTTCAATTGAATAGATGAAGAAAAATCTATACACATTTTTATAAACCTATTTTTCGATGTTCCTCTTGAAACATAAAGGGTTGCTCCACCATCCTATGTCAACTAGGCCCACACCCTAACCCTAGTTAATTTTAGCCTTCGTTCACTATCTAACCACTTCGATATTTATATTAATCATGTCCATTATCACTGAGAGGAGAACCATATAATGCCTATATATATTCAGGAACTAGGAACAAGTTTATGTCGATATATTTCATGGGTTTAAAAACCAACTTACACATATAGCTTCCTTTAATGTGATATATAATACAGTAATTTTTAATCATCATTTTGATCCATAACTTATGCAAGAATAGATTTATCACATGAACACATGCATAAAAAAGGATGAAAAGGGATTAGTTATGGCATAAAAATATATCAATAAACCACTTTCACTCATGGTGATAAAAAATCCTTATCTATATACATATATAATACATACATTGGAAATACCTTCTGAATCCTTTTTTTAACTCAAATTCAATTCTAAAGGAACTCATCCAACAAAAATAAAAGCAATACCATGCTTAATAAAATAATGGATTAATCTAAAAACAAACAACTCAATAGGGAGTTTTAATGGAGAGGCTTGGGGATGAAGACAATGTTAAAAATAATACAAAATAACGAAGGAGGTTACCTTCTCAAGGAGCAATGGTGGCAAAGGAGAAGGAGGGTGGAGAGGCAGGGAGAAAAGGTGGCGAGGTAGGAAGAGATGGTGACGAGGAAGGGATAGATGATAGTGAGGTTGGGATAGACAGAGGATGAGGTGGGTTCATGGTAGAAAAGGGGTTCATGGAGGAGGTGGGTTTCAGAGGTGGATGTGGGGTTCTCTATGGCAGAGGAGGGATTCCAGGATGTGGAGGAAGAGGAGGAATCGATGGAAGGAAGAGTGCTAATACTCCCTTCTTGGGTGAATATCATCTTCTTGACCCTAGTGGAAGTTTTCTGATTTAAGACATTGAATGATATAATGTTGGGGCGTCAGTAATTGGAAATTGATCTCAACCCGGAAGGGTATTTTCTATTTCATCTTCCTATTAAAGGAAATCCAATAGTTTGTGTGGAACTGTAGGCCGATCCCTCTTAAACCTAGGTACTTCCCCATACAACAGTGAGATTCCATCTTGAATCTCTTCCTGAAGAGGAGATTGCTGAAAACTTGGATTCATATCAAGGGATTGAGCTGGTTTTTTTCCATCCTTCAATCATCGTGGAAGTTGGATCTATATTGGGTATTCCAATTAAAATTAACAAAGAGGCTGAGTGATCTAGGTATAGATACTTTTCTCGAATTAATATTGAAATTTAACTTTCTTATGAGCTTATTGAAAAAGTTATCGTAGCTGCTGGCGATATCAAACTTGAACTATCCATCTGTTTTGAGGGGATTCTTGGTTTTTGTGGAAGCTATGTATGTATTGGACACTCTGACGAGGAGTGTCATAGGAATAAGAGTGCAGGACCCCCTGAACAATGAAAGAAACAGTAATACATTGATATAAGGAGGATTAAGCTAGTTTTTAGGAAGAAGGAAATTGAACCTGGTAATTTCACAAATAAATCATTTGATAATGTTGTCAAGCAGGGTGTTGTTGAGTAGATGACACCTTGTGATGGGGATGATATGAGCACCCATGTTACATCTCCTACTCTAGTCCAAAGCCCAATTGCTATTAATCAGGGCACCTCTCAGGGCTCTAACCTTTCTGGTCTTTGAAGTGACAAGGGACATGTTTTGGAAGATGTTTCTGTTTTACTTGTGGGTGAAAGTGGCTTGAAGACATCCTGGGACGATGTGGCTACTGAAAAATAAAATCAATTGGATCATGAAATTCAATTGGATCATGAGGATATGATCCAGGATGAGTTTCACTTTGACTTGAGACATGAGTCACTTGTGTCTAAAATCAGGAAAGTAAAGGCCAAACTGATTCACAGTGCGGGATTTCAATTGGTGATATCGAAGAAATCTATATCTCCTTTACAATTTGAGGGGCATGAAAAGGGGTTTGTACACAACATATCTCTGACACTAAAAAATTATGTAAGTCCCTCCTTGGAGGTGACCCCTCACATGGAAAACATGATATGTGCTGACAAGAATCCCATTCCCTTGAAGATTAATCACTATTTTCCTCCCTCTTGTAGGGTCACTGAATGTGTCGAGTGGACCTATCCGCTCTATTTTACTGATTTAATGAAAAATGCTTATGCATATTTCGGAAGTACTACTAATGAAGAGTGTACAACCCCATAGTCCTAGAATTCGAGCATTTACACTCCAAAAGGCCAAGAAGGTGAGAGATGGATTAAAGGCACCATCACAGAAGTGGCACAATGGTATTTTTCACAACATGATGTGACCTTCTCATCAATGGAATTGAAGGTTTTCGGTTATAGATACTATATGAAAGTGTAGAGGATTCTATCTTTTAATTTTGAAGATGGGTTTCTCTCTAATTCAGAAATGGATTTTCATGACTTGTCTTGGAAATTCAGGGTATGCTCTACTTTGGAGGTTTCATACTCGTCTTCATCAGAAGATGAATGTGTGGCACCTCCAAAAACATGGACGTGTGGTCGACATCCAAAAATAAGAGGATGATATCCATGGAATTTTGGATTTAAATGAATTTTTTAATGCTGGAAATTGTATGTTGTGTAGACTTGCAGCCATCCCATATTGTATGTTTTATATTTTATTAAAAAAAATTGAAGTTATGGATTTGGACTTCCCAATACCATGGATGGGCTATTTTGAGTAAATATATTTATATTTATTTGTAATTATAATTATAAATATTTGTACATATTTATAAATAATTTTATTTAATTATATATATTTATAACATTATAAGTATTATAAAAATATTTTTTTATAATTTTATAATTATTAAATAAATAAATATTGATTTATAATTATAACTATAAATAAATAAATATTTATTTGTAATTAAAAAATTAAAATAAATATATATATTTTTTATAGTTATAATTATATATATATTCATTTATTTAGATAATTATAAAATTATAACAAATATATTGATTAAATTTTAATTTTATAAATATATTTATTATACTTATAATTTTATAAATATATATAATTAGTTTATTTATTATAATTTTATAATTATTTAAATATATCTATATTAATTTAGAATTATAATTATAGATATTTGTATTTATTTATAAATATTTGTGTATATTTATAAATATATTTATTTAATTACAAATATTTATAAATTTATGAGTATAATAAAAATATTTATTATAATTTTATAATTATTGACACACACACACACATATATATTTATATATTTATAAATGTAAATATAATTATAAATATTTTTATATAATTATAAGAATATATATATATATATTTATAAAATTATAATCGATTTATCTATTATAATTTTTTATTTATTTAAATAAATATATAAATAGTTATAATTATATTTATAAATAAATATATTTAAAAAGTATTCATATATAATTAAAATTTTATATTTATAAATATAATAAATATATTTTGTTATTTAAATATATTTATTGTAATTTTATATGTATTTATGAGAACATAATTGATTAATGAGTATAACAAGAATGAATCATATACTTAGTAAAGTATAGATCATAAAAAATGAGTCATCACATATATGAACAAAATGAATAATAATAAGGGTGTAATGTATAAATGAACATTCGTTATGAATACATAACATATACACATCAATTATACTCTCACATGAAAATATTTATTGACCAAATTTATTGGAACATATATTTATTTATTTATAATTATACGTATTTATGAATTATTTATATAAAATTATAAACATATAATTATAAATATAATAAATATTTTTATTATTTAATAAAATTTATTATAATATTATAATTATTTAAATAGATATTTTTTTAATTGTGATCTTATAAATAATTTTTTTAAAATATTATATACATATTAGAATTATTAAAAAAAATATTAATTATAAGCATGCTTGTTTTATTTAATGTATATAAAAAAATATTATCTTTGAATATAAATATAATAATTTTTTATAAATTAATAATAATTTTTTATTGAAAACCTTTATGAGTGCTAATAACAGCACTGAGAAATCCATCATTTATCAGCGCTAAAAAAGGCGATGATAAAGGGAACACATTTATTAGCACTTGTTTTAGCACTGATAAAGGGTGGATTTATCAGCGCTTTTATCTAGTGCTAATAAAAGTCCCCCTTTTTCAGCACATTTTTATTGGTGCTGATAAAGGCCATCACTACCCTTGCACCGATTTGTGGTAGTGTACACATCAAATAAAATATACAAAGACAATTTTCCCATGATTTCATGTCATTTGAAATTTGTTTTCTATGGTTTTGATCAGTATACACAATTTTTTTGTATTTTTAAAAAATAAATATGTATTTTTAGTCATCCCAAGTAAACTACACCTCAGATTGTTGTTCTGTCAGTTCTAACATTTGAAAAATCACACTAGAGTGTTGTCCTATGATTTCAGGGAAATCAGAGGTTGTTCGCTTAATTTTTATACCATGACATTGTCAGTGCTTGAAAGTGGTTCTAATACTATAACAATGTTATTATTTTTGATAAATTAATCTCCATTAACATTTTGTTAAATTCTAAAGTTTATTAATTTTTTAAGTTTATTAAATTATAAAGTGTTTTGATTAATTAATAATTTTTAATTACATGTTTAATTTTTTTTAATAAAAATGTTTAAAATTGACACTTCATGTTATTATTTTTTACATAACTTTATTTTTTATGTAACAAATTTAGGAAATCCTTAGTGATCCACCTGGATAAACCCCAACCACTTAGGGGATTGATTTGGTCAAACCTGTGGGAAGACCCACCACAGGCTACCCACAAGGAGTCTATAGAGTAGTCAGTGGGTATAGTGCATGCTCAAAGCATGTGGGCCTGTGTATAAGGCTTGCAGAGTGTGCTCGTAGGTGCATGGATTGGTCATAGGTCACCCGCTGGGCCGTAGGACCATGTGTGTGCATTGTTTGATCAGTGCTAATCCCCGGTAGCCAGCTTGAACCGAGGATCAACACCAATTGGTTGATATACCATTCTTCCTCAACATCTCCAAATCGTTGTGGGACACAGTTTGAGTGTCATTGTTCATATGAACTTAAAAACTTAGAACCATTCTCAGCTATCAAATCTTTTATTTGTCATCTATTTGATATTATTTCTTCTTAACATTCTATATTTTGAACTCCCACACCCCCATTCTTTTCAAAAATCTATCATTTTATTCCTTCAGTTTTATCGATCTTCAATAGTGGCATCATGTATGCCAAAGATCTTTTGGCCAATGCTATAGTGATCAAATCAAGCATATTTTTGGCAGTTTGAATTTTTTTCTTCTATGTGTAAGTACTTCAAATAATCTAGATGAGGTTCAATTCATCATCTTCTTCCTCATGGTGTTGTTCAACTCCACATAACTTCTTCAAGCTTCCTACAAATCACCTCTACTCGATATGTTTCTCTGGTTAGAAGCATTCCCCTTTGATAGTTGCTCGATGGTGTCACCATTGGACATCAATGATGAGTCCTGAGTCACCATTGGACATCAATGGTGATTCAAGAGCTACCATTAGACACCAATAGTGAGTCATGATCCACCTTCGAACACCAATGGTGAGTCATGAGCCACCTTCAGACACCAATGGTGAGTCATGAGACACCTTCGAACACCAATGGTGAGTAATTTTCTACCCACCAGTTGATATTTATTTTTTCTAATGCATGTTTCATTAAAGTCCAATAAGACCTCTTCTCATTCTTCGATCTTATGAAATAGGTTTCTTATATTTTTTCTTCTTTTTATCAAAATATTTTTTATATATTGACTATTCCTTATTGTGTACAGTGTTTTCAGGGAGTAACTGTTGGACATCTGCAACGGTTGGTCATGAGTAACCAATGGACTTCCAATGGTAGAATTTTTTATTATTATTTCTCCTAAATAATTGGTTTTTATGTGGCATAGATTTTTTTTATTTTTTGTTGGGTTTTATTTTTTTTATTCCAAGTGAAATGGTTGCATTTGCTATATTTTTCCACCATTTTCCTGCCATCACTCTCTATTTTCAGTGGTAGAAAAAATAAGCCATTTCCCTTTATTTTGAGTGGTAGAAAAATTAATCCACCATTCTCTGTATCAATTGTACATCTACTATCATTAGTTACTTAAATTTTTTGTTTTTAAAACTTTTATTTCTAATTTTTAATTGATTATTTTAAAATAATAGTTTTGTTAAATGTTTAATTTCATTATTTTGAAGTAAAATTGTAATAGTATGGAAAACTAATTGTAGAATTATTTTCTATACACTTATATATACATGTTTAAGTTCTTATGATGCTTTGTTTTACTATATTTTTTTGTCTTTATAGTCTAAAAGATTATATTTTTATTTCAATTTTGATTTTTTTACAATTTTTTTAATTAACATATTAATTAATTTATTTTACTATTTAAGGAATAAATATAAAGCACATTTTTTATGTTATTCAACATGGAATTAACAAACAAAGGTAACTGTTATATTATTTTATTGTTATTATTTAATAAACATCATGCATATATTTGATATTAATACAATGCTAGAAAATATCTATCTTAATTATTCAAGTGACTCATTCAAGGAATAAAAATAATACCAGTGCGTATCATTTGATATAATCAACATGTGATATATTTTTTACAAATTCTTACTGCTCTCAATTTTTCATGATATTCTACAACTTTGGTACTCTTGCTATGATCATATAAGGACTTCAACTTAGACATTGTTCCATTCAAGTGATCAATGCTCATCAAGCTTTAACATCTTCAACATTTTTTATCATCATATAATTGCATTGTATTTTCTTATTTGTGTAATATTTATCTTTATGTTTGTATTTCTTCATGTATGGTTTATGCTTTTCCCCATCAAAAGAAAGTCTTGATTTATCTAGTTATTCCACTACCTAAAAGGAAGCCAGGGTTGTGACTCCTTATAAAAAGTCAGGTAAAAGGACTAGGTTGGTCTCTTGTCACAGTTTGGGTTGTTCCTCTGGGTTATTTAAAATGCATTGTCAATAAAAAAGGTTCACACACCTTTAAAAGTGAGGTTTTTAGTGGTAATCAATCTCCTTAAGGAATAGAGGTGGTTGAGGACTGGACTAGGATCTTTCTGATTCGAACAACTATAAATCTTGGTGTTATTACTTTTTTATTTCCCCTGTATCTCATTCTAAGAACAATGCACTTGCTAATTTTTTTTTATAAACTCTAATTTTATTTATTTTTAAATTTTAAAATCACTCTTCACCCCCCTCTAGTCGTATTTTTCATCACTAACGTTCCAACAATTGGTATCATATCTATGTCAATAGTCTTGTGGTTCCGATATCAAATAATGGATATCAAAACCTTATCTCTGATAGGTTATTATTTATATTTTTTATTTTTATATCTATTGTAACTTTGTATCCTAGACTTAATAGTCCAAGGAACAAAATAAAATATCTCATTTTAAGATGGTTGGAATAAATTACAATGATTGATGGGTTCCACAGAAACCTCCATTATTTAATGGAAGTGACTATAGGAATTGGAAAGATAGAATGGAAGCCTACTTGAAACAACTGAGTGTGGATCACTGGAACATCATGGATAAGCCATTTGAACTACCCAAGGTTGATTCAGAGACTTT
This sequence comes from Viscum album, assembly GCA_963277665.1. Lineage (NCBI taxonomy): Eukaryota > Viridiplantae > Streptophyta > Magnoliopsida > Santalales > Viscaceae > Viscum > Viscum album. The sequence continues at coordinate 1,710,885,804 of OY728125.1, forward strand.
GGTAGGTAATGTCATTATAAAATATGTTTTGAATTATAAAGTTAAAAAAATATGTAGAATGATATAAAGGAAAGTGACTATATCCATGGATCATATTTTAAGACATCCCATGACATATGGGGGATAATGAAAGTGTATAATTATGGGTATAATAAGCATAATAGAACCAAGTTATGAATTCTCTACGTAGAATACCAAGACATCAAGATGGGAGATGAAGAATCTTTAAAACAGATGTTCCATTGGTTCACAAGTATAACCAATGGTATGTGTACTCTTGGAGAAGCCTTAAAAAACACAGATCAAGTGGAAAGAGTAATGAGATCTCTTCCTAAGATATGTAATGAAAATAAGGTGTTAATCAATGAGAGTAAAAATTTTATGAAGTTTAATTTAGAAGAACTAATATGCTCTCCGCCATAGAATAAGTTAGGGTTGAAAAATATTATTGATGAGGAGTCTATTAAAATAAAAGGTATTTCTTTTAAATATAATATTATTGATACCAATAATTCCTAGGAATTTGAGTTTCATAAAGGTGATAATGAGATAGATCACTTTATTAAGAAGTTTTTCATGTTCATGAAAAATAAATGTGGATAGAGGCAGTTAAAGAGGATGTTCAAAAAGAACTATAAGAAAGGTATTGCTATAAAAAATAACGATGTTTTAGAATTAACATGTTATGAGTGTAATAAGAAAGGTCACATAAGGACTAAATTCACTAAAATCAAACATACAAAAATAAAAAAGAAGAAGATATAATAAGAATGGAAACCAATCTTTTCATGGAGGGTGGGGCTTCTCAGAGAATTTTGACTCAAGTGGTGATTTTGGAAGTGAATCAGAGACAAGGAATATTTCCCAAATGGGTTTTTAATGTGAGGTAAATGATTCTATATTTACCCAGTTAATAACTCTTGAAAATATTGATCCTAATAATTTATCTAAAAATTAACCTAAAATTGTTTTTGATTCATGTTTTGATTCTGATTCTGTAAATTCTAAGGTTAAGAAACTTCTTAAAGAAAATAGAATCAAAGAATTATAAAGTCAGAATAATTGAAAAGAACACCGACTTGAAAAGTAAGAATAATAAGTGGATTAAATAAAATGTGAAAATGAAAAGGGAATGTTATAATATGAAATTTTTTATTTCCCAGAATGATAAATCTAAAGAGTATTATAATTCTGATGAATTAAAACTAAAAGTGGAAAATGAAAGTATTAAAAAATTTCTAGAAGAAAATGATAAAGATCAAGATAGAAGATTTTATTTAGATGTGGTGATATAATTAAATTATAAAATTAATATTATAAATTAAATCAAGAAAATAATAAAGTAAGAAACACAAATTTTGGATCTAATGAAAATATCTATACAGATTTAGAAAATATTCATAAAGAGAATATAAATTTGAAAAACTATGTTGTTAATCTAAAAATTGGTTTATCTACTTTTGATAAAGTAAAGGAAAATATGATAAAATTATTTCATTAAGGTAACTAAACACCAATAAGAACGTCTTTGGATATAGTAGTATAACTCCAAATTTAAATAAGACTATCTTTATTAAAATATCAGAAGGAAGGATTTCCATTGTAACCTGTTTTAAATGAAGAATGAAAGGGAATTATGCCAATGAGTGTTTAGTGAGATCTACATAATCTTTTGCATATAATAGATCATTCTTTGATAATTACTTACTTTATAATCATAACACTAATAAATTCTTTAAATCAATTTGGGGGCTTATGTTTTCTACTACTGATCTAGTCTGGCCCAATTTAGCTTGGGTACCAAAATAGTATGTTTGGTTGTTTAATTTCAGGAAATATTCATTATAAGTCTTAATGATTCATGGCATTTAGACAATGGATGATCTAGGAACATGAAAGGTGATATTTAAAAGTTTCGCTCATTTAATTCTAATGATGGTGGCTTGGTCACATTTGGAGATAACTCTAAAGGTCAGATCAAATCTACTAGTGATGTTGGTTTTTGTAAAACAGTTATTATTTCAAAATTATTTTTTGTACCCAGTTTAAAACATAATATTATAAGTATGTCACTGTTATGTGATAATATATTAAATGTTATTTTTGAAAATTATAAATGTACTGTTATGAAAAATAAATTAGTTTTGTTTTCTGAAAATAGAAAATAAAATTTATATACTATTGACTTTTATGATATAACCAGTCAAAAGGCTAAGTGTATGAATGTTTTATAGGTAGATGAAATTATGTGGAATAAAAGTCTTGGGCAAGAAAATTTCAGATTTTTGCAAAAACTGTCAAATCAGGAACATGTTTTGCAACTTCCAAAGTTACATAAAAGTAATCACTTCATGTGTGATTCCAATTTAAAGGGTAAAAAACACAAAGTAAGATTTAAATCTATAAATTATGTAACTAATTCAAGATATTTAGAATTATTTCATCTTAATTTGGTCGGACCTATACAACCTACAAATTTTAGTTATAAAAAGTACGCATTTGTAATTGTAGATGATTACAATAGATTATTATGAATTTATTTCTTATCCCATAAAAATAAGACATTATCAAAATTTTGTTCTTTTTATAAGATTATTCAAAATTTCAAAAATGATTCAATCATATCTATCATAAGTGATAGAGGTGGTAAATTTTTGAATTTGGAATTTGATAATTTTTTTGAATCAAATGGATATAAACATTATTTCTTATCCCCTAGGAAACCACAACAGAATGATGTTCCAGAAAGAAAGAACATATCTATTCAAGAAAAGGCTAGGTATATTTTTATAGAATTTGGTGTTCTTAAATACTTTTTAGCAGAAGATATAAATAAATATTTCATTGTTTTAAATATATTTTCATTTAAAACTTTCCTAAATAATACCCCTTATGAAATTTTCCAATGTTTTAAACATAAAGTTGCCTATTTTAGGGTCTTTTTCTATAAAGTGTTTATCTAAAATAAAAAAATATAATTTAGAAAATTTTGACTCTAAATTATATGTAGGGATATTTTTATGATATTCCAATATTATAAAATCTTATAGAGTTTCCAATAATAAAACATTAATTTTTGAAGAATCTATTCATGTTAAGTTTAATGAAAACAATTCGAATAAGCTAGATTCTGAATCTTTTAAATAAAATTATAAGTTTTGAGAATTTAATTTTGGTGAAGAGAATGACCAAGATAATGATAATGTATCGGTTGTGGGGGAGAATATCACTTCTCAAAATGACCCAAAGGAATGGAAAACTCTTAAATATCACCCAATTGACAATGTAATTGGTAATGTAGAATATGGAATTCAAACAAGAAAATATTTTTTTACTTTACTGTGCCAATTATGATTTTGTTGCTGACTTTGTTCTTGTTTTTGTTAAAAATTATTTAATTGTTTCAAATTGGATTAATGCTATTCATGATGAATTAAATAAATTTGAAAGGAATAAAGTGTGGGATTAAGTTTCTATTCTAAATCAGAATCCTATTATAGGAACTAAATTGATCATACATAACAAACATGATGAAGTTGGAAACATAGTTAATAATAAAGAAATAATAGTAGCCCAAGGTTACTTCTAAGAAATGGAAATTGAATTTGAAGATTTTTTTTCTATTTTTTATAGGGTGGAATCCCTTATAATTCTGTTATCATTTTCTAGTTTTCAAAACAAAAAATTATTCCAAATAGATGTAAAATATTCCCTTTTAAATGGAATTATTTTATAGGAATAGTATTTAATACAACCCCCTATATTTAAAAATTATAATTTTCCAAATCATATTCTTAATCTTAATAAATCCATATATGGTATTAATAAAGATCCCAAAGCTTGGTATGAAATACTTACACAATTTTTATTAAAAAATTACTTTGTTAAAGGTACGACTGATCCAACCTTAATTATAAAAAGAGTTTCAGGTGATATACTAATTATACAGATATATATTGATTATATAATATTTGGATCAAAAAATGATTCTCTGTTTGATGATTTTTCTATGCTAATGACAAGTGAATTTGATATGAGATTAATGTGAGAATAATTTTTTTCCCTTAGTTTACAAAATAATAAAATGAAAGATTGTATTTTATTAACTCATGATAACTATGCTAAATAAGTTTTAAATTTGTTTAAAATTGATTCTAGTAAAATGATGAAAACACCTATGTGTACAAATTACAAATTAGACTTGGATGAATTTGGGAAGTCAACTGATATTAAAATGTTTAGAGGAAATATAGGCAACATATTGTATCTCACCTCTTCTAGACCAGACATCAGGTTCTTAGTTTTATTATGTGATAGGTTTTAGGAAAAGGCTTAATAAAGTCATATTAAAACTATTAAAGGAGTAATTAGATATATCAAGGGGAATATTTTTACTAGATATTTATACTCTAATACTAATTGTTTGGATTTACTATCTTACTATGATTTTTTTACTTTGGAGGTTTCATACTTGATTGACAAAGCATTACAGGTATGTGTCACTATTTAGGAAAAAGATTAATTTCATTGAGATATAAGAAATAACTTTCAATATCACTATTAATAGAATATTATGAATGTGATACTGCTTCTAGTTTCAATTCGTAGAGTATTTGGATAAAACAAAATTTATATGATTTTAATATCAGTTTTGATAAAATTCCAATTTACTGTGATAACTCAAGCTCTATTTCAATTTCTAAAAACCCCTTTCAATACTATATAACTAAACACATAGACATTAGATTTCATTTTATTAGGGATCACATAAATAAAGGTGATACATGCTTAGGATTTTTTCCTACCGAGAAACGGTTAGCTGAAATTTTCACAAAACCCTTAAATTCTGTTAATTATGAGAAGATGAAATTTGAATTGGGTATGTTTGAATCTTGAAATCTATATTAGTATAATCACTGTCCTTAAATTTTATTTTAAATATGTTCTATAATTAAATTAGTTTTTATACCATGATTATATGGTAATTAGATTGTACTGTTTAAAATTGCTTTGTTAAACTATAACATTGTCTTAATTCTAATTTATTTTATTATTATACTTATCTATTTACTCTCTTTATTTCAAAGTAATTGATTTTTATTAAAAGGGAGTCTATTTTATATATTAATTTTAATATAATTTTTGATAAATGTAACACCCCTAGTTTAAAAAAAGGGTTATTTATTATAATTTTTATTAATTCAATATTTACAAAACTTAAATTATTTTAAAGAAAATTTACAAAATATGTTTTGAATAGACAATACTTTTCTAAACGTGGTATTATTTTTGAAATATAAAGTTATTATTAATAAATATATATATACATGTTATAATTAAAATAAATAAAAATATGTTTTAATAAAATTATTTTTGAAATGATTTTTAAATTATTTACATAAATTGACATAAATATTTTATAACCTTAATTTAGTTTTGAGAAGTACTAGTTTCAATTTAAGATAATTGAGAAAGTAATTTTGTTTTGAGTATTATCAAATAAAATATTTTGTATTTAATAATAATAATATTTGGTCCTAAATTAATATTTTATAAATGATTCTTTTATAAAAAAAGTTATATTTTTATATTAATAGTTTAATTTAATTCTTCGGACAATTAATGTGATTTAATATAACAAGTATTTTTGAAATTTAAAACAACTAAGGTTAATAATACTTATTAAAGACATTTTTAGGAAAAGTTTTATTATGTTTAATATATATATTTATATATATATATATGAATTTTTTATATTACATTTTTAGAATATAATTATTTTATGAATATTATTTATAATATTATTAATTTAATTTTTCATTTAAATAAAATAAATAATAATAATAATAATAAAAGAAGAAAAAAATGGAAAAGAAGAGGGGTTTTTTTAGATCCACTAAAAATAGGAGGGGGGGGGGGTTAACGGGTGTCGCCCGCTTCAAAGGGGAACTAAGGGTTCGCGAGCCACTGTGTCGAGGTGATCTTGAGTAGAGGAGGGTCATGTTCTTCATGAGGCCATGCCATTGGTGAAGTCAAGTCGAGAAAGGGGTTCTCTAATCATGGGTGACAGTCGTGGAGTGCCTGAGGGAGCATGCCGACCCGAGACCATCACTTTCGTACCGTGTGTGGCACCATCACGGGTTCAAGGTTCGATCGACGATGGTCCGTCTACAGGTCAGGGTTCCTAATAAAACATCCTAATCTAGATTAGAAGGTGTTGTATCTTCTACAAACTAAAAAGGTAGGTCCTCTTACCATTGAGGAATTCGAATCTCTTTTAGATTAAGGTTCTCATCGTTTTCTTCTATATTTGTCATCGGTCCATTTTTTGCTTTGATTTTTGTATTGTGAACATCAATTATTTTGTTATGAATTCCTTATATTGTTTGGCGATTTAATTTTTGAATGGATGTTTTAGTCCATTGATTTTAACCCTTGTCACTATAGTTTTAATATTAAATTAATTTTACAACATATTTTCATTGTTTTTCTTGGTTTTTCATTGTTGATTGATTTGTTCATTTACCTTATGGAGCAAGCTTGTTTGTATCGTTGTCTTGAACCCATCCAATTCCTCTCTTTTCCGTAGTGTCACAACTTGATTATAAAATTACGCCACATTATAAATAGTGGAATTTATTCTTATAAAAAAAATACCTTATTCCAATGTGATATTGGGTTTTAAACACATCTATTAGTCCACGAGAAGAGAGGGGGAGGGTGCGTGCCAGATACAGCAACATAAGAATTTCTTCAGCTTGTGTTTTCAAAACAAGTAAGGGTTTTTTTTTCAAATTTTTCCTTTAAAATTATATTTTTAAGGGATATTTTATGATCTTTCAATATTATTCTTGATTTTGGAATTCATTTTGAAAGAGTTTAGTTTATTAGAAAGTTTGATTTTTGTTTTCAAACATCATGCATATATATTCTCAGTTTCGCAAGGGATTAATTTATTTTATCTAACTTATGTTTTGGAAAACTGTTATAAGGAATATTATTTATTTTTAGTATAACAATATTGTTTATGTTGAAAGGAAATATTTTTGTTTTATAAAAACTTATTTTGCACCTCTTTATACTTCAATTAAAGTAAGGGGACTTCTCTTATTAATTATTAGTGTGTATGTATAAATTGTTTTTCAAACGTAAGTGCATGTAGGTGTTACTATTATTTATGTATAGTCTAGTTATGAATAAGTGTATTTAAAATATATAGAAGAGTCCATTTTCTTAAGCTATATGTTTATAAATGGTTGTAATAATTATTTTAGTTATGGAACTACAAGGGAAATTATTAGTTTTCAGAAAATTTTAATCAGTTGTAGCCCCTCTTTTCTTTCTTAATTCAAGTAAGGGTGTATCAAAATTAATTTCAGTTATGATCTTATTTAAATCCTATAATTTATTAAATTATTTTCATTATTATATATGTATATTATTATTTATAAATAGGTATGTTTAAATATTTTTTCGATCTATTTTATGAATTTTCAAATCCAAAAACATGTAAAGGTTTTATTTACTTGAAATCTTCCAACATTATGAATTTATTTTCCAACGTATTTAGTATGTGTTTTATTTTTTTTGTTATGGTTATAAAAGGACAGGTTTTAATTTTGTAAAAATATGATTATTTGTAATACATATAACTATATTTTTATGTATACATATATATGAATACTTATACAGCTTTGTATATTTATTTTTTAGAACTTATAAGGACAGAGGGGTTACATATATATAATATTCAGATTATAATTGTAAAGAACTCTATAGTGAGTTTAATTATTTTTTGATTTGATATTACACATTAAATTAATATATTATGTTTATGAAAACTATGATTTAATAAATCTTCCTCAACATACGTTATTATCAATGTTTGTAATTCAAAATCATATTTGTTCTACCATTGAAGTTTCTTATTTAACATTGTTTTGTTCATTCCACGATGATGAATGCTGTAAATTCAATTTCAATTATATATATATAGACATGGACATATTAATTTTTTTGCATGCTTTGAATGTGAAAAGTGGAACATGTATAAATGTGATATAAAATTATTTTCCATTCCATAATGATTTATATATATACGTATGTGTGTGTGTTTATGAATATATATATATATATATTTAACTATTATACGAATTCAAGATATTTTTATAAATTTTAATTCATGAGTATACTATTAATTAATTTTAAGATCAAGATTGTTTCAAATTTAAGAATCATCATTTATTTCAAGAAATTATGTAAGTGTCTTATTTAAGTTATATTTATTAAATGTAAACAATTTCAAATTCAATGAGATGAAAATAATTTTATATTCATGACATTTATGATACTCTATATATGTCTATAACCCATATTACTCAAGAAATTATGTACATAATACACATGATCATGTTATGTGTGTATATATTTACAATGGATAAAATTTTAATTGACATGTAATATTTCTTATCATCATGTTTTTTAGAAAAAATGAACATATATGTCATTATGTTAAACTAAAATTAAGAATGTCACGTATCCATAAAATCATGGCCATGAATTAAGCATAACATAGACACACCTTTCATTCATAATATGCTTATGGTTTAAATCAATTTTAAGGTTTACTTCTAAGATTATCAATCATATGGATTTATTCAATAATTGTAATATTTTTATGTGCGAAACCTATTTATTTATTGTATCAATTGTTTTCTCAACTGAAAGAGATTAATCTTATCATGTTATAATAAATTATGAAACAAGTTATCATTTCATGTGGAAAGCCTCTTTATCTATTATATGAGACTACTTTGGGATGACCGAACAATACATGCATTTTTCCTGATTAAATGTGCATTGATTACATTATTCATTTGATGACTTACAAATAAATATAATCAATTTAAGTATGATATGAATATTTTTTTATGATAATAATTTGATTAAGAACTAAACTTTCCAAGGTGGACTGGGACACTTTGGATCATTTAATTAATTTATTTCATCTATGATAAGATTTAAATAAATCAAAGTGGTATGAGATAATTTTATTTAAAGGCATAATTTTATTAGACATGTGAGGAATGCATAGGAATTTTTATGTGACTGGTGAGGCCCTCTACAGCCTCTCGATGCATCAGTAGGTCTCATGAGACAAACTAGGTATTGGTATGAGGCCTTGACAAAATGGTAATGTATGGTTTTGGCACAAGGACTCGATAGAATTTTATGATTGTCCTGCATTATGCATTCCATTATAATGAATCTATTAAGTGAAATTCCATGTGATTATTTGACTAGTATAAAAACCATGGTTAAAAATAATTCTCTTATGAACATGTATTAATCAGTTATACATTTTCAAGTGCAGATGGAATAATGTTTTATAGTTATGTATATCATTTTTTAAGAAGGGTTAATTTTTTATTTCCAATCCATGAAAAAAGGTTAAGAACTTATATATCATTTCATTGTTTTCATACATGTGTTTTGATGTTGTTTTCTATGAAAATCCAAACAAGTAACATTTCATGTGTAAAAATGTATCTGCACACCTGACATGTCATACATAATTAAGTATGGTCATTATGTAACTTATAAGTGGTATTTAATGAATTTATGATCAAGTGTGTGCATATTTAATAATTTATTTTATTTGTAGATCTTAAACAAGTTTAGAAATTTTGAGTATAATTTTATCGTAAAATCTATTTCAGAATCTTAGTAGGAAATTATCATGAAAAATGTAAATATCATAATTTAAATCATGTATTTTAAAGAAATATTTTTAAAGAAAAATTATTTTTCATGGTCTTATTTTAAAACCCCTTAATGGGAATTTCCAATTCTCACCCCTTATTTAATTTTTTTTCATAGGTCACATAGAAGTCCAAATTTGGAGGCCATCATTTTTACACACACGGAATTGATATTAGGATTTTGTTTGTTTAATTTTATTACAAATCTAATGAATTGTAAGCTTGTATCTAATTCTCTAGAATCTAGACCAGTAAAAGGTCCTCTATTGTGTAATGCTTAAGGCTAGGTCCTTATATTTGGTATCAGAGGAATGGTCTAGATAACATTAGTGATTAAATGTTATCATCTAGGTGGTAGAGTTTAGAGTTCAGTGGCCTTAGTTTTCCTTAATTTTAAAGTTGGAAGTTAAGAATTCTCTTTAGTTCAACGAAATGAATTTCAATGGAACAATTCTTTTTAAAGGGGGATAATGTAACACCTCAAATTAAAAAAATAGTTATTTACTATTATTTTTATTAATTTAATATTAGTAAAACAAATTAAATTATTATAATTAAAACTTACTAAATAAGTTTTGAATAGACAATACCTTTCTAAACGTGGTATTATATTCGAAATATAAAGTTATTAATAATAAATAAATTAATATCTATAAATTTTATAATTAAATGAAATAAAAATATGTTTTAATAAAATTGTTTAGGAAATGATTTTTAAATGCTTTACATAAATTGATATAAATATTTTAAAATCTTAATTTAGTTTTGAGAAGTACAAGTTTAAATTTAAGATAATTGAAATAGAAATTTTGTTTTGAGTATTAAAAAATAAAATATTTTTTATTTAATAATAATTATATTTTGTCATAAATTAAAATTTTATAAATGAAACTTTTCTAAACAAAGTTTTATTTTTAAAATAATAGTTTAATTTAATTATTCTAATAATTATTGTTATTTAACATAATAAGTATTTTGGAAATTTAAAATGATTTAAGCTAATAATACCTATTGGATATATTTTTTAAGAAAATTATTATTATGTTTAATATATATATATATATATTAATTTCTTTTATTACCTTTTTAGAAGATAAATATTTTAGGAATATTATTTAGAATATTATTAATTTAATTTTCAGTTTAAATAGAATAAATAAATGATAATAATAATAAAAGAAGAAAACAAATGGAAAGGAAAAGGGGGTTTTCGTTCCACTACAAACAGGAGGGGGAGGGGGTTCGTGGGTTTCATCTGCTCCTGAGGGCGACCAAGGGTTCGCGAGCTGTGGTGCTTGGGGGATTTCGAGCAGAGGAGGGTCGTGGTCTTCATGGGGCCATGCTATGGCCAAAGTCGAGTCGAGTGAGGGGTTCACCAATTTCGGGTCATAGTCGTGGGGCACTTGAGAGAGAATTATGAGCCGAGACCATCACTATTGAGTTGAGTGTGGTGCCATCCCTATTTCAAGGTTTGATCGATAGAGGTCCATTCATAGGTTAGGGTTCTGAATCGAACTTCCTAATCTGAATATGATAGTGTCAGATCGTCTAAAACCTAGAAAGGTAGGTCCTATTTCCATTTAGGCATTTGAATCTCTTTCAGATTAAGGTTCTCATCATTTTCTTCTATATTTGTCATCGATCCATTTGTTGCTTCGATTTTTGTATTATGAACAACAATTATTTTTTGTGAATTCCTTATACTGTTTGGAATTTTAATTTTTGAATGGATGTTTTGGTCCATTTATTTTAATCCTTGTCACTGTAGTGTTAATATTAAATTATTTTGTCAACATTTTTATGTCATATTTCTTAGTTTTTCTTCATCGATTGATATATTCATTCTGCTTGCAGAGAAAGCCTGTCTGTATCGTTGTCTTGAACCTATCCAAATACTCTTTGGTCCATAGTGTCACCACATGATTATAAAATTATGCCACATTATAAATAGTGGAATTGATGCTTATAAAAAAAATACCTTATACCATTGGACAATTGGATTTGCAAAACATTTCTCAGTCCGGGAGAGGAGAGGGTGAGGGTGCGTGCAAGATACAACAACAAAAGAATTTCTTCATTTTGTGTTTTCAAAACAAGTAAGTGTTTTGTTTTCAAATTGTGTCTTTAAGCATATATTTTGTAAGGGAGATTTTGGGATCATTCAGTATTAATCTTGATTTTGTGATTCATTTTTAAAGTGTTTAGTTTATCGGTCAGTTTGATTTTGGTTTTCAAACATCATACATATATTTTCTCAGTTCCATAAGGGATTAATTTATTTTATCTAACTAATATTCTGGAAATATATTATAAGGAATCTTATTTACTTTTATCAAAAAAATATCATTTATGTTGAATGGAAAATTATTTTTTTGATAAAAACTTATTTTCACCTTTTTCTATTGCTACTAAAATAAGGGGACTTCTATTGTTAAATATTATTGTGTATATATAAATTATTTTTCAAACTTAAGTGCATGTAGTTGTTAATATTATTTATGAATAATCTAGTTATGAATAAGGGTATTTCAAATCTATAAAAGAGGTAATTTTCTTAAGCTGTATGTTTACAAATGGTTGTAGTAATTATTTTAGTTATGGAACTATAAAGGAAATTATTAGTTTCCAGAAAATTCTAATCAGTTTTGGCCCCACTTTTCTTCCTTAATTCAAGTTAGGTTGTATCAAAATTAATTTTAGTTATGATATTATTTAAATACTATAAGTGAAGAAAATAATTTTCAGTAGTAAATATGTATATACTAATTTGTACATATGTATGTTTAAATGTTTATTCTATCTATTTTATGATTTTTCACAACTAAAAACAATTAAGGGTTTTCTATATTTTAAATCATCAAACATTATGAATTTATTTTAAAACCTACATGGTATGGGTTTTATTTTTACTGTTACAATTTTAAAATGGAAGGTTTTAATTTTGTCAAATTATAATTATTTTTAATACATATACCTATATTTTTATGTATACATATTTATGAATAATAATCCATCTTTGTATATTTATTTTTTTGAACTTATAATGAAAGAGGGGTTACATATTTATAGTATTTAGATTATAATTTTAAAGAACTATTTAGTGAGTTTAATTATTTTTGATTAGATATTCCACATTAAATAAATATATTATGTTTATAAAAACAATGATTTAATAAATCTCTTTCTATATACGTTATTATCAAAGTTTGTAATTCAAAATAATATTTTTTCTCCCAATGAAATTTCTCATTTAACATTGTTTTTTTTCATTATGTGATGATGAATGTTTTAAATTTTATGTCAATTATATATATATATATAGACATCAACATTTTAAATTGTTACATAATTTGAATGCGTAAAGAAAAACTTGTAAAATATGAGATAAAATTATTTTCCAATCCATAAAGATTTATATATATATATATATGTTTGTGTATGAATATATATATATATATATATATATATATGACTATTATTTGAATTCCAGATCTTCTTAGAAATTTCAATTCATGAGTATATTATTAATTAATTTTAAGATCAATATTGTTTAAAATTTAAGAATCATCATTTATTTTAAGAAATTATGCAAGTGTCTTATTTAAGTTATATTTATTAAAAGCTGACAATTTCAAATTCTATGAGATGAAAATAATGTTATATTTATGCCATTTATGATACTCTACATATGGATATAACACATATTACTCATGACATTGTGCACATGATACATATTATCATGTTATGTGTGTATATATATACAAAGGATTAAATGTTTATTGACTTGTTATATTTCTTATCGTCGTGTTTTTTAGAAAAAATGTGTATAACATGTCATAAAGTAAAACTAAAATTAAGGATGTCACGTCTGTATAAAATCATGTATATGAATTAATCATAACATCGACACACCTTTAATTCATAATATTCTCATTGTTTCAAATCAATTTTATGGTTTACTTCCGAGATTATAAATCACATGGATTTTTTCAAGAATTGTAATATTTTTATGTGCGAAACCTATTTATTTATTGTATCAATTATTTTCCCAACTGAAAGAGATGCAGTTTATCATGTTATGAGAAATTATGATACAACTTATCATTTCATGTGAAAAGTCTATTAATCTATTATAGGAGATTATTTTGGTAAGATGAAACAATACATTATTTTTCCCCATTTAATGTGAATTCATTACATTATTCATTTAACTAATTACAAATAAAGAAAATCAATTTAAATATGAGATGAATCATTTTATGATAATGTATGGATTAAGAAATAAACTTTCCAAGGTGGTATGGGAAACTTTGGATCGTTTAAGGAATTTATTTCATTTATGATAAGATTTAAATAAATCAACGTGGTATGGGGCACTTTTTTTTAAAGACATACTTTTATTATATATATGGGGAATGCATATGACATATTATGTGATGGGTGAGGCCCGCTCTCGATGCATCCATAGTGTAATGACCCAAAATTTTATCAATGAAATTTCCCCCTTATTGTAGCAATTTCATAATCATATAAAACCACATCATAAAACACAATGCCCTAATATGCTTAATTGAACTACTATGTGACCTTTAAACATAAATTTGCAACTTCTGTGTTTTGATTTTTAAAAATCTAATATACACGGTTGTGATCAGTAAGATGTTTGGAGTCTGATAGGACAAACTTATTTTTTAGTGAAATGTAACCTACTCTTATGAATAGCAACCTACCCTTATGAATAGTAATACGACCCCTATGAATATTGACTCATCCAAAATAATAGTAATCTCACCCATGAATGATTGAATAAAATTTAGGCACCTTATAAGTGACAATATGACCACATTAAAAGTATTGGCATTTTTGTAAGTCATAAATAATTAATTATAATTAATTAATTAATTTAAAATAAAATTTATTTTCCTAAAATGTTTTCATAAATTAAAAATTATATGACATATGGTTTTAAAATAATTTTATAAGACCTTATGTAATTTTTGAAAGCACTATAAAATCAGATTTAATTTTAAAATCTGTATTTTTCAAGTAAATTATGATTTTAACTAAAAATTAAATTAGTCATATTTAGAAAATTATTTTCATAAAATGGAGTTCATTTTTTTATTATACAAATTGATAAAAGGTTGGGGTGAGTTTTTCATATTTTTCTGAAATACTTGAATTTTTGGTGAATAATAAAATACATTAAATTACCATATAAATAGATTATAATTTAAATCCACTATTATATACATCATAAGTGATTTAATAACCCAAATCTAGAACTCACATGCACTTATTTCTATTCTTAGTCATGGAACCATCACCATTTCTTATCTTGAGGGAAATTAGTAAACTAATGACTAAAATATTTGGAAAACACCTCTCCCCTCCACTATAAATACCACCCTTCACACCCTCATTTCCCCACACCTCTCAAGAATCAAGACTTGTCTAAAATCTTCCCAAAAAACCTCCCTATCCCCTCCCACACTTCCAAGATCTTCTGGTCTCATCAAAAGACTAATCCTAGGTACCTTAAGGAGGATTCAAGAGGTAATTCCCATCTCTCTCTTTTCCTTTAATTTCCTTTCAATTTCAAGTTCTTTTCTTAATATCTTACCACCTATCCTCAATAAAATTATATGGTGAATAAAATATCCTACATATAATGAAATTTTATGATACTAATGGTAGAATATATCATCAAACCCCATTCTCTACTTTTTTTTATTTTAGAAAGGAAAACGTTGTTCGTGAGGTGTTAATTTATCACCTTCAAGAAGGATATGTTTTCATTTTCCTTTACCACATTTAGATCTGGTCATGAAACCATTTTCAAGGTTTAACAAGATTATATTATGTTTATTATATGCTATTTAATGTTCTGTAACTAACTTATTTACATAATACTAAATGATTAAACGAAACAATTACTTTGTCGTAAAAAAAACCAAAATTAATCCAAGCACTTATCATCAAAAAACTATCTAATGATTCATACTATTGGTACATAATGAAATTATTTATGAGATAATTTATACTTATTTAATGTCACTAATATTATGCATTAAAAAATATGGTTATTATACACTCTTTATACCAACTTCCATTCATGAATTCAAGTGAACCGTTCATGAAAACTGTGAAAACAAACATTCCTGAACAATGAATTAAAACTCTATACCTGATCCAAAAACCCATAAATGAACTTAATAAAACCATAATGAATCTTATTAATGAATAAAATGATTTTAAATTTTAAATTAAGTAATCTTATGTGGTTATAATGGACATTAAAGTGAAGAAAGCGTTCAGATACAAGGTAAGGAGAAATTCTTGAACCCAACTTTCTTTCTTTAGGTTCTCCCTATTTTACTCCATTTTTGGTATTATTACTCCTAGAAAATAATTTTTTCTTCATTATCTTACCTTTTATGGGATATAAGCGTTTTCCACTAGATTTTATGTCAAACTAAATGTTTTCCAAAAGAACCGTTCTTTAAAAAACACACCTTTAGTTCTCACTCATGGTTGATGATTCTTGTATCAAGTAAGACACTCCCTCTTTCTTTTGGGAATCAAAAGTTTATTAATGTGTTCTTATGAGATGAAAAACATTCCTTTTAATGATTTATTTATGTTAATTATTGATATATATTCTATGTTTCATGCATGCTAAGGAAAATTTTATGATAATATGGGTGCGCCCGGAATTATATAGCGCAATATGAATATTTGAATGTTTTGGGTGCACCAAGAATTTTATAGCACTCCAATGCATTGGGTAAAGTGATGAATCTCATGATTTAAAGTGAAATGATGTGTTAAAATGATTCTATATTTTTTCACAACTATGTTTGGTTGTTTACCACTATGACATGGTGTTTCATTTTTATGCATTTCCACATTTCAAGTCTTTTATTAATTCTTACTATGATGTTCATGATCCGATGCCTATGTTAGGACTATGCTCACCCATTGTTATATTGTTCTTATCTATACTCTTACTGGGCTTTTATATCAAACCATTTTTATGTATATCCTCAGGTGACTACTTGTTCAAAGAAGTATTCAACAGCCAATAAGAAGCTAGAGAAGAAGGAATTAAATAAATGTTTATGTTTTATGTTATAAAATTTATGTATGATGAATGTTTTCCAAGATAATAAACCTTTGGATCCCAGTTGTGTAATTTTATCATGTTTTTTATCTTTAAAATGATTTAATAGTAATGCAAGTAAAAGTTGGGTCTCTATAGTTGGTATTAGAGAAAGGTTTAGTTAATTTCGGAATTAGGATTAGTGAACCCTAGAGAAAAACTCCAGCATGAGACTAAGTACAAATATAAACATAAGAATATTTGATAAATATAGGCATCCCATAAGATTTTATTTTAGAATAAATTTTACAAATGAATAAGTTATTTATTCATGACTCGTTGAATTATGTTTTGTTCTACCCTTTTCTATTTTAGAAAATGGTGGGAACCAAGAGAAATCAGGACAATAACCCCATGTGAGGGACAATGCAATGATTCCCCAAATGAAATCCCCAATTCATTAGGAGGTGGAGTTCAAAAAATCATGGATATTCTTACCCAACCATCTCAGGTCATGAATAATAACCCGAATAATGAGAAACTTCATCCTTTACCAATGATGGAGAAAATGGATATCAAGTGTTTTATGTGGAAACAACCACCGATGTTTAGTGGATCTTCCAATCCACTAGTTGTGGAATAATGGGTCAGCCTCATAGAGAAGATATTTTCTATGCTTTACTGTTCCAATATGGAGAAGATGACACTAGCTGTTTATCATCAAGATGGAGAGGCCGATCAATGATGGGATTTGATTAAGAACACCAAGCCAAGAGACAAAATTGAAGAGATGGTATGGGAAGACTGTAAGATCATATTTCTTAACAAGTATTTCCCAATAACTCTTCATACTATGATGGAGAGAGAATTCATAGAGCTCAAGAAATAGTAAGGAAAATATATCACGACTTAAGAAGAAAGTTTCACAAGGCTTGAAATGTATGATTCTGGTTTTTTTATCAATAATGATAGAAAAATTGATAGATTCTTCATTGGATTAAAACCACACCTTTGAAAGGATCTTACAATTAGAGACTTTGGGAGTTATGAAGAAGTTGTTCGATGTGCCCTCAAAGTGGAGATGGAGTTTGGAGAATGTTCCCATGTCTATGGTGATAATAAACTAATGGTGGAGTTTCAAGACAGAGGATATAATGATAAATGTGGGAAGAAAACTCAACCACCCACATGCCAAAAATGTAGGATGATGCATTATGGGAACTACCTCAAAGGGATGGGGAAATGATTCAAGTGTGG
The DNA here is from genome assembly GCA_963277665.1 of Viscum album. Lineage (NCBI taxonomy): Eukaryota > Viridiplantae > Streptophyta > Magnoliopsida > Santalales > Viscaceae > Viscum > Viscum album. The sequence continues at coordinate 1,710,903,924 of OY728125.1, forward strand.
TAAATAAGGCCACCATTATCAAGAGTGTTGAAAAGAAATGAGAACGAATGAGAATGTAGTAGAAGAATGGAGAGAATCACCCTTTGCCTGATGCAACAACTGTAGGGAGAAAGTGCACTATGCAAGCCAACATGCTAAACCTCGAGTGCTCAAGGTAAATCAACGTCAGTAGCTAAAAAATCCTAATGAACAAGGAAAGACTTATGCCATTAATACTGCAGATGTTGATCAAGAAAAAAAAGTCGTACCAGGTACACTTCCTATTCACTAAAGAATGGAAAATTTATTATTAGATTCTAGTTCTACACATTCCTTTATATCTTTCAATATTTCTAGAACTATAGAATTGAATCCCCAAAACCATGATGTATAGATATTTTTAAAAACAACAAGTGGTGAAATAATTGAAACCCAAGTGTTATATTCTTCTCTTACTGGATTTTGTGGGAAGATTCTTCCATCCAATCTCACAATACTTCCCTTGGAGGAATTCGATGCTATAATGGGAATGGATTGGATCTTGTTATATTGAGCACATATAAACTGTTGAGAAAAGGAAATATCTTTTCTTATTCTAAACCATCCCATGATTCTTTACAAATTCAAAGAAGATTATGAATCTCCTTTGGAAAATCTTTCAATGGTGTGGCTGTTGATTCCCTATAAAGAGTCATACCCTGATCAAATGGTTGAGTTAAAGGAAAGTGTCAACCTAGTAGAAATTCCCATTGTGGGGGAATACAATGACGTATTTCATGAAGAGTTACCCAGACTTCCCCCATATCATGAGGTAGAGTTCTCCATAGAACTCATACTTTGAGCTACTCATATCTCAATGTGTCCCAATAGGATAGCTCCTATCGAACTGGAGGAGTTAAATATGTAGCTGCAAGAGTATTTGGAATAAGGGTTCATATTCCCTAGTGCATCACATAGGGGTGAACCAGTGCTCTTTGTAAATAAGGATGGAACAATGTGGCTGTGTATCGATTATTGGGAACTCAATAAGATCTCCATAAAGAACAAGTATCCTTTTCCAAGGATTGATGATTTGTTCGATCAGTTAAGAGGAGCTCAATACTTCTCAAAAGTGGATCTTCATTATAGATATCATCAGATAAAGGTGAAGACGTAAGATATTCAAAAGACTACCTTCCATACAATATATTGGCACTATGAGTTTCTGGTGATGCCCTTCAGACTTACTAATGCCCCTATAATATTCATGGACATGATGAATAGAGTCTTTATACATTACCTCTAATAATTTGTTGTAGTGTTTTTCGATGATTTTATCATCTACTCCAAGAGAATGAAGGAACATTAAGAACATATAAGGCTTATGTTTGTGACATTAATGAAGGATAAGTTGTATGCCAAGTTTAGAAAGTGTGAATTCTGGATGCAGCTAGTCACATTCTTGGGACATGTGATCATAAGAGAGGGAATTTCTATGGACCCTTCAAAAACTAATGCAATGGAGGAATGGCTCAGGCCCTCTAGTTTCACAGAAATCTGTAGTTTTCTTGGATTAGCTGGATACTACAGATGTTTTTTGAGAAATTTCTCATGATTGTCTATCCCTATAACTAAGTTAACAAGGAAAGGGGTGAAGTATTTATAGATGGATGAATGTGAGGAGTGATTCAATGAGATAAAGAGAAGGCTGATCACTACACCTATACTCACATTACAGAAAAGTGGAGAATGTTTTGTGATATATATTGATGCTTCCAATAAAGTCTTGGGTTGTGTACTCATGATAAATGATAATGTGATAGTCTACACCTCATGATAGTTAAAAATCCATGAGTAGAACTACCCAATTCATGATCTAGAGCTGGAAGCCATGATTTTTGCCTTGAAAATATGGTGACACTACCTATATGATGAGAAGTGTGACATATACACCGACCAAAAGATCCTAAAGTATATATTCGCACAAAAGGATCTCAACATGCATCAAATGATATGGTTAGAGTTAATCAAGGACTACTATTTATCTATTCATTATCATCCTGGAATGACGAACAAGGTAGATGATGATCTAAGAAGAAAAGAACCTTATACTACATCCATGTTTGGGATTGAGAAAAAACCTATATTCTTGGATATGAAAAGGATAGATTTGGAAATCATAAGGTAACGGGATACATCCTAACTTTCCCACATGATTGCACAACCATCAATCCAAGAGATGATTAAGGAGGCAGAAAGGGATGATCTGGAGTTACAAAAGAAGGTGAATGCGCTAAAGGAAGGGAAGCTGCAAGAGTTCTATATCGTTGATTATGGTGTGATTCGGTTGGGAACACAACTTTTTGTTCCTTCATAACTCAGGATATAGAAGGAGATATTGGACAATGCACATAGCTCAACATTCTCTATCCATCCTGGCAGCACTAAGATGTACCAAGATCTATATAGACTCTTCTGATGTGATAACATAAAGAAGGATATTGAGGAATATATCTCAAGGTTCTTGGTATGTCGTCAAGTTAAATAAGAGAGAAAAATTCCAAAGGGATGATGAAACCATTCCCTATACCCATGTGGAAATGGGAGAATGTCACAATGAACTTTGTCATGAGTCTCATGAGGATGTCGAAGGGAAATAATGCGATATGGGTTGTGGTTGACCGAATCAACAAGACTGTGTTGGAACTGGGCGCGCAGCGGAAGCCCTAAATAGGTGGGTTTTAAAATTTTTCTGCTGATGATTGATGTAAACTTTGTCGATGTCAGTGAAGATCAGCTCGATCATGTCTGAGGATGTCACGTGATGGATTTTAAGCATACACATAAACCGTAAAAATACCTAGTTTAATCTGAAGCTGCGCACGATGTTTGCTCATTGTTGGTGATCGCTGCTCGAAGAATCTGAAGTCGAATTCCTCTAGATCGTACACACATGCTTCAAGGAATCCGTAAGAGTATTGTTCACCGTAATCCTGGTGCTAGTGCGGAATTATGATGACACCTTCGACGCTCCAACGACCACTGCATCGCTTCACTAGAAATGCCTGAGAGAGAGCTCAATCCAAGCTCCTTGGATCTAGAGCCCCTCTCTCTAGATCATGGGAGAGATGAGAGGAGAGATAAGCTATAAGAATAGTGTTTGGAAAATTCCCCTCCTCTTCTGTTTATAGTAATTAATTATAATACCCAGTAAAGCCTCACCGGACCTAGATACTTAACTCACTATCAACGACATTTTATGAATACTAATCTGAGTCATAAATATTATTACCACTCACTTGTAATATATTAAAATATATTAAATGATAATAATTAAGTCACTAACTCGACTTGTCACTCCCATAAATATTAATTGAACCTTGAATAATTTAATATTTGTTAATTAATATTTTTTTATGTATATACTTAAAACTCATAAATACATTTAATAAATAAATTCAATACTCATTATTCTAAACTCGAATAATATGAATTTATTTATTTCATTGGTGATCATTTAACTTTGGAAAAATCCAGGACCCCTTTAGCGGGGCCCACTATGTCCAAAACTCATATTCAACTGAATAGGGAAGATTCTTGAATATGCTATTGTGCGTGACCCTCTAGGCCCTTTTCTTGACAATAGTGAATAGTATTCACAGACCAAGAGTGGGATCTAGCAACCCATCATGGCCCCTGAAGAGATAAGGATTTTCACAACTGCGACAAGCAATCTACGAACACACACTGTGTAATATAATCTCTTTGTCAGTAATATCTCATAAAGAAGGACACACTCTCATGTCATCGACCTTTTCTTTCTTTACTGTTTGTTGATGTAATTGGACAGATTTACCCTCGACTGCCATGGCCATGGTCTTATAAAGGTACTGCCATCCATAACAACATGGACTGAGATATATTACTTCCATAACTCGGAAGTGACAAATCCTTTCTTGAACATTCAACGAATGACATGCCACTAATGATGCATCCAACATAAACTACCTCACCATGAATTCATTTCCATGGTTTTTGTCTTACATCAATGTACACAATAAAATGACATATATTGGTAATGATCTCAATTTAGGAGACTATTAAACATGATCCAAGATAGGAACATCCAATGACACCCAAAACATGTGGGGTTACTATTGGAGGGTTAGTCCTCATGATCTCACTACTGGAGATCACCAAGTGCAAACTTCATGAGAAGAAGTCTCAGTGCTTATGAGCCCCAACACCTGCTAGTCAAACATCTACTGTGTCCAATATGTAAGATGTATCTAGACCATTGAACATATATTTTAGATTAGTGTCATGGTATCTCAAGGTTATTATTATAGATTGGGAACTACTATAACCTTTCGATACGATAATTAATCTTTGGACATTAGCATTTCAATAGTGGATGAAAAAAAGTATACACTATAATGGTAAGATGAATTCATGTATAGATAATCATATACACAATATGGTAATCAAAAGAACTGAATAGTTGGGTCTAGGGCACCAACTATTTCAACAGACTTCCCATTTTATCACTATTTTAGAAGATCTCTCACTTTAATAACTTGAAAAGATATATGTGAAGGAATTGGTTGGAATGATTGGTGTTCCACTCTCTATTGTATTTGATAGTGATACAATGTTCACATCTAAATTCTGGAGAAGTTTTCAACATTCTTTGAGTAATAAATTAAATTTTAGCATGACCTATCACCCCTGAACTGATGGCCAATCTGAAAGGACTATTTAGATGCTTGAAGACATGCCAAAATCTTTCTTGTTAGAATTATATGGTGGATGAGATCCACATCTCCCATTGTTTGAGTTCTCATATAACAATAGCTTCCACTAGATTATTCAGATGGCTCAATATGAATCTCTATATGGAAAGGGATGTAGAACTCTAACCTATTTGGATGAAGTTAGGGAAATAAAGCTAATTGGACTTGATCTTGTACAGGAGATGATAGAGAAGGTTCAAGCCATCCATAAACATATCAATGATACCCAGAGTTTTCAAAATAGCCAGGCTGGCAGTCATTGAAGGGACTTGGAGTTATACATTGAAGATAAAGTCTTTTTTAAAATATCACCATGGAATAGAGTTATGCAGTTTTGAAAGAAAGGTAAGCTAAGACCTAGGTACATTGACCCCTTTGAGATCATAAACCACATTGAATATATGGACTATCATCTTTCACTTCTACCACATATTGATCAAGTTCATGATGTGTTTCACATATCACTCCTGAGGAAGTACGTACCAGATCCCTCACATTTACTGAACTCTGTGGTGGTACAGCTGGAAGATGACCTTTCTTATGAGGAGCAACCAGTAAAGATTCTGGACCAGAGAGATAAGGTTTTACACAACAAGAAAACCCACCTTGTCAAAGTGTTGTGGAGGAACCATAAGTATGAAGAACCAACTTGGGAACTAGAGGATGTGATTAAGGAGAAGTACCCTCACCTGTTTATTTTAAACAAAATTTCAAGGGTGAAATTTCAAAAGGGGGGAAAAATGTAACGACCCAAACTTTTATCAATGAAATTTCTCCCTTTTTGTAGTAATGTAATAATAATATAAAACCACATCTTGAAACACAATGCCACAACATTCTTAAATGAACTATTATATGACCTTTAAACATAAATTTGCATCTTCTGAGATTTGAATTTCAAAAACTTGACACACACGATTGCGATCCGTAAGATGTTTGGAGTCTAATATGACAAAATTTATTTTTGGTGAATAATATCCTACCCTTATGAATAGTAACATACAATTATAAAATTTAAAATGACCCTTATGAATAGTGAATCATCTAAAATAATAGTAACCTCACCCATGAATGATTGAATAAAATTTAGGCATATTTTAAGTGACAATATGACCATAGTTAAAGTATAAGTATTTTTGTAAGTCATAAATAAATAATTATAAATAATTAATTAATTTAAAAGAAAATTTATTTTCCCAAAATGTGTTCATAAATTAAAAATTATATGACTTCTGGTTTTAGGATAATTTTATAAAACCATATGTAATTTTTGAATTCATTATAAAATCAGTTTTAATTTTAAAATTTTTATTTTTCAACTAAATTATAATTTTAAATAAAAATTAAATTAATCATATTTATAAAATTATTTTAATAAAATGGAGTTAATTTTTGTATTCTATATGTATAATAACCATTAAGGGTAATTTTTCAGATTTTATTTGAAATACTTGAATTTTTGGTGAATAGTAAAATACCTTAATTTACCATATAAATACATTATAATTTAAATACACTATTCTTAACATCATAAGTGATGTAATCACCCAAATCTAGAACTCACATGAAATTATTAATATTTTTAGTCATGGAACACTCACTATTTCCAATCTTGAGGGAAATTACTATCTAATGATTACAATATTTGGAAAACACCCCTCCCCTCCACTATAAATACCACCCTTCACACCCTCATTTCCTCACACCAGTCAAGCTTTAAGCCTTGTCTAATATCTGAGAAAAAATATTCCCTATCCCCCCCCACATCCATGATCTTCGGGTCTCATAAAATGACCAATCCAAGGTTCCTTAAGGGGGATTCAAGAGGTAATCCCCCCTCAATCTTTTCTTTTAATTTCCTTTCAATTTCAAGTTCTTTTATTAATATCTTCCCACCTATCCTCATACAAATGGTATGGTGACTCTAGTATCCTAAATATAATGAAATTTTATATTTATAATGGTATAATACATAATCAAACCCCCTTCACCTATTATTTTTATTTTATAAAGGAATACATTGTTAGCGAGGTGTAAATTTATCACCTTCAAGAATGACATGTTTTTATTTTCATTTACCGCCTTCAGATCTGGTCATGAAACCATTTTTATGGATAAACCAGATTATATTATATGTATTATATCCTATTTAATGTTCTATAACTAACTTATTTACATAATACTAAATTATTAAATGAAACAAGAACATTGTGGTCAAAAAACCACCAAAATTAATCAAAACGCTTATCTTCAAAATTTTATCTAATGATTCATCCTCCTAGAATATAATAAAATATATTATGATATCATTTATACATAATTAATTTCACTAATATTATTTATTAATAATTATGTTTATTATCCACTCTTTACACCAACTTCCATATATGAATGCAAGTGAACCCTTCTTGAAAACTATGAAAATTAACGTTCTCGAATAATGAATTCAAACTCTACAACTCATCCAAAACCCCATAAATGAACTTAATAAAACCACAATTAATTTTATTAATGTATAAAATGTTTTTTAATTTTAAATTAATGAATCTAATGTGGTTATATAGGACATTAAAGTGAATAAAGCATTCAGATACAATGTAAGGAGAAATTCTCCAACCCAACTTTATTTCTTTGGTTCTCCCTCTTTCACTCCATTTTCGGTATGATTAATCCTAAAAAATAAATTTTTCATCATTATATAACCTTTTCTATGATATACATGTTCTCCACTAAAGTTTATGTTGAAAAAGGTTTCCCAAAAGAACTCTTTTTAAAAAAACACACCTTTTACTTCTCACTCAAGGTTGATGGTTCCTGTATTAAGTATGAAATTCCATCCTTCTTTTGGGAACCCAAAGTTTATGAATGTGTTCATACGAGATGAAACCAATTCCATTAAATGGTTTATTTATGTTCATTATTGATTTATTTTCTATGTGGCATGCATGGTAATGAAAATGTTATGATGTGACGGGTTCGCTTATAATTATATAGAACAATATGAATGTTTGAATGTGACGGGTGATCCCAAAATTATACAGTGCTCCAATGCATTGGGTAAAGTGATGAATATAATGATTTAAAATGAAATTATGTGTGAAAATGATGCTAGATCTGTTCAAAACTATGTGTGGTAGTTGACCACAAAAACATGATGTTTTATTTTTATGCATTGCCACATTTCAAGTCTTTTATTAATGCTTACTATCATGTTCATGATCCCATTACTATGTTATGATTATGATCACCCATTGTTATATTTTTCTTATCAATCCTCTTATTGGGCTTTTAGTTCACCCCTTTTTGATGTATATCCTCAGGTGACTACATGTACTAAAGAGTATTCAAGGGCCAATAAGAAGCTAGAGAAGAAGGAATTAAATAAATTTTTTTGTTTTATGTTCTAAAAGATATGTATGATCCTATTTTTCCAAGATAATAAAACTTTGGATCCTATTTTTTAATTATATTATGTTTTTTATCTTTTAAATGATGTAATAGTAAAGTAAGGAAAAGATGGTTCGCAATAGGTAGGTGTCAAGAGATAAACTAGGTCTTGGCACGAGGCCTTGACAAAATGGTAATATATGGTCTTGGCACAAGGCCCTGATAGAATGTTATGATTTTCCTTCATTATGAATTCCCTCATAATGAATATAATAAGTGAGAGTCCATGTGATTATTTGACTAGTATAATAACCATGGTTACGAATCATTCTCTTATGAATCAGTTATACATTTTCATGTGAACATGGAATAATGTTTTATAATTATTTATATCATTTATTAATAAGGGATACTTGTTCATATACAATCCATGAACAAAGGTTAAGAACTTATCTATTATTTTATAGTTTTCATACATGTGTTTTGAGGTTGTTTTCTATGAAAATCCAAACAAGTAACATTTCATGTGAAAAACTATATCCGCACACCTGGAATGTCATATATAATTAAGTATGGTCATTATTTAACTTATAAGTAGAATTTCATGCATTTTTTATCAAGTGAATGCATATTTTATAATGTATTTTATTTTTCGCTCTTAAACAAGTTTATCAATTTTTAGCATAATTTTAGCCTAAAATCCATTTCAGAATCTCACAAGAAAATGATCATGAAAAATATTAATTTCATAATTTTAAAGCATGTATTTTAAAGAAATTTTTTTAAATAAAAATTAATTCTTTATGGTTTTATTTTAAAACCCCTTACGGGGCATTTCCAATTCTCACCCCTTGTTATTTTTTTCACAGTTCACTTAAAGTCAAAAGTTAGACGCTATTGTTTTTACATGCGTGGAAGTAAAGTTTGGATTTTGTTTGTTTAATTTTATTGAAAATGTGATAAATTGTAAGATTGTATCTAATTATCTAAAACATAGACCAGTAAAAGGTCATCTGATGTGTAATGATTAAAGATGAGTCCTTATAGTTGGTATTAAAGGAATAGTCTAGACAACTTTAGAGAATATATGTTATCGTCTAAGTGGTAGAGTTTAGAGTTTAGCAGTCATAGTTTTCCTTAATCTTAAAGATGGAAGTTCAGAATTCTATTTAGTCCAATGAAAAAATTGTAAGGGTGCAATTATTTTTAAGGGGGGATAATGTAACACCCCAAGTTTTAAATAAACGAGTTATTTATTATAATTTTTATCAATTGAATATTAATAAAACAAATTAAATTATTACAATGTAAATTTATTAAATAAGTTTTGAATGTACAATACTTTTCTAAACGTTGTATTATTTTTGAAATATAAATTTATTATTTATAAATAAACACAGATATATACATATAATAATTAAAATAAATAAAAATATGTTTTAAAAAAATTGACTATGAAATGATTTTTAAATGATTTAAATAAATTAACATAAATATTTTAAAAACTTAAATTAGTTTTGAGAAGTACTATTTTCAAATTAGGATAATTGAAATAGATAATTTGTTTTGAGGATTAGAAAATTCAATATTTGGTATTTAATAATAATAATATTTGGTCATAAATTAATATTTTATAAATTATGCTTTTATAAAAAAAGTTTTATTTTTAAAATAATAGTTTAATTTAATAATTCTAATTATAATTGTTATTTAATTAAATACGTCTTTTTGAAATTTAAAATGATTAAGGTTAAAAATAATTATTGAAGAATTTTTTTAAGAAAATTATTACTATGTTTATTGTATATATATATGAATTTGTTTTATTACCTTTTTTTGAATGTAACTAGTTTATGAATATTATTTATAATATTATTAATTTAAATTCCAGTTTAAATAGAAAAAATAAATAATAAAAACAATAAAAGAAGAAAAAAAATGGAAAGGAAAAGGGGGGTTTTTTGGTCCATCGAAAACATGATTGGGGGGGGGGGGATTCACCAGTGTCATCCAATCTAAAGGGAGACTGAAGGTTTGTGAGCCACGAAGTCGCGTGGATCTCGAGTAGAGGAGGGTCATGGTCTTTATGAGGCCACACTGTGGCCGAAGTCGAGTCGAGCAATGGGTAATTAACCTGTCACAGGTCGTAGTCGTGGAGTGCTTGAGGGAGCTTGCTGAGATGAGACCATCACTGTCACGCCGAGTGTGGTTCCATCATGGTTTCGAGGTTCGATCTATGGTGGTCCGTCCATAGGCTAGGGTTCTGAATCGAACATTGTGATCTAGATCCGAAGGTGTCAGATCTTTTACAACCTATCAAGGTAGGTATGTTTACCATTTAGGAATCCAAATATCTTTTGGATTAAGTTTATTGTCATTTTCTTCTATCTTTGTCATTGGACCATTTGTTTCTTTAATTTTTGTATTATGAACATCAATTATTTTGTTGTGAATTCCTTATACTATTTCGCATTTGAATTTTTGAGTGGATATTTTGGTCCATTGATTTTAATCCTTGTTACTATAGTGTTAATATTAAATTATTTTTTCAATATGTTTGTGTCATTTTCTTGGTTTTTCCTCGTCATTTTATTTGTTCATTCAACTTGAAGAGCAAGCTTGTCTGTGTCATTGTCTTGAACCTATCCAAATCCTCTCTTATCCACAGTGTCACCACTTTATTATAAAATTACACCAAATTTTAAATAGTGGAATTAATGCCAATAAAAAATACCTTTTAGCAATGTGAAATTGGGGTTGCAACACATACATCAGTCCATGAGAGGAGAGGGTGAGGGTGCGTTCAAGATACAGTAGTCGAAAAATTTCTTCATCTTGTGTTTGAAAAAATAGTAAGGGTTTTGTTTTCAAATTGTTTCTTTAAACTTATATTTTGTAAGGGAGGTTTTTTGATCTTTCAGTATTAATATTGATTTAGGAATTCATTTTTTAATAGTTTAGTTTATTGGTCAGTTTGATTTTGGTTTTCAAACATCATGTATATATATTCTCAGTTCTGCAAGGGATTAATCTATATTATCTAAGTTATGTTCTAGAAATCAAATTTAAAGAATATTATTTATTTTTATGAAAACAATATTGTTTATGTTGAAAGAAAAATTATTTTTTTGATAAAAATTAATTTTCACCTCTTTCTACTGCAATTCAAGTAAGGGTACTAATGCTTATTAAATATTATTATGTTTATATAGATTATTTTTCAACATTAAGTTCATGTAGGTGTTGCTATTATTTATGAATAAGGGTATTTCAAATCTATGCAAGAGGTCATTTTCTTAAGTTGTATGTTTCAAAATGGTTTCATTAATTATTTTAGTTATGGAACTTTAAGGGAAATTATTAGTTTTTAAAAACTTATAATCATTTTTTATCATCTTTTCTTCCTTAATTAAAGTAAGGGTGTATCAAAATTAATTTTAGTCATGATCATATTTAAATCCTGTAAGTGATGAAATTATTTTCATTAGTATATATGTGTATACTGATTTATACATATGTATGTTTAAATGCTTGTTCTATCTATTTTATGAATTTTCCCAACTAAAAACATGAAGTGTTTTCTTTATTTTAAATCTTCCGAATTTAGGAATTTATTTTTAAAATTATTTGGTATGGGTTTTATTTTTATTGTTATGGTTTCAAAAGGGTAGGTTTTCATTTTTTCATACTATGATTATTTGTAAGACATATACCTATATTTTTATATATACATATATATGTATACTTATCCAGCTTTATATATTTATTTTTCAAAACTTATAATGAAATATGGGTTATATATTTATAGTATTAAGATTATAATTATAATGAACTCTATAGTGAGTTTAATTATTTTTTATTTGATATTCTGCATTAAATGAATATATTATGTTTATAAAAAATATTATTTTATTAATCTTCCACAACATACGTTATTATCAAAGTTTGTAATTCGAAATCATATTTGTTCTTCCAATGTAGTTTCAAATTTAATGTTGTTTTGTTCATTCTATGACGATGAATATTGTAAATTCAATGTTAATTATATTTATATAGAGATAGAAATATTAAATTGTTAATTCTTTGAATATGCAAACCGAAACATGTATAAATATGAGATAAAATTATTTTCCAATCCATAAATATATATATATATATATATATATATCTGTCTGTGTGTGTGTGTATATATATATATATGAATATATATATTTATATATATATGAATATTATGTTAATTCAAGATCTTCTTAGAATTTTCAATTCATGAGTATGTTATTAATTAATATTAAGATCAAGATTTTTTCAAATTTAAGAACCATCATTTATTTCAAGAAATTATGCAAGTGTCATTTTTAAGTTATATTTATTAAAAGAAAATAATTTCAAATTCTATGGGATTAAAATCATGTTATATGAACGCCATTTACGATACTATACATATGGCTATAACCCAGATTACTCATGAAATTATGCACATAATACACATGATCATGTTATGTGTATATATGTATATATACAAAGGATAAAATGTTTATTGACATGTTATATTTCTTATCATCATGTATTTTAGAAAAAATGTGCATAACATGTTGTTATGTAATGCTAAAATTAAGGATGTCTTGTCTGCATACAATCATGGAAATGCATTACGAATAACATCAACTCAACATTTATTCATAATATGCTCATGGATTAAATTAAATTTTAAGGTTTACTTCTGAGATTATCAAGAACATTGATTTCTTCAATAATTGTAAAATTTTTATGTGCAAAACCTATTTATTTATTGTATCAATTGTTTTCTCAACTGAATAAGATGAACATTTTCATGTTATGAGAAATTTTGAAACAGGTTATCATTTCATGTGTGAAGTCTATTTATCAATTATATGAGATTATTTTGGGAATATGAAACAACAATTGCATTTTTACTAATTAAATGTGCATTGATTACATTATTCATTTTATAACTTACAAATAAATACAATCAATTTAAGTATGAGATAAATATTTTGTGATAATGTATAGATTAAGAACTTAAATTTCCAAGGTTGTATGGGTCACTTTGAATTGTTTAATGAATTTATTTCATCTATGATAGGATTTAAATAAATCAAAGTGGTATTGGACACTTTTATTTAAAGACGTAATTTTATTTGACATGTGAGTAATAAATAAGACTTATTATGTGATGGGTGAGGCCTTCTATTGCCTCTCGATGCATTTTTAGGTCTCATGAGACGAACTTGGTCTTGGCACGAGGCCTTTAAAAAATGGTTATGTATGGTCTTGGAACAAGGCCTTGATAGAATTTTATGATTTTACTTCATTATGAATTCCTTTAAAATGAATCTAATAAGTGAAAGTCCATATTATTATTTGACTAGTTGAATAATCATGGTTAAGAATCATTATCTTATGAACATGTATTAATTAGTTATACATTTTCAAGTGCACATGGAATATTGTTTTATACTTATTTATATCATTTATTAGGAAGGGTTAATTGTTCATTTCTAATACATGAACAATTTTTAAGAACTTATCTATCATTTCATTGTTTTCATACATGTGTTTTGATATTTTTTCTATGAAAATACAAATAAGTAACATTTCATGTGAAAAACTATATCCGCACACCTGGCATGTCATACATAATTAAGTATGGTCATCATTTAACTTATAAGTGGAATTTCATGCATTTCAGATCAAGTGTGTGCATATTTTTTAATTTATTTTATTTGTATCTCTTAAATAAGTTTAGAAATTTTTAGTATAAGTTTATCCTAAAATCTGTTTCAGAATGTCACAAGAAAATGATCATGAAAAATATTAATTTAATAATTTCAAAGACTTTATTTTAAAGAAATGTTTTTAAAGATAAATTATTTCATTATGTTCTTATTTTAAAACCCCTTACTAGGTATTTCAAATACTCACCCCTTGTTTAATTTGTTTTTCACAGGTCACTTAAAAGTCCAAAGTTGGATTCCATCATTTTAACACATATAGAATTGAAGTTTGGCATTTTTTTCTTTAATTTTATTGCAACTCTGATAAATTGTAAGCTTATATCTAATTCTCCAGAACCTAGACCAGTAAAAGGTCCTCCATTGTGTAATTCTTAAGGCTGGTTCCTTATAGTTGGTGTTAGAGGAACTGTCTAGAAAACTTTGGACATTAGATGTTATCGTATAAGTGGTAGAGATTAGAGTTTAGAGGTCTTAGTTTTTCTGAATTCTGAAGATGGAAGTTTAGAATTCTATTTAGTCCAGTGAAATAAATTATCAGGGTGAAATTATTTTTAGGGGGGGAGGATAATGTAACACCCCAAGTTTTTAATAAAAGAGTTATTTATTATAATTTTCATTAATTCTCTATTATTAATACAAGTTAAATTATTATAATGAAAATTTATTAAATAAGTTTTGAATAGACAATACTTTTCTAAACGTGGTATTATTTTTGAAGTATAAAGTTATTATTATTAATATATATATACATGTAATAATTAAGATAAATAAAACTATTTTTTAATAAAATAATTTATGAAATGATTTTTTAATTCTTTACATAAATTGACATAAATATTTTAAAACCTTAATTTAGTTTTGAGAAGTACTGGTTTCAATTTAAGATAATTGAAATAGTAATTTTATTTTGAGGATTAGAAAATAAAATATTTGGTATTTAATAATAATAATATTTGGTTATAAATTAATATTTTATAAATGATGATTTTATAAAAAATGTTTTATTTTTAAAATAATAGTTTAATTTATTTATTCGGATTATTATTTTATTTAATATAATAAGTCTTTTTGAAATTTAAAACAAATAATGTTAATAATACTTATTGAAGAATTTTTTTTAAGAAAAATATTATTATGTTTCCAGAGGGGGACCACAAGTTCACGATCTGCAATACCAGGGGGATCTTGAGTAGAGGAGGGCCATGGTCTTCGTGAGGCCTTGCCGTGACGGAAGTTGAGTCATGCGAAGGGTACAATGTTCATGGGTCACAGTTGTAGAGCACCTAAGGGAGTATGCTGAGCTGATACCATCACCATCGCACTGAGTGTGGTGTTGTCACAGTTTCATGGTTTGATAGATGGTGGTCTGTCTATAGGTCAGGGTTCCGAATCAAACATCCTGATTCAGATCTGAAGGTGTAAAATCTTCTATAACCTAACAAGGCATGTCTTCTTACCATTTAGGAATCTGAATCTCTTTCAAATTAAGGTTCTCATTGTTTTCTTCTGTCTTTGTCATCGGTCCACTTTTTGCTTTTATTTTCGTAATATGAACATTTTTTTTTGTGAATTCCTTATATTTTTTGGCATTTTAATTTTTGAATGGATGTTTTGGGACATTGATTCTAATAATTTTCATTGTAGTGTAAATATTAAATTATTTTGTTAACATTTATGTGTAATTTTTCTTGGTTTTTCTCCATCGATTGATATGTTCATTTAGCTTGCAGAGCGAGCTTTCCTTTGTCATTATCTTGAACCTGTACAAATCCTCTCTGGTCCATAGTGTCACTACTTGATTATAAAATTACACCACATTATAAATATTGGAATTTATGCCTATAAGAAAATAAATTATACCAATGTGCAACTGGGTTTGCAATACATCTGTCAGTCTGGGAGAGGAGAGGGTGAGGATACGTGAAAGATACAATAGTAGAAGAATTTATTTATCTTGTGTTTGCAAAATAAGAAAGGGTTTTGTTTTCAAATTGTATCTTTAAACTTATATTTTGTAACAGATATTTTGTGATATTTCGGTATTAATCTTGATATTTGAATTCATTTTGTATGATTTTAGTTTATTGGTCAGTTTGATTTTGGTTTTTAAACATCTTGCACATATATTCTCAGTTTCGTAAGAGATTAATTTATTTTATCTAATTTATTTTTTGGAAATATATTTCAAGGAATATTATTTATTTTTATCATAACAATATCATTTATGTTGAAAGAAAAATTATTTGTTTGATAAAAAAATATTTTCACCTCTTTCTACTATAATTCTAGTAAGGGGAATACTTCTTATTAAATATTATTGTTTATGTATAAATTATTTTTCAAACTTAAGTGCATGTAGGTATTGCTATTATTTAAAAATAATATTGTTATGAACAAGGGTATTTAAAATCTATGCAAAAGGTTATTTTATTAATATTTATGTTTACAAATGGTTATAGTAATTATTTTAGTTATGGAACAATAAGGGAAATTATTAGTTTTAAAAAACTTATAATCATTTGTTGCTCCTCTTTTCTTCCTTAATTCAAGTAAGGGTGTATCAAAATTAATTTCAATTCTGATCCTACTTAAATCTTTTAAGCAATGAAATTATTTTCATTAGTATATAAGTATATACTGATTTATACATATGTATGTTTAAATTTTTGTTCAATCAATTTTATGAATTTTCACAACTAAAAACATATAAGGGTTTTCTTTATTTCAAATCTTCCAATATTAGGAATTTTTTTTCAAATTTATTTGGTATGGGTTTTATTTTTATTACTATGTTTTTAAAATGGAAGGTTTTCATTTTTTCATACTATGATTTTTTGTAAGACATATGCCTATATTTGTATATATACATATATATGTATACTTATTTAGCTTTGTATATTTATTTTCCAGAACATATAATGAAATAGGAGTCATATATTTATAGTATTCAGATTATAATTGTAAAGAACTTTATAGTGATTTTAATTATTTTTGATATGATATTCCACATTAAATTAATATACAATGTTTATAAAAACTATGATTTAATAAATCTGCCGTAAAATACGTTATTATCAAATTCTGTAATTTGAAATCATATTTTTTCTCCCAATGAAGTTTACCATTTAATGTTTTTTTATTCATTCCACAGTGATGAATGTTGTAAATTAAATGTCATATATATATATAGACATCAATATATTAAATTGTCACATGATTTGAATGATCTAAGAGAAACATGTATAAATATGAGATAAAATTATTTTCCAATCTATAAAGATATATATATATATATATGTATATGAATATATATATATATATTTGACTATTATCTGAATTTCAGATCTTCTTAGAAATTTTAATTCATGAGTATAGTATTAATTAATTTTAAGATTAAGTTTGTTTCAAATTTATGAATAATTATTTATTTCAAGAAATTATTCAAGTGTATTATTTAAGTTATATTTATTAAAAGCTGGCAATTTCAAATTCGATGAGTTTAAAATCATGTTATATGCATTCCATTTATGATACTCTACATATTGCTATAACCCAGATTACTCATGACATTACACACCTAATATATATGAGCATGTTATATGTGTATATATATATACAAAGGATAAAATGTTTATTGATATGTTATATTTATTATCATCATATTTTTTAGAAAAAATGCACATAACATGTCATTATGTTAAACTAAAATTAAGGATGACATGCCTACATACAATCATGTCCATGCATTAAGCATAACATTAACACACCTTTCATTCATAATATGCTCACGGTTTAAAATAAAATTTAAGGTTTACTTATGATAATATCAAGAACGTGGATTTCTAAAAGAATTGTAATATTTTTATATGAGGAACCTATTTATTTATAATATCAATTATTTTCTTAACCGAAAGAAATGAAACATATCATGTTATGAGAAATATCGAAACAAGTTATCATTTCATGTGAAAATTATATTAATCTATTATATGAGATTATTTTGGGAAGACAAAACAATACATGCATTTTTACTGATTAAATGTGCATTGATTAAAATATTCATTTTATGACTTACAAATAAATACATTCAATTTAAGTATGAGAAAAATATTTTTATGGTAATTTATGGATTAAGAACTAAACATTCCAAGGTGGTATGAGATACTTTGGATCGTTTAATGAAATTATTTCATCTATCATAATATTTAAATAAATCAAAGTTGTATGGGACACTTTGATATAAAGTCATACTTTTATTAGACATGTTAGGAATGAATAGGACTTATTATGTGATGGGTGAGTCCCACTATAGCCTCTCGATGCGTCGGTAGGTCTCATGAGACAAACTAGGTATTGGCACAAGGCCTTGACAAAATAGTTATGTATGGTATTGGCATGAGGCTTTTACAAAATGTTATGATTCTATTGAATTATTGATTCCCTTATAAGGAATCTAATAATTGAAGGTCCATGTGATTATTTGACTAGTAGAATAACCATTGTTAAGAATAATTCTCTTATGAACATGTATTAATCAGTTATAAATTTTCAAGGGCACATGGAATAATGTTTTATACTTTTGTATATCATTTATTAAGAAGGGTTAATTTTTATTTTATAATCCATGAACAAAGGTTACAAACTTATCGATCTTTTAATAGTTTTCATACATGTGTTTTGATGTTGTTTTCTATGAAAATCTAAACAAGTAACATTTCATGTGCAAAATTGTATCCACACACCTGGCATGTCATACATAGTTAAGTATGGTCATTATTTAACTTATAAGTGGAATTTCATGCATTTATGATCAATTGTGTGATTATTTTATATTTTATTTTTTTTATATATTAAAAATGTTTATCAATTTTGAGCATAAGTTTACCCTCAAATCCGTTTCAAAATCTCACGAGAAAATGATCATGAAAACTGTTAATTTCCTAATTTTTTAAGCATGTATTTTAAAGATATTTTTTAAAGAAAAAATATTTCTTTAAGGTATTGTTTTAAAATCCCTTAATGGGTATTTATAATACTCACACCTTGTTTAAAATTACTATTTTGATATATCACTGAGAAGTCCAAAGTTGGACAACATTGTTTTTATGCATGTGGAAGCGATGCTTGGATTTTTTTGTTTAATTATTTTGTAACTCTGATAAATTGTATGCCTGTATCTAATTCTGTAGAACCTATACTGGTAAAAGTTACTTTGTTGTGTAATTCTTAAGGCCGGTCCTTATAGTAAATTTCAAAATGGATTTATTTTACATAAAAATTTAATAAAATTTATGTTTTGTAGTTTACAAAAAGGGGGAGTTTGTCAGTATTTTAAAGTGGTTCTTATAATATAAAAATATTATTGTTTTTATGAATTACTCTTCATTAACATTTTATTAAATACTTAAGTTTATTAAATTCTAATGTTTATTAAATTCTTATGTGTTTTAATTAATTAATAATTTTTAATCTCTTGTTTTAATAATGTTTATGTAAATGTTTTAAATTTTCACTTCATGTTATTTTTTTATTTACTTTAGTTTAGTTTTTAAGTAAACAATTTAGGTCATCCTTAGTAAGCCACATGGAAAGCCCTAAACCACTTAGGAGACCGATTGGGTCAACCCTGTAGGAAGGCTTCTGACATGAAACCTATAGGGAGGATAAAGAGTAATTGATGCACATAGTGAACACTCAATGTTTGTGGGACCATGTATAAGGACTGTAGAGAATGCCCTTAGGTGCATGAGTTTGACATAGGTTACCCACTGGACCGTAGGTCCATGTGTGTGCATTGTGTAACCAGTTCTGATCCATGTTAGCCAGCTCGAACTGAGGATCAACTCTGCTTAATTGGTATTATAAGAAACCGATCTTAAAAATTACATAATCAAGTAAATTCATTTAGAATTAACTAATTACATTCCAAATAATATTTTTCAATTTAGAGTTTTATAAATTTAGGACATATTTTATACATAAAAACCTATAAGCATACAAAGTAGATACTTACTAAAATAATATCCATTTCTTCCATAATACAAAAGTTTTAAATAAAAACATGAAATTGTTTAATGAAAAGGATTCATGAAATTAATCTTGACTTATCCTTTTCTCTTACGCATCCTTAAATAGCGTGAGATAAATTTTAAAACTTGGAATAAAAATAAAAATCTCATTAAGGGTCATATAATAAGGATAGAAATAATTACCACATGAATACTTATAAACTTATGAAATCATTTTCACTAATAAAAACTTCTCACCCACAAAGTATCATATACTTTGTGAAAAAGAAGATATTTACATAGAACATAAAAAAACATAAATAAACTATATAGTAGACTTGGAGAATTTCCTAATTAATATTGTAACCCTATCAACTACCTCATGATTTGTAACCCTCATGACTACATTAAAATGTAACCCTCAAGACTACCTTATAGTGTAACCATCATAGTTACACTTTGAGTAAAAACACGTCCGACCTCCAACTAAAACATAACCAATGCATTGGAGGGAGATATAGGTACCAAAATTCATAATAAACAATTCCCAAGAACCATAACATAATAATAATACAATTATAGTTAAATAAAAACATTCCTTCTATTTTAAAAAAAAATAGTAATGTAAAAATTGGAATTTTCAAGAAAAGTCCCTTAAAAATACTATATCACTGAAGAAATAATTGACCAGATGAAAAAAATATTTATATTCAATATAAATAAACATAATAAAACATAATACAATCAAATTTTAATTCAAAAATAGTCTTATAATGAAAAAATAATTGAATTATATGTCTAACCTAAAGAATAGAAATTGGGTTATGAATTCCCTTACCTTAGGTTCGTTTTACCTAAAATGAGTTTAAAACTCATTTATAATGGTTAAAAGAGTTTTATTAATATTTTATAGAAACATATTCATTTTTATAACACCTTATATGATCAATTTATAACATAATTCCACCCATTTATTAATAATATTTTGTTATATCCATTGTTTCAGGTGCATTCTTTATATGGTTTCCATTGTCGGTTCATAATTGGTATTCTTGTCAAAGTGAATAGACACTCTAGAAGTGGAATAAAATTGTATTAATATGTTTTCTAGAATATTAAATGATACCATAAATCATTTATTTCTTTAATATGGTGATCAATCATTAGATAAAACATTAATGATATCTGTTTAGATCATTTTGGCGGTTCTTCGATAATCATGAACTAGTTTCATTATTGAATTTAATATTATGAATATATGTTAATTTTAGAAAATAAAAGAGATTATATAATAAAAATTAAAATATTTTTCAACAATTAAATTTTTTTTATGACCATCCATGAAGGTGGTAATGGAAATTGAAAACATATCGTCCACGATGTCGGTAAATCAACACATTACAGATGATGTTTTTATATTTATAGAATAAAAGGGACAGGAGAAGAAGTATTATGATGAATTTTTCCATAAACATGATAAAATTATAGTATATATATGAAAATTTAGTTTTAATTCCTCTTGGATAAGGGTATGTGAAGAGATTATAAGAAACAAAAAGAATTGAAAAGAAAATAAAATAAAAAGAAAGAGGATTTTTACCTCTTGAATTCTCTCCCTTGAAAACCTCCTTAAAGACTTTGGTTTGGGACTTTTGATGAGAAAAATAGGTATTGGGCTTATTTAAGAGGATTGGGAATATTATTGGGTAGAAATTGGAAAAGGATAAAATTTTTAGAGGTGTGAGGAGAAGATGGGGAGATGGGTGGTATTTATAGAGGAGGAGAGGGGAGGGGTTCCATTATTTTAGTCATTATTTTATTATTTTTCTCAAGACAATGAATAATGTTGGTTATTATGACTAAATAAAGTAATTAGTGCATGTTAGTTTGAACCAAGGGTTCTTACCTTAGCATAACAACATCCATGACACAATAATTCATGTATTTAGCTTATTTTATAAATTATCATATTTAAATATTCACTAAAATTCAAGTATTTCAGAAAAATCCCAAAAACTTCACTACAATTGTTTTTTCAAAAACTTGAATTCAAATATGAACTCCATTTTTTGAAAATTATTTTATATATAAGATAAATTTAAATTTTAATTAAAATCATAATTTATTCAAAAAATGCTAGTTTTAAAACTATAACTTATTTTATACCACTTTGAAAAATTAATTAAGGTCTCATAAAATTATCTTATAATCATAAGACAATAAAATATTAATTAATTAATATATTTTATCAAAATATATTTTCTTTAAATTATTATATTACTTACAAAAGTTTAAATAAATATTTATGTTTTACAAAAATATCAACACTTAATTTATCATTTTAAAAACATTTATTTACTCATTACAAGATATAAATATATCATATTTTCACATATAAGATACATAAATTTTATTTATACTTTCATAGGTGTGGTTACTATTCGATTTGTTGACATACTATTCATAAGGGTCCTATTACTATTCCTAAGGTCAAGTTACTATTTTATCAAAACATATTACTTAAAATACCACTTATTTCATTATACATTTATAACGAATTTATCTATTTTATTTAAAAAGAAAACAATTAATTTTATAAGTAACTAGGTTGTTACATTCTACCCCCCATCGGGAAATTGTGTCCTCGCAATTTTGATCAATTATTAAACAAGTGAACATACATTTTTCTCATAGAATTTTCAGATTCCCATGTTGTTTCTTAAACCACATGGTTTCTCCAAAAAACCTTAACCTGGTGAATTACCTTATTCGATAATACTTTTTATCTATGATCAAGAATCTGAACATGTTTCTCTTTTTGAGAAACGTTCCCTTCCTACTAAACTACTTCTCGGATCAAAACATGATATGGATCTGGCACATAATTTCTCAACATAAGAATATGAAAAACATTGTGTATTTGAGATAAAATCAGAGGTAAAGCTACTCGATAGGAGACTGGTCCAACATCCTCAAGTATTTCATATGGTCTAATAAACTATGTACTTACCTTTCATTTCTTACCAAAATTCATAACACTTTTCCATGGTGAGATTGTAAGAAAAACATGATCACCTACCTTAAAAGAAAAATCTTTCCTCCTTTTATTTGAAAAATTTTCAGCATACTCTGAGCTGTCCTCATATGCTGTTGAATCATCTTAACTTTCTCAGCCACTCCATCTATAAATTCTATAACACCCCAGGTAAATAAATAATATGAAATTTTTATATTTATCCCTATTTGTGAATAAAATGTCAATATTAATTTAAAGGGAATGATATTCTCGATGGCTTACCCAATACACAACAATGAGTTCCTTTGAAATCTTACATTGCACTCTAATAATAAAATAATATTATCTTAAATGGTAGTTAATGCCTAGCCGTTGTAATGGAGGGAATGAACAGAACTAACTAAAAAATCATTATATATGTTTTTTAAATATTTTTAATTTTTACAATAAATGTTAGAGGATTAAAAATGTGAATGAATCCAATTTTTAAGCATAAACATACTAGTATTCTTTAAAAGGTTGATTAACCGCCTTTTGATGGAAAACCTCTTTTAAATCCACTTTTTGACAATTTTATGTGTTATATTTGACAAAATACAATTCTTCTTTAGAATAGAGACATCAAAATTTACTTTGTGTAAATGTTTGGTATCTTTCCGATAAAGTTCATTTTTTAATGAATAGTGAAAAATGTTGTATTTTAATTCAAAAACTTTTTTTAATCTAATTTATTTATATGATTAGATTATCTTTTGAATTGTTTTTAAAGTAAAATTAGAATACATTTTTACCATTTAATCCAATAGTGGTCATTGGAATTAATTTCACTTTGAAATTGGACTTAAACTAGTGTCAATATTTTAATAGATATTGTTTCATAAAAACACACTATTTGTTTTGAAAATGGGAATTAATTATTAAATTAATTAATGCAACTTATATGTTTTGAATTTTGTAAAATAGACATCATTTTTGAGTTCGGAATATCAAATATAGCTTAGGGTGAATGTTTTGTATTTTTCTGAAAAACTTCAATTTTTGATGAATAGTGAAACCACTAAGTGGTAGTTAAAGAAACTGATTTTTTGTTTAAATGAAACTTTTCCACCTCTGTGTTTTGAATTTCAAAAATCCGACATACATGGTTGTCATTAGGAAGTAAAATGTGGTTCAATGGGATTAAAATAATTTTTTGGTGAATAGTAACTTTTATGTTCTTTATCGCGAATAGAGGTAATTAGTGTAATTTAAGGTAAAAATAATGTTTTAATAATGTGAAATGACCTAGAAACATGTCCTATCCTCATTCTATGTGTCATGGACGACCAAGAAAATCCATGGGTCAACTTGGGGACCCCATGTAGCCACTTTGGTTGGAAAATTACATAAATAACTTTTTATTTAAAGTTAAAATAAAAATGGCACAAGCATGAGATGTTTCACTAAAACAATTTTTAAATGGGGTTATACAAGTCATATTTTTGATTATAAATATTCATTAGAAATATAAAAAGATTTACTACATCATAATAGTTTTTTTATAATTTTTAGACATTAAATAAATTAAATTATTTATGACGTCATGATGATGCATCGATTACCTCAATAATAAAGTATTTAAATAAAATGAAAAGATAATGTTAAAAATATAACTTACACTTGTGAAAAACCTATTGTATGAGTATATTTCGAACCCTTTCCACCTTATCCTCTAAATACATTAATGTGAGACCTTTAAAATCCGAAACTCATTTGAAACTAAAGTAACATTTTGTAACTTTACAAGAGTGCCCCTCCTCTCCTCTTATAAAAGGCCCCCACCTCTACCACCTTACCCACACCTCTCAAGCCTTTGGCTCGGCCAACACCTGCTCATTTTGCCTCTCCACATCCCTCTATTACTCCTAGAAGCCTCACATTGGGCAGAAGGCTTCCCAAGGAAGCCTCTGATCTCAAATCAAAAAGAGTTACCCGATTTTAAGGTAATGTCTTCACTTGTGTTCTTTTGTTTTATTTTGCTTCTCCAACCCCCTAAACTATTTTTATTCATTTCTTTTGTAACAAATCCAGTATATTAAATATACTAGGATGTTTTTATAAGAATAATTCGAGCTACACTTACACACACCTACATCAAATGGTTAAAGAACATACTTTTTCTGTGGATGGCGAATTTCTGCCTCACGAAACGATGATTGTTCAACACTCATATAACACCTTAAAAGGTGGACATTAAGATGTAACTATATTTATATATGATATATAATATGTTTATGTTCCTTTATTTTTCTTTTTTGGCATACCTTTTCGGTTTCCATTATGGGTAGACACGATAATTTCATTTTAGGAAGTGCGGACTACCGCCCCCTCAAAGTGTTTTGATTCGTTAATGCCATATGTGGGATGTATAAAGGATGGATTTAAAGTTACTATATATGATTTATGTTACATATAAATGATTAATATAATTATTGAATTAAAATATATATACCTCTAATTTGGTTTTAATTCCATTAATATGACATAGAAATGAAAGTAGCGTTCATGCGTACGTACGGCTTACCGTCTCCATGAACGGTGCATTTCATTTCTTACCTCTAAATGATTATGTAATATTATAAATAAATATATATTATGGATATATATTATATATATGATATCCATATCATGAATATAATTCTGGATATAATGAACCTTTGACCACACGAACAACATGCAGTTGTAAGAAGTCCACTTTCGACTTAAGAACCAAATATCGACAAAACAAACATTATTAACTTAAATGATTACATAATGTTTAAAACATGACAATAAGTGATATAAAAGGAATAATGAACTTGAAAAAGGTTCTTAATCAAGTATAAATTGACTCAAGTTTATTATTCAGGACGTTAAATAACGATCGAGTCAAGTCGGACCCGAGGTAAGGGATCCTACTCCTCTCTTTCTTTTTAAGTACACTCTTTTATGCCATTCCTTTTAAGCTCATATTTATTGTGATTGGGATGTTATTTTATATTAATCTTACTGTAATTTTTATGTTCATATGATGAGAGACCCTATTCTCTCTCATCAATCCATTTTGGAAGTTTTGAGTGGCGCCGTTAGGCTGCCGAAGTTTCGTAAGAGATCTAACCTCTCTCTTTCTTTTTAAGTACTCTCCTTTATGTCACTTCTTTTAAGCTCCTATTTGTTATGATGGGGGATGTTATTTTATATTCCTCTTGCTGTAAATTTTATTTTAATATGATGAGAGACCCTATTTGATATCATCAATCCATTTTTGGAAGTTTTAAGTGGCGTCGTTAGGCTGCCGAGTTTTCGTAAGGGATTTTTCATCTCACTTTTATTCCCGTGAGATTTATGCTACATTTGCCAAAATTTCCTTTGAGTGGTGTATGTACTGCCCATTATTTTACTCATTGTGTAATATAATTTCATTTAGGAGTATTTACATCAATGTTGTATTGTCCTTCTTTCACAGGGTGTATGTTTCGAAAGATACCCATGTCGGTAAGGAAACCTTTCACCCTCCTCTTTTTAAAAGACTTCTTTTGTTATGTCTTTTAATTCACATAACATTATGTTGGGATATGTTCTTATATATCATTAGTGATTTAAATTTTATGTCCAAGTGATGAGATAACCTTTTTATCTCTCATCAACTCATTTTCTGAATTTTGTAGTGACGCCGTTAGGCTGTCAAATTTTTGCAAGGGAACTTCTTAACCAAATTTTTATTCTTTGGGATAAGCTTGTACTCCTTGAATATGTCGTTCTATGAATATGTGTGAATAAACTCTGATTGTTTTACACTTAATATCCACTTATATTTGGTGTATTAGTTTGTCACACATAATTATGTAATTGATTTATCCTTAATCCAAGGATACCGTCTTTGTATGGGACTTCGTCTCAATCTCCTTTCATTGAGGCATATTTTGTTTTATACACAACCTTATTTTATACGGTGTATAAAACCCTTTGACTTTTACATTTATTCAAAAGGAATCTTTTTTATACGAAGCGTTTACTAAATGACAAAAGGGAATGTTTTTGTCGTACGTATGCGGCGACAACGACTTCTCCACTGCCGTGACCATTATTTGAGTTTTGGCTTCCTCTACAAGCCATACCTTTTTTAAAAAGAAAAATAAATACCATGTTTTACTTTTATTTTATTTTTGTATTGAAGATGGTTTTCATAATGTTTTTATATCATTGTGTTGTATTGATATCTTGTGATTGAAAGGTGGAAATGTTATGTTTCCTTTATGCATGTTTTATGTGATATGATTATGTTGAGGTTCTTGGGAATTATTATAAAGATGGGTGGTTCCGTGATAAACTAAGGGTGGGTGAGCCCGATATAGCTCTCCAATGCATTGGGTAACGCGAAGGGGTTAAATGTTAAGGTTTCTCTGAATAGATTTAGGGAATATACTGTGATGGGTATTCCAAACGTAACCAAGAGGGTTACTACCTAAATAAGAATGTTATGAATGCCTCAAGTTACCTTTATGTCTTATTATTTCTATGATGTATTCATGATTTTATGAGGTATGTTAAAGTGCTTATGTTTTATGGGTAAAGTATGATTTCATTCTTATGTATACATGTACCTATGTTTCCTTTCCATATTTTTATATCCCTTACTGAGATTTTTATGATCATCCCAAGTTTTTGAAATGTTTTTCACAGGTCAAGGGAAGGGTACATGATATGATGATAGTGTCAAGGAAGTGTCAATAAAGAATCCATGTTTTATTTTAAATATGTTTCCATTGATGGGAAAAATGAATACTATCTTTTATGTAACCACTTTGTTTAAATGTGGAATGTAATGCAAGTTTTAGGATCTAATTCTCTAAAACTCTAAACCTGAAAAGATCCTCAATGTGTAATTTTGTAATAACTAAAGATTAAGTAAGGTTTAAGGCTGGGGCCTTATAGTTGGTATCAGAGGTCGGTTTAGATAACATTAGAGGTTAGGGTATTCTCTAAGCACAAGTGACATTACCGTAATGGTTAGGATTTCAGAAAGAGTCCTAGTTTTAGATAAAGTGAATGAGTAAGTATATCTTAGTATTTACCTTCCTCATTAGTACATGATGGTTTTGTTGATATACTCACACTGACATTTCTGTTTTTAGTGAATGGATGGATCTAGCAGGCACCAAAGAGACAACAGGTTTGAAGGAAACTGTGGTGGTTCTCTGATTAAGATACTAGATAAAATGGGGGATTCAATGAGGAAACTCTTGGTTGTTCTAAACCAACTATCAAGGAGTCATGATCAACCACTTGAACCTTGGTATGATCTGTAATGCATCATGTATGAGATGACCAATCGATGTGGAAGTTCATGTAATAATTATAAAGGTAACCATTAGAGTTTATATGATCCTTACTTTTGAGGTAATTATGGGTTATTATATGTTATGATGAAAAAGGAAAGGCATGAGATGAAATTGAGGTTAAAATATGTTATGATCATTTTTGAAGATTTTATCTCATTTTGGGGAATGATTTAAGAATTATATAGTTTTGGAAAAAGGACAACACACAGACCGTATGACAACCCGTCGCGTCGGACAAAGCTGCGGGAATCGAACCCACAACCAAAGTGCGACTGGTATTTATCACATACCACTGGAATACGTGAAGTCCCTGGTTAGTTTGACTAATTATTTTTAGTTAGATGATTTTTGGAATCAAGATTAAGTTTATTTTGGGTTATCTATGGAAATAATTAACCTATCATCGAGGATATGGGATTAGGTTAATTACTTTTCAATATGAGAATTTAAGAGCAAATGATGTTATTTGGAGATAAAAGTTAATTTGTACCTTGGAAGACTATGTGACTAAATCATTCAAATATTTGGGTTTCAATATTAGTTTGGTTTACTTTGAAGAATTTTATGGACAAATTGTTTATCAAATGGTCCTCGTTGAACTTTGGGTTTTGTTGGACAAATTTTTGAGATTAAGAATAGATTTTCTTTTTATAAAGGGTTATCCTTTTCTGGATTATCTGATCTTGTACTAACCATTTTGGTTTTGGTTTTGGTTAAAGTCTAAAGACATGGGAAGTATATAGTTATCTTTTGTGGATTAGGTGATTCTCTAGAAGTTGATTATAGTGAACAAGTCTTCCTAAATACTCGTCTTTTGGAGAAAATATGAGTTTGTGTAAGAAATCTAATAAAAGTTGAAAGTCAACAAGATAAGTAATTATGTTTCCTTATGAATAAATTCCTAAATAAAAAAAACAAAAATGTTTTCTATTAACTTTTCCTACTGGGGAATCGAATACCGTTTAACCCATCACATGTTTGTGATTTTCTTGTGGTTAAATTTCTCCTAGACATGTTTACTATCACTCTCCATCAGAACATGACCCTTTGTTTTCTCCTCCATATCCATATTTTCATACTTGGAATCCTAGTATGGGTTAACTCGGGTGACATTTTTACTTCTCTCCCATTCTTTTAAAGTGATTGTTTTACCGACTCTTGTTCCGATGTGGGACTTTCAAGGATGTTTCCGAGCCTAATTTTGAAATTGTGAGGACGCAATTCCCAAAAGGGGGGAAGAATGTAACACCCCAGGTAAATAAAGAATATGACATTTTTATATTTATCCCTATTTGTGAATAAAATGTCAATATTAATTTAAAGGGAACGTTATGCTCGATGTCTTACCCAATACACAACAATGAGTTCCTTTGAAATCTTACGTTGCACTCTAATAATAAAATAATATTATCTTAAATGGTAGTAAATGCCTAACTGTTGTAATGGAGGGAATGAACAGAACTAACTACAAAATGATTATATATGTTTGTCAAATATTTTTACTTTTTACAATAAATGTTAGAGGATAAAAAATGTGAATGAATCCAATTTTTAAGCATAAACATACTAATATTCTTTAAAAGGTCGATTAACCGCCTTTTGATGGAGAACCTCTTTTAAATACACTTTTTGACAATTTTATGTGTTATATTTGACAAAATAAAATTCTTCTTTAGAATAGAGACATCAAAATTTACTTTGTTTAAATTTTGGTATCTTTCCGATAAAGTTCATTCTTTTAATGAATAGTGAAAAATGTTGTATTTTAATTCAAAACCTCTTTTTAATCTAATTTATTTATATGATTATATTATCTTTTGAATTTTTTTAAAGTAAAATTACAATATATTTTTACCATTTAATACAATAGTGGTCATTGGAATTAATTTCACTTTGAAATTGGACTTAAACTAGTGTCAATCTTTTAATAGATATTATTTCATAAAAACACGCTATTTGTTTTGGCAGTGGGAATTAATTATTAAATTAATTAATGCAACTTATATGTTTTGAATTTTGTAAAATAGACATCATTTTTGAGTTCGGAATATCAAATATAGCTTAGGGTGAATTTTTGGTATTTTTCTGAAAAACTTCAATTTTTGATGAATAGTGAAACCACTAAGTGGTAGTTAGAGAAACTGAATTTTCGTTTAAATGAAACTTTGCCACCACTGTGCTTTGAATTTCAAAAATCTGACATACATAGTTGTCACTAGGAAGTAAAATGTGGTTCAATGGGATTAAAATAATTTTTTTGGTGAATAGTAACTTTTATGTTCTTAATCATGATTAGAGGTAATTAGTATAATTTAAGGTAAAAATAATGTTTTAATAATGTGAAATGACCTAGAAACATGTACTACCCTCATTGGATGTGTCATGTCCGACCAAGAAAATCCATGGGTCAACTTGGGGACCCCATGAAGCCACTTTGGTTGGAAAATGACATAAATAACTTTTTATTTAAAGTTAAAATAAAAATGTCACAAGCATGAGATGTTTCACT
This sequence comes from Viscum album, assembly GCA_963277665.1. Lineage (NCBI taxonomy): Eukaryota > Viridiplantae > Streptophyta > Magnoliopsida > Santalales > Viscaceae > Viscum > Viscum album. The sequence continues at coordinate 1,710,934,711 of OY728125.1, forward strand.
AAAACAATTTTTAAATGGGGTTATACAAGTAATATTTTTGACAATAAATATTAATTAGAAAGATAAAAATATTTCCTACATCATGATAGTTTTTTTATAATTTTTAGACATTGAATAAATTAAATTATTTATGACATCATGATGATGCAGCGATTACCTCATTAATAAAGGATTTAAATAAAATGAAAAGATAATGTTAAAACTATAACTTACACTTGTCAAAAACCTATTGGATGAGTATATTTCGAACCCTTTCCACCTTATACTCGAAATACATTAATGTGGGACCTTTAAAATCCGAAACTCATTTGAAAATAAAGTAACATTTTCAAACTTTACAGGAGTGCCCCTCCTCTCCTCTTATAAAAGGCCCCCACCTCTACCACCTTACCCACACCTCTCAAGCCTTTGGATCGGCCAACCCATGCTCATTTTACCTCTCCACATACCTCTCTTACTCCTAGAAGCCTCACTTTGGGAAGAAGTCTTCCCAAGTAAGCCTTTGAGCTCAAATCAAAAAGAGTTACCCGATTTTAAGGTAGTGTCTTCACTTGTGTTCTTTTGTTTTATTTTGCTTCTCCAACCCCATAAACTCTTTTTATTCATTTATTTTGTAACAACTCCAGTATATTCAATACACTAGGATGTTTTTATAAGAATCATTCAAGCTACACTTACACACACCTACATCAAATGGTTAAAGAACATACTGTTTCTGTGGATGGCGAATTTCTGCCTCACGAAACGATGATTGTTCAACACTCATATAACACCTTAAAAGGTGGCCATTAATATGTCACTATATTTATATATGATATATAATATGTTTATGTTCCTGTATTTTTCTTTTTTGGCATACCTTTATGGTTTCCATTGTGGGTAGACACGATAATTTCATTTTAGGAAGTGCGGACTACCGCCCCCTCAAAGTGATTTGATTCGTTAATGCCATATGTGGGATTTATAAAGGATGGATTTAAAGTTACTATATATGATGTATGTTACATATAAATGATCAATATAATTATGGAATTAAAATATACATACCTCTAATTTGGTTTTAATTCCATTAATATGACATAGAAATGAAAGTAGCGTTCATGCGTACGTACGACTTACCATCTCCATGAACGGTGCATTTCATTTCTTACCTCTAAATGATTATGTAATATTATAAATACATGTATATTCTGGATATATATGATATATATGATATCCAAATCATGAATATAATTCTGGATATAATGAACCTTTGACCACACGAACAACATGTAGTTGTAAGAAGTCCACTTTCGACTTAAAAACCAAATATCAACAAAACAAACATTATTAACTTAAAAGATTAAATAATGTTTATAACATGGCAATAAGTGATATAAAAGGAATAATGAACTTGAAAAAGGTTCTTAAGCAAGTATAAATTAACTCAAGTTTATTATTCAGGATGTTAAATAACGATCGAGTCAAGTCGGACCCGAGGTAAGGGATCCTACTCCTCTCTTTCTTTTTAAGTACACTCTTTTATGTCATTCCTTTTAAGCTCATATTTCTTGTGATTGGGATGTTCTTTTATATTAATCTTACTGTAATTTTTATTTTCATATGATGAGAGACCCTATTCTATCTCATCAATCCATTTTGGATGTTTTGAGTGGCGCCGTTAGGCTGCCGAATTTTCGTAAGAGATCTGACCTCTCTCTTTCTTTTTAAGTAATCTCCTTTATGTAACTTCTTTTAAGCTCCTATTTGTTATGATGGGGGATGTTATTTTATATTCCTATTGCTGTAAATTTTATTGTAATATGATTAGAGACCCTATTTGATCTCATCAATCCATTTTTGGAAGTTTTTAGTGGCGCCGTTAGGCTGCCGAGTTTTCGTAAGGGATTTTTCATCTCACTTTTATTCCCGTGAGATTTATGCTACATTTGCCACAATTTTCTTTGAGTGGTGTATGTACTGCCCATTATTTTACTCATTGTGTAATATACTTTCATTTATGAGTATTTACATCAATGTTTTATTGTCCTTCTTTCACGGGGTGTATGTTTCGAAAGATACCCATGTCGGTAAGGGAACCTTTCACCCTCCTCTTTTTAAAAGTCTTCTTTTGTTATGTCTTTTAATTCACATAAAATTATGTTGGGATATGTTCTTCTATATCCTTAGTGATTTAAATTTTATGTCCAAGTGATGAGATACCCTTTTTATCTCTCATCAACTCATTTTCTGAATTTTGTAGTGACACCGTTAGGCTGTCAAATTTTTGCAAGGGAACTTCTTAACCGAATTTTGATTCTTTGGGATAAGCTTGTACTCCTTGAATATGTCATTCTATGAATATGTGTGAATAAAATATGATTGTTTTACACTTAATATCCACTTATATTTGGTGTATTAGTTTGTCACACATAATTATGTAATTGATTTATCCTTAATCCAAGGATACCGTCTTTGTATGGGACTTCGTCTCAATATCCTTTCATTGAGGCATATTTTGTTTTATACACAACCTTCTTTTATACGGCGTATAAACCCCTTTGACTTTTACGTTTATTCAAAAGGAATATTTTTTATACTAAGCATTTACTAAACGAAAAAATGGAATGTTTTTTTCGTACGTATGTAGCAACAACGACTTCTCCGCTGCCATGACCATTATTTGAGTTTCGGCTTCCTCTACAAGCCATACCTTTTTTTAAAAGAAAAATAAATACCATGTTTTACTTTTCTTTTATTTTGGTATTGAAAATGGTTTTCATAATGTTTTTATATCAATGTGTTGTATTGATATCTTGTGATTGAAAGGTGGAAATGTTATGTTTCCTTTATGCATGTTTTATGTGATACGATTATGTTGAGGTTCTTGGGCATTATTATGAAGATGGGTGGTTCCGTGATAAACTATGGGTGGGTGAGCCCGATATAGCTCTCCAATGCATTGGGTAACGCGAAGGGGTTAAACGTTAAGGTTTCTCCAAAGAGATTTAGGGAATATACTGTGATGGGTATTCCAAACTTAACCAAGAGGGTTACTCCCTATATAAGAATGTTATGAATGCCTCAAGTTACCTTTATGTATTATGATTTCTATGATTTATTCATGATTTTATGAGGTATGTTAAAGTGCTTATGTTTTATGGGTAAAGTATGATTTCATTCTTATGTATACATGTACTCATGTTTCCTTTCCATATTTTTATATCCCTTACTGAGATTTTTATGCTCATCCCAAGATTTTGAAATGTTTTTCACAGGTCAAGGGAAGGGTACATGATATGATGATAGTGTCAAGGAAGTGTCAAGAAAGAATCCATGTTTTATTTTAAATATGTTTCCGTTGATGGGAAAAATGAATACTATCTTTTATGTAACCACTTTGTTTAAATTTGGAATGTAATGAAAGTTTTATGATCTAATTCTCTAAAACTCTAAACCTGAAAAGATCCTCAATGTGTAATCTTATAATAACTCAAGATTAAGTAAGGTTTAAGGCTGGGGCCTTATAAATTCTGGTCCCATAAACTTCCTTTCTCCGACTTCATCCCAAAGAGGTTGAGTTTGAAACATCTTTCTATATAATGCCTCAAAATGTTCTATCTGTATACTGGAATGAAAGTTGTTATTATAAGAAAACTCTACTAAATAATGATGTTGATCCAAACTTCCCTATAATTCCATCGAACATGCTCGAAGCATATCCTCCAATGTCTGAATTGTTCACTCTAATTTTCCATCAGAATGAGGATGAAAGGCTATTCTCAAATTTAATTTTATTCCCAATGACTTCTGAAGGAATTTTCAAAAGTTAGAAGTAAACCTGAGATCTCAGTCAGATACAGTGGAAAGAGGAACTCTGTGTAACCTGACAATCTCTTTGAGGTACAATCAAGAAAGATAATCCAAAGACATAGTATCTTGAATAGGAATGAAATGTGTAGATTTCGTCATTCATTCAATAATAACCCAAATTACATTACTTCATAGATAATTATTTGTTAGTACCCCCAAAAATTCCATGTATAAATTTTCTCATTTCCACTCTGGATCTAGAAAGGGATGGATTATTCAATTTGGTAATTGTTTCTCTAAATTAAACTTTTATAAAGTCAAACATTTCACGGTAAAATCTGTAATATATATTTTTATTCCATCCCACCAATAATACCTCAAAAGGTCTCTATACATCGTAGTACTGTAAGTATGAACTGAAAATAAAGAAATATGAGATTCAATTAATAAATATTTCTTTAACTATGAAACATAGGAAACACATAATCTATTCCCAAATATCAAAACACAATATTTATCAACATTAAATTTTAGCTACCAACCCATTTCCACCAATTCTACCTTTTTCAGTAACTCATGGTCTTTCTTCTATTCTTGATTATTTATATCTGAGAGAGATGACTTCACAAACACAAAAAAATAGAGGAATTTACTACACCAAAAACATCCAAGACAAAATTCATCAAATCCACAATCAAGGGACCATGTTCTAAATGTAACATAGTTAATGTAGCATGATGTTTTCAACTCAAGCCATCCACCACTTCTTTTAAGGATCATAATTGATTGTGAAATAATAATAATTTATCAGTTCAAGACATCTTCTCCACCTCTTTTTTAATTCCTTCTAAGTGAATATATACTTCATACTTTTATGGTCAATATATATTTCAAATTTGGATCTATATAAATAATGCCTCTAAATTTTCAAAGAAAAATAAAATGTTAATTCCAAATCATGTGTGGGATAATTTAACTCACTGGGTTTTAGTTTTCTTGAATCATAAGAAATTATCTGGCTATTCTGTATCAAAACATAACCAAGTACCTTCCACGAGGCATTACTATCGATGAAAAATTCACCATTTTTAGAGGGAAATTCTAAAACTAGAGAATTCACCAATCTATTCTTCAGTTCTTGTAAACAAACATCACATTCTTCTGTCCAAATAAATTTAACCCCTTTTCGTGTCTACTTAGTTAGCGGACTAGATAAACATGCAAAGTTTTTAACAAAACATTGGTAATAACCCGCTAATACAAGAAAAATATGAATATCTATATCATTTTAGGTCTTACCCATTCATCAACCACTTTTTTTTAGCAGGATCAACTATTATTCCATCCTTATTTACAATGTTCCCAAGAAAATAAATCTATTGAAACCAAAAATCACATTTTATAAATTGTCCATAATTTGATTTGAGAGTTTGTAAGAAAATAATTAAATTCTTTTCCTGATCCTCAAAACATTTATAAAATAAAAAAATATTATCAATAAAAACAACAAAAAAATTATCCAAATATTCATGGAATATTCTATTCATAATATCCATGAATAAAATAAGTGAATTCATCAAACCAAAAGGCATAAAAACAAACTCATAATTTGCATATCTAGTATGAAAATATGTTTTAAGGATTTTATCCTCCTTTAACTTCAGCTGATGGTACCAAGATATCAAATCAATTTTGAAAAAATAATGACTTCTATAGAGACGATCAAACAACTCATTGATATGTGGAAAATGATACTTTTAATAGTAATGTTATTGAAAGCTCTATAATCAATGAAAAGCCTCATAGAACCATCTCTATTTTTTTTAAAAAAAAATAGGAGCATCCCATAGTGATGTGATAGGGTGAATGTAGACTTTATCCAGTAACTTCTGCAACCGATTTTTTAATTCAAGATGTTCCACTTGAGGAATTCCATAGGGGGTTTTGAAATGGTATTACAATCAGGAACCAAGTAAATGAAAAATTCAACATCTTGATCAGGTATAACACTAGAAAACTCATCAGAAAAATCATCGAGGTATTAATTTACTAATGTAACAACATTAATATAAACAGTTCCCTTGTTTTTGATAACATGAGAAACATAACTTTCATTTCCATCTTTTAATAGTTTCTTAGTTTCAATTGTTTTGGTTCATTCTTGTATACAAACTAAAACTATTTATGAAAAAAAATTCTTTATTTATGCAATTAATCTTATCATGATAAAAAGAAAGCCAATCCATACCTAGAATAACACTAAACTCAACTAATGAAAAAAACAATGTTTTCAGGTAATGAATTTCCATGGATAACAGTAGAAAGATTCTTATAATTTTTTTGTTGTAATATTTCCCCATGGTGTTTTAACCGTAAGTTATAGTCTCATTTCTTGAGGTGAAATTTCCAATTTACAAGAAAATTTCTCATAAATAATGGAATGTGTAGACCCTATATAAAAAAAGTCATATAAAAATCAGAGTAAACAAAAATAGTACCAGATACCACATCATTAGATAGACCAAAATCTGTTGACATAGTCACAAAGGATCTCAACGCCTCTTTCTACTTGTAATATAGATGATTTCTATCATTCAGATCCTTCTTTGGGCAGGTATTTTCATAATGAACCGTCTCACCACATTTGAAACACTTCATAGATTGATTATCATAATCAATCATAAGATCATTTTCATTGCAGTCTTGGGACATATGTACAAACTTACCACATCGAAAAAATTTCCTGGATTTGTTAAGTCATTCCCCAGAGTTATTTTTACCACACTTCCCACAAACTAGAAACTCAAATTTTGTACCTTCATATTTATTTAGTTTATTATTACACATTAATTTACAGCTGTACCTTTTCTTCTAATTATTTTTAAAGTGAACATGATCATCAAAAAGTTTCATTTATATCCACTCCACACATCAGACATGTTTCTCATAAATTTTTAATTCTCGAGAATCCAATTCCCTTAGGTTTCTTGGATTTAATCCCAAGTAAAAATGATTTCTTTTACTATTAGGATCTTGAATAAGATTTAGATCATACCTTGGAAATTGAGTGAAGTTTTCTTCATTAAAATTCACTAAATCTTCCTCCTTTTGTTTTAATTCAAATAATTTATTTTTCTTCCTAAGTTGAACCACCTTAGGATAATATTTTAGAAGATAAAGGTTCTTAATTTCATCCCATTCCAATGAATAAATCTCATCACTATCCCTGGTATTCCTAACCATTGATCACCACTGGTCAACTTCACCTTCAAAACTATCCCTTTGATTATCTTAACACTCCATGACATCAAATATATTTTCAAGTGATTTAATCCACCCTTAAATGACCATTGGATCAGAAGATCAACTAAAAGAAGGAGGTTTTTGTCTCATAAAATATTCTTCTATCCTCATGTTCCTTTACAGTAGTTCTGGTTATTCTCTTGCATGTATGCCACCACCATTTATTGAATAAATCATCTGAACTATTACCATAAAAAACTACATGATTCCAATCCCTACCATTCTAGATTATGTATTTAGAAATATATCAGACTCTCGGTGCCTTCTAATACTAGCTTCCTAGTTTATTCTATAGAAAACCTTTCTGAACAGACATATCTTAGATAAATAAAATGATAATATTCAAATTCTATATCATATTAATATAAAAATAAGGTAATTACCATTTATGGTATTATATTAACATCATCCTAACCCCCAAAATTATCTAAAATGTGCTCTGATAGCAACTATAAGGACCCGACCTTAAATATTACAAAATCTAGTAAATTATTTAAGAATTAAATTATTACATTCCCCAAGATCTTTTCAGTTTAGAGTTTTAGAAAGTTAGGAAATATTTCATACATATCAAAACATAATCATAAAAATTGGGTAATTACTAAAAGAATATCCATTTCTCACATAATATTTTTTTTAAATAAAAACATGAAATCTTTTAATGAAAAGTATTCACGACATTCATTTGGTTTATCCTTTTCTCTTACCCGTCCTTGAAACCATTGAATTTTTTTTGAAACATGGGATGAAAAAAAATCTCAATATGGTTCATAAAAAGAAGAGAGAAAACATTATCACATGAATAATTATAAACTTATGAAATCATCTTCACAAATACATACTTCTTACCCATAAAGTATCATATATATAATCTGTGAAAAGAAGAGATTTCCATAGAAGATAGAAAACCATAAACAATACATATAAGGTACTTGGGTACTTACTTACTTAATATTTTAACACTCATGGATACCTTATGATTTTTAACCCTCACGAATACCTTATTATGTAACCTTTATGGATATCTTATGGTGTAATCATCGCAGTTACACATGTAGTAACAATACAACTGACCTCTAACTTAAACATACCCAATTAATTAGAGGGAGATATAGGTCCCACCCTTAATCATAAACAATTACCAAGAACCACAAAATTATTATAAAATATTAACACTTCCATAAAAACATTCCATTTTAAACTTGTAAAAGAAATAAAAATTTAAAAGAGGATTTTTCAAGAAAAGTCACTTACAAATACCATATCATATAAGTAAGAATTAATAACATGAAATGAATATTTATATTCACTATAAATACATATAATAAACATTAATATAATCAAATTTCAATTCAAAAATAATCTTAGCATGACAAAATCATTAAAGTAGAAGGTTAACCCAAAGAATGAAAATTGAGTTAATAATTCCCTTACCTTGGGTTCATCTTACTTAAAATGAGTTTAAACCTATTGTATAATGGTTAAAATAGTGTTATTAATATTTTATAGAGACATATTAATTTTTATTAAACCTTATACGATCATTTTATAACATCATTCCACCCATTAATTAATAATATTTTGTTATATCCATTGTTTCAGGTGCGTACATTACATGGTTTCCATGGTCGGTTCATAATTGGTTTTATTATTGGATTGAAGTGAAACTCCAGAAGTAGAATGAAATGGTATTAATATGTTTCCATAATATTAAATGATTCCACAAATTATTTATTTTTTAGATATTAATATTAATCATTAGATAAAAAATTAATGATATTTGTTTTGATCATTTTGGCAGTTCTTAGATAATCATGAACTAGTTTCATTATATAATATAATATTATGAATATATATTAATTACAGAACAAAAAAAGGTTATATCATAAAATTTATAATCTTTTTTAACCATTAAAAAGGTTTTATGACCAACCAAGATGGTAGTAATGGAGATTGAAAACATATCGTCCATGATGATGGTAAATCAGCACCTTACGGACAACATTTTTATTTTTCTAGAATAAAAGGGAGAAGAGAAGTTATATATAAGATCATGTATTTTTCATTCCTCTTGGATAGGGGAGGTGAAGACAGCTTAAGAAAAGAAAAATAATTGAAAAGAAAATAAAAGAAAATGAAAGAGGATTCTTACCTCTTGAATTCTCTCCCCTAAGAACCTTTTTAAGGCCTTTGGTTTTGGCCTATTAGTGAGACCATCGAGTCTTGGATGTGGGGAAGAGTCTAGGGAATATTATTGGGTAGAAATTTTGTAAGGATCAAAGTTTGAGAGGTGTGAGTAGGGGGGGTGGTATTTAAAGTGGATGAGAGCGGGGGTTTTCCATTATTTTAATTAAGACAATCAATAGTATCGGTTATTGTGACGAAATAAAATAATTGTTGCATGTTAGTTCGAACGAAGGGTTCTTAAATCAGTATAAAATCATCCATGACTCAAAAATCCATGTATTTAGATTATTTTGTAAATTATTTTATTTCATTAATCACAAAAAATTCATGTATTTCAGAAAAATTTAAAAAAATCACCCCCACCATTTTTAAATGTGTAGAATTAAAAATTAACTCCATTTTTTGAAAATAATTTTCTATATGTGAGAAATTTAAATTTTAATTAAAATCCTAATTTATTTCAAAAATACCACTTTTAAAACTATAACTGATTTTATAACACTTCGAAAAAATAATTATGGTCTCATAAAATTATCCTATAATTAGAATAAAATAATATATTAATTCATGAATCTATTTTATGAAAATATATTTTCTTTAAATCATTATAATAATTATAAAATTGTAAATAAATATTTCTATTTTATAAAAAAATTAATACTTAATCTATCATTTTCAAAACATTTGTTTACTCATTCCAAGATATAAATATATCATATTTTCACATATAAGATACATAAATTTTATTTATATTTTCATAGTTGTGGTTACCATTCTATTTTCTGATTTACTATTCATAAGGGTCGTATTAATATTCCTAAGGTCACGTTACCAATTCATCAAAAAAGATTCCTTAAAATACAATTTATTTAAGTATAAATTTATAATGAATTTAAATATTTAATTTACAAAATAAAACAATTTATTTTATAAGTACTTGGGTTTTTACAGATATACCCTTCATCTTCCACATTTTCAAATCGATGTGGGATATGGTTTGAGTTTCACTATTCATCAGGACATAAAAATACAGATTCATTCTCGACCATTAGATATTTTATTTCTCATCGGTTTAATATTATTTCATCCCACAATTCTCATTTTTGAACTCACACAGCTCTATTATTTTAAAAAATATATCATCTTCTTTTTCTGATTTTATGGATCTTCAACAACAAGATCTTGTGTGTTGGAGCTCTTTGGGGCAATGCAACAGTGATAAAATCAAGCCTGTTTTTCATAGTTTGAATGTTTTTGTTCTCTCTATATGTTGTTAAAATAATATGGATGAGGTTCAGTTCTTCATATTCTTCCTCAAGGCATTGTTCAACTCCCCATAACTTCTTCAAGATTCCCATTTCTGACCTCTACTCAGGATGCTTCCCTATTTCATTCCCCTTGGATGGTTGCTCAATGGTGCCATCATTGGACTTCAATGATGTCACCATTTGACATCAACAGTGAGTCACGAGTCACCATTGGAAATCAATGATGATTCATGTACCACAATCACACTAATGGTGAGTCATGTTACACTATCAAACACCAACAGTGAGTCATGATCCCCTATCAAACAATAATAATGAGTCATGAGCCACTTTCGGACACCAATGGTGAGTCCTAATCCACTGTCAGACATTAATATTGAGTCATGAGTCACTATTAGACATCAAAAGTGAGTCATTTTCAACCCATCAGTTTTTATTTCTTTTTGATGGCATAAGCTTCTTTAAGCCGTAACATGATCTCTTCTTCTTTGATCAAGCAGAATAGTTTTTTTGCATGTTTCCTTATTTTTATCAAAATATTTTTTATCTGTTGATAATTATTTATCATCTATAGTGTTTTTAGTGATACACCATTGGATATCTCTAATGGTCGGTCAAAAGTCACCATATTACTTCTAATGGTAGAATTTTTTTATTGTTTCTCCTGATTATTCGGTTTCTTAGTGGTATAAAATTTGTTTTATTTTTGGTTTGATTTTATTATTTTTTTCTTCTAAGTGAAACTACAGAATTTTTTCTTTTTTTTTCACAATTGATTTTCCACCACTATATGTTTTCAGTGGTACAAAAAATAAGCCACCGCTCTCTGTTTTTAGTAGTAAAAAAACTTAAGCCTCCATTATCTATTTCAATCGTAGATTAATTATCCTCAATTAGTTAATTTTTTTTATTTCAAAATTTTTTATTTATTATTTTAATTGATTATTTTAAAATAATAAATCTATTAAATGTTTTATTATTTTATGTTGAAATATAATTGTAACAGTATATAAAAAATAATCGTAGCATTACTTTTTGTACACTTATACATGCAGGTTGAAGTTCCTATGATGCATTATTTTACTATATTTTTATATCTATATAATCTAGAAGATTATTTTTTTATTTAAATTTTGAATTGTTTAAAATTTTTATAGTTAACATATTAATTGAATTATTTTAATATATCATGATGAAATATAAAGAACGTTTGTTCTATGTTATTCAGTGCGGCTTTTACAAATAAAGGTAACATTCAAAATATTTTATTGTTATTCTTTAACTAGTACTATACATATATTGGATATTAAAATGATCTTAAATGATATATATCTTAACGATCTAAGAGTCTCATTCATAGAATAAAAATAATACCTATGAAAACCATTCGATAGAATCAATGTCTGATATATCATTGACACATTATTGTGGCTCTCAATTGTTAAAAAACGTTTTCGACATCTATACTCTGGATGTGATCATATAAGGATTTCAATTTTAACAATGTTCTGTTCAAGTGATCAATGATCATCAAGCTTCAACGTCTTCAACATTTCTGATCATCTTCTAATTTACCTATATATGTTTTATTTGTGTAATATTTATCCATATGTTTATATTTATTTATTTCTAGTTTATGATTTTACCCATCAAAAGAAAATATTACTTTATCTGGTTATTCTACCACCTAAAAGGAAGTAAATGTTTTGACTCACGATCAAAAGTCAGGTAAATATACTAGGTTAGTCTCTTGTAACAGACTAGGGCGTGCCTTCAGTTTATTTAAGAGGTAGAATCTATAAACCAGATTCTCACATATTTAAAAGTGATATTATTTGTGGGTCCCAATATCCTCAAGTAGTAGAAGAGGTTTAGAAGTGTACTAGGATCTTTGTGATCTATACCACTATAAATCCTGAAGTTCTAACTTTTTATTTCCACTGAAACTCATTACAAGAACACTAAACTCACTATAGATCTTATTTTTATAAAATTTGATTCTTTTTTGTTTCTAAATTTTAAAATTACTATTCTCCCCCCTATAGTCATATTTTCCATCACTAACAATCCAATATACACATGTTTTAAAGAATGTTAAACCTTTAAAAGTTGATTATTTGGTCCATCTGAGCACACCACATATCTGAATGTCTTTAATTATACTCATAAATTCCTATAATAATATAAATATTCTCTTCCTATGATTTAACATCATTTAAAGGTTGGTTTCATTGGGTTTGGTCATTACATAAACGTTTTAGTGTTTTAAAACACTAAATTGATTTTTATAGTCATCCCGATAAAATGACTCCTTCGATTAATGGTCCACCAGTTCCACTATTTAAAAATTAACTCTATTAATGTTTATTTTTTATAATTTCATAGCAATAAGAGGTTGTTTTTATTGTATTTGACCCCCTAAATCATGTTTTAAAGGTTATAAAACCTTTAAAAACTAGTTATTATGTTTTTTTGGGAACACCACACATCGGATTGATGTACATTTTTATATTACACATCAAAGATAATATAAGTACAAGTTTACTATAATTTCATGTCATTAATAAGTCATTTTATACTATTTTGATCATTACACACATGTTTTAGTGTTTTTAAAACAGTAAAAGTGCATTTATGATCATCTCGATCAAATAAAACATCCAATTTACATGACTTATTATCTTATATTTCAAAAAAACATGTTATGTCTCTTTTTAAATTATTTAATGACAGTCATAAGCAATTTTCTTGGTTTTGACCCCCTAACATATGTTTTTAAAGGCCATCGAACCTTCATAATTAGGTTACTATGTCCATTCGAGCACACCACAAGTGTTATTGATGTGTTATATACTCATAAAAATCTAAAATAATAAAAATATAGGTTTCTTACGATTTAATTTCAAATGGAGGCCTTTTTTTCTTTGGTTTTTATCCTTAAATGCACATTTTAGTGTTTTAAAACACTAAAAGTTCATTTCTAGTCATCTAGATAAAATGACATCTTATATTGAGGTTCTCTCAATTACAAAGTTCTATTAATCACTATATGATTGTTTTCATAATATTTCACAGAAATTGAAGGTTTTTTTCTTAGCTTTGATCCATTGAAGAATGATTTTTAAGGCCACCAAGCCTTTAAAAACTTCTTATTACATGACAAATCATTACTTTAATACAATTTATTTCATGATTTATTACATAAAGGTACACATAATGCTACCCAAAATATTGTGAGGCCAAGTGTATTTTGGAAATTGGGTACATAGAATAATAATTTAAAACATGAGTACAACATCAATAATTAAAAACTACAAGACATTCCCTTATATTCCTTGGATCTTCTAAAAATGCATGGGATAACATGAGGATATTAATAAGAAAATGGTGAGATACAAATATCAGTAAGGGAATAATCAAATCATAACATGATGAAATTAATAAATGTGTGTAATTAAGTACATCAACAAGACATAAAAGGTTTGAAAATAATAATCTTGAACAATATGATATGATATAACATGACAACATCAAGGAAGCAAAGGAATGCGACAACAACATAAAACCTAACATCATAAACATAAGTCCTGGATAACCACCAAGAAATCATAACATGGTATGATTAGGATAACCTCCAATGCACCATACATGACATATCAAGAGATATAAAAATTACCAAATGTTTTGGAGGGATATATAATTTTGGTCCCAACCGTCATTTTCAAACCATATACATGAATATGTGTTTCGCATAGATCATACAACATAAGGATGTATTCCATCACATTTAACCCCAAAATTTAAAGAGAGTGGGTTACATATATAGAGATCTCCAATCAAGGAAGGATAATTATAACTATGTAGATACCTTTGAGTGGAAATTAGAATGGGTATTCACTAAAAATGATATATATATAAAAAATCTCAAGATTATTTCAACAACATAATGGGGGTACTTAAATGTTCATAGAAGGTTTTAATGATATTGGAAGAGGTATATCATCACTTAGAAATCATAATTACTATAATAGGGATGTGTAAAAAATATACCAGTGTGAACAATTGGAAATAAAAATGCATACTATAAATAAGGTGCTTGAATTAGGAGGAGAAGGAGAGGATCCCTCACCTTGAGAGGGTTCTTCTTATAGCTTGGAAGGAGCTTCTTAAGAGTGTATGCTAACTATGAGAGGTATATAGAGAGGGAAGAGTATAGTAAATTTATTCTCTATTGATTAAAAAAAAGTGATGCGTAATGGGAGGTTTGGGTGGGTTTATATAGCTAAGGAGAGGATACTTATTTATTAATTTCAAAACATAGGTTTTGGTCTCTATGTAATAAATTAATCCAAACCACAATCCATCCCTTTGTTTTTTCCATAGATTTAGATAAATAAGTATGGATGTAATTATTTTATAATTAAAAGACCTAAATTCATTAAGAAAATACCTATGGTGATGTGTAAGTTAGATATGTTTATGAAGAATTTATTTGAAAAACATAAAATATAACAGACTTTTTGGAGGATTCGTTAAAGGTTTATAAAATTAATCAATTAACTTCAAAAGAACATTATTTTAAAGGGGAAACATAATTTTGGCCACAGATACTATTTATAGTATTTTTTACAACACTTTTGGGATTTTATGATGTAATAATACGCACTGTATATTTATACCTTATTTAATTTTGAGCCAAAAAATCGACTACCTCAAAAATTTATGAAAAATTCACTTTGGGATAAATCAAATTTTTTGAATTTAAAAATAATTTTTGATTTTATCAAAATAACTCTATAAATATGATAATTTAACTTTTAAATATCAAATCCCCAAATTCTAGAGAATTGCAGAGTTAAATCCTCTTGTTTCCAAAGTTTGGCACCTTTTAGAAGGATAATACTAGAAATTATAATGTGATTACCTGTTTTAATCCATTATGAGATTTCATTTGAGTTTACATTGACATTAAAAACACTTCCCTTCTGACGAATCAGACCAGCGATTGCTTTATTGTAGAGAGAGAAAGAATCCTAACTGTTATAATAAATTTATTTACTTTGAATTTATAATTAATTAAATATATATAGTTATATTAATACTTATAAATAAATATATTTAAAAGGTTATTAAATATAATTAAAAATTATAATTATAAATAAAATAAATATATTTATTATTTAAATATCTTAATTGTAATTTTATAAATATTTAGAAGAACATAATATGTTCATGGGTATGACATGAATGAATCATACATGTGGTAATTTATAAATGAATATTCATAATGATGAATACATAAGATATGCATGCATGTCATCATAATATAGGTAATCTTAACATTTGGAACACAACTCACAATCGGGTAGACAAATAAACTTTATGATCACATATAGTGTTAATTATACTCATGCATCAATATATAAACATAAATAATGACAATAATGTCCATGAAGATTATCATTATCTCATGATATATATATATATATATTGATCAAATTCATTAGACATATATTTATTTAAATAAATATATATTTATTATTATAATTATAAATAAATATATTTAAAAAATATTTATATATAATTATAAACATATAATTATAAATGTAATAAGTATATTTATTATTAAAAAATTATTATAATTATTATAATTATTTAAATATATATCTATTTATTTATAATCTTATAAATAATATTTTAATACATTATATATGTTTGAATTATTAAAAAATATATATTATAATATATCATATTTATATTAATTGTAAACATGCAATTTTTAATTAATGTATATAAATAAACATTATTTTTTAAATATAAATATAATCATTTTATATATATTGATAATATTTTTTATTAAAAACTTTTATCAATGCTATCCATAGCACTGATAAATCTATCCTTTATAAGCGGTTATTTTAGCACTGACAAAATTGACCTTTATCAGCGCTTTTATCTAGTGCTGATAAAGGCGGGGCTTTTATTTGTGATTTATTCTTATCAACAATAAAAGTTGGCACTTTCCTTACCCAGATATGTGGTAGTTAGTCACTGGTAAACCAGTAAATTATGGAGCTTAAAAGAAGCTTAGTTGTTGGAGACCGAACTTAGATGGATCTAGGAGTTACTTTGGGTTGCTTCTCCCATATTGTTAGTAGGTTGAGTTATTTTGAAATTTTGATAGGCATGTATTTGGTCCATTTTACTTTGGTGCACTTCTTATTGTAATTTTATGTGGGATATGTGTTATGCATGCATTCCAATATTAAAAATATATTTTCAAAGTCGGTTGAAATAGATTCGTTTAGTAACAGAAATTATAAAAAATTTGACTTGAAAATTTCTTTTCTACACAAGCGGTTATCAGATTATAACAAGGAAAATATTTTTGATATCAGTAATAATATAATTGATATAAAAAAGATATTACAATGTAGTTATTAATTTTTCATGGATAATTTTGTTGTAGTCCTCATTGATGTAGGCTGTTATACTAAACTATAATGATTCATATGAGTTTTTTCATAGCTTTTTTTTTCATAATAATTCCATGTTATTTTTTATCTCATGGTCACAGGAATCAATAAAAGATAAAAAATTCTAGTCTATTAAATTAGATAAATTAATAATAAAACAATAAATAAAGAAACTGAAATTGTTGAATATTGATGACAAAAGAATCTTTAACAACCTAATTGATCATGAAATAAAATAAAAATTAATATTAATCATAGATACAAATATGGAAATGATGAAAAAAATAGTATCATAAAAATTTAAAAGGGTTTATATGGGGCTGTAATGATCACCCTCTATGGTCAGCTCACTATTTTCACAAATAACAGTAAATAATAGAAAGCGCAAGGTGAAGCACAACATTAACCAGGAAGGCCTACACTTGTATACCCACACCCGAACAAAGCTTGTTTCTCGGGGCCACAATGTTCTTGGTATTGTTCAATACTGGGCATATAGAAGCACCTACCAGTTCCCTTCTATATCTCCCACCTCTTCAGTTTTTCCATCCCACGATGGACCCCATCCTTCTTAACCAACTTCTCCCACATCTCCTTCTACCCAATCACCGCCTCCCTCTCCCAAACCCCTAATAACTCCATCTTCCTCATAATCCCCATCGGCATCGATGCTCTATTACATGTCTGGATCATATCCATCTTTGTCAACACCTTCTCAATAAACATAATCTCCTAAAAATTCAGGTTGATGTTGAAATATAATTGTAACAGTTTGTAAAAAATAATTATATCGTTATTTTATGTTCACTTATACAAACATGTTGAAGTTCTTATGATGCTTTGTTTTATTACATTTTTCTGTCTTTATAATTTAGAAGATTATATTTTTATTTCAATTTTGAATTGTTTATAATTTTTATAATTAACATAATAATTATTTTATTTTAATACTTCATAAATAAATATAAACCATGTTTGTTCTATGTTATATAATGTGGCTTTAAAAAAAAGGTAACAGTCATATTATTTTATTGTTACTCTTTAACAATTGTTGTACATATATTTCATCTTAACATGCTCCTAAAATATCACTATATTAATGATCTGAGAGACTCCTTCAAGTGAAAAAAATAATACTTGTGCAAATCATTCTATAGAATCAACATGTGATGCATATTTGACACATTCTTATGGCTCTAAATTATTCATGAACTTTTACGACTTATGTACTCTGACTAGGATCCCAAAAGGATTTCAACTTTGACATTGTTCCATTCAAGTGATCAATGATCATCAAGCTTCAACATTTACAATATTTCTAGTCCTCTGCTAACTTCCCTATATTTGTTTTATTTTTATAATAATTATCTTTATGTTTGTATTTATTCATGTCTGGTTTATAATTTTCCCCATAAAAATAGATTATTTTTTTCTCTGGTTATTCCACCACCTAGAAGGAAGTCAGGGTTGTGAATCCTGATCAAAAGTTAGGTAAACAGACTAGGTTAGTCTCATGTAATAGACTGGGTTGTGCCTCTAAGTTATTTAAGAGGCAATTTCTATAAACAAGGTTCTCACATATTTAAAAGTGATATTATTAGTGAGTACCAATCTCCTCGAGGTGTAGAAGAGGTTGGGGAGAGTACTAGGATCTTTTTTATATGAACCACTATAAATTTTGGTGTTCTTAATTTTTATTTTCACTTCAACTCATTCCAAGAAAACTGAAATAACTACTAATCTTATTTTTATAAACTTTTATTTTTTTGTCTTTAAATTTTAAAATGACTATTCACCCCACTCTCATCATATTTTCCATCACTAATGATCCACCTGAAACATATTTTTAAAGGCTGTTAAACCTTTAAAAACTAATAATTTGGTCTGTTTTGAGCACACCACATATCTGATTGACATGAATTATATACATACATTCTAATAGTAATATAAATATGGTCTTACTATGATTTCACATCATTTAAAGGTTTGTTTCTTGGGGTTTTGTCTTTATACAAATGTTTTTGTGTTTTAAAACAAAAAATTTGTGTTTCTGGTCATCCTGATCAAACAACTCCTAGGATTAATGTTCAATCAGTTCCAAAAGTTCACAATTAACTCTGCAGTTTATTTTTTTTATGGTTTCATAGTAATAAGAATTTGTTTTTATTATCTTTGACCCCCCTGAAGCATGTTTTTAAAGGCCGTCAAATCTTTAAAAACTAGTTATTATATTTGTTCGGTAACACCACATGTCAGATTGATGTACCATTTTATATATAGATAAAAAATAATATAAATATGGTTTTACTATGATTTCATATATTTCAAAATTCATTTTATATTGTTTTGACCATTACACACATGTTTTAGTGTTTTGAAAACACTAAAAGTACATTTCTGATCATCCTGATCAAATAACATGTCCAATTGGCATGATGTGTGATTATATATTTTAATAAACATGATATGATTGTTTTCAAATTATTTCAAGATAATCATAGGTCATTTTATTGGGTTTTACCCCTATCACATGCTTTTAATGGCTATCAAACCTTTAAATCTTGGAATTCAGTCCATTCGAGCACACCACAAGTACAATTTATGTGTTATCTACTCATAAAAATATAAAATAATAAAAAGATAGGATTAATACTATTTCATGTCATTTTGAGGCCTTTTTCTATTGTTTTTACCCTTAAATTCACATTTTAGTGTTTTAAAACACTAAAAGTACATTTTTAGTCATCATGGTAAAATGACCCCTCATATTAAGGTTCTATCTATTCCAACATTCCATTAATCACACTATGATCATTTTCATAATATTTTATGGAAATAAGAGGTTGTTTTCCTACTTTTGATCCATTGAAGAATTATTTTAAAAGCCACCAAACCTCTAGAAACTGCCTATTACATGGTAGTCCATTTCTTTAATACAAGTGAATTCATGATTTATTACATAAATGCACACTTAATGAATCCCAGATGAACCTGAGGCCTATTATATTAGGGAAAATGGGTTCATGGAATAATAACTTAAAACATGATCACAACATCATTAATTAAAAACTCTTTGACATGCACTTATACTCTTTGGATCTTCTAAAGATAAATGGGATAACCTAAGGATATTTATAAGAAAATGTTGAGATATAAATCCTGGTAAGGTAATAATCAAAGAATAACATGATGAAAGTAATATATGTGAGTGAATAGGAATATAAACGAGACATAAAAGGGTTTAAAATCATAATCTCGAACATTGAGGCATGATATAAGATGACACCATCAAGGAAACATAAGAATGTGCCAACAACATAAAACTTAACATTAAAAACATAAGTCAAGGATAAAAACCAATAAATCATAACATATTGTGATTAGGATAACCTCCCATGCACTATACATGACATATCAAGGTATAGAAACATTACCCAATGTATTGGTGGTCTATTTAATTTCAGTCCCAACCATCACTTTCATATCATATACATGCATAAGTGTGCCACATAGATCAGACAACATAACTATGTATTTGATCACTTTTAAACCCAAAATTTAAGGATCTTTGGATACATATATGTAGACCCTAGATCAATTAGGGATAATTAGAACTAGGTGAATACATTTGAGTGGAAATTAGAATGGGTATTCACTAAAAAAAAATTTACATGGAAAACCGCAGGATTATTTCAACAACATAACAGGGGTACATAAAGGTTCATAGAAGGTTTTAATGAGATTGAAAGGGGTATTTCATCACTTAGAAATCATAATCACTATAAGAGGGATGTGTAAGAAAATATACCAGCATGAACAATTGGAAATCCAAAGGCATAATATAAATAAGGTTCTTAAATAAAGAGGATGAGGAGAGGATCCCTTACCATGAGAGGGTGCTTATTACAGCATGGGAGGAGCATCTAAAGAGTATGGGGGAACAATTAAAGGGCTCTAGAGAGGGAAGGGTATAGAAAATTTTGTCTCCAATGGTTTTTAGTGATGCATAATGGGATGTTGGATGGGTTTATATTGCTAAAAAGAGGACAATTCAGTATTAATTTCTAAACATAGGTTTTTTACTCTATATAATAAATAAATCCAAACCATAAACCATCCAATGGGTTTTCCCATAGTTTTATCCAAAGAGGGGTGAATTTAATTATTTTATAATTATAAGACCCAAAATCATTAAAATAATACCAATGGTGATGTTTAAGTGAGTCATGTTTATAAAGAATTGATTTTAAACCCTTAAAATATAATTAACTTTTTGGAGGATTCATTAAGGGTTTATAAAATAAATCAATTAACATCGAAAGCACACTATTTCAAAAGGGAAACATAATTTTGGTCATGAATACTACTTATAGTATTTTTTACAACACTTTTGTGATTTTATGATGTCATAATACATACTTTATATTTATACCTTATTAAAATTTGACCCAAAAAATTGACTACCTCAGAAATGTATGAAAATTTTACTTTTAAATAATTCAAATATGATGATTTCAATAATAATATATATTTTATCAAAATAATTCTCTAAATATGATAATTTAAACTTTTAAATATCAAATCCACAATTTTAATAGAGCCTCGTGGTTAAATCCTCAAGATTCCATGTTTTAGAACCTTTCAGAAGGATAATCCTATCAATTATAGAGAACTTTCCCATTGGAACCCATTCTGAAATTGTATGTGATTCCACCTTAACATGAGAAACACTTCCCATCCAACAAATCAGACAAGTGATTGCTTATTTGTAGAGATATAAGAAACCCTCACTGTTATAATAAATGTATTTATTGTGATTTTATAATTATTTAAATATATATAGTTATAATAATTATTATAAATAAATATATTTAAAATGTATTTAAATATAATAATTTTTTGATTATAAATAAAATAAATATATTGATGATTTAAATATATTAATTGCAATTTAATAAATATTTTGGAGAACATAACGAGTTCATGGGTATAACATACAAGAATTATACAAGTGCTAATTTGTAAATGAATATTCATAATGATGAATAGATAACATATGTCTGCATATTATCATAATATACGTATTGTTAACATTCAGAACATAACTCACAATCATGTAGACAAATAAACTTTATGATTATATATAGCATCAATTATAGTCATGCATCAATATATAAGCATAAATAATAAAAATCATGTCCATGAATATCATCATTATCTCATGATATATATATATATTGATCAAATTTATTAGAAATATATTTATTTAAATATATATATATATATATATATATTTATAATTATAAATAAATTTATTTTAAAAGTATTTATATATAATTATAATTATATTATTATAAATGTATCTAATATAATTTTTATTTAAAAAAATATTATAATATTATAATTATTTATATATATATATATATATTTATTTATAGCCCTATAAATATTTTTTTAAACAATATATATATATATATTTTAATTATTAAAAAATATATATTATAATATATTATATTTATATTAATTAAAAACATGCATTTTTAATTAATGTATATAAATAAAAATTATTTTTGAATATTAATATAACAATCATATATATATTAACAATATTTTTTTATTAAAAACATTTATCAATAATAATGATAGAACTGATAAATTTATCTTTTAGCAGTGCTCATTTTGCACTGATAAAAGTGAATATTATCAGTGAATTTTTCTAGTGCTGATAAAGATGAGACTTTTATTAGTGCTTTATGCTTAGCACTGATAACATCCAACACTTCACATTCCCAAATCTGTGGTAGTGAGTCATTGCTGAACCATGAAAAGGTGGAGTTCAGATGGAGCTTAGTTGTTCCAGACAGACCTTAGATGGATCTATGAGTTGCTTTTGGGTTGCTTCCCCCATGTTGCTAGTAGATTGGGTTCTTTTGCAGTTTTGATAGGCATGTATTTGGTTCATTTTACTTCTTTTCAATTCTTATTTTACTTTGATATGAGATAACTGTTATTCATGCATTCCAACATTAAAAATATATTGTCAATGTCAGTGGAAATAACACCATTTACTAACCATTATTAGTAAAAATGTTTACTTGAAAATCCCTTTTCTACACAAGTTTCAAATATCGGTTATAATATAATTAATGTAAATAATAACAATGTTACAATATATTTGTTAAATTTTCAGGGATAATTTTGAGCCTCTAGTAAAATCCCAGGCTGGTAGTGAGGTCGTGAACTCACTGTTGAGACATAGTGTCTATGTTGAGCATATCTTGGGTTTATGGTTATAAATTGTTATGTATCATGTCCTAATTGACATACCTTTGTGGTGATGTGCTGATTAACCTATTCATGCTTTATGTTTGGTGATTCTGGTGAGTCTTAATGGCTATTTTTATACTCACCCCTGCATGAGTTCTATCCACACATGTCGCATCTTATAAAGAAGATAGGATTTTAATTGGATTCCTTGGTGAACCAGGAACAAGTGGAGATTATATGAAGATTAGTCATTGTAGAGATACCTCAGAAAGATATAGGAGTTTCTTTTGGGTTTTCCCCCATGTTGTCAGTAGGTTGGGTTATTTTAGTTTTGGTGAGCTTTTATTTGGTCTATTTTACTTTTTTGTACTTATTATTGTACTTTGATGTGGGATAGATTCTATGCATGCATTCCAAGATTAAAAATATATTTTCAATGTTGGTGGAAATAAAGTTGTTTACTAATTGAAATTAGAAAAAAAAAGTTGACTCTTATCTTCCATAGGTGGATGGGGTTGTAAGGGGGATGGGGTGTGGCGTGCTGCTTGTGGGGTCGAGTCCCTGTACCATATTCATGTAGCATTCACACTTGTGTATCCCACCTTTTAGAAATAGTTGACTTTAAAAGACCTTTTTTAAACAAGTGGTTATCATATTACCAACATGAAAAATATTTTTGTCATCAGTTATTATATAACTGATGTCCAAAATAAAGATGTTACAACATAGTTTTTAATTGTGCGTGGATAATTTTATTGTATTCCTCAGGGATGTAGGTTGTTATAATAAACTATGATATTTCATATGAGTTTATTCATATCTTGCCGTTTCAAAATTCTTCCATGTTAATTGTTATCTCATGGTCATGAGATTTGTTTAACATCATTGGTATCACAAAAAACATAATAAATGAAAAGAGTTGGAATGATTATACCAATCAATATAATATAAACAACACTAGTTCATTAAATTATCCAAATTAATAAGAAAACAATAAAAAAAGATGCATTTTATAGAATAATATTGATGACAAAATAATTTTTATAACAACATACTATATTGTGAAAGAAAATAAAAATCAATATTATTCATAGATATAAATAAAAAAATGATGGATGAACAAAATCCTATCATAAAATTATAAAAGTGTTTATATGGGGTTGAAATGATCATTCGCTGTGGTCGGATCACCATTTTCACAAATATCAATAAGCACAATGTGAAGCCCGACATTAAATCGGAAGGCCCACACTTATATACAAGTGCCGGACCAGAGCTTGTTTCTTTGGGTGATAGTGTTCTAGGTATTGTTGAGAAGAAGCATATAGGACCACCCACCAGTGGAATTCCTCATCTCCCACTGCTTTAGCGTGGCCATCCCATGGCGGACCCCATTCGGCTCCACCAACTTCACCCACATCCCCTCCTCCCTAATCACCACCTCCCGCCCCAACCCCCAAGAACTCCATCGTCCTCACGGTCCCAATCAACATCAAAAACCAATTATTATTATTGTTCACATCCATCTATGTTACCACCTTTTCAATAACCAGTGTCACCTCCATCCCACCCATCCCCACAATCGTGTTCTAGATCATTTCCGGTAGTTCGTCAGTCATAGTGGAACTTCTCACCATTCCCAATGCAACCCGCCATCGGGCTGGCTCACTACTTTCTTTTTTCTCATTTCTGGCCTTCCTCTTATTACCTGATACTGAACCGGCTGAGGAAATGACAGTATCCTGCCCAACACTAATGATGTGGAGAACTTGGATAAAACATTCTAGTTGGAATTCTAGATCCAAGTTTTTTTATACGTTTTCTGAATTTTTTTAAAACGATATAGGTTATTTTTTTTAAAATACACTACAAAGGTGACATCGACAATGTTGCCTTTTCTCAACTGTGCCGCCTTTGGCCCATATCGATGACATGGAAAAGACGGTGGGGGGGGGGGTGTGCTACCTTTCGCTTCTGGGTAAGGCAAAATGTGGCACCGCCAATACCACCTTTGGCCTTACCCAGAGGCAAAAGGTGGCATCAGCAATGCTTCCTTGGCCTCATCTCCCTATTAAAGGTAATCCCCCCTTCTCCTCACTCAATTCTTTCCTTCATTAATTCTAAATTATTTTCATCTCTCTCTAAAAAATCCACTTTCTGTGTGGGTTTTTGTGAAGCATCATTTAGAGGTATTTTTATTTATTTAATTTAATGTTTTTTTATTTATTTAATTGAATTATTTTTTAGTTTTAAATATTTCATTTTTTAAGTAGTTTAAGTAGTTCTTAATATTTTTTTATTAGGTTCTGTAATTAGTTATATATAGTTTGAAATAATTATTGTTAGTAGTATAGAGTAAGTATATATTTATTATATATTAAGTATAGATTAACTTAGGATTAAGTATTGTGAAATTTTGGTAGCTTAAAGATTATGTGGTTATCTAAGAAATCAAATACCTTTCTGGATACAAACAAGTGGATGTGGCTCTGGAACAGATGTACCTTGGAGTGAAAACTCCAACAAAGAGTTTTGGGCTTGACCTCGGGTATCCTGGTACACGACAACATGCCTTGCTGCACTCCTGGTTTGACACTCCTGGGGGATATTCTGAAGATGATTCATATTTTCTTTATAAGCTACTAAAATATCTAAAAAAAAAGAAATTGAATTAGTATATTTATCAATGATAAAATGATAATTATGATCTTATAAATTGAACTAAGGACAAAAGAATTAATGACTGAAAGTAATAATTTGTAATTAAATCTATTTAAGTAGTTTAATTAGTTATATATAGTTTAGAAATAATACTTATTATTAGTAATGACTAATTATAGACTAATTAATGATAAATTATAATTAAAAATGAATACATATGATTTGTTAATTATAAATAACTAATGAATATAATATGATTATGTATTAAATAATAAATAATTAAATAATAACTTAATATTGATTAACTAGTGATTACAGAACTAGGGATTAGTTAAAAAAGTTATTAATAGTAATTAAATATGTTATTTATTAAGTAGTTTAGTTAGTTATATATAGTTTATAAATAATATTTACTATTAGTAATGATTAATTATAGATTAATTAAGGATAAATTAGGATTAAAAATTAATACATATGATTAGTTAATTATAATTAACTATTAATACTTGTTACAATATCATAATTCTGATGAAATAAACATTTTTGTTGTAGTGAGTCATGTTTGCCTTTGTGTATTGCTATGGAGAGGTTATTCAAATTGATCAAGTATCTTCTTATAGTACACAACTAATAATGGTGGTTAGTATAGGTGATAGTGTAACCAAAAGTTACCTTCAAGATAGAATTTTTGGTTCCTTAAATCTGGGACCCGATCAAGAGATCAAGTCTATGAGTTATAGACATTTGAAATTCCAAGAAACACTGTGGTATCTAGCTTGTCCATTGGTTGCTAATGTGCAGTGGGTCCAAGAAATTAATTTATTTTCTTAATAGTTAGATGGTATCATGATGGAGTTATACATTGATGTTTCTACTATACAACAATAACGTCCAGTTGTACGAAGATATAGAATTACAAGAGTGGTTGAAGATAGTCCACCCCTTGAAATTGAGCATATTACAAATGATGCAGCAAAATAGGATAACCTAGATGATCTCCTGGATATACATGTCAATCCAACTTCTAATGAGGAGTTTCGTAATGTTGGATCAAATGGTGGGAACAGTGCTGATGCAGATGTATCATATGAAGTTAGGAAGGAGGTTTTTATAAATTCATTAGTTGTACATCAACCTCGACCTACAATAAATCATCCACCACTCATTTAATCTTGGTCAGAACCAATGAAACATGTGCTTGAATTCTACAATAATGTTCTCACACTGGAAACTAAATTCCCCAAAGTTTTACCATATAGGTTTAGTGAGCTAGAAAAAACCTTAAATATTGGAACGAATTTTCTGAGTAAAGATGCATTAAAAATCACGCTAAAGAGATTTAATATTGAGAGGAACTATAACTATATAGTTCATGAATCATGCCATAGAAAATATTTCATACATTGTGAGAAGTATGGGGATGATTTTAGATTTCTCTTGAGGGAAATTCCAGACATTACATTTGGAGTTTGGAGAATCTCGAGGATTGAGGCGGCTCATACTTGCGTTCAACCAAGCCTCACACAAGATCATACCTCATTGGATGCTGAATTTGTGTCATCTATTGTTGTTGAGATGATTAGGACATGTCAAGATGTTCCAATAGCCCTTGTGCAAGAGAAGATTCAACATAAATACAGTTATAATATTTCCTATAATAAGGCATGGATGGAGAAACAAAAGGCAATTGTGAAGGTCTATGGTGACTGGGATGAATCATATCAGGTGTTGCCGTAATTGCTAGCCATACTAAGGCATCATAACCAAGTTTTCTTCCATCTGGATACATACAAGCATGTGTCTCATGATAACCGACTTGATCCATCTCATGTTCAATTTCATCATTTATTCTAGGCATTCCTTCCCTGTATCTTCACATTTTGTTTCATAAAACACTTTATTCAGATTGATAGAACATTCCTGTATGGAAAATAAGAGGGTGTATTGTTGATTGCGGTAACCCAAGATGGAAATCGTTCACCTCTTCCTCTTGTAATTTCCATTGTAGAGAAAGAAAAATATGAATTATGGAGTTGGTTTTTAGCATGTATCAGCAACCATTTCACCAACATTCAGGGAGTTTGTTTGATATCTGATCGCCATCAGGAAATTAATGAGGCAATCAATACAGATCCTAATACATGGAGATACACAAATGCACATCATTAGTTATTCATTAGACACATTGCTAGAAACATGTATAAACAATTCTACAATAAACCAATGAAGAAGGAAATCACGAGGCTTGGTACGCATTGTATTTGTTATTTTTTACTTTTTCAACATAAAGATAAAATCAATTTATGTGAAATATCATCTATTCTATGTAGTATTGGAGTCAGAACAATGGCGGTTTAAAGAATGTTTTGAACAAATTTTCCAGGCTAATCAAGAAGTTTATTATTATATGATGAGGATTCCAAAAGAGAAATGGACATTGGAATATGATGGGGGGAAGAGGTACGGAAACATGACGACAAAAATTGTAGAGTGAATCAATGGTGTCTTCAAAGGGCTTTGTAAGCTACCTATACCCACCCTAGTTCAAGAGACATTATATCGATGTGTGAAGTACTTTGTTATAGACAAAAACTAGCATTAGATAGAATGCATCAGGGGCTAAGATATGGAGGAAACTTTCAACCAGAGATTGAAAAGAATATTGAAGAAGCATATGGTTATCACATATGCCTTTTTTGATGAGAAGAATCCTAAATTGAAGTTCAAGAGACTTCATTCCCCATCAAAAATCACTTTGGGAAAAAATGGTGGTATTACTGGAATCAAGGAAATGTAAATGTGGAAACTTTTAGGCCTTACGGTTTCCATGCACACATGCCATCGCATCATGTGCCTTTGTGAACATGTCATGGGAAGAATATGTTGATCTAGTGTACCGGTTGGATATCATTGCTAACTATTATGCTGCACCATGGACACCTATTGGGGAGTATCATTATTACTCAATGCCCAAAGGCCGGCTGATAGTGATACATGACATGAATCGGTTATGTCCTCATGGGATACCGAATCCCAGTAGGATGCATAATGAGATGGACTAGCCTCAAGAACAAGGGTAGAGCTTGAGATGCACAATATGTCATAAAGAAGGTCATAACTGGAAATGATGCCCTAATGTTGTTGGGTAAAAGTCACAGTCTCATCCAGAATGATGTATTGTCTTCATTGTGACATTCTCATATTGAAAAGTAAATGTTGTTATCTCTTCTTTTTTTTCTTGGTCTTCATTGTGACTTTCTCATATTAGTTAATCATAAAGCTCCTCCAAAATATGTCTTAACCAAATTCAAGACACAATATTTTAGATAATAGAACTTATTTCATAAAAACATTCTTTCTTTCAAGAAATAACTTTCTCTATATTCCTTAAATAAAATCTTAGATAATAGAATTTATTTCATAAATCCTAAATTAGAACACTTAACCCATATTGTAATGTAAATGTTGTTATCTATTCTTTTTTTCTCAGTTTTATAAACCCCAAAACCCAAAATCATAACACATAACCCAATAACATGTTTCCTAAAACTTAATATCCAAATTCGAAACCCTAAATGCTCAAAACTAAACCCTAACCCAAAAACATCTTCCCTTTTCCATGGTTTTTGGTTAAATTATGTGGGATATTTTAATAAACTATTCTACAATGAAATAATAGTATGATAATTATTATCATAAGTTATTCAATACAGATAATTATATAAATTCCTAATACATCATTAGTAATTGAAATGGTTTATCTTAATCTAATCCATAATTAATTAATCATAAAGCTCCTCCAAAATATGTCTTAACCAAATTCAAGACCCAATATTTTAGATAATAAAACTTATTTCATAAAAACATTCTTTCTTTCAAGAAATAACTTTTTTGTATTCCTTAAATAAAATCTTAGATAATAGAATTTATTTCATAAATCCAAAATCCAAACACTTAACCCATATTGTAAAGTAAATGTTGTTATCTCTTCTTTTTTTCTCGGTTCTCTAAACCCCAAAACCCAAAAACACAACACTTAACCCAAAACACATGTTTCCTAAACCTTAATAAAATTCTTAAAAATATATTTTCATTAATAAAATTCTTTCACAACATAAATTTTTCCATCTATTTTTTTCTCTTCTTTCCTCTGGTTATCTTTATTCCATTCAAAAACAAAAAGAAATGGAGAATTATATTTTATTTGGTAAAAATAACTTCATAAAACAATGTAAATAAACATGTCATGTCTTCCATTCTAAAAGTCATATCATTATGCTAACCATAATGTTTTATTTAAATTTCACACTCACAACTCATTTAATTTTTTTATATGAAGATGGATGATACCATAATACTCACTCAGCAGCCAACCCATATTTCGTAGGCCGTGTTAGAGGGTCATCCAGATCGATTGATCAAGGTGCGTCGAGCACACCATTTTCATCACAGATAGACTTAACATGCCATTAGACCATACTTGCACTGTGATGGCTTATATGGCCTTGCCGTATCAAATTTCACAGTTATAGATCAATACCGACTTGCTGCCCTCATTGAGAGGTGGAGACCAGAGATGCACCCATTCCACAAACCTGAGGAAGATATGACCATCACCCTTGAGGATGTGGAAGTGATTCTCGGTCTTCCTATCTAGGGGAGACTCGTTATTGGACTCACTCATGCAGCTTGGTCAGACCTTGTTCATTGCTTGTTAGGTGTTGATATTTTGTCCGACCATAGGGATACAGATAGAGCATCCATATATCTACCTTTGTTGGAGTCATAGATTACACATTTACAGGATGATGATGACAAGCAGACTATCATGCATTATTCTCATGCATATATATTACGGCTCATTGGCGGGACCATGTTTACTGATCACTTAGGGATGCACATGAACATGATGTATCTACCCCTACTAGAGGACTTGGATTAGACTGGGACTTACCACTGGGGATCAACCAGCTTGGAATACACATACAGAGAATTATAGAGGATATACCACAGGGACCGCACAGGTCTCGGGAGATGCGTCATCCTTATTCAGATGTGGGCATGGGAGCGCATCCCAACATTCCGCCCTGACCTTGCTGGTCCGATGGTTGAGATGGAGGTGCTGCATGATGATCTACATGGATGCGGGTATGATTAGTCATTTCTGTTGGTTTCTGATTCTACTACGAGTTATTGAATATAATTTCTCATTATTTGTCACTATTGTTGATGTAATTTATAGGCGGTGTCATCGACACAATTTTGACATGGTTCTGAGACAGCATTTGGGCGTATATCAGCTACAGTTGGACTATCTCTTACCTGATCAGGTATTTATATAAAATCTATCATTGTCTAACATATTTAATAATGTAATCTATTTTGGTTTTTCGTTAGGTGCTTTTTTGACAAAATCACTTGTCATTTCAGATTTCATGGCTTCCATACTGAAGTATTATGGACCCGTTTTCAGCATACTGCACTATTGGGCTTGAAGATTCTATGGCTGTAGTGCCCCTCATTCACTTACATATTATTGAGTGGAAGCATCCTAATAGAGACATGCACTAATTTTTCCATACTCAGCTGATTCCATTACCATCGAGACAGACAGACCGACTTCATGGGATGAAGCTGACAGGGAGGTAGGATGATAACTGGTCCCGAGTACATGCCATCTTTATCGACTGCTGGCACAAACATGCAAAGTTTCGTTTTCAGGGTGTTCCTAAGAATCGATTCTCTCTTTCAGAGCTGGTTGAGTATGTGCCCTAGTATAGACTGAAGTCTATACTGTATCTTACCCAACCTGACATAGATATGCAAAGGATGGTAAGTCAATAAATTTTCATTAGATTGTTTATTAAACTATTTTTTAATTAAATTTGAATCTATTTAAAGGGAAGTCACACAGAGAAACTTGTTTTCATGAGTGATGAAGAGGAGGAGGGGATCTTTAGTTGGGTATCCATCCATGCTACAATGCTAGAGGCGAGAGCATCTTTTCGTGCGCTTTCCGGGAGCATCTTCGTTTGTCCAGCTCGAAGATAGGAGGTTCCTACCCCAGAGTAACATCCTGAAGCTGTTGCTGGTGCTGAGGAGCCTAACCATGGTGACTTAGACAACGTTGTGCTGCACATGAAGCCTCACCTGTTCCACAAGCAGAGGTCATCCCTCTTGTAGTCCAGGATCAGCCGATTCAGGATGTGCCTCAGCTGGCATGGGATCCATATATCCTGATAGGATATCCACTATTCTCTCTATCTTGGGTTCCAGATCCTTCGTAGCTTTGGATCCATCATAGCCTTGAATTCCATATCCATCACCATCTTTGGGTACAGATCCATCGCAGGCTTGGTTTGCCAATGGGATAGAGGTAGGTCCTTCTACCACCCTTGTGGGAGAAGGATCCAGAGGGAAGTACAATATGCAGTTGACAACTCCTCCCACTAACACATAGATGGAGGATGCACCAGTCGACATTCCTGTGCCCAAGGATCATCCTTCTCCAGGACATCAAACTAAACTACACACTCGACATGGACGTCCTATTCACAGACCACCATGTGGGACAAAATCTCCTCTCCACAGACATAGACATTGATTGTACATTTTTGTTTACATTTTTATGTCTATTGAATTCAAAATTCTATTATTACTATTAGCTCTTCTTATACATTTATCCAGTATTTCATTTTTCATTTATATTTTAGGCATAATTTATATTTGACAGCATTCAAATTCGACTACTTGAAACATAGAAATAATTAGTAAATTTCAAGTAAATAACTTTAAAATATTAAAAAATATATAGTATAAATTTTTTTTTTTTAAAAGATAGCCTAATCATCTAAAAAGTGTTTGAAAATAAAGAGTTTCATAAATAAAATAAATAAATTATAATGAAAGGAATGGAAGAAATGTAACTCAGAAGTGAGAGCGAAAAGAATGAATGTCAAGGAGGATCCTAAGCCACATACTAGACGTTGAAACCCTATAAAAAATAAATTATAAGACCCATATACATAAAAATTAAAAATTCAACTACTAGTTATATGTTTAAGAAATGTCTAAAATTTCATTCATATCGGTCTTATAGTTTGGCCAACAAAGTCACGTACTTGAACCATTTTTAAGTTTCATGTAGGTGGATTATAAAGCTTATAAATAATTTTTTTCACAAATATTTTTTTAAGAAATTATTTTTATTTTGGACTACTATTTATATGTTTATGCAATTTTTAAAATTTCATTCATATCAGTATTATAGTTTATATTATATAGGATAGCAAAGTCACATACTCGAAACATTTTTAAGTTTCAATTTGGTGGATTAGAAAGCTTATAAATAATTTTTCACTATGATTTTTAAGAAATTATTTTTATTTTGGACTACTAGTTTTATATTTAAGAAATGTTTAAAATTTCAATCATATCAGTCTTATAGTTTATATTATATAGGCCAGTAAAGTCACGCACTTGAAAATTTTTTAGGTTTCAAGTAGGTGGATTAGAAAGCCTATAAATAATTTTTCACCCACATTTTTTAAGAATTTATTTTTATTTTGGACTACTTGTTATATGATTAATCAATTTTAAAATTTCCTTTATATCTATCTTGAAATTTATATAATATAGGCTAGAAAAGTCACGTACTTGAATAAAAGATAAATTATGTTAAAACATTAAGTTATATAGATATATATATAGCAATAGGAACATAATAATAAAACATTAAAAATTTTAAGTACATAAAAAACATAATTAAAATAGAAATGTTTTAGTGTTTTAGGGAAAAGGAGGAATCGTAGATGCTGCCTTGGAGTAGTATTTTTAATTTTTTTTAACCTAGGACATTTTTTTCCAGAAAGAGTAAAAAAAATATTATAGTTATAGTTGTGAAGTGCCAATGCATGGGTTGTTTTGGGTGACTAATAATAGTGATAGGGGAAGCACTACCTTTGGGTCAGGCCATCCACCAATGATTGGGAGTTGGGGGAAGCATTCCAAAAAAAGTTCCAAATCCATTTCCGTTGTGCTGATGAAGGGAGGGTTGCTTGTAGTGGAATATGTATCCACCTTAATATAGCTGACACCTTCTGGTGGTTCCTAGGGTTCCTCTATGGTTGTAGTAGGGTGGTGGTGGGCTTCCTTCACCACCAAGAAAATGGCACCGTCAAAGGCTATTGGAAAACACATTAGTAGAAATCAAGAAGTTATCAGTGATATGTTAGGGAAACTCTATATTTATATATAATTGTGCATTCATGTCACAAAAGTATTTTTTTAGATATGTGATACAAGAGGTGTTTCCTTTTTTATTATGCATATATTTATCATGGAAATAATATATTTAAAAAAATTACAATAGAATTATGGAAACACAAAAACAACGATAATACAAAAATTAAATAAATTTATATAGAATATATAATTTCATAAAATCACAAATGAAATTGTTCAATAATTTTTCATTCTCTCCACCTGTCATCTCATTTAACTGAAATAATAATAAATTAAAATAAAAATTTAGTATAGTAAATAGAAAAATATCAAAATTATAATAATTAAAATCCAGTAAAACATTTAAATTAAAATGAAGTACAAAAAATGGTCCAAGGTAATTTGATTTTCAATATATACTAGTTTCAAATCATTTATTTATTTTAAAACTATGTATTCCGCTGTCTGAGTAAATATCATGTCCGATTGATGTTTCATCAGCTCATACACATCATGAATAAAACAAATACATACCTCTTATGATTTCAGATCATTTGGAGATCATTTGATATGGTTTTAACTATTACACACATGTTTTGGTATTTTGAAATAATAATAGTGTATTTTCATCCATCCTTATGAATAGAAATATCATATTGATGTTCTATTCATTTAAAAATTTCCAAAGTCACTCTACAGTTGTTGTCATATGATTTCACAAAAAGAAGTGTTTGATTGCTCCATTTTCACCCAAATATATACACATGATTTTAAATGTGACCACATCTTTAAAAACTTCTTATAAGGTTATTTTGGACACAACACACATCAGATTGTGTTTTCTCTTACACATCACAAATAATACAAAATTTTTACCTTATGATATCATTTCATCCAAAGGTCAATTGATACAGTTTTGATCATTACACACATGTCTCAGTATTTTTAAAACATTTAAAGTTCATTTTTGATCATCCTAAGCCAATGGAAAATATAATTTATTCAACTTATACTCCAACATATTTAAAATAAATCTAAAATTGTTTTCATATTATTTCATTGAAATCAGAGGTCTTTTTCTTAGTTTTGACATCCCGATACATGTTTTTAAAGGACATAAAATCTTTAAAAATTTCTTATATAATCTTTCCAAACTCAACACACATCCTATTGACTTTTCATATACTCATACATGTCAATAACAATTAAAAGAGAGTCTTCCTTTGATTTTACATCATTTTGATGTCATTCGTTATGGTTTTGACCATTACATGTATGTTTTTTGTATTTTAAAACACTAAAAGTGTGTTTCAAGTCATCTCAATCAAACAACACCTCAGATTGATGTTCCTTCAGTTCAAAAATTTGAAAAATAAATGCACGGTTGTTGCTATATGAATTCAAAACAATCATAGGATTTTGGATTCGTTTTGACCAAATGAAACACATTTTTGAAGGTGATAAAATCTTTAAAACCCACTTATAAGGTAATTTTGAGAACACCACTCACTACTACACATATTCCATTTAACAACAGTCCAAATAAATTTTAACAATGATGTTAATCACAACACTGATGGGGGGGGTCCCCTCTACCAGTACTCTAAAATCACTAATAAAGGGGCTCCCTTTATCTACGCTAAAAAATAACTCATAATAGACCCCCTTATTAATGCTTTAAATAGAATTGACAAATGGGGTCATTTATTAGTGCTCGAAATAGAACTAATAAATGCCTAGATAGATACAATGTGCTGTTATATTAACATCATACCCAACAAAAACATGTAATTTAAAAAATTGCTATATACATTTAATGTGACACCAAGAATACAAAAATGTTCATCCATGGTATATAAAAAAACAATACTATATACATTTTAGATAATTTTTTATATAATTACATTTACAATTATCTAAGAAATATTTAAAAACAATAATGTTTCATCTTTTAATGCCCATGATCCACTCTAAAAAATGTACTCACCTGGTATCAGTTGCCAAAAAGATCATCTCAACCTGATAAAAAGATTCCATCTATATAAGAAAAAAATATTATGTCAGAAATACTATAAATAAATAGATTAAACATTAATATGAAATAATACATTAAAAATGTCAATATTTAATAAAAAAAGAAACATTTGGAGTTATAAGAGTCACAAAATGTGTCAGATTGAGGTGGGTTTGATTCTTACATGTCAAAAATGACTCATGGATAATTTTACTAAAGCATCAAAACAATTTTATTGCATTTGATCAGTTTTTAGTATGTCAGTTTTTCTTTTTACTACAATTAATGTAAATTTTAAATGAGAAGACACATTTGGAGTCATACTAGCAACACTGTGGGTCGTATTGAGGTGTGGGTGACTCCTACACATCAAAAAATGACCATGGATAGTTTTCCTAAAGTATCAAAAAAACATGAGTGCATTTTCTAGGTTTTCTGTATGAAAGTTTTGTTTTTTACTAAAATGTCATTTCAAACTAGAAACACTCATTTTAAGTCATACCGGTCACATCGTGCATCAATTTTATGTGAGAATACTTCATATACATCAAAAATAACTTATGAATTTCTTTCCTAAATTATCAATACAATTAGAGTGAATTTTCTTGGTTTTCAGTGAGTGACATGTTTTGAACTAAAATGTCAATTTTAAACTGATAACGGACACTTTTAGTCACACTGTTCACAATATGTGTCGAATTGATGTGTGGTTGATTCCTAAACATCACAAATGATTAATGGATCGTTTTCCTAATGTATCAAAAAAAAATTGAATGCGTTTGCTTGATTTTCATCATGTCACTTGTTATTTTTACTAAAATTAAAGTCAATTTCAAATAAAAAGACACATTTAGAGTAATACCAGTCAAAACGTACGTCATATTGAGGTCATATTGACTCATACTATTCAAAAATGACTCATGGATCATTTTAATAAAGTATCAAAACAATATGAATGTGTTTGATCATTTTTCAATATGAATTTTTTGTTTGTTTACTAAAATGTTATTTCAAACTAGAAACACGTATTTTGATTTGTATCGGTCCCATAGTGTGTCAGTTTGATGTGAGACAACTTAATACACGTCACAAAATACTTATGAATAACTATCCTAAATTAGCAAGGCAATCAGAGCGCATTTTCCTAGATTTTAGTGAGTGATATATTTTGAACTAAAATGTCAATTTTAAACTGGTAACAAACACTTTCATTCATACCAGTCACACCGTGCATTGTATTGTGGTTTGGTTGATTAATAAAAATTAAAAATAACTCAAGGATCATTATCCTAACATATCAAAACAATCAGAAAGTATTTTCTTAGTTTTCAATATGTCACTTGTTCTTTTTACTAAAATTAATGTCAATTCTAAATAAAAAGACACATTTGGAGTCATGATGGTCACATCGTGCATCGTATTAAGGTTTGGTTGACTCCTACACAAAAAATGACTCACAAATCATTGTGATATAGTATCAAAACAATCCGAGGGTATTTTCTTGGTTTTCATTATGCTATTTGTGTTTTTTACTAAAATGTAATTTCAAACTAAAAACTCACATTCTGAGTCATACCAGTCACATCATGTGTCAGTTTTACATGAGACTGTTTCATAGGTGTAAAAAATGATCACTGTCTTAAATTATCAAGATTATCAGAGTGTATTTTCATAGTTTTTAGTGGGTTACTTTTTTTTGAAATAAAACATCAATTTTAAAATGATAATGGAAACTTTTAGTCATTCCAGTCACACCATACGTTACATCGAGGTTTGGTTGATTCATATATATAAATACAACCCATGGATAATTTTACTAAAGTATCAAAACAATCCGAATGAGTTTTCTTGATTTTCAGTATGTCACTTGTTCTTTTTACAAAAATTAATGTCAATTTTAAATAAATAGACACACTTGGAGTCATAACGGTTATACCGTGCATTATATTGAGGTTTGGTTGAATGTTACACATAAAAAATGATTCTTGGATCATTGTCTTAATGTATCAAAATAATTTGAATGCGTTTTCTTAGTTTTCAGTATGCTAGTTGTGTTTTTTACTAAAATGTCATTTCAAACTGGAAACACACATTTTGAGTCACATCAATCACATCATACATAAGTTTGACATGAGGATGATTTATAAATGATAAAAATTTCTTATTAATCACTTTCTTAAATTATCAAGACAACCAAATCACATTTTCTTGGTTTTCATTGAGTGATTTTTTTTGAACTACAATGTCATTTTTAAAATTATAACGAACACTTTAAGTCATACCAGTCACACCATGCATCAGATTGAGGTGGGATTGATTCCCACACATCAAGAAAGACTCATGGATTTTTTTCCTAAAGTATAAAAATAATAAAAATGCGTTTGATCAGTTTTCAATATGCCACTTGTTCTTTTTACTATAATTAAGGTTAATTTTAAATAAAAAGACACACTTTGGGTCCTACAGGTCACACCGTGCATCGTATTGAGGTTAGGATGACTCTAAAAAATAATAAACGACTCATGGATTATTTTACTAAAATATCAAAACAATA
The DNA here is from genome assembly GCA_963277665.1 of Viscum album. Lineage (NCBI taxonomy): Eukaryota > Viridiplantae > Streptophyta > Magnoliopsida > Santalales > Viscaceae > Viscum > Viscum album. The sequence continues at coordinate 1,710,973,456 of OY728125.1, forward strand.
TTAATGCGTTTTCTTGGTTTTTAGTATGCCATTTGTGTTTTTTTACTAAAATTCCATTTCAAAATGGATACACACATTTACAGTCATAAAAATTGTTTCGTGCATTGGTTTGATGTGAGAATACTTCATACACTTCAAAAATGACTTATGAATCACTTTAGTAAATTATCAAGATAATAGGAGTGTGTTTTCTTGGGATTCAGTGAGTGAATTTTTTTGAACTAAAATGCGTATTTTAAAATGATAACTGACACTTTTAGTCATATCAGTTACACCATGCATCAGATTGATGTGGGGTTGATTTCTATAAATCAAAAATGACTCATGGATCATTATCCTAAAGTTTCAAAATAATAAGAATGTGTTTTATCAGTTTTTGTTAGGTCACTTATTCTTTTTATTAGAATTAATGTTTATTTTAAATAAAAAGACACACTTGGAGTCAAACCATTCACACCGTGCATCGTATTGAATTACGATTGACTCTTACACATAAAAAAATGACTCAAGGATAATTTTCCTAAAGTATAAAAATAATTCAAATGCATTTTCTAAGTTTTTAGTATGCAAGTTGTGTTTTTCTACTAAAATTTCAATTCAAATTGAAAATCTTATTTTTCAGTCATACCGGTCACATTGTACACCGGTTTGATGTGAGACTACTTCATACATGTCAAAAAATAATTATGAATTGTTTTAATAAATTATCAATACAATCAGAGTGTGTTTTCTTGGTTTCAGTGAGTGAAATGTTTTGAACTAAAATGTAAATTTTAAAATGATAATAGATACTTTTAGTCATACTGGTCACACCATGCATCAGAACAAGGTGGGGTTAATTCATATATGTTACAAATGACTCATGAATCATTTTAATAAAGTATCAAAAGTATCAGAATGTGTTAGCTCCATTTTTAGTATGTTACTTGTTCTTTTTAATATAATTAATTTCAATTTTAAATAAAAGGACACACTTGGAGTCATACAGGTCAAACCATGCGTCATATTGAAGTGCGGTTGACTCCTATACGTTAAAAATGACTCATAGATCATTTTAATAAAGTATCAAAATAATCCAAAGGCGTTTTCCCAGTTTTCAAAATGCCAATTGTTTTTTTACTTAAATTAATGTCAATTTTAAATAAAAAGAAGAACATAGATTATGTAAATGAATTATAGAATATATAATATTATTAAGAAAAACATATTATATTAAAAATAAACTTTACTTTCTCATTGAATTCTAAGTTGTAGCCTCAAACTCCAATCTCTCATGGGTAAAAGCATATTCGAACAAACCACCCCGACTCGAACAAAGGAATACACCTGTATAAGAAAAACATTCTTATATGATTAACTCTAAAAAGAAGTAAATTAAACATAAATATAAAAAAATTCAGTACTTCTATGGAAGTCACATCTTCATGTTATGTGTTTATATTCTTCCATCAGGTATACTGCCTATTTATTTCTAAGAAAATATATACCATCTTGTGAATATGAGTCTTTTCAACAGTCATAGTAGTACTGAAAAAATCCAAATACCTAAAGGATTAATAAATATTTTAAATGAAATAGTAATTATCTTCGAAAATACCTCTTTGGGGATGCTTTTTTTTATGGAATATGATCTCTCTCATAAATTTACAAATATATTAACTAGAATCTTTTCTATTTATTTGTTTTGAACACTATAAAAATAATGAGGAGAATAATTAATTTTTTTAAATGTGTTTGGATAGTGACATATTATTATATATACCCTGATACTTGTCCAGTCATAGACCTTGTCATGGTCCTCGTGCTTATCCCTTGGTCTCATTCCTTGTTTTTTCATGATATCGATCAACTTCCCTATCATAACAGAATCCTCATTAAAACATAATATAAATTATGTAACTTGATGTTTAGTTCAAAAACATTAGATGTAGTGTATTAAAAATCAAAAAATTCCATAATGTGTGGTTGGTTTGTTGGATATGAATGCATTGAATCTTGGAAATAAATCATTGGATTATCTAAATTCATCGCAATGAGAATCCAATGTTTCCTAAAAACACAAAAAAGGAATAAGTAATGAATGAACTAAAAATATGTTTGGTATTATTAAATTGTAGAGTTTTAACCCAGAATCATTGGTATTAAGAAGATTCTATCATAAATATGTTTTCTTCCAAATTATTTGACTAGGCCTACCACTATTTCAAACTTTTTTAGAATCTATTTTGTGTTTTTATGTAGAGGAGATGTGTGGTCAAATGAGTCCAATTTTTTTTCATGGGTAAATACCTTTGTTTTTTTGATATATACGCATGAAAAAAATATGAAATGTAATTATTCATAATTAACATAGTATATCAGATTTTGGAAAATAAAATCCTGAAAACATACCTTATGTATACATTTACAACTGACTTGCCTAGACAATCATAGTCGGGGATTTCACTTACATTCTCAACACTAATGAAGTCTTGAACTGTCTCTCCATAAATATTTTCTTAAAAATAAACTATGTCTGTATGACCATTTTTTAAATTTTTTATCCACATGAAATTTTAAATAATAGTACATTTAGATATAGTATGGGTATGGTAAAGGTGTTCTCGATCGATATTTTCGATCTTTTGGTCGATCCTTTATATGGTTTTGAGCCAATCTTTCATTTCACCCCTTCCAATTTTGCATTTGTAATAACATTCATCAGTTTAGACCATTTTTCATTTATTTTTAAAGGTTTAGATTGAAAAAATTAATTTGAAATGAGTACCTCCTTGTCGACATGTTTTTTACAAGATGTGATAACCATGAAATGAATGTTCCAACAACTTGTTTGACCTTATGAATATCTTACTCATCAATTAGAATAGGTAGCTCGATTATCGGCTCATAGACTATGATAATAGACACTCTCAAATGACCTTTTGAGAGTGGTATGTTGTGTAGCATGCCATTTTGGATATTCAACACTATATCCCTCGCTACGAAGTTGATGGGTGGGTGCAGATAGATATAAATCATAGTCATTATCACCCTGTAGAAAATTTGTATAGGAAAGGTATCAGTGTTTATCTAATTCAAATTTTACAGAAAAAAGTATTTGAACATTTATTACCTCGACTGAGATAGTTTTTAAAGGGAATGTATCACCTCAAAGTTGTTGGGGGGGGGGGGGGAGGATGGGGTGGGGTAGGATCTTCATGCGATGGTTATTCTTGAGTTGTTTCCACTCATTTATTCCCCCCCCTAAAATTTTCTAGATACTAGATATACCATTGGAGTTTTTATTAATGGGTAGCTATTTATTCTCTCATCTCTTTCATTTCATCACTTTGATCCTCCTCTTGATTGTTTTCTTAAAATATGTTCAGAGAGTCACCCCAATACCTGCACATGGGATGCGACTATATTGTTCTTACATCTTCAAGGCCACCGATTGTTGGTGTTCATCTAATACAAGTGTTATTTATTCCTATGACTATGTCAGATAAAAAATATTTGAAAATAAGTAATCATTGTTATGTAATAGCTATTTAATGCGAAATAAATTTTTATTATGTCGTACTAACACATGTTTCCCAATTTTTTTTTTGTGTTTTCATCTATTAGTATCCCATATTTATTTACATATGCATCGTTCAATAAAACATGGAATGGGATGGAAGTGGATTTAGATTTTGATTCATAAATCTTTATATTAATAGCCGAATATAATTATGTTGTTGTTTCATGTCATATAAAAATATTATGGTAGATTTAAATTACATACATTTTTTTTCAAGTAAAGAATACCCTATTCTTACATTACGGTAGGGGTACATTGGTTTTGCTACCCATTCCATTTTTGAGCACTCAATTGTTGTTTCATAAATAAAAAATTATTAATCAAAGTGATAAATGAACATATCATCAAACAACATATTACTATCTATAATGTACCTGAGAATACATATCTGCACAATGGACAGTAAACACATCCTGTGATTCTTGGGTTATCAGGTGTTCATAGATAAGAGGTGTGTGTGTGTGTTTATTTTCCCTTCAACATATTTAAGATAATGTCTCATTAGAATTGTGTGAAATCCTAAGTGAATACTTTCTGAAAGCATTAATAAATATTTCTTAGGAGTGTTATCTACTATAAATGCACTCTGCAAGGGTTGATGAAGAGTAATTCAATGTTTCAATATTTTATTTTTTAGTAAAATAAATAAATTATATGATAATGTTTTCGTACTATCTTCCCACAACAATGTCTTAAACCTGAACACAACATGGTGCCTTGAATCTGCATTAATGAACATGTGTTGCTGAGTGATGATTCCAATGTAAGTACTAAATGTGTCCTTGTTGGATTTAACACATTGGCCCCATACATTCCATCTGACGTCATTTTTGATGCTATTGATTTTCAGCTTAATGATTTTTGATAACACTGTTAAACTAAGATGCTCCTAGTTTTTCTGCATCACCAGTCCATTGTCACCTACCATTTCCTTATATTCAACATCATCATTATGTTCCTCTGGAGCGATAGCATTATCATGTGGATATGGTCATTGTACCTTTTCACTGAGAGTAATAACAGGTTGAAAAACCTGTTGTTCCTCAGGATTGGAGCACTGGCACAAGCAGAAGGTCATTGGTCCTCTGCTCTGTAAGTAACAACATGTTCAGAGACCTATCATTCCTCAAGATTGGGAGCACCAACATGTGCATAATCAATTATCTACATATGTGGTTTAAAATATAATTTAAACTACATAAATGATGCAGAAAATGCATAATAACATGAGGTAACACGATGTGTATAACAAAAAAATATAACCCTATTATTGAGGTCTCTTTTTTTTAAAATAATGATGGGATTTGACCCCTATATCGACTATCCAGATCCCTTCATTATGGTTCCCTCTGATATAAAAAATTCCATTTACAATGGTACCACTGAGAAATAATTGTGACAACCCAATGGAAAGGCCATCCTCAGTTAATTTTTCATCTAACCCTTCAATGGCTTTGTTCGATAACAGATCAATCGACCACTTTTGTTTTTTGGGATCTAGAACATAAAATACATAAACTTCCTATGATTTCATTATAAATAGTTCATCTTTTTACCTTTCCTTACTAAAATAAACTTTCACAAATCATAATTAATTTATTTTAATAGTACTCCTATTATCACCCACTTGCATTTAAAAATCGACACATGTTATGTTGTATAATACAACTCCAGCATTTTTTCTAGGATACCATAGTATAACATATTTACATAAATTGGAATTCTATCCTAGTACCAGAAACATGAATCGCTTCATCCACAAGTGTAACTACACTATTTTTCATGGTACCATCTTTATTGTGTTCATTTGTATAGAATGTATAACCATTAATTACATTATCATTGTAAGACAATACATACACACTTGATCC